>JAJQJQ010000071.1:0-689890 GCA_028622995.1 Panagrolaimus kolymaensis
TTTTAATTATCATTGCAGTAAGTTATTACAAATGAGAATTAATGCTTTTCAATCTTTATTTTTTTCGTTACAAATGATATCAACTTTTGTCATTTTCAGAAATGCTTTATTCTTCTTATTTACAATATTTGGATGCAGTAGACTTTAGAGTTAGCGAAAGGTGAGCGATTTAGTAATATAAAAATAGTGTTTGTTTCAAAGTAAAAAATAAATAGAAAAGCCCAAATAAGATACGGAACTTTCTTTGAGCAACCAAAAAATAAGGAGATATCTTTCAGCAACGAAAAAAATAAAATACGGAACTTTTTTTCTGCACCAAACATTAAAACGATCAGACAGCGCAAATATTTTTTTATTTTCGTATATGAAAGGTTATTTTTACCAAATTTTATACAGCGCTGACAGATGTTCCTAAAAGTTTTTTGCCGATAATGAAAGTTTTCTTTTTTTTATACCTCCTATTGCGGCAACGTTTTTTGTTTTTGTTTTTCTTTAAATGTTATTGCTCTAGTCCGGCTAATGTATTTTTTCACCGCCTTTTATAGGACCCATTCAAAAACGAATGAGAGAATCTATGATTATTTTTCAAAGGCCTAAAATCTTCTCCTATTTTAACACCCAATGACTTTCGCAACTTTTCGACATTTTCTTCCCATTTAAAAATATTAACTTTTAGACTTTGTAATTTTTATCTTTTTGCTTTGCCTGCAATACCTATTAACCAAGCTTTTTTCTTAAATATATTTTCATACTGTTAAGATTTTTTTTTCTCTTTTTTTTGTTGGCATGATTAAATAATATCTTTAATCAATTACAAGCGAAAAATTAATAAAACGCCATAAATTTTTTATAGCAAAATAAATTTATTGTAGGCCAATTAATTAGAATTTTTTTTATTCAGTCCACAATTAAATAAAAGTCTCCATACGTTTCTTAGCCCACTCAAATTTATCTTACGAAAATAAATATCTTTCTTCACCTTCTGCATTTACCTTAAACAAATTTGTTTTTCTGATGCCATTACTGAAATATGCTATTTTTTAGATTGATCAAAAATTGGATTTTTATTTTGTTGTCATTTTGCTTCACATTGGTTATTACACTGTTGGTTGTTTGGTTCGGCTTGAATCTTAAAGATGCTAAAAGTTAGTTTATATGTTTATCAAAGCACATACTTACAAATAGTAAAATGAATCAACATTTTAATTCTTTTTCCTCATAACCCTGAGAAATATATATTTTTTTCCTAATTGTTATGACTTTTACTCGAATCTTTTAGTCCTGAATTTTGATTTTTTTCTTATTTGTTGATATCGTTTTAAAATCAGTTCATTTTACATTTTTATAATCATTCCCTCTTTAATTACTCTAACCCTGTTTGGTAAATATATTCTAATTTTAAACTTTTTTTTGATTTTTATTGAACATTTTGAAATTGTTGGATTATTCACCTATCTCTGTTTAAAAATTCCAAATTCTTTTCGGAGTTACAAAAAAATTTAAAAATTTTGTTTAAAGGTTTTCAATTTCAATTCTAAAAATAATAAAAATTTACTAAAAAATCTTTTTTCCTTTTAGTTTTCGATTAATTTTTTTGATATAAACTAAAGATTTTCAAAGTTAAAAAAAACTTAAAATTTTGTCAACTCTATTGCAAATTTAATTTTTCTTGTTATTGCTTACTAAAACAATATCCTTTTAGTGCATCTTGTTGTTTTTACTCATATTTAATGTAAATTGTGAAAAAGCTTTGTTTTGTCCACCCAACTCTCAGAAATCTTTATGGACATTGCCTTCTGAATTCAAATGTCCTCAAATCAATAAAAATGAAGATATTGTCCCTATCGAACTTCAATTAGATATTTTTGGTCGTGCTTTGTTTAAGCCTAAAACATCGAGCTATTTTTGCCAATGCTATCAAGTGGATGCAGAAAAAACAGGAGCTTGGAATGGATATGGCAACCCAGTTTTCTCTCCACCAATCCCACTTTTCATTAACTCAAGTGATTGCGAACATATGGTTCAAACTGGTTATTCTAGCGTTGTTCAATCTCCATTTGTGTTCAATCAAGAAATGTGGGTAACAGAAAACACATTGGAATGGCCTGAATATAGCGCGTTTGCATATTGGAGATATAATTTAAAGTCAAGTGTTAGAAATTGTATCATAACCAATACAACCATAATTCGTGAAAATAATACTGTTACTTCAAATGCGCCATTATCTCAAAACTGCACATACTCATCACAATCATGTCCAGCTAATAACGGGGTTGTTATTTGGAATGTTACAAATGAAGCCGCCTGCGATTTTCATTACTTGACAACACTAAAAGGCCATTTTGATGGCAAAATGTTTTTATCAAGTGATGGAACATTTGCGCTTACTTTTAATTTTTCTGGTAATCATATTCATGCTCAATGTGATAAAGAACTAATTATTTCACAACAAAATTATGCTGTTTTAAAAAAAGAGCTCATTTTTCCTTTACAAAGATCAAAAAGATTAACACCTCCACATTTGGTTACCTCTGATGAAGTTGCTGCGCTACTCCAAGGTTTATTTTCTAAAGTCAATTCAATGCTTAGAAATTCATTTCAAACTTTATCACATCACTATTGCATAACCTCAACATCATTATTACGTCTTATTATGGCGCAATCGAGTTCTAATCCCCATAAATTAGCAAGATTTTTGCTCAATGATTCGGCAGTTACAGCAAGAATGGTCACCGATAAAATAATGGAAACCACAAAATGCTTTGTTTTGGATGTTGAATTTGCTCCAAAAGATCAATGTTGGTCTAAGCTTCCTGTGGTGATTCGTCATATGCATGAAAATGAAGAAGCGTATATAAATCCAGAAACCATGGTTTTAGAACTTGATGCTGAAATTGTTCCATGTACAACTCATGCAAAAATTTATATTTCTGATCGATATAATTTAACCATTTATGATCAAGTTACAATGGGAATTAAGGTAGTTGGCTTAAATTTTCAAAGTGATCCAGATTCTCTTGCTCATATTTGTCAAGGCTACAGAATGAATAAAGATAAGGCAGATACAAGAATGCTTCTTCGGTAATAAAAATAAAATAAAATTGATAAAAAATAATTTTAAACTTTTAGTGAAGAAAATCAAAATATGCGAACCAATCCAATTCCAATTGTTACTGCCATGACAAATATAACAAATAAAATTGCAGAACGATTCCCTGATCGAGCAATCTCCATGGCTCAACATTTACCTTCAAAAGCTAGTCGACGACGTGATCTCAACTACCATAAGTCAAAATCTGTTGCTCAAGACATTACAAATTTTTTTATTCCTGAAAATCTTAAGGTATTTTCAAAAATATAAAATTTAAATTTTATGAGTTAATTTTAAATTTATTAACCTTTTTAAATGGCTTTTAAAGTTACCAAAAGCAAAGCTAAATTATAAAACTATACAATAAAAATATTTTCAGCTTTCTTGTGTACCACGGGATGATGGAATAATAAATCATTTGGTTCGGGATATGAATGAAACTGGTCTACCTTATATTGTCATGATGGATTATCACCTTATGAGAGCATTTTTTAATGCCATCCACATCGTCGTGGATGGTACATTTCAGTATAGTCCAGCAGGTTTTTTGCAAATCTATACGATTCACGCCGTTTTTTGCCAACTTCCCGATTATACTTCATGCTTCGTCATAGGTAATTTTAAAATAATTTTAAGCCAAAAAACGAACCAAAATTTTTAAGGATATGCCTTACTTCCAAACAAGCTCAGCGAAACCTACAACAGATTATTTAGTGTTATCAGACAAAATGTTGAAGCTGAATTTGGATCGATTGGTTATAATAAAGTTTTTCATATTGATCACGAAATGGCTGCTATTAATTCGTTGGAACGAATTTTCCCCGAATGTTTAATCAAAAGTTGTTTCTTTCACTTTAATAAAGTTAGTTTATTATACTTTAATTGAATTAACATCTAATTAAAATATTTTAATTTTTAAAACGATTTCAGAATATTCATGATTATAACCGAGTGAATGGTGCCCATGGAGCTACTGCCTTATCAGATAATCCTATTTTTATCAAATTTAAAAATGCTTTTGTTGGTGTGTTTACAAAGGACTTGTTAAAAGAATTAACCAATATGCTTTAGGTGGAGCTCATTTGCCTTTAAATTTACATCGACAACTTTGGGAACAAATGACTCTCCTTCAGAATCTTCCTCCAATTCCAGAACATTTGCAAGGATACTTTATTGATTTTGTAAACTATTTACGCCAATTTTGGTTACCAAAAATCAATATGGTTAATCTTGATTTGGATAATAGTCCTAGAACCACGAATCCAGCCGAAAGCCATCATTCAAAACTTAATAGTGTTTTCCAAGGGTAATTTTTTTTAAACTAAAAAATTCCCAAAGCTTAAAAATAAAAAATTAATTGCTTTAGTAACGTGAACACTCCAATGTCAAAAGTATATATTGAACTGCGACGACTTCTCACGGATTCAATCTTTAACTATTATCAAAGCCAAGAAGGTGTAGTTTTGGAACTTCGCCGTCCAGCATACCGTCGAAGTGAAACCAGACTTATGATTGCTAAACAAAAGTTGGCAGAAGCACTTGCAAATGGTTATTTACCAAGTTTTGATGAATTACTCGTTTTCTCAAGATATGTTCAAAGGCTATCCACACCGAATTATGATGAACAAACTATTGCTGCTGAAAATATGGAACTTCTTCAAATACCATTTTTAGGTAGGGAATAAAAAAATAAAAAAATAAAACAATTCGAACTAATTTTTACTTTCTTAAAGATCATCAAGAATTCCAAAATGGAGGCGATTGGAATGATGGTGGAAATGAAGGCGATTGGAATGATGGTGGAATGAATGAAAGAGAAGATCGTGGTTATGAAAATGCCAACCATTTTGATTTTGATGAGGAACAACTTAATTTGAATCGCGTTGCTATAAATCCCGACAATCAAATTCATTATGCTAATAGTGATTCGATTCCACCCAATTTTTCTAATGCTCATAATGATATGGATAACAATACCTTTGGTCAACATAATTTAGTAGATTTAGATCGTCAATCAAATGTTAATGAAAACCAACGTCATGAAATTCCGACTGAAATTCCAATAAACCTTAGACCAACACCAGCATCGTTTCAACAACATCCTAATACTCGTCAACAATTAAATCCTGGACAAAGAACTCAAACTCAAGCACCATTACAAAATGTTGGTCGACCATATCTTCAACCTTCTCCTATTCCAGCTATAACAAACAGCCCATTATATCCTAATCTTGAAGGTCTTTCTTCAACGCAATATCAACCACGATTATATCCTAATCTTGAAGAAGTTTCTTCCACCCAATTTCAACCACAATATCCTCGATCACAATTTAATTCCGGACAAACATTTCAAAGTCAAACAACCCTTCAAAATGAACGAATCATTCCTCAACCACGTCATCAAAGCCAACCTTTTAATTCAAATCGGGCATCAACACCTTTCCCCTTCACAATAGGCAATCATCCCACTCTTTATTCTGGTCGTATTCAACATGGCGCTCCAGTTTCACAACCTATGACTTCCGCACATCGTCGGCCTCAATATCCTCCTCAATTGCGTCATCTTGCTCAAATTAATGAAAATACTTTAGGTCAAACAAATCGACCACAACTTCGCCCATTGTTACAATCAGCTGGACAAAATTCTTCAGTTTCTCATTCCCAAACAAATCGACCGGTATCAACTTTATCACAACCTATTGCTTCATCTGGTCATATTGGTCGTCGACGGAGTAATTCGTTAAGTTCAGAATCCACCACAAGGTTTGTTAAAAACAATTTTTTTCTTTTTCTAAAGAAAGCCAAATCTTTAGACCTGGCAATCGTAACGCTTTAACTGCTCGTAATAATGCTTCAAGAACCCGTGAAACGTAAGAAATATGTTTCAAAAGTGTACCAAATTTAATATTTTAAAAGTTTTAGAAATCGAAATCATCCATACCGTTCACGTCGCGATGTCGATGACATTGACATGTAAACATTAATGGGATATGTCGGAGCTATACCACCACCATCTTCCAACTTATTTTAATAAAAATGTATTACTGTTTCTCAAATTTAACATTTAATTAAACTTAAAAAATTTATTGTTTTACATTTAGTCATGTTACATTTTGTTTATTGGTAATAATTTTTGGGTAAAGATTAATAAACATATTTTTCCATTTATTATATTCGGTTAACAACAAAAACAAAAATTTGAATCAGCTAAAACTTTTATTCACTTTGTTATCCACAATAAAAAACAAAAAATGAATTAAAGAATAACAGCGCTTTAAAAACCAATCAAAAACGGAAGGAATACAAATCATCGAACGCATGTGCAGTTTTCGAATTTTATTATAGATTTTTTATATTTAAAGTCTAGTTTAAAAACCAGGTATGGGTTTAAAAAATTGATTCAAAACTTTTCGAAGTTTGATAATTATCTATGTTTTCGTAAAAGACAATTAAAATTTAAAAAAAATATAAAACAAACGGCTCGATCGTAACTTTTTGCGCCCATTTCTACTCTGCCATTTTTAGGCTGTGGAATACCAATAAGTTTTATTGATAATTCCAAGGAAGCAGGGAATTAATCTGCATTTTCAATTCATCGAAAAAACTTTCAAAAATCGTATATTTTGGGTAAAACTAAATTAATTATTTTAGGGTAAAATAAAAAAAACAATTTTTTAAAAGAAATTTTCATGTTTTTTGTATTTTTTACAATCCATTCAGAAAGAATTCCGACGAGTAATACAACAAACTATTTTTGCAAAGACTTTTTCTCTAAAACATCGCCGAATTAAAAAGCGCCAGTTTTTTTTACATTCAATGAAAAAAATTTCCAAAGCAAAGTGTATTTGCGCGCTTGAGAATAAATAATATTGATTGATACATTTTTTTGAATATTTAATAGTTACTTTTTTATTTTTTTCATTTTTTGTAAATATGGTGAATCCAATAATAACCAAGGTTGAAAACAATTGTGAATTTCTTTTATCGAAAACTTCAAGCCTTGAAAACAGAAATGAAAATGGAATTGGGGCATGCAAAATTAATTTATGGATTCGATAATTTGCCTAATTTGGAATCCTATTTATTCGATACTGAAAAAAATTCAAGCCTTGAAGAAAGAAATGAAAATTTATTCTGCTATTAGTCCGACAAGGAAATTAAGAGCTACATTGAAGGCGACAAACTAATGATAAGCCTTATGTTAAAGTTTCGTACTTTAACAATTTATGAAAATTAAGAAACTTGAACTCTCTATTTATTATCATACAATTAGTTAAATAAGCCATGGATCACATCAAAGTTATTGTCGTCGCAAAAAAAGAAAAGAAAATTGAAAAAAAGATTTTAAAATAAAGTAAAAAATAAATAAAGTCTGTTAAACTTCGCAAATTATTCTCAAAAAATGCGTTTTTAATAAATCAGAGTTTTTTTTAATAAAAAATCAATGACCTTATTATCTTCGGCCGGATTTTCTCGTCGGCCGCATTTTATCCTTGGTCGCATTTTCTCAGTGGCCGTTTTATACATGGCCGTATTTCTCTCGGCCGTATTTTACCTTCGGCCGTTTTTCTCTCGGCCGTATTTTACTTTCGGTCGCATTTACCTACCATGAAAGAAAATGTCTTAGCATGAAAACTTTCTTCTTTCTTCTTCGTTGATTTGCGAAGAAACAAAATCAGTTTTTGCATTCTCTCAATTAGAAAAACGCCGAAAATATTTTTGCATTTTTTTTTATTCAAAAATATGCTAATTTTCAAATTATCTTTTCCGCTGATAAAACATTTGAAGCGATGATCAAATTTATTCAAAGAAGAAGAATCAATCAAGTTGTTTCACTCGTGTGTATTAAAGAAAGCTGTTTGCAATATGAATGGTCCTCGTCGTCATCTTTTTTTTGCTGCCTTTCTTCTTCAACTTTTGTTCTTACAACAATCAAGCTGTCAAGCCAATAATGATAATAAAGCTCCATTCTTTTTAATTCCTGCTCTTTCTCCTGATGGTACATCAACTATCATTAGAGAAGTAAGTTTAACTTTTTATTGTATTAATAACATTTGTAAATCTAATGCTGTGAACATATGGAGTTTGATGGTATTTCTTTATTGCCTATTCGTACACATCTTATGTAGTATATGATGAAGCTTATATAGTTACTTGAGGAAGAAGAGATTACTTAAATTAATGGACAGTTTACAAAGCTAAAGATCTTCGTATGGATACTTTAAGTTTGGGTTTTTTGTTTTGTTTTTCACAGATGAAAGTAAATAGGGTTAGGTCGATGAAACTACATATTTAGTATGTCCATGTCGTGATCAACCAAACATTACTAGTTCCACAATTTATTCTTCTGAAGTTTCCAAATGAGCATTTATGATGTGAAAGGATTATGCACTTTACTTATGCCTTTTTTAACTACACTTTTTTTCAGTGCATTGGTTCACTTATTACACCATTTCATATCATTGCACCAGCAAGCTGCTTACATATCAAAATATCTGATGATGGTCCTATTTATTTGGCTACTGGTGTTTTTGTTGATTATCGTCATGATGGAAAAAAGGTTTATCCAGCTGATCCAAATGTTCTTCCACTTTCTGTCTTTACATTCTCAAATGATATCGTTCTTCATCCTGATTATAAGCAAGGGGAAACAGACAACGATGCCGCTATCATTACTGTAGGCTTACATTTAACTTTGTCATTATCCATTATGCGTATTTATGTATTCATTTTTTAGTTGTCCATTCCATTCTCAGAACAAAATGCTTTAGGCATTAAACCTATTCATATCGTGAAATCTCTTTCTGCTGATTACAATGTCATTACTTATGAACATCAAGCAAGTAAGTCTTTCCTGTTTTTGTTATATTTCTTTAATTTTTCTCTTTTTAGCGTCGAGAAAGATGATTACCACAAAGTATGAAGATGGAAAAGAAGAAACTATCAAAGCTCCTGCAATGATCCTCGTTGATAATGATTCGGCTCTTGGTGGTATTTATTCAAAGGACGCTGATGGCAAACGTAAGAATCATTTTTCGCCTAACATTATATTACCATTGTTTTAACATGCTTCCTTTTCAGCTGTCAAAGTTCTTTTTGGACCTATGTGTGATAAATGGATTAAAGATGCTATTTCCAAATATGTCAAAGATGATGTTTGCCAATAATGATCAACCTCGGGAAGTTCGAAGTTAGCTGATGATCCTTATTTATGATAATAATTAGTGTGTGCATATTTAAATTATGTTTGTAAAAATAAATTTGTATTTTATTTTTTGTTTCTGTTTTTGATATTTGAATGGAACTGAGTGATTCCCAATTTAGAGGTGATTACCATCATTTTTATTTGGCCATTTACAACTAACAAAAGAGACATGTAAGAGCTACAGGTGGTCGCCTGAAACGTTCAGAGGATAAGCGTGTATGGAAGAACTTGTTTAATGAAGAGTATGATGAATACTTCTTTCCAGACTCATTTGAAACCAACAACACGCTGTTTTACTTAAAGTTTGTTAAAATATCAAGCAAATCTTTCATTTATTATTTAATGTGTGTACATACAGGTACATGAAGTGTCCACTTGCATCAAGTTCGATATGCTCTAAAAGGGGTTTATAAAGCTATTCTTTCACTATGTAATGACGTCATTAATGGATGCGAATAAGCTTTTACTTTATCGATGATGGAACATTATCGAAAGAAATGAAGAGCGTAGAATAATTCAGAATGAGTGAAACTCCGAAAGAATGGAAACCCTGCCTTTTTGAAGGTTTATAAGCAGCGCTGGCGGTTTACCGAAATCCTTCGGTTTTCGGTTTTTCGGTTTAAATCGAAAAACGAAATCCTCGATTTTCGGTTTTTCGGTTTATAAAATTTTTCGGTTTTCGGTTCGGTTTGAAATTCAAAATCGTTATTTTTTGGGATAAAATATTAGGTATTGCTTAAATAATGCCTTTTTATGCATTATTAGCATGTTTGCTATCACTTTGGATAACAACTAGATACATTTTTCTATGAAAAACGAATTCGGTTTTTTCGGTTTATCGGTTTGAACCGAAAACCGGGATACTTCGGTTTTCGATTTTCGGTTCGGTTCGGTTCACCGAAAACCGAACCGAAAAACCGAAAACCGCCAGCGCTGTTTATAAGTATGAAACTTTCAGAATAGGGTAATTTAGCGTGGATTTAACCATTTCCAACCATCGATGTCAGCAATGGCTTGGCTGATGCCGAATATGGCAAAAAAAAAATGAGAAAAAAAAAGATTTTTTTTGCAAAAAGTCCTCGGTCAACTTAATGACCGGCTGCTTAGTCTAAGAAAACCGTACCCGAAGATAGAGTTTTTCCAGTGTTCCCTGATTCTATTAAAGTACATCAAGGTCAACACTAGCTGTAGGTTTGCAGCAACCTCATAGTTTACAACTACGAATAAGGGGATACGTTCCAATTCCTCGAAAGGAAGAGATAACAGTGAACCGCCAAACACTGTGAGAAATTCAAATTCTTTAGAATTTCTCTTAACTTTTTTATTCGTAGTTGACGCCGGCGCGCAAACTTGCGTTTACAAGTGCTCGCCACAACACCCGGCGACCACTCACATTTTTAATTCAAAAGAAAAGAAAGAGAATATTTTCATTCAAATTTTTCGCTGTTTTTGTGAGCGATTTTTTTTTTGAAGTTTGATTCTTCGGTGGAGTGTAATAAATTTTTATAAATGAATAATGTTTGTAAGAATTTTAATGTTGTTTTAATTATTGAATTAGCATGGTCTGATCATCCAATTGTTGAAGGTGCACCTGCAACAGCATAATCCTTTACAGCCGATTTTCCATCAAAGCCCCAACAAAGTTTTGAAGAAAAAAACAGTTCCAAATTGAGAGTTGTTACTTCACGTGCTAATTGCTTCTTAAACTCTTTATTTCCAATTCCGATAGCTTCTTTTTGTGTTGAGAAAGAAGGATAAAGGCTCCATTTAGATTCAGTATCAGCAATTTGATGCATGAAAAAAAGAAGCATCAAAGTCAAATGATTAATTTTGGGATATCTTGGTTTATAACTTTTTGCTTTTAATTTCTTGTACTTAAGAATCTTGGTTGGAGCACGATGAATGACACCTTTAGCTGCCAAAAATGAAACATAAGTTAAGTGTTGTAAACGGTGAAGACAATTAACATCAATCAAACCCATTGTGTCCTTTAACCCAAACATGATAAAATCGTTGCTTTGGTAAAGAGAAGCATCATCATCTTCCATCGTGTTCGTCGTCATTCATTCAGGTGGTGAAATAACGTAAAACAACTGGTTGCTTCAAAATCACAGACGGGAGAGGAATGCGCGTCTCCATTCCATGGTAAAACAAATCCTTGATGTTATGTGCTTTTTAGTTTCTAATTCAGAACAAAAAATAATCCACATGAATAAAGTTAAAAAATTTTATTACGAAACCAGACATAAGAAAAAATGTTTAACACACAATAAATAAACAAGAATGCGTTCATTCAAACATGAAAGAACGGCTTAAACACTTTTCTTAATAATACAATAAACTAAAACACCTAACAAAATCAAAAACCATAATCTGTTACTAAGCATTGAAACGTTGATTGGAAAGTTGAGTTTCTTCATAACAAAGTACTTCATTCAAACGACCAGTATCAGGAAGACCATCGATATCTCTAGGCATTGGATTGATCTTCACCCATTCTTCCAAGTTGTTGGCTCCACGTTTGGCAAGTTCATGAGCAAGCTAAAAAACAAAATATTTAAAAGTTGTAAAAAATTTGTAAATAGTTACCTTTATAGGTTCAGGAAGTGAAATTGGTGCAGTTACGATCTGATGTTCGTAGCAAAGATAAGCAGCGAAGCTTTGAATTTGATCTTTAGAATATCCAGGTTCATTTGAAAGAGTAACAACATTCGGTGGCTTTGCAGTTCCCTAAAAAATTAAGTTGAAAGAACAAGAATAAAATATTATAATACAAACCATTAATGGATTAGCACTCTGGATGAAAAATTCATCGACAGTGTGGCGTACAACATTTCTATCGATTACGCTGGAGATACCAATATTGGTAGAATCTTGTTTAAAGAATCGTTTGAGATGGTTTTTAGTCGCAATGACCAAAACAAATTTCGGCATAAAGTTACGATTAAAAGCGCGGCAAGCTCGGCGGAAGACCGCCAATTCATCATCAATAGCCATTTTATATTGACCTTCACTTATGCCTTAAAAACGAAAAATAAGATGAAAAAACAAAACATAAAACACTTACCATCACGAAAAATGAAAATTGTTTCAGGTAAAGGTACTTTTCGATTCATCTTCCACTTTTCTAAAGCCATTTTAATCTTCTTTTCCAAATATGTTGCATCTACCGCTTCTTTTTTTGCAGTTTGAAAGAAATAGTCTCCAATGAAATTAGAAGCATACTTTCCACAGTTGAACGATAATCCAACGACAGAAGGGTTCAAAGATTGAAGACCAGAAAATTTTGAATGAGAACGTTCACCAGAAACTTGTTTTGGATGAGAGACATCATAACCAAATACCATAATCTTATTGTTGTCAAGAGATAAAGAGGAACTAAAACACTGAATAAACATTAAGCAAAAAAAGACAAAAAATAATACCCGGCTTTTTCAGGAACAATTTTCGAATTAAGACCACCCAATTTTTCATGAGTTTTATGGAAAACGTTTTCAAAGGCTCTAAAATTCTTCTCATTCTTAACATTGAAGGTTGTTACATGTTGAGTCAGGATTTCAAACTTTCTTTCAAAAAGTTTCAACAAACCTAAATAAAGCAGTTTAGTATAAACAAATACGTAAAAAAAACTATCACTAACCATGAGACTTTTTATCAGCATCCACAAGAAACAGGATATCGAGGTTTAACTTCTTGAAGTCTTTGAATTGTTCTTCCCAATATTTATGACCATCGCTACTACGAAATTGAACGATTCTTTTTGGTTCTCCAATCTGAACACTCTTTTTACCAGCTTCTTGACGGATTCGTTTAACCAATAACCTATAAAACTATGTCATTCAAGAATAAATATAAACAAACAAACTTGGCCTCAGCATCAGTAGCTCCAGCTCCATACAAAACAATCCAATTTTTAAATGGCGCACCCGGTTGAGAATATTTCTTAATGTTCCATGAACCATTTTTATTTGTTGAGGTGGCATTAGCAATGGTTGGAGTGTGTCGAATACCGTAATCAATCTAAAAAACAAATAAAAGAGCATGTAATATGAGTGGTTAAACATACTTTATTTGATTTAAGGTCGAAAGTAATACCAAAACATTTGAAGAGTTCAAGGTCATGAATTTCTTTCATAGCTTCATCAATCATTCTTGATCGTTTTGTAGGATTCATAGCACCAAGCTGAAATAACAAAAGCTTTTATAGTTAACTTACATAAGTACAAAAAGAAAAGTTTTAAACAAACCTGATTAAAATCCTTACAAAATAGAGGATGAATGATATCAAACTTATCAGATGGAACTCGTTGAGCAGGAAGAACAGTAAGAAGTTCCAGAGGAAAGTAAAGCATATGACCATCTCGAGCATCAACTTCAAGCATAGGTAGATAAGGATGTTTGATGACGATTCCATGGTGTTGGTGGTAATATTGAACAACAGAAATGTCGAGTCCTTCTTGATCAGTGAAGCTAAAAGAATAACAGTAAAAAGAGAAGAGAAAACAAAGAAAACCTACCGTAATGTATTACCAGCAGAGGCACTTAAGCGTTTAATATTGTAATACTTTGATTTGTTGTAATTAGGAACCACTTTGACATTTTTAAACAAGGTTAAGAAGTGATCAAATTCATGACCATTAAGCTGATGAAGATTTTTGCGGAATAAATCAACCAAGATTGTTGTCAGCGTAGCATGATTAAAAAACGGACATACTCCGACTTCAACAGTTACAGCCATTTTTGAACCACCAACATCTTTAATCAAAGAGACACCTTTCTTGATTCTTTTTAAAACCAAAATACCAGGTCGTCTTTCAACAGGAGAAGCCAAGTTGAAACTATCACCATTAGAATCTTTGAAGTACAGAGCACTATCAATCAGCGGCTGGGTTGTCAGGAGTTCCAAGAATTGACGAAGGTCACGATCTTCAGCAGAAAAATCAGAAACAAAAAACCGAGGATCATTGAATTCAAGAGTTTTGTTGAATTTCAGCATGACATTGACGGATGGATAGCCAACATATTCATTACCAACGATTCCATATTCATTTTTTAATAAATGAATATTCATATGACGATGTTCAATTTTCTTGTTTGTGAACAAAGTTGTTCGGTTATCATAAACCATTCGTAAAGCTGACGAATGACCAAATCCACCAGTAGCGTCATAAGCAGCGGAAAGCAACGAATAAGCACGAATTTCATCATGATGTCCATAAGCCCTAAAAAATGAATTGATATGAAAGAACAAGATAGATATAATTCAAAAACTAACTTTTTTCTTGTTTCATCAAAAGCAGTCAAACTAATAGAACATCCATTTGCTCTTTCACCAATCATTTCCACATCATAACGATATGCGCATCCATTCGGTGCCAACTTCAGCTTGTAGCAATTAGAATAGCCACTTTCACGATGCTCAAAGATTTGAGCCATATGAATGAATCAGGAATACAGCAGTAGCAGTAGCTAAAAATAATAAGAAGAATTTAGACAAATGAAAAGAAGAAAAACACGCAACAACTTTTTTTCAGACACGATCAAAAAAAACAGCTGACAAAAAAAAATTGAAGAATGAAGGAAAGTGAAGCATCGAAAATACTTTCAAACATTCGTTTTTAGACACACATTTTTGCATGATTTTTGCCACCGTTTCAAAACCATATCAATGGAGATGGCAAGCATGAAAATTATTAGGCAAAAAATTGCTATCGATAAAACTTTTAAAAGATATGATTTTTATATTTTGATCTTATTTACAGAAAATAAATATCCAGGAATCGTCCTTCTTAGCAAATACCTCCACGACGATAGCGATTAAACCCGCAATTTTATATAAGTAAAAAAATTTTTCGATGAAATGCGAAAAGGCATGTTTAGGCTTTACTTACTCTTTTATTTGTGACATTAGTTAGTATTTATGAATAATGAAGTAGCAAGACCGCGCAATCTCTGGGACCTTTTATAAAAGGAGACATGAAATTGCTTTTAAAAAATTTTGAATCTCTTTTTATTTTTTTAGGAATTTTGTTACTTGTTGAATTTATCACTTTTATCTCCTTTTTTGAAGAAAAAAAGAAACTTTCAAGGTTTTGATTTTTAATTTTAATAATTTATTATTTACCTGAGAAACAAAAATACATTAATAGTTGAACGAACGATTATAAAATAACAGCGGAAAAATAAATATTATATTTAGCAGTAGTAATATTCAAATTGACAAAAAAAAAAGAAGAAAAGGAGATTGCAACATTGCGACGACGAAAATAAAAAAAGAAGAAAAGGGACTATTTTTCTATTTATTTACACGTTTAATAAAAAAAACAGACGTATGTAATTTTTTGTTTAATGAATTTTGAAGAAGAAAAAAATATGAATAAATAATTTTTGGTGAAAAAATAAAAAATTAAAAAGGATTTAAAAAAATACTTGAGATTTTGAAGTTAAACCGGAGAAAAAGAAAAATGCAAAAAATTAATTAAAATTTAAACAAAAAAAGGACATAGAAAAATAGCAAAAAAAAAATTTTTTTGGAGGCTTTGAATTTGGTTTTTGGAAAAGAGACCTGATCAACAGGTAAATAAATATTAATAAAATCAAGCTGAATGAAAAACATTCGAAACGAAAACTTTAATTTAACAATAATTTGTAATTTTAGACTCCAAAACCAAAAGCAAGAAATAAAAAGAAAATTAATTTAAATTTAAATTTGATTCTGAATTATTGTTATTATTTTGGGAAGAAGAAGAAACAATAAAACATTTTCGATAAAAAACAATATTAAATTCATCAAAGCTTCTTCCACGTTGATCTTCACTCATATTGCATGATTCTGTGGTGTAACCTATTCGAAATCGATATGCGCTATGAATAAAATCACCAACGGATAATTCAAAAGTATTTTCATTTATCTAAAAATTATTGGAAATCGTGAAACGAACGTTCTTTAATAATAAAAAAAATTTTTGTTATACCGTATACGAAGTTGGATGTTCAATTTCTTCAATTCCCGCAAAATTTGTGTTACATTTTTTATGAAAAAAATCTCTCAAACTTCCACAATTATCAACAAATTTATTTTCTTTGACACTGAAAAAATAAAAATATAATATTTTTGGCTTTCGTTTGTTCTAAAAAAAAATATTACTTGAATCGTATTTGCAAGG
This sequence comes from Panagrolaimus kolymaensis, assembly GCA_028622995.1. Classification (NCBI taxonomy): domain Eukaryota; kingdom Metazoa; phylum Nematoda; class Chromadorea; order Rhabditida; family Panagrolaimidae; genus Panagrolaimus; species Panagrolaimus kolymaensis. Next base: position 16,463 of record JAJQJQ010000071.1, read on the forward strand.
GAATGGTTGGAAGATAAGAAGACATGGGAACATAAAGATTAAATCGACCTCGCCTGGATCGGCAACTATTTTCAATGCAATATCGTTTATCAATCGAAACATTGAGATTAATAATTTCAAGAGAGAAATTATTTTCGAATGGCATTGGAGTTGAAAGGTCGTAAACTGAAGAAGAAGAAAAAAAAGTTGGATGGTAAATCAAAAATAAAGCATTATTTTTTAAACTTACATTCTTTATTATCAATATTTGTTGTTGTTGGTAATCCATTATCGGGAAAAGTCAAAGATTCATTTAAATTATGTTTCTTTTCAAGCGGCGGTGGACCACCACTTTCACAGCAATAAATGGGACAATGCCTCTTTAATCCACATTTGGATGCTAACATCGGTGCAAAAGGTTGAAATTCGGGTAACCAAGATAATGGTAAACCATATTTTTGTTCAATTAAATTTCCTATTACATCATCAGAATAATTAAATGCAGGAATTAAATTTCCATGTGGATCATTACTTATTCGACGATACCAATCCAAAACATAAAGTGAACACGTTGCTAAAAGGCATAAAGCCATAATACCAATGAGAAAAGTAACTGTGTATTGAGTAAATTTAGAAGAACACATATCTTCATTGCTATATCGTCGTCTTCTTCGACGATGTTGAGGCGAATCATGATGAGACATAGAATTAGAATAATTTGAAGTTAATGAATAAATACTTTTTCCATCTTCATCATATTTTTTTTCTTCCAAATATGTTAATCCACTTAATCCAGAAATGGAGGAACCACCAAATTTATTTTTATTTTTAGCAAATTTCGCAAGCTTTGCACTAATTTTTTCAACTTGTCCTATTTTATTTTCCAAACTTCCTGTAACTCGATATAATTCTTGTGCAGCTGCTACAGTATCATAAAATACTCGAGTATCATCAACGGTAAGAAGTCCACCGCCATTATCTCTCACGGCATCGGGAAGAATTTGAGCTAATTGTTGGGCTATGACTCCAGTTCGATGTCGATTAGTTTCATCCAAACCCCATTGTTCAGCAAATTCAGGTTTATAACTATAATCCACTATTTGAATTTGAGTTACTCGATCAAGGGCATCTCGAGTATCAATCTAAAAATTTTTTTTTAAATATGCAAAAAATCATGGAATTTGGGACCCAAAACCTTTTCACGAACTTACACCATTTTTTATGGGTGTTTCTATGTATCAAAAAAATTCTCATAAAAAAAAGAAGCTTACTTTAACAATATTTTCTTTAACTCTTTCATCCGATGGATGAGTATGAACTCCAGTGGAAACAATATTTCCATATACTGTTAATTGGGCATTATTAATTGGAGCATTAGTTCCAATTGCAACTGGAGCATGAGTAAATAAAATATTTTTATTGCTTTGCCAAATAGCTTCTGGCTCGGGAGGTGGATTTTGACCAAATTGAGCTGGATTTCCTGCCTTAAAAAAAATATTTTAGTTGCTTGAGTAATTTTTTTTCTCGTTTAAAATAAACTTACTCTAACTATAACTTTTTCCGATTGATAAGCTTGTACAATGCAAAAGCTTCCATCATGAGCGTAAACTTGTAATTGAACAAGTAAAAAGAAAAATCTTTGATCAGGATTTGGTTTACCATTCTTTCGATTATTATTTGCTGTGGGTTCAGAAAAATGTAATCGTGGAATTTTTATTTGAGTTGTTTGTTTTTCACCTATTTGAACCGAAGCTGGTTCATATTGAATGGGTTTTCGATTGGAATTGGATTGCCTTAAATTTATTTCAGTTGTAGGCATTTCAGCTTTTATTCCACAAAGAGCAAGTTTAAAATCTGCTATTTCTTTTAAAATTCCATTAACACAAAAATATGCTGGTTTTGTTATTGATGAACCAAGATCAACGTTAACAGTAATTTGAAAATGATTTTTCTTTTGATTTATAAATGCTCCTTCAATATATGAATAATTAAAGCCTTTATCTGCGACAGTATTTAATCGAAGATTATTAAATGGCTGTTGATTGATGTTATAAAGAGTGGACCATTGATCCATATTGAATGGAAGAAACTAAAATAAATAAAGGATTTAATTAAAGTTCAAAACTTGTTTTTAGGGATTTTATGTAAAAAAAATTTTAAAAACCATGATTCCCCTAACAACAAAAAGACAAACCTGAATTTGTCTTTGCTGTAAATTTTCATTGCTTTCCATTCTTGACATGCTTGTTGATGAAAGTAAATTATTACTTCCATAAATATTATTTTCATCATCATCTTCTTCAAATATTGGTTCTGATTTAATTATAGGTTTTTGTGCAGCAATCAATAAATCAGATGATGACGATGTTGTTGCTTTCCTTTTAGCTGCTGGCGGTCCTGTATTATTTGTAATTGGAATATTCATTGATACATTTTGTCTTTTAATATTTCCAATATTTCCACCATTGTTGCTGCTGCTGTTGCTTCCAATGCTATTATTAATAAAGCTTTGTTGAGGTGAAATAAATAATTGAGGTTGTAAGGAAGGATTATTATTGTTGCAAGTAGTATTTATAAATGGTGAATATTGCATTGGAGTTGTTGTTGCTATCATGGATGATGACGATGATGATTGAGGTTGATGTTGTTGAGAATATGCCATAATTAAAGGATAATTAGGATTATGGGTAAGTGGATGAGGAGGTATTATTATTGATGATGAAGATCCAGAAGGTTGTGAATGAATAAAAGGTGTTGTTGGTGTTGGAGGAGTTGGATCAATAATATAAATATTATTATTATTACGTGGATTACTGGCAGCAGAAGAAGAATTACTAATAAAATTTGAGGTATTTATATTTATTTCAGAATTTTGAGGTATTATTTGATAATCATCTGATGGCACAGGACTTATCCATGTTTCACTCTCAATTGATTGAGTATTATTTGAATATTGTTCATTATAGGTGTTATTTGTTTGAGGTCGATTATTGTTGTTATTGCTGCTGTTGTTGTGGTTGGTATTAGCAGATGATGATGTGGTTGATTTAGAATCCGATGAACGATCGGCCAAACTTTCAATAAGGTCACTGAAAAAAAAAAGATGGGTTTTTTGAAATGTGTTTAAAAATTGGTTTATAAAAAAAAGCAAGGAAGACAAAAATCAAAGCAAATTGAAAGTCGCATTTTTTTTGAAGCTTTTTTATTTTGGAAAATCCGTTTTTACCCAATTTTAACTTCCTTCCACTTTTTCGTAAAATTTTATTACCCGTTTTTTGTTTTTTTTTAATTTCAAATTCAAAAAAAAAACTTTTCAATAGTTTTTTATTTTATTTTTAATTGTATCGATTGAGTCATCATCATCATAGCTTTGCGTATATGTGTGTCCTGACCTTGACATAAATGTAATTTAAAAAAAAACATGGTCAAAAGGAAATCAAAGAAAAAGGAGAGATAGAAAAAAACGAATTGATATTTATCTATCGAATAAGGCTGTCATTTACCTACGTAAATGCAAAAAAAATAGTAAACAAAACTTTTTTGAGGATTTTTGTGAAATCAATAAAAAATAAATAGAAGCAAGATGGGTGGCTTCACACAAAATCTTCAATGTTAAAAAAAAACATGCAATTTTCAGGCATTTTTTGCTTCTTTTATTCTATGATTTTTCCTACCAAAATCGAATCGAAAGCTACCCATACTTAAAAATTGGTTACTGTAGTTTAAAAAAAATCGATCGAAATGCTTCAATTTAGTTTGGCTATAATTTTAAGTTTCGAATAAAAATATTATCTTTTTCTGCTTTGGGCTATTATTTTTTTTTTGTTCTTCAAGCTTGAAAATTAACATTGACTGAACTTCCCCTCTCAAATATTTTATATTCTTTGCTCTAGCACAATCTCATTTTTCTTCGACAACATCATCCTTTTTTGCCTACCCTCTTTCTTCCTCTCTTTTTTTCTTCGTTCTCTCTCCATTTCTTTCACACACACACGCCATTGCATCATCAACAGAGTCAGCAAGCAGCAGGAACGTAACAATGATGATTTCAAAACTCTTTTTTCTTCTTCTTCTTCTTCTTCCCTCATGCTTTCTATTCAAAAGAGAGAAGAAAGAATAAAGAACGTGAATGCGGCGTTGTCTGCAGCGCCTGGTACCGCTTGTTATGCAATTCTTTTTTTCCTATTTTTTATTTTTTGCAAAGCTAAACAAAAAAAAATTTCTTGTTCTTTTTTATGGTATTTCCGTAGACAAAAAAAAATGGAGAGAGATAAAAATTAAAAATTTAAAAGCGTGAAAGCTCTTAAATATTTTTTGAGATTTTTTTTATTAGAATCAAAGAAATTTTGACAATAAATAAGATGTCAAAAACTTAAAAACCCTTTTTACTCAAGCCATGAAATTAAAAAAAACTGTAGAAAAAACATTGCATAAAATTGTGTAATAAATAATAAGCAAAAAATTAAAAAAGCAAAAAAACAACAAAAAAGTTTAAAACTTACTCGCTATCACTCATAAATTTAATAATATTAAAATCTTTAGCAAAATAATCACCAAGTGGATCACCACCTAATGGATCACCATAGCCTGCTTCTTCTGAAAAAATAAAACAAATTTAATAAATCAAGGAATTTTTCGGGTTTCAACATTATTTCTAATTTGGCCATTCTTCGAAGAAGAAAAATGCATAAATTTTTAAAGTGATTAAATGGATTTTCTTCTCAGCGAAACCCCCATTATTAATAATGGATGCAACTTTTAATAATAAAAAAATAATAATAAACAAAAACATACCTTTGTTGTTCGCCATTAATAAATTTCATTAATTAAGAAGAAAAAAATTGTTTAGAAAATATATTTAAAATTTTAGGCAGGCAGGAAAATAAATAGAAAAAAAAAGCAAAATACGTTGTTGCTGAAAAAGAAGGAAAAAGGTTGAATGAATGCAATGCGGGTTCTTTCTTTTCTTTTTTTGTAAACCAAACGAAAAAAATAAAATAAAACGCGAAGGAAAAAAATGAACGTTTAAAAAAAAGAAGATGGGGAAAAAGAGTTTTTTAAAACCTCTGTGACTGACCTATGTGGAGTTCATCTTGGAAAAAAAAGAAAGGCCAGAAGGAAAAAAAATAAAAGATGTAAATTCAAGACTTAATAATAAACACCTGCTAGGATTTTTTTTATGGAATAGAGTGAAAAAATTGAAAAAAGCAGTTTTTTAATTTTGAGGAATTGAGAAGAAAAAAGGCTAAAACTAAAAATATGAAGATGAAGATTAAATGTAAATGTGAAATGTTTGAAAAAAATATCCGTAAACAATAAATTTTGATATTTGAAAGACAAAAAATTCATTTGAGGAGAAAAAAGATGAAATGAATAGGATCGTTGAAGATAACGAAAACCATAGATAAAAAAAAAATAGCGGCATTTTTTTTGTGGTTATGATAAGAATTTAAAATTCGTTTTAAACCGAAGCCACATCACAAGCTTTTATTAATCCGAAATTTAAAACTTTATCTTAAAAAATTTTTGTTTCGAGAATACAGGGTTTTTTTCCAACGAAAAGAAATATGTAAGTATTAAGCAGTTTTTTGAAAAACGATTAGTAACCAAAGACATATTAATAATAACTCTAATTTAATAAATATCAAATAACGCTTTTTGTCTTGTAAAAATGAGGTCTAGTAGGGTCAACCAGTCCGTTAAAATTTTCAACATTGCCAAGAAAAAAGAAGTTCAAAAGTCAAAGAAGAAAAACAACAACATTTATTTTGTTCTCAAAGGCATAAACATTTACTTGGAATAAAAAGAAAAGAGAGGAGAACTTCAATGTTCCAAAAAAACAATAAAAAAAACTAAGTTTTGTAACACAAGAAAAAAGTTTTTCAATAATACGAAATAATATTGGAAAAAAAAATTACAAACGACAGACGAGAAAAAAAATCGAACAAAAAAAATCATTGAATTCTTTTTCTTTACTCTCTTCCTTCTCTTCTTTTTTTTTTTGCCTGAGAGGTCATCGGTCGTCGTCATCGCCGCCGCATTTATTTATTTCTATTTTATTTTTTGCTGTGTCCGTTGTTGTTGTGTCGTCGTCGTCGACGACCGGCCAGCCGGCTTGCCTGCCAGCCGCCGTTGGTTTTTTACTCGACCCTGAGTTAGTTTGAATGAATATATGTCCTTTCTCCACATCCGCTGCTGCTTGCTGCCCATTCTTTATTCGGCTGCCAGCATTTTTCATCCATTTTTCAACAAAGGCAAAAAAGGGCAAGCCCGAGAAAAAAGAAAAAAAAGAAGAAAAGAATTTACTTAGTTTGCAATTTTTTTTTTCGGGGCAAAAAGAAAAGAGAAATAAAAAATAAAAATAAATAAATGGGAGGAGGAGGATAAGGAGCCGGCTCGAGCCAGCCACCGGTCTTCTCGCTCACTGGCTGGGCTGGCTGGCTGATGATGATGTTTGCCGCACTTTTTTTTTCCACTAACAAAAGCAACTCCCTCTCTCTCTTTCTTTCAATCTCGTATTTTTTTTGAGAAATAAATGGTGATAGAAAACAAAAAAAAATATAACAAAAATTATAAGAGAAATATGAGTGAAAAAAGAAAAAAGGGAAGAAAAAAATAGTGTGTGCGACGACAGCGTGGACTTTTTAAGTTGATGATTTAAAAAAAAAAACAGGAAATAAACAAGAAGAAGAAGAAAAAAGTGAACGGAAAAAAGAAGGGATACTTGCTTTTAGTTCTTTTTCTTTTTTTGACGTTCGTTCGTTCGGTAGCTTTGAATTTTGATTGAGAAAATCACCAACAGCAAAGAAAAAAGTAACTAACAAAATTTTTAGTTATAAAAATTAAAGATGCTTTTTTACAACAAAAAAATAAGTTGCTAAAGCTCGAGAATAAATATTCATTCATAAATCACACAAAATCTTCACCCAGAGCATTTAAATAATCATGAAATAATTTATTAGTTTAACAAACAAATTCCACACAAATCTTCCCTATTTTTCTTTTTTGATATCAGACAGATTTTTAAGTTTTAATCCTCACGCTTTTTTTCTTTCTTCTCATTTCTGACTCCAACTACATATGACCGACCATTAACAGAAGAATCAAGAAACTTCGAAAGATTTTTAACATGCTCATTCATTAATTTTAGGAAGTAAAGATTTTGTTAGCAGAAATGATATAATTAATTAGTTTAGAATTTGCTAGTGCCATACTGATCAGAATTTCTTTCTTCATTACCTTTGTAGTTCTTAACTTGAATCAGTGGATGCATTAAAATGTGATTAACCGTGATTTTTAGAGACAAAAAATGAAAATAAGAAGCTTCCTTTTTTTGAAATGAAAAATACCCTTAAAAGTTTGTTGGATGATAGATAGCAGACAAAGACAATTGAAGCAAAAATTTGCTGAAAGAAAGAAAATGGGTTTGTTTTTTTGCAAACGCAGACAGATTTGCTATTGATTTTAGAATGCTCTAATAATTTACGTCAGAAATCAATAAAACTTTCTTTTGTATCCAAAGATTTTTAAAACATATTTATTATATTATACAACATAAACGAAACAAAAAACATAATAGAACAGTTAAAAAAATTACAAAAATTAACAACATCTTTAATAATAATAACACAATGAAAATTTAAAAGCTTACAAGCTTCTTTGAGTCCATTGTTAATTCGATCTCGTTCATCAGGACTAAAATCATTGAAAAGTCGAAATCCAAGTTCCGTTGGCTTCTTTCCAGTTTCTTTTTTGATTGCTTTGATATGATGCTTGAGAAAGAGAGCCATCAAAAAAGTTGGAGTTGCTTTTCGTCTTCCATGACAAGTGTCAAATTCGAGTAAAATTGGGTTCTGAGAATCACTAGTAACTTTGAAGCCCCATTTTGGATTCACTTTGATGTTGTCAAGCGGCATTGAAAGAAGTTTAATCAAATCTGAAAAAACAAGTATTTTAAAGAGAACTTAAACTTTTGGACATACCGTATACCATGAATGGATTATTGTCTTTGTCTTTGGTTAAATCAGCAACAATTGCAGGTTTTTCACTTTAAAACAAAGATAAAGATCAATTCCATATAGTCCTAAAAACAACAAACAAAAAAACATACCATTCCATGATTTCAAGAAAACATATCCATTTTTATCACGAATACAGATAACTGAAGAATTATCATAGAAACCAATTACAGGAATATTCCAACCAATTTTTGATGAAAGTTTCCGAGGGAAGTTTCTAATTTCAGGAATGATGAAAAGTTCTTGATACAGGAATAACTTATATTTATCCATGATTTTGAAAAATCCAAACAGAATGTGAAGCTTTGAATGAAAAAGACTCTCTAAAAAAAGAAGAGAAATTTCTTTCATACAATTTTTTTTAGGAGAAGCTTGAAGCAACAACCAATCGTTACAGGAATCAGATGGCTTTTATTTTTCAGAGGATACTGTATCATAGCTGCTGATTTATGAAAAACATTCGATCGAATTAGTTATTAATAAAAAAAATCCTTATTGGTGGTTCGTATTTAATGACAGCCTTTATTTTAAAAAAAATTAAGCCTTGATACTTGTCTCTTTGCATTAAATTGCTTTTTCTTTGTTTTGGCTCTGAAAATGTCAGAGAAATTTACATTGGATTTATCAGATAAAAAACTCCTCTCCATTATCGATGTCTCTTAATTAATTTTATGTTAGATGGAAAAGAAAATTTCAAGATAGCTTTGGATTATTATTTCTCTCAAACATTTTCTTTAAACCTTTAAGATAAAAATAAATGCTTCTATTGGTTTTGATCGAACAACTTATATGTGCCTCTATTAACAAGGATAAGAATATCACTCATTTAATAACAACCACATTAAAGAGTTACTTATTCAATAATTTTACAGGAAATACATAAGTTTCCGTAATCTAAAAATATTACGGTATTTGAAAGCCCACAAAAATTCAACACCACTAAATCTTGACGCGAAAGGTGGCTCAAGCATTCAAAAAATTCAACGTAAAAAAATAAACAAATTTCATTGCTTTTTTTTTGTCTTTCATCGTTGAAACATTTGAGAAATCCTGCAATTTTTTCAAGCTTATTATTATCACCTGAATCTCTTGAACACAGAAATATGCCATCATCACTTGATCTATATGTATTAGATGAAATCTTTCAAGAAGTGAAAATTCGAAGCAACAATGATGAAGATGATGAAGTTTCAGATGCTCTGCCATTGGCGAATTTTATGCTTTCTGGAAAAGCTGAATTCAATTTATGTATAAATTATTATATGAAAATGAAAATGAAAGAAGCTGTAATTGGAGAAAAATCTGTTAGCTTTAGAAATGTAAGTTTATGTTTTTCATGGATTCTCAAGGTTCTAATCATGAATGATTTTTCAGGTCAGAGACGAAGAATATATCTTTTCTCGAAAGTTTCCATTGTTTAATGCTATGTGTACAATATTGATGGCATCTGTTGAGAAGATTACTTGCTTTAAAAGCTATCCAAAAGATTTGCCTTTGTTTAAGAATGTTAAAAGTAAGTTTTTTTTTTCTTACATTTTCTGCAACTCATGTATCAACGTTTTTCAGGTTTGAAAGAATTTACTTCTGATGCGTTCTTTCTTCTCAATTTTTCTAAAGATTTCGTTCAAATTGGTCATGTTGATAAAATGGAATTGATTACACAACTGAAGGACTTAATGGTACGCTTTATATTCGAAGGGATTCTCATTTTATATCAACATTTAGAAAATTCATAATCTTCCATTTCCATGCCGAGAACTGTACATCAAAGATCTTGGATTTCAACGGTTTATGAAAACAAAGTTCACGAAGTAAGTTTTTCTTTGCTTTACATAGAAGTTCACTTTATACCATATCATTTTTTCAGGTTTACATCTCTCACTAACGATTTCGCAACCGTTGGAAGGTTTGTATCGGTTTTACTCTTGCTCAACATGATTCTTGATGTTTTAGTAAGAACCTAGAAGCAGTAAAGAAATTGACTATTGATGACTACATTAATGATACAGATGTTGGAAGTATCAAATTCAAAGAAATTGCAACACGTTTTTCTTCAAAGTTTGGTAAACTGGAAAGCTTGACCATTGTTTTCATTATCTTTATGGAAGATAAACTCAATGTTATGGAGCATTTCACTCTTGAATATTTAGCTGAACTTGGTAAAGAACTTCATATGGCTGACTTCCAACTAAACATCAATTTTGAACTTTATTTATCTTGTATCAAACAAAATCATGTAAGCTTGCTTTTGTTGCTTTTCATTTTCTGAATCTACCGAAACTTTTTCAGGTTCAATTTTATGATAATCTCGTCCAAGATGAACGATTTGAAATCAATCAAGAAGAAAGAACAGCAAAGCAAATTATTGATGCGGGTAAATGCAAAATGGATATTTTGTTCTCTTTTGGTTAATCTGATGGACGACTGGTGTTTTCTATGTATGTAATGTTATAATCAACAATGAAAATAGCGCAACTTCTGTACCTGTGAATATATTTTTTGTTTGTGCATAGTGTAACCATAATTTAAGCTTTTTTTGTATGTTTGTTTATTTGTTTGTTTGTTGAATAAATGATGGAAAACTGGTTGTGTTATGTAATACGTTTAAAGTGTTTTCTTGCAATATAAAATCGCGAATGGTTTGTAACATTATTTGTATTGTTGCTTAACAGAGAGCTTTCAAACTTGGTAGTATGTGTTCCATTCTTTTTTTGGCGGAGATAGCCGCTGATATGGATGTCATTTAAGTTATAAGAACATTTTACTATTGCAACTATGCTTGATCGTTTGAATTTGCACATAGGGGAGCAATGCATGGCACACTTAAGCTTCATTCCATGTTGATATGTTTCTTGCTTGGTTGATGAGAGTCAAAGATGTTAAACTATTTTATCTTGTTGATGTGCCTATTTTGCAGTCGATATCAAAAGCATACTAAAGAAATGTTGCAACCAAAAAAAGAAGGTTTACTTTAGCTAGCCAGCCATCTTTGAAATAAAGATCTTTTTCATTGAACCTTTTTCTTCTTTTTTAAATCATTTTTCTGATTCATGATTGCCGCTCTCTTTTATGTGTGAGGCATTTAATTTTATCGATCTCTCAATTAAATTTTTATTAATGTTATTAATTATCAGCGCGTTGTTGTTGTCGTCGAAGAAGTTATTGTCAAAAGATTCATATCAATAAGATGACTGACTGACTTACTTTTTGGTTGACTCTTAATAGCAGCAACAAAAAAAGCTTCCATATTTGTTTTTAGTTAATTCATTTGAATGAATAAAAGTTTCTCTTTTTTTTTCTGTCAAATATTTATTTTTAAAAGATAATCATTGATGGCGGATTAACGAAAGTCCCAAAAAAGTGTGCATCCATTCAACTTTCATTTTTTTTTCTTGTTGCATCATCATCCATCGATCTCGTCGTCGTGTTATTTGTTAGTTTTATTTATAAAAAAAAGAAGAAGAAAAAAATGAAAAAATATTTAAACCCAAAATTATTATTATTTATATTTATTTGTATTATTTTTTCTGCCATTTTTACTATTTATCATAATAATCAAAACCTTTATAATAACGATGATAGCGGCGAAGTAGTGGCAACAATGGAAGTGAAGCCTGGTTTTGTTCATGAAAGATGTCAAGGTGATGAACGACGTTTATGTGTTCCACCTTTTCATGTATTTGAAAAGCGATTTAGGGTAAAAATTTATTGGGTTATTATTAGTTGTTGGTTAATAAAGCTCAGAAAAATGTAAATTTATGGTTCATTAAAACTTGTTTTTTTGTTTTAAGGATGCTTTTGGAGGATAGCGAGCACACATAAGTTTCCATCATTTTTTACACTTATTTTAAAAATCCATTTTTTTGCATCAAAACAAGCAACTCTTTTTTTTAGACAGCTTCCAAATACAAAATTAATGTATGCGTGATAGAAAAAAATTTATCCACCATTTTAACTGCCATTTTATGTTATCTTCATAATGAAGAAAAATTTATTGAAGCTAAACGAAATATCAATAATGAAGATTTTCATCATAGATTTTGTCGAACTAATAATGAAGCATTAGATTTAAATATAATGGAAAAAAAATTTCAAATTCCTTTAATTGAATGGACTCATTTAGTGGCTGTTAGGGATCCAGTGGAAAGATTTATTTCAGGTTTCACTGATAAATGTTTATTGTAAGTTAGTTGGAGCTTAGTTAATTGCTTTAAAAATGATTAAGGTTCCCATAAAAATTTTTAGTACTTTGATAAAACTTTTTTTTTATTAGGGAAAAAGTATGGCTTAAACGTCGAAGCCTTTGCAATGGATGTAAAACGAATGTAACATGTTTTATTGAAAAAGAATATATTCGAATGATGCAATATTCAAATGGCGTGGAAATGAATACATTTGATGATCGACATTTTTTTCCACAAACTTGGAGATGTCAATTTTATGAATATTTTCGTAAATATAAAATTTTACATTATTCAAGTAAAGGTAAAAAATAATAATGCCCCAAATCTTCAAAAAAACTTTTTTTAGAAACAAATAATTTTATGAAACAATTTTATACGATTCTTCGATCATCAAATGTCACAGAAAGTTCAATAGAATTTATTGATCAACAAATGAATGAAGCAAGAACAATTCATACAACAAGCGGAAAAAATGAAAGACGCGCAATTGAAAATGAAGTTAAAACAAGTGAAAGAATTATGACACTTTTAACTCGAATGTATTATTATGATTTTTTATTGTTTGGTTTTTCATTACCTCCAATACCAACCCCATCATCATTCGTCGATAGCAAAAAAATGAAATAAATATATATTTTTCTTTAAATATTAGGATTATGGAAAATTTGCTGGCATAAATAAATATGAAAAATTAAACCTTTTATTTATTATCACAACTTGTTTTATTTCTTTTAGCTACCGTAAACCATCACCTTGAAGAAGAAAAAAAAGGTGTTTGCTCAAAACCATTTTTATATAGTTAGCATCCATGATTATGAGTTTGAATAAAGTTTGAGTAAAATTTATAAGATTTTCTTCCATCACCAGCCTATCATAACTCAGAGTTAAACAAATTATAAGCATCCTAAATAGCAACCAACGACTTATGTTGAAAGAATTTCAAAACAAAATTTTTACGATAAAGAAAAGAAAAATTTTTTACTCTCTTTTTGATCAAACAAACAGATTTGAAAGGTTAAAAAAAACAACAACAAGGCTATCTCATCATAATGTTTCTTCATTTTTGTTATGAAATAATAATGTTACTGCAATAATTCAAAAAAAATTTCAGTCTTACGCAGAAATTACAGTGTCCATCCATCCATTTTTGAGCCCAATTTGAAGCTCAAATTAGCTTACAACTTTTTTCTTCAAACTTTTCTTCTTCGTCGTTTTTTTCATTTTCAAAAACTTTGTCTCCTTCTCCTTCGCCTTCGTGTTCGAAATTTTTTTCTGATCATTCTATTGAATTTTTATTAACATCCATTTCCTTTTAGATCGATCAATCTTAATCATGGGGAATCAATTAACTTCACCATCAAAGGCGTGGATCGAACTTCGTGAAGAATATCAACAATTCGTTCAAAGAAAGAATATCACATATGATTATGAAGCTGTGAGTAATTTATTTACTTTTTCATTGATGATTGTTTTTAATCTTTCTAATTTTAGGAAACTGGACTATTTGAAGATTGGGCATGTGTTATAGACGTTGTTACATCAAAAAATGGATCAAAGTATTATGTTATTGGTGAAGTGAATTCATGTCGTGTCTTCTTCCTTTTACATGATCCAACTGAACCAATTTATGAAGCTCTTCGTCCTGGAAAGGTCGTTAAGACTAAGAAGAATAGAATTTTGGAAATTTCATCATTCAATTATGATATTCCCAAGGATACTAACTGCATGGGTCGTAGACGACTTCCAGGTGTATGTCTTTGTTTTTAATGATGCTTTTTTCTCTCTCTCTTATGCTTTCTTTTTCAGTTTATTTCAAATTTCATCTTCAACGAAAATCTTGATGAATGTAATTACTTTATTGGTAAAGATCCTATCGACACAATTATCAATGGAATCCGTGAACCTCGTGGGAATGAAAAATCCATTAATGAATGCTTTTCCAATAGGAAACTACCATGTACTCTTCAACCAAATATGGTTTATCGTAGAAATGTAGTGCCTCGTCTAACTTGTGATCCAAATAATCGTGTTGAACAATTTTATGCTCGAGAAGATCTAACTTTCGTATGGATGCCTCGACAGATACTTGGTTACTGGTTTGGGGATTTAGAAAAAATTGCACCAAAAGTTGTAAGCTATTTTGGTTTAATGAGGAAGGAGTCAGTGTAATTTTACTTTTTTAGACATGGAAGATTCCTCGTCATCCAATTACAACATGGGATCATCCTGATATCGTTCCTGCAAATGTAAGTCGTTGACTTTTTAAACCTCTAATAACTCTTTTGTTATCTTTTAGAGTACGTTACGTGGATGTTTCATTGATACAAACACGATTTATCTCGGAAGTTCCATGCACACTCTAGCATTCTATGTTGGTTTTCCATTTGCTGATATCCATGCAAGAATTGGTCAAGATTTAACTGCATCGGTTTTTTTCGACGAATACCTTCAACGATATGTGGTTTTCAAAGTCGAGCTTCATGTTCCTCCATTTGTATTACTTCCTGATGAAGTAAGTTTAATGGATTCTTAGTTTTTTTGATTTGATTAATCATATGTTGTTTTATAGGATGATACCGGTATATTTCGTTCTCGAGTGGATAAGAAAGCTGAAAGAAGAGTTGGCCGTTTCTGGTGTCATTGTTATATGTTTGGTTATATCTTTGATCGCTATGCTTGTATTCCATTGAACGTTCATTCAGAAGCTGATATATCAATCAAAGTAATCAGAAACGCTAATCCATATTCTCTTACATCACTTGAAGCAGTTCCTGATCCTGATAATGGTTTACCTGCTAAACATTTGCTTGATAAAATTTCTGTGCGTTTTTTTTTCTAATTTTTTTGCTTCATTAAAACCTTTTCTTTTTAGGGAACTGCTATCATTGCAACTGCTGAATACCTTTATTGCAGTGATCATGAAACAGTACTTATTTGGCATAACAAAGAAGATTTCAAATCTCTCATTGGGCACTTCGTTAAATTCAAGGCCTATCGAAATGATGCTCTTAATCGATATGAAATGGGATCTTTTCGTCTTCAAAGTGATATCAAGCCAATTCCACATGAAATGTTCGTCAATAAACCATGCGTGAGTTACTTTTTTTTTTTATGGTTTTCCAATATTTTAAACTATTCCCTTCTTTGTTTCAGTTTCGATGTAAGGTTGTTATGAAGCGTTCTTTTTATTACAATGATTTGTTCCGTGTTATTGGAACCAAAGCTTTTCGTCGAGTTACAAAAAATATATCTTACTTATATGTTTTCTTCATTGGTGATCAACTAGATGCTCAAACAAATTTCGCTGAATGTGAACAACCTTCATACCCTGAAGATGATTATTATAGTTTGGATGATTATGATTTTTAAAATTGTTATTATTGTTGATTATATTTTTGTTTACTTTTTTGTTATGTTTGTTTGTTTCAATATTGTAATAAATTGTTAAAAACCAAAAATGTCTTTTATTTTGAAACGAGGAACTATGGAAAGAGGAGCAGGACATCATCCACTGCTGGATGCTTTTCCAGTTAGGCAGCCTTACGATAAACCATAAGTGGAAGAAGAAGAAGAAGAACATGAACATTAATAAAGATTCTGAAAGGCTTTTATGCTATTTGGAATCATTTTTAGTTTGATGGATTTGTGAGGGTTTTTCTTCGAAATGTTACTTGTTAATGATTTTTATAATAACTCAACAACTATTGTCCAATTTGTTTGAATATAAAACACCTGCTCAGTTGACATTGCGTTGATGGGTGTGTTCCACTCTTTCTCATCAAAGTTTGAAACGATTATGTAAAAAACAAGTACCAATTCTTTCTTCCAAACTTGCGTTTTTGTTATAAACTTTACTTACAAAGTTTACAACGTGTTGGATTATGAGGAAAAAGAGAAAGATAAGAAGAAAGGATTAGCATATTCAAGGCAATATGAAGAGACACATCCAATTTTAGATTAAGGCATGCAACCAGGACGAGATGCAAACAAAGTTTGAATTTTAGTCAACGCAAACCAAAAAAGTTGGTGAAACAATCCCAACTTTTTGGTACAAATACAAAAATTGTTTAAGCTAACTTCATTTTTTCTTTATCCTCCTTAACTATTCATTTTTAATGCGTCCAGAATCTGCCACAAGCTTGTTATAATTGTAAAAAGCCTTTGTTTGATATGTATGAGCCAAGCATCAAAATGGAAATAATGGGCTTCATTTTGTTAAACTGTAATGGCTGAGATTCCTTTAACCAATGCAACAAAGAAGCCGCGCATCAGGCAACAGTAGCAGTCCCTTATCAATGGAGCCACATCGTTGACGGAAGACGTTAACTAAGTACACTAACGCAACCCCACTTTCAACTCATACCCATCAAAAAACGAAAACAAAATTTTATTAAAATGCATAAAAACAATTACAAAATAAAAAGCTTTCAAAAAAATTATCAATAATAGCCCAATATTAATATTATGAACATTGATTTAGATACGATCAGCAGGTCTGTAGGGTTGAGGTTCGCATACATGTTCATCATTGGCCCAAAAATATTGTTCGCCATTTTCATCATATTCAAGTGATCCACGGACAGTATTCTTCATCTTTGTAACACAGTTAGAGCAACGATAAAAATGTCTTTGACGAAGATAAGCGTAACATTTGTTTCCAGGAGATAAAACAACAACTTTATCATGGATTTTTGCTGGCTGAATTTCATACTCACCAGCAGAAAACTTTCGTTTGGTCGAAATTACTTGAGTATAACGTCGACGAGGTTTTGAGGAGATGCTACAAAACAACAATAAAGATAATTCAAGAATATTAAAAAACTTACTTATTACGATCCATTTCACGGATAAAGTTTTTATCATCGCCATCAGGATTTGATACGCTATAATAAAGGAATTTTTCAGGTTGACTAGCTTTAACATCACGAGAATCTGATTCGCCATTTTCTTTCTTCTGTCCTCTATGATCTTGTTTTTTTGTCTTCTTTTTAGGAGGCATTGAATCAGGAGAAGAAGCTTTGACAGTCTGAAAACAAAATAAGTTATTTATAGCAAAAATGTTTAACTTTTATGCTTATGGCCATAGGTAATCGGTTGAGTAAACAATTACAACCAGCTAAGGCATAGAATGCTAAAAAAAGCAAAAAAATTAAACGATACCGTTTGTGAAACAACAGGCTTATAAACACGATTTGGACTATTGCCAACAAGACGTGACTCTTCTTCCGAACGACGAAGAACTTGTGATGAGAAGCTTCCATTATAAGAACCATGTTCATGAGAAAAAGAAGGAAGTTCAGAATTTGAGGTTTCGGACAGTGGTTGAGCTTCAACTTCTTCTTCTTTCTTTGAGTTGTTACCAGCATTGATGGGTCCAGGAACAAAAGAACCTTGATCTTCAGTATAACTACCAAATAAGTGGTTAAAGTTAGACTTTGGATAAGGAGGAGTAACGTCATCATCACTTTCAGATCCAATATCTGAATATTCTTCAATAACATCATTGAAAGTAACATGAGCTTTTCGTTTTCTAGACTGAAAATAACGATAATTATTGTCATAAATATGAGAAAATATTATACCAATGGATCAACATAATCACTGAGTCTTCTAATAAAACCACCTCCAGTGCTTTGAGGCTAAAAAGAAACAAACATGAAATATAAGAAAAAGATAAAAAATACCTACTCTTGGAAAAGCAGAAGGATGGGTAAGACGACTATGATCAATGAAAACATTAAGTGCAGCTTCTCCAGAAAGACGTCGAACTTGTGGTGAGAAGCTTCCATTATAGCCACGTTCATGAGTAAACGAAGAAACTTCAGCATTAGAGGCTTTAGGAACTTGTTTAGCTGAGTTGTTACCAACATTGATAGATTGAGAACCAAGCGATCGTTGTTTATCTTCAGTATGGCCAATAAATGAGTTGTCAGCATCCGAACTTGGTTGAGAAGGAGAATGAGCGACATCGGCAGCTTGTTTTCCATCAACCTGTAAAATAGCGAATTTTATTTGAATAAAACGTTTAATATAATTTATTACCCGATTACTATCGCGAGTTGAAAAGAAATGAGCAGTTTTACCCCGCTTTTCTTTTAAAGCCTGAAGTTCATGTTCCATTTTAAGAATCTAAAACGTTACATGTAAAAATGTCATCTTATAACTTAAAAGAGCAAACCTTTTCTTGTTTAGCGCTATTGTCAGATCGTACTTCAGTAAGTTCAGCTGCAAAAACATTTACTTTACGTTGATAACATTCGTAGTCTTCTTTGAGTTGCTGATTCTATAACAAAGACGTCATTTATAATCCTTAAAGAATATGCTTACTTCATTCAAAAGCCTGCTCTTATCTGTTCGAAGTTCAGATAATTCACTATCCATTTGACCAAACTTTTCTGAGATACTTTGAAGATGCTTTGAATCAGGATTCTTTTCACTTTTGATAGCTTTTTCTAGTTGATTTTTCAAATCAGAAATCTATAAACAAAAAACTTTAAAAACTCAGAAAAAGAAAAAACATTCACCAACCTGTTGATGTAAACCACCAGTTGCTTCATCTTTCGCTTCCTTGAGCAAGAATTCCAAATCATGGTTTGTTTGACGAAGTTGACTGCTTTCATTGGTCACTTTTTCATAACGAAATTCCAACTGAGCAATTTTTTTCTTGAGTTGTTGAACTTCATTTGATGCAGCAGCATTACCATCAGGAGTTGATGGTAAATGAGGAGATTCCTTTGCAAGACTTTGAGAGATCATCATCGAAAAAAGTTTCTGAAACAAAAAAGTGTTTAAAAAAAAATAAAGGTTAAAAAAAAAGGGGAAGGAAGAACGCATTTTAAAATCACAAATGTAAATTTTTTTATGTTGCAAAAAAAGTGTTCAATCGAAGTTCAAAGCTTTTCACAGTAAGCTTGGAAACGATAGCGCTGAGACATCGAAATGTTTGATTTTTGTTAAAGCTTTTTGACGAAACTCATTCATTTCATGGCTTTATTTTTATTCCAATCATTTTTTTGTTATGTTTTATTTTTTGAAGGAATATTGTTTTGGGACTCATAAGTTTTAGTCTCCAGTATATTTTTAGATAAATAAAGTTTGAAAATTTATCTTTTGACAAGTATTTTATCGTTTGTTTGTTTTTTGGTTTGAAAATGTATCATATTTTCTTGCAACTGCTACAAATAAAAATATCGTGGTTCACTTTTTTTGAGTCTTTATTATTATTATTATTTAATGATGGTATATTTTTTAAGAGAAATATAAAGGTTTATTTATAAAGAAAGAAAGGTTTAATTTAGGAACAAAATAAGTATGTAAGCACTAACATCAATATATTTTAATAACGCCTATAACTAACTAACTAACTGCGTAAATGAAGCTTAGATCATGAGAAATGAACAACAACAAAAATGAATGTTTAAAAGGATAAGAAGGTAAGCAACTTTTATATAAATACATCGAACAAAGAAAAATAAGGACACCAATAAATTAGGAATTAATGAAAACCAAAAAGAAAAGAAAATACATATTAGCTTTTAGATTCTATGAAATTTTATAGGTTCCATTTTTTGAGGCTGTTGTACATAATTTATCGATTTTGACAATTTTCAAATGTAAGATTGCAAATGTGGAAGGAAGAGAGAAAGGTTAGGTTAAATAATCCATGAGCAGGCTTAAAAAAATACAATACTTTCATCGGCATTTTTTTTTGGCTTTGCAGTTTCTATTTTTTTTAATCAAAAGTTTGATTTAAGTTTAAAAACATCCATCCGCTTGTTTCCTTCATTATCATCGATTTAATTTGTATCAGAAGAGCTTGATCCACTTAAAGTTGTTTTTGAAGCAACTTGGTTGGTAACAACTACCATATTTGTGAAAAGTGGAGCTGCTGCAAATATTGGTGGTTCTAAAGTTGTGTAAAATGATGCTCGTTGTTGAATATTTTTAGCAGCACCTTTGGTCGTCGATGAATTTTTCTTTGATTTTACAGTAGTTATTTTACGAATTATTTTGCAACTTATAGCTTTTGAAGTTGGGGCGGCTTTTTTGTTGGAAAGTTTTTCAACAAAAATACCCATATTTTTAAGTTCATCTTCACTGACAAGTTTCATTTCATCATCAATGGAATCTTTTGAAGGAATATAAATTCGATATGAAATCCCATTTTTTGGACCTTTAATTTTACTTTCTTGAAAAAGTTTATAAGCTTTTTCATTGTGATTGATTTTTATGTGTTTTCGTAAGGAGGAAGGATCGGTGTAGCTTTTGTTGCATGAAACCACAATGCAAGTATATGGCTTCTAAAAAAATTTGCTTTAAAAAAATTTTATGATTGAAAAAAAGTAAAAATATGCTAATTTCTAATTTATATGGATATTTTAGAAGAAAGCAAAAACTTTTTTTTGTTCGACTAAACTCACAAATAATTAATTTGCATATAGTTTTGTTTGTTTGATCTTTTTGCTTACCACTTTACAATGAGTCCTTGATTGATGTTTGGCTCGATCGGAAGCAGCTGTGAAAGATTTATGACAGCCTTCAACTTCACAAAAATATGGCCTTTCTCCTGTGTGAATTCGAACATGAGTTTTTAAATTTTCTAATCGCGTATAAGTTTTTTTACAATTTGGATACTAAAAAATTATTTTTTAATTTTAAAAATTTGTTTTTTCCAACACAATTAATTTTTCTAATTACTTACAAAACATTCATGTGGCCGATCACCGAGGTGTCGACGAATATGAAGTAAAAGCATAAATTCAAATTTAAATGTTCGACTTCGATTGCAATTTTTCCAATGGCATTGTTGATAATTTTCTTGAGATCGAATGTGAGTGGTAAGTAAATGTTCGATCAAAGCATTTAAACCCAAAAATGCTTGTTTGCAATTATTTTTCCATTCACAAATTATTTCTGTATCGGAATTAAATTTTTCTGAATCAGCAGTAGTTTCTTTGATTTCACCATTTTGAGTTTCTAAATCACCTTGAACTTCGTGATTTTCAAAATGATTATTGGGTGGTAATAACTTTTTAGTAACAGGGTTTTTGGCGGCCATGAATTTTCTTTTGCGACTGAAAAGACAAACAATAAAAATTTTCGGATTCAAATAAGCAAAGGTTTTTTTTTTGTATTTCTCTGACTCACTTTTTTCGTCCTTTTCGGCTTTGATTAGCAGTTACATCTCTAATTTTCTCCGCTGACAATCCCGATGATGGACTCATAGAGCTTGAGAATGAATTTCCATTGTTTTGATTTTCTGAAGCTTCATCGCCGCCATTTAATTGTTTTAAAATATTTAATAAGTTTAAAGAATCTTGATTTTGAAGAAGAAATTGTTGAAAAATAGTATTTTTTGCTTCATCAATGAGACATCGATTATTATTATTATTATGAAGTTGTTGAAAAGCAAAAGGATGATGGATAAAATCTGTGGGAATAATAGAAAGATTATTTGGAAAAAAGCTGTGGGCAGCACCTTCTGAAATAAAAGGAAAGAAAATTATTTATTGTTTGCGTTTTTTTGTAGTTGTTTCTTCGTTAGTTTCAAAAGATTCAATCAAGAAAGTTAAAGTAAAATGGCGTGTTTAAATTTCATTATAGTTTGATAAAGAGTGAAGGTTACTGTACCTGTAGAGGAAGCATTAACAAAGTTATCCGCCGCATCATTATTATTAGATGATGTTAATTGTAGCATTTTGTAATTATCTCAACAATAGCAACAACAAAAAATTAATCATCCAATGAATTTGTAGAAAAGTAAATAACCTGAACCCTTAAAATATGAGTTAATTACTAAATCAAGTAAGAAAAAATTTGAAGAAAAATAAAAGTGAAAGAAAAAAAAGGCTGAAAGTCTAAATTTTGGTTACTAACAAACATAAACACAAAAATCCCAAAACACATTAGACAGCGCAAAAAAAAAAGTGTAAAACAAAAAATAATGGGAGATCAAATGGATTTATTGAAGGAAAGGCAAACAAACAACAAAAAAGGAAAAAGCAGCAGAAAATTAAAGCGCAAAAAATTGACGATAGCCAAAACAAAAAAATTATTTACAAATTTAACCATATTTTAGACACAGATATTGTTGGTTAATAAAATAAATTTTTCTGGTAACTCACTCTTCTTATATTTTTTTATTTGATGGCATTGACGCTAAATAAAATTTTAAAAAAGTGAGGAAAAATGGAATAACTAAATACGTTAAACCAACAAAAAAAGAAGACAAAATTCAAACAAAAAAATCGGGTTTGTTGTTTCTTGTTTTTCATCCAAACTTTTTTCTTTGTCCATACTTTTTCGGCACTATTTCTTGCTCAAAGAAAATGTGAATGTTGCTGCTGCTTTTTTAAAATTTTAAAAGGTTAGATGTGTCTGTCTTTCGAAACCATTGAAAATGAAGAAAGAAACTTTTCTTTGTTTTATTTTTTTACAACCTTCATTTTGGTGGTATTTGAAAATGAATAAATGTTATGTGTCAAAAGTGAATTTGATGCTATTATGAAAACTTGAGGAAAATGGTTACTTTATTGTTTATAAATAAAAAGTTTATAATTTTTTCGAGTTTAATTTATACACGAATAAATATAAAATCTGACAAAAGTTAAAAAACGACAGCGATTGAAATTACATACATTAAGACGACAAAGTGTTGGTTTTAGATATTGGTGGTAAACGAAAGTCTCTTCAATCCAAATTTTTGATCACAAAAGTTTCTTGCTTGAAAATTTATAACTTGGATGTTCCTTGCATCATTGCTCAAAATCATTTATCAATTTCTTTTGTACTGATTTATCCTTTTCATATGTGGTTGAAAAGGTATTATTAATTTTTCCATAGGTGATGGATGATACCTTTACTTGCCAAAAATATGAAATAATTTTTGGAACAAATAGAAAAAATTCTTTCATCATTTTTCATGCCTGTAAAAAGAAGGTTTGCAATTCACAGTGAAGTTCATGCATTTGTCTTTAACTCTGAATATAACTGAACAAAATTTTACCCTTTTTTTGAAAGACATTTTTTATGCTTTGAAGTTGCTATTGACTTCCATGAAAAGCTTATCAATTCCATTCTCTCTTTCACTGTTTTTATCATCAAACTTTCTAAAAAAGCAGAGAATCATTTATTTCTTCTTTTGATTTTCGCTGAATTTTTAGGTGCGTTTTTTGCACAAAAAAATTTATTAAGCTTTGTTCGATGATTATAAAATATTTTTACCAATTATGTCATTTGAATTTTCACGTAAGTTAAATATTCAGCTTCTCTCACAATTTTATAAATTTAGACGAATTTCTTCCATCCATTCAAAGCTGGCAAACACGATGCATAAAAATTCAAAATGAATTATATCAAACTTTTAGTTCATCAAGAGATTGGGATTATAAATTTGACACAAAAAATAATGTAACTTTTTCTTGAAATTAAAAAACAGTTAAATAATGAGAAAGAATGGTTTAAGGATGATTTGAACTTATTATGCCGCAAGCTTGATCTCGCTTTATATTGCACTCCAACTGTTGATGTTGTCAATGATTCCAAATATGATTCAAAAGTAAATTTAAAAATTTGAAGAATAAATTGTTTACAGAATTTTTATTTTTTTAGAAAGAAAAAGTAATTACAAAATTAAAAGATAAAATTATTTCATTGAGTAAAACAGAAAATGCGATTTTGGAATTTAATATTATTTATGTAGGATTTTGGTGTCCAAAAGGCGAAAGTATGGTAATCTTTTTTTTTGTTTTTTACATGAATATTTGTTGATTTTTAAAGGCCTTTTTTAGCTGCTTCCAATTTCTGGCATTCATCGCTGTAAAAGTTCTCAAGATAATTCATATTTTGTTGAACCCAATGGTCGAATTTATAAATCTTGGAAAGATTTAATTAAAAATAATAAATTTCCTAAATGCATTTTGTGTTATCCCATTGATGGATGGTATAAAGCGAACGAGAATGGTTTAGCAAATATTGTTTTTGAACCATCCGCTGCTTGTGGAATTGCGCATAAATTAATTTCTGCTACGGATAAAACTATTACTATTGTAAATGTTGCTAGAATGATTATTGGAATGGCAGGTTTAGCAAAAACACCATTCTCTCCATTTCCTCATAATATTCTTGCAGGAACTAGTAAGTCCATGAACCCTAAAAAATATTTATTGCAAGGTGCATTCTTTTTTTAGCTGGTGTTACAGTTATATATGGCGTTATTAGAAGCATATATAATATTTGTGATCGAATAAAGCATAAAGAATCCATAAATCCTTTGAATAATCAAGAAGCTTTTTATTCATGGTAATCCATTTCGGGATCATTTTTAGCTGGAATTTCAATAAATGGAGCTATCGTGAGTTTTTTTTAACGTCAACTAAAAAACTATAAAATTTGTTTGTTTGAATTTTTTTATGCAAAGGATATTTCTTAGGTAATAATACCATTCTGTAATTTTTACCTCAAAAATAATTTAAATTTCCATTTTTTTGTCATCAAAAATGAAAAAAAATGAAGTTATCGTCACATTTTTTTTCTCGCAATTATTTTGTCTGTACTTCTTTGAATGAGAAAATGGCAAAAAAATTTTTTTTAACACAAATATAAAAATGAAACTAATCTTTTTTTAGTATCTCCATAAAGCAGGAATTGCTGGTAAACATGTTGGCCAATCAAGCCGCATCGCTTTTAACACAGCAATATTAGGAAATTTTGGAATTAATGGAATTGGAATTATTAGTAATGTGAAAAATATTTATAAAAAAGTTGAAAAAAATTCACTTTGCGAAATCAACGCTTTCGAAGTCTTCCAACTTACAGCTTACATTTTATTTTTTACTAACAACATTGTAAATTTTCAAAGTGCAAGTGAAATTATTAAAAATGTAAGTTGTTACATAATTTTGAAGCCAAAAAATAGCTTTTTATATAGAAATAATTAAAGGCTCAAAAATCAAGATTATCAGAAATAAGATACAATTTGGAAGATGAAATTCAAAAAATAAATTTTGATAAAAAGATTTTATTGGATTGAATGAAAGCTAAACCCTTGGGGAAAACAGGTAAGCAAAAAAAAAGAAGGAAAAATCTTTAATAGAAAAGTTGCATCTAATTTTGCTGTAGTTTGATGCTTTTTTATTTTTGGATTTCAAATGTTTTATAGGTGAAATGCATGGAGCTGAAATAACAATCATAAACTTAAATGAATTAATGAAGGAAAATTCAAAATGGCATGAAACTTTTGGAAAATCTGGTAAAAAAATTTATTCCATTTGGAAATAAATGTTAAAACATTAAATTTTTTATTTAAATACTTTTTGTAGTTCATCCAACTTCAAGTGCGGCAATTCACACTTCTCAACCCACACATTTAGCAAAAATGCCATGGATGATTTAATTTTGAAAGAAGATGCAATTTTAAAAGCTCAATATGCTCATAAAACGAGATATGAAGGAATGGTAAATATATTTTTGAGAAAAAAAAGTTGGATAGTTAGTTAATAAAATTTTAACTTTAAAATTTAGCGAATAAACCAAAAATCAAAAAACACTATTTTGGCTATAGCTCCATATGAATTGGATTTAAAGCTTGCTGAAGTTGCGTAGGTTTTTTATTATTTTTATTCTTACAAATTACAAAAATTAATGATTTTTTAAATTTTAAGTCAAAAACACGGCATTTCTAAAGGAGATATTTCTTTGCCAGGTTTTTATTATGGCTTTGAAATCAAGCTGGAATCTGAAGGAATTTACAAAAGTGCTAAACCTTTTATAATAGAAAATCCTAAATTTCATTTTAATGGAAGTTAGTTTATTTTATAAAAATACATATTTGCCATATTTGCTTTTCTTTTTTTAAAGATAAAGCAACCCATTATTTTGGTAAAGATGCTCAAATTACATATCTTCATGAATTTCCTCCTCATATAAAAATTGAAGTTAATCTTGATCATAAAATTCCCAATAACACATTTTATTCCACTTTGTTTTGTAATAACAAAGCTTCATTCGAAGATGAAAGTAAAATATTTGACGAAGAAGAAAATCACGAATGATAAAATTATTTTGCGGCTATGTCTTACATTTATTTTGTTTGTTTTGCTTTTATCGCAAAAAATATTCTTTTATAATTCACAATTTTGAAGT
The DNA here is from genome assembly GCA_028622995.1 of Panagrolaimus kolymaensis. Classification (NCBI taxonomy): domain Eukaryota; kingdom Metazoa; phylum Nematoda; class Chromadorea; order Rhabditida; family Panagrolaimidae; genus Panagrolaimus; species Panagrolaimus kolymaensis. Next base: position 42,786 of record JAJQJQ010000071.1, read on the forward strand.
TGAAAAAAATCTAGTAATAACTGGAAAAGTTTAAATTGTCAAAAGTTTTATAATCTCCGGAAAGCACGTTAATAATAATATTTATTTTTTTTATTATATGCATAAAAAATGTTGGATAAAAGCGTGCATCAAAAAGAAAAAGCAAGAAGACTAAATTCTAACAACTTGAAAGTAAAAAAGTTCAACTCTTAAAATATTTAGGAAAAAAAGATTGGATGACTCAATAATCGATGGCTTTAATACAAAATTATTTGGTTCGCTAACTTACAAACAAAAAAAATATATAAGAAAATCCATTATGTGCAAAAAGAAATAAGTGATACAGTTACAACAAAAAAAAAATTACGCACCAGCAAATTTATTTTTATTTATTCTTTTTTCTTGTGATTTTCGTTGCAATTGAAGTAGGATGATTGCTTTAATAGAAAAATGCTAAAAATATATATATAAACCTCCAAATTAGAAGAAGAAAAAATCCAAAACTAAAAAAAAAAAGAAATATTTTTTACCTTATTTGAATTTAAAAAATTCTGTAATGAATCTCTTGGGAAATAATTATTGTTACTCGATGAAGGATTTTGAAAAGAGAGATGATCATTGTTGTTATTGGACATGGTTGTGTAAGATGGGTTATTTAATGCAGCAATAAACCTTTCAGTTGAGGTCATTTTTTTAGAAATTTTAAACTAAAAAAATATTTCGATTTCAAAAGTTAAATAAAAACATAGAAGCATTTTATAAAAGAGTTTTTATAATTTTAAGCCGCGGTAAAAATAATAATTTGGGGGTTTAAAATTCTGCATTATTTTTTATCTTAAAAATGTTTTCGAAGAAATCGAAAAAAAACACGAAAAAATCCAAAACAAGAAACATTATCAAAAAAAAATCTCTAAATATTTTTATCTTTTTACATCGCATTCAAAGTTTGAACGATGATATTTGATGCATAATGTTCCATTTGCAGCAGAATTAAACCCTTTTATACTTGCAAAAACAACTCAACAAAAAAAAAGTGATGAACACAAAGGTCAGATAATTTGCGTCATTAGTGGGGATATCACAATTGCGTCAACCAAACAAACTAAAAACTTAGAAAATTACGAAATTCTTTTAAATCACACGGAATTTATGTCTAAAAAGAAATTTAAAATTGTTTTTTTGTATTTTTATAAGTTTTCGATTTTCTTATTTTCGCTCGATCATACTTGACCCGAAAGGGAGAATTTTCTTAAATCATATTAACCCAGAATGTTTATGATCGCATCACTTTTTTTTAATGAACACAATATATTTTCTAAAAATGGAAACACAAAAAAACAAAAGAATAAAAGAAGGTGTTGTGTGATAATATTTTAAAAGAGAATTGGAAAAAATAAACAAACAAAAAACATGTAATAATAACAAAATAAGAAATTCATAAATGTTTTTTTATGTTAGTAACAAAAAATCATTTTTTGCACTTTTAATTTTGTATCATCAAATGATAACCCTTTTTTTGTTGTTGATGATAATTTTTGTAAAATTTTGTAGCTTTGAAATATTTATGTACAATATGATAAATTTAGATATTCATTTATTTAGAAATAATAAACGTAAAATTATAAGATATCACCCAACAAAAAATATTCAGAATAATGATGGACGCTACTTTATTTAGTCATGACTGAAATAAATGGGAAGATTATTCCCGCCAAAAATTATCCCATGTTTTGACTCTTTTGTAAACAAGAAAAACTTTTTCGTTCAAATAAAATTTAGATCACTTTTTTTAGAGTCAAAAGGAAAAGAAGCAATGAATTTTGCATAATTTATTTTTATCTTTGCAATCATTTGATGCATGATGCAACTTTATTCAAATTTCAAAATGGTCATTTTCGATCTTTTAATCAAACTTATAATTTTGTTATAAACTTTTTTTCAATCGAAAAAAGAAGCAACGTCGGTGGTGATAAAGAAAATGAATTCTCGACTGTTGGTCCTGTATTTTGTTGTTTTATGTTTTTGGAATGGTCAAAGCTCAGATGTTCCTTCAATTGTTACAAAATATGAATACATTACCCCAAAGAAAACCAGCGACATAAATGATCCAAAGCTGTTAGAAATCATTCAACAAAATGGTGATCAATGGTGAGTTTTAAACTGTTTTACATTTTATATTTATGTGATTCAGTTTAACGTTTCCTTTATTTCAGGGTACTAAACTTAGTCAAGTCGACAAGCCGTGAACCAATCAACGTCATTTTATTTATGGATGAAACTCAACCATTGGAATTCTCTCTGGCTGCAGATGATTTGACTGCTATCGATAAGCAAAACTTCGTGTCTCTTAAGCTTCAACCTGAAACAGGAACCGCCAAAAATATTGATATTACATGGATGAAAGCGATGGAAGTTCTTTTGTATTTAAAAAGTAAATTACAATGTTCTGGTAGTATAAGGATATTAAAACTAAAACTATTTTTAGTAAACAATGCTCAAGGACCTTATCTTCAAGTTGGAACGCTGTTCACATCAAAACATACAATACCAAACCTTCTCATCGATTATCAAGGAAATGTCAAAGCAACATCGGATGATCCTGAACCAACAAGAATAACGAACGAGCCTTTGCTTGATGGTCAATCATCTGCATACTTCAATGTGTCAATAGAATGGAAGGATCTTCAATCTAACTTTAAAATCTCATTTGTAAGTTTACATATTTCTTTTATTTGTCTTTTATGTGATGAAAAAAGGGAGATTCTAGAGTTTTGTATTTTCTTTAACAATTACTAATTCTGTTTCAAATTTTTAGCCATCAACAATCTTCCGTGTTGCTGCGCCTGTACTTCCTCCTTCAACAACAACAACCTCGATAACACCAGCTAATACAACCTCTGCTTCCAATGTTCTGTCTTCTTCGAAATCTGTGGCAACTGGAGAATTTGATACTTGGATAATTATTGTTATCGTCGTTGTTGTAATTCTTATTATTCTACTTGCTATTGGAATTGTACTTGGTGTTCGTTGGTATCGAAAGAATAAGAAGAATAAATCTGATGAAGCTCAACAACAACAACAACTTTCTGTTATCAATGTTGTTCCTAAAGTAAGTTGTTTTAACTTTTTCTGTGCTTTTTCATGGTTGTTTTTTAGTCTGTTAACGGTACACTCCAAGTTGAAAAGATTCAACCTGCGGGCGAAAAAACTGGAGCAACGCTAAAATCATCCTTAAAGAAACCTCCTCAACCAATTCAACAACAAACTTTGCAACGTCAATCAAATGCAAGACAACTTGATCCGATTAACAGAGAAGATGGAACATATGTTGATTTTGGAAAGTTTGAACCTAAATCTTCTCAATTACCGAAACCTCCATTAATTCAAATTCCAAAGAAAACTAACAATGATGATGATTATGAAGATTTGGATCCTAATGCTCGAAAAAATCTTCGACCACCACCATCAATGCCGTAACCTACTAGACTTTCTTTCATTTGTATGTTTTATTAATTTTTTTCTGTATATGCCTATGTATGTCTAATAAACATTTTCTAAAACTATATTGTTTCTTTTCTTCACTTTTGTACATTTTTGGATTTGCAAAGGTCGGAAAGAAGGAGCATGCTGTAATAAGGTTAAGGTAGCTGAAAAAAATAATCATTTAAGTTCTTCTCGAATTATTTTCATTTTTGATTGCTTCACTTAAAAATGCATCATACTTTGCGTTTGGAATCCATGTGTTTTTCTAAAGGATCGTTTTCACATAAATCTAAATTTTCTGACATGTAAGTTACAAATATTTTTTCATGTTGGCTATTTGGAGCTGATGGAAAGTGGAATAATAATGTTACCGTTCGAATAGGCCTCGTTCACCTTGAACTAAAACTATTAGGGATTTGCAACTATTCAAACAAATATCTTACCATCATTATTTCATTGGTATTATAACAAAATTATAAAAGCCGCAGGATTTCATTCTCTCCTCTTCGTTTTATTTTTTAGGAATAAAATTGATAAAAGAAAATGAATTATTAGTTTTATAAAAAGCATGATATTCCATTATTACCAAGGATGCCAAGAAATTTTAGTAGCAACAACATGAAAATAATAAACTATAAAATTCTTTGAATCTTTTTTGACAGCAAAAATTGGAAGAAGATGGAACATGAATGATATTTTTGGCAGGCACTTTTTTTGTGTGATGTTTTACACTGAGAAAAATTTTGCTTGTCACACTTTTGGTGTGACAAGGAAAATAAATATATGGTGATTGGCCCAATAAATTTTGTAAGGTTTAATTTTCCTGATTTTAGTTTCTCTACAATGCGTTCTCAACAGTTTTATTAATTTGTGATTGGAAAAAAAAAAGTTGTCAAAATTTTGTCACACAGGTGTGACGTGTTGTACAACATTTTTTTTGCTTAAAAAATTCATAACTTTTTTGAAAAACATTTTTTTTGAAATCTGTTGAGTAGGCATCGTAGATAATTATGAGGAGCAATTTTTTAGAAGAAAAAATTTTATCGGGCCAACCACCGTATATTTATTTTGCTTGTCACACCAAAAGTGTGACATTTTTCGATTTTTCTCAGTGTAACCCAGCAACCGAACCTTCTTAGTATTAAAATTTCTGACCCTTTAAAAAAATCTGCAAGAAATGCATAACTTTTTTAACACTTCTTTCAAATTTTCAGAAAGTAATGATGACATAACTTACACCTAAAATTTCATATTCATTAAAATTTAACTTTTTTTCTGCGTGTTTTTTCATGTGTTTTTTAATTACATACTTTGATGATAATCTTTTTTCTTAACAAAACCATAATTTCATACTCACTCATCTCCCACGTTTTGGAAACAAAACAAAATAAAACAAAAAAATGAATCAATTTCTTTTCTCAATTTATTTTTTTAACGACCAAATTAAAGCTTTCTTATTTTTTTTTGGTGTTTTTTTTTGTGCGAAGATTCTTTTTGCCTCTCCATATTTTTGGTTGCACGCCGCTTGTGACATACATACATCTTTTTTTCGTCGAAGAAAAAAAAAAGTCGCGTGTCCACAGTTGTTTTTTTTGTCCTCTTTTTTTCAATATCTTCGATGTTGCTTGCTTACTTGCTTACTTATTGTTTGTTTTACTTACACATATCTTTTTGGTGGATTGAATTTGAAACGTTTTAAAATTTTTCTTGAACGGCTAAACATTTTTTTGGAATTTTTCCAAATAATTTTTTTTATATAAAGTTTAATTGATAATTATGCCCTTTTTTGTTCAATCAAACATACTTAAAAAGTTAAATATTTTCTTTTTCCATTCGCTACAAAAAAAAGGAAGGAGAAACAACACATATTTTAAAAACAATGATTGTTGTTAGAGACACACTTTTTTTTATATAAGTGTCTCTGCTGCTTTTGGACCAGCATCTTTCTTCCATTTTTTTGTCTTGTGTCTGTTTCTCTCTATATTAAAAATATGTGTTACCGAATAAGAAGATGAAGAAGAAGGCGAGAATGAAAATAAAAAAGACACTAAAAATCGAAGAGACGAAAAAGAAAAAAGTCCAATGTTAAAAAGAACACACACATATTCTTTTCTTCTTTTTTTGAGAAATGAAATGTAACGACGAAGAAAGAAAGAAGAAAAAAACAACATAACGCATAGAGAAAAAATGCTGTTGCGACTGCTGCCAAAAAAGAAAAAGCAGGGTGGTTGAATTGAAATGAAGAGAGAAAGAGATGGAGAGACCACCATCGCATCGCATCATCCCAATCGTTCGTTAGTCAGTCAGTCAGTCAGTCGTCAATCCATCCTCCACCAATTTCTTCTAACTTTTGTCGCCTGCGTATCTTGAAAGGCTGTGGTATTTTCTTTTTTTTTGTCTTTTGCCTTTCTCTTCTCTTCGTTCATTTTTTTGTGTCGAAGTGCAACAAAAAATTTTTTTAGTCGCATTTTTTTGCTCTCCTTTTTTTCTTTTCTTTCCTGTGTTTTTGGTAAAAAAAATTAATAAAGTGTTATCTTGTTTCACAACAAATTTTTCATTCAAAGAATTTACTACTCTTTTTTTTTTTGTTTTACTCGTGAGCAAATTTTTTGTGTTTTGTTTTTATGCGTGTTTATTTATGGGTTTTAAACTTGAAAACTTTTTTTCAACTACGTGCAAAAAAAATATTATCTCTTGTTTTCTTTTTAGCCATATGGTTCCGCAAATTTAACATCACTCTCAACAGCAGAGAAGAAAGCGAAGAAAAGGAAAACTACGCTTTTTTGTTTGTTGATCTTCTTCCTATCACCTTTGGCTACATCCATCTTATTCAATTACATTATTATATATATATATTATTTTATTTTCTTTCGTTGCAAAACCTTATTGCCATTGAGAATATTTTATATATATATATTTGCAAGAAATTTAGATTATGTATAGCAATCAAGTGCATCCACAATCAGCATTTCCCCAACAAAATAATTATCCTCCACCTGCTTATCATCAACATCTTCAACAACAGCAAGCTCAGCATCAGCAGCAGCAGCAAATAGCTCCATCTAATCAACAACAGGCGCAACAGCAACAATTTCATGTTAATGGTAATAATAATGGAGGTGGAAGTAATCCAAAAACCCTAAGTAAATTATTAACTTCTGCGCCAACTACACGTCCAACTGGAGGAGGATCTCGACAACAACAACAACCGCAACATGTAGTTCCACCACAACCTCAACCAAATGGTACACCTATGCAAAGACCTCAACAAATGATGTCTGCTGCAGCATCCAATGTATCGGGAACTTTGCCAAATGGAACAACCGCAATACCACCCAATGAAATGAGAGGTGGAGGAGGAGGTAAGCAAAAATATAATTTGTTAAAAAGAAATTGAAAATTAAGAAATTTCATGTAATTTTTATTGAGGACAATTTTAAAAATTATTGGCGCCAAAAAATATATATAAAAAAGTTAAAACTTTAGTTTATTTTATCTTTTTCTAATTTTTTTAAACACAAAAAAGAAACTCAAAAGCTAATTTAAAATTTTTTAATTCGAGTTAAAACCTAATTTTTCAGGTTCAAATATGCATATGACAAAACAAATGATGTTGGAGCAACAACAACAACAGCAACAACGAATGTATATGTATCAGCAGCAGCAGCAACAACAACATCAGCAACAAAATCCCCAAGCTGCTCAAAATGGATATATGAATGGTCATCATCCACAAAGTGGTGGTCATGCACAAAATCAAATGATGGCTAATCAACAACAACAGCAACAATATCAAAGGCAATTGCAACAACAGCAACAGGCCCATTCCCAGCTAACTCCTCAGCAGCAACAACAACTTTTACAGCAAAGGCAGCAGCAGCAACAAGCTCAAGCCCAAATGTTTCAACAACAACAATCTCAAAATTCACAAGAATTTAATATGATGAATGGGCCATCAACGAGTTATTCACATCCGCAACAAAATGCAAATAATCCCATTATGCAGCAGCATCAGAATTCAACAAATAATTCAATAATCCACCAACAATCAAATGGCCCAATACCATCTCAAGTAATACCACCAAATCCGCAAACAGCAACAACACCCATGCCAAATTCACAGCAAACATCGATGGTGCCTCATGTGAATTCAGTTCCACCGCCACAAAGGCAACAGCAACAATTTATAAATGGTGGAGGCCATACAACAGCAATGAATAATTCCCAACAGCAACAAATCCAACAACAACAACTGTCTTCGAGACCGATGCAATATCAACAAAGTACAATGCAAGGTTTTGCTCCTCAACAACCATCTATGAATTCTATAAGGCATTCATATCCACCTCAACCACTGCCAAATAATATGAATGCCGCTGCTGCTGTTGCAGCAGGGGCTGTTGTTGCTGGTGGTGTACCACACTCCAATCAAAAACAGCAACAAACAGTAAGTTGTTACCTGCTTAAAAAAAGTATATCAAACTTAAAATTGACAATTTTTTAGATGATGCAACAGCAACAACAAGACTCTCAACAACAAATGCAACATCAAAGAAATCCTAATTCAATAACCTCATTATCCGATCTCCAAATAGTACAAAATAATAATCATCATCATCCAAATTCAATCAACAACAACACCTCATCATTTCCATTAATTAATAGTAATATGCCTGCCGCTGCTGCCTCTTCTTCCACCTCATCTTCTCAATCGTATCCAACCCATCCTTCCGCATTATTACCTAATGGTGGTAGTGGACAAGGAGCTTTACAATTTTCATCACAAAATAATATTAACATTAATAGTAATAATAGTAATAGCAACAACTCATCTCCAAATGAAAAAAGACAACAAATTCAAAGGCAGCTAATGCTTTTACTTCATGCAAATAAATGTAAACAGCGTGATTTGGTTAGTTTTAAATAATTTTTTAATTTGAAAAAATAGTTAATGTGAATGACCATGAATTTTTTTCTTCTTCAGGATAATCCAACACGAGCCAATACTCCATGTGGAATAACATTTTGTTCTACGATGAAAAGTGTATTAAATCATATGGGAAGTTGCAGAAATGGAGCACAATGTAATTTTCCTCATTGTGCTTCTTCATCTCAAATTATTTCACATTGGAAAAAATGTGATAAAGAAGATTGTTCGGTTTGTAAACCATTAAAAGGTAGGAACTTAACTTTAGAATTTATTATTGAAAAGAATATTTAATTTTTTGATAGTAATCAAAAAGTGAAAACTATTGCACACAAGTTTTTACTATCACAAAAGATAGTAATTCATATTTAACGATAATATCTAAATCTTGATTACTCTCTTTATTTATTCAAAGAAGCATGGTAAACACATTTAAACAATAATTTTTAGAAAGTGCAAAGCAAAATCAAAATAGTCAGCGACTATCAGTGGAGCAAGAAATGACGAATGGAATGATGGCAACTTTAGAGAGGGATAATGAAGCCATAATTTATACCAAACCTTGGCAAGCTTCAATAGATAAAACAATTAAAAATCATTTGGTTTGTAAATTGGTTAAAGCTATATTTCCTTCTCCCGATCCCGCAGCCATGCATGATCAAAGAATAAAGGATTTAATTTCATATGCTCGAAGAATAGAAAAAGATATTTTTGAAGCTGCAGATAGCAAAGTTTGTTTATTTTTTTAAAAAAATTAGAAAAATAAATGTTTTTTTAAACCTATAATTTTTTTGTAGGAAGAATATTATGAAATGTTAGCAATGAAAATATATAAAATTCAAAAAGAATTATTGGATAAACGAAATAAAAGATTGGGAATGCAAAATCGAGGACCAATTGAAAATGGTCCTTCTTTTGCTATGATTAAACAAGAATTTCAACCGGATTTATATTTACCCGAACCTCCAACAAGACAAAATGCAGCAGAATTTCTTGAAATTAAAAGAGAAGAATATTTTTATCCTGAACATCAACAACATCAACAAGAGCAAAATTCAGAAATGATGATGGTGGATATAAAACGTGAAGAATCATCTTTACCATCCATTATAACAAATAATAATAATATTCATACTCCTGCTGTTACAACGATGAATGTTTCTTCTGAAATTAAATCTGAACACCAACATCAACATCAACAACAACAGCTTCCATCAATAAAGCAAGAACAACCATCATCATCAACAACCAAAATGGAGCAGCAACAATCCGAATCAGAAGAACCCATTGAAGATGTAATCCCTCCAGAGGAACTTTATGAAGCATTATTAAAAGTTTGGAAAAAGGTTGATTCACCTGAAGAAGCCATACATTTTCGAATTGCTGTGGATCCTTTAGTTGTTGGATATTATGAAATGATAAAAAATCCAATGGATTTAACTAAAATCCTTCAAAAACTTTGTCAACTTTCATATCGAAATCCATGGGATTTTGCAAATGATATGTTGTTAATGATAGATAATGCATATATATTTAATAAAAAATCAACTAAAATTTATAAATGTGCAACACGATTACTTGAAATATTTACCGAAGAAATGGAACCTCTCATGAAAAGTTTGGGATATTGTTGCGGAAGTCGTTACACTTTCACTGCGTTGCCATTATTTTGCTATGGACAATCGGCTTGCACAATCGCGAGAAATCAAGAATATTATTTATATGAAGCTTCTTCATCAAAATATGGTGTAAATGTATCAGAAAAATATATTTATTGTGTAAAATGTTATGAAGCTTTACCAGATTGTGGAATCAATATGAATGAAAATCCCGAAGCTCCACCAAATTATGTTTCAAAGGATAAATTTATAAATCGAAAAAATGATGAGATTGAAAATGAACCATTTGAAAGTTGTAAAATTTGTCGAAGAAAATGGCATAAAATTTGTGCAAATTATTCACCCAAAATTTTTAATGATGGGTTTATTTGTAATGCGTGCAGAGAAACTAAAAATATTCCAAGACCAGAAAATCGATATACAGCTAAAAGTAAGTTTTTTTTTAAACCGATTGGCTAGAAAATTTAGTTTTAAAAAAAGAATTTGTTCTCGAGAAAAAAAAAATTGTCTAAAAAAGTTTTAAATTTAATTACTTTGAGATTTTCGAATTTTCACTTTGAAAAAGTTTACTTCAAAAATAAATTTAAAAAAAAAAACGAGAGTTTCATCGAAAGATTGCTTTTTATTAACTTTTTTATATAAAAAATTGTATAATATTTCTTTAAAAATTGTTTCTTCGGTATCTTTAAAATTCCTGGACTTCTAAAATTTTCTTTGTCAAAGATTTGCATTTTTTTCACAAATCAATATTCCTTTAAACTTATGCAATTAATTAATTAATCCATTTTATCTATTTTTCCAGAATTAGCCACTTGTGAATTATCCAAACATCTTGAAAGTCGAGTAAATAATTATATGATTTCAAAACTTGGTGAAGATTGTGCTCATGAAGTTGTAATTCGTGTGTTACATAGTTCGGATAAAGAAGTTAAAACTAAACCATTAATAAAACAAAAATATGGTGTACCTGAAACTTTTCCATATCGAAATAAAGTAGTATTTGCTTTTGAAGTTATAAATGATATTGAAATATGTTTCTTTGGTTTACATGTTCAAGAATATGGAAGTGAATGTTCTCCACCTAATGCTCGAAGGGTATATATTGCATATTTGGATTCAGTGCATTTTTTTGAACCCGCCAAAATACGAACCGATGTTTATCATGAAATATTATTGGGTTATTTGGATTATGCAAGAAAATTAGGTTATACCATGGCTCATTTATGGGCTTGCCCACCATCGGAAGGAGATGATTATATATTTCATTGTCATCCACCCGAACAAAAAATTCCGAAACAAAAGCGACTTGGAAATTGGTATAAAACTATGCTTGATAAAGCTATCATTGAAGATGTGGTAGTTGAATATAAAGATATTCATGCTCAGGTGAGTCGAATTTATTTTTATTGAAAGATGAAACTAAAAAAAAGTTAATTAATTAATAAACTAAAAAGTCTTAAGTCAAGTTTGAGATTTACAAAAAATGAAAAATTTATTTTAAAGGGAAAAATTAAAGAATTTTTACTGCCATTTTTTTAAAAAAAATTCTTCAAAGGCTTGCTTTAAAAAATTTGAGTTTCTTATTGAAAAACTTTTTTGATTAAAGTTTTTTTCATATGAATACAAAATTCAGGATTCTTTTTTTTATTTAATTTTAAGATTTTTTCAAACTTTATTTACCAATTTTTTTTAGAATCCTAAGCTAAATAAAGTTAGTCCAAACTTTTATGTTAATTTTTTTTCAGGCAAAAGATGATCGACTTAAAACTCCCGCACAATTACCATATTTTGAAGGAGATTTTTGGCCCAATGTTATTGAAGATTGTATAAAAGATATTGAAAAGAAAAATGGTGGTGGAAAAAGTCAAGAACTTATGGATTTTGAAGATAATTCGACTAATATTAATGAAGAAAATGGTAAACCTTCTTCGTCTTCTTCATTCACAGATAAAAAAGGTTCATCCACTTTGTCGACGACGACGACGACAATGAAAAAATCAGCTTCATCAAAAAAATTAAAATCCTCGTCTGCGATGGATGAAGTGACAGATCGACTTTTTGGAATATTAGAGCGTCATAAAGATGTATTTTTTACGATTAAATTGCGATCAACTCCAGAATGGAGTGTCATGCCTATAAAAGATCCCGATGCATTGATATCCTGTGAATTAATGGATGGAAGAGATAATTTTTTAACTCGAGCTCGAGAAGAACATTGGGAATTTAGTTCTTTACGAAGAGCTCAATATTCAACTTTGTGTCTTTGTCATGCCCTTCATTCATCTGATAATATGGATAATACATACACATGTAATTATTGTCAACAATCAGCTATATGGCATTGTGATATATGTCCTGATTTTGATTTATGCAATAAATGTCATGGAATTAAATCGCATGAACATAAATTATCTAAAGTTACAAGTATTATTGATGTAAATAAATCTGATTCAAATGCCGCAAGAGAAGAATCAATTCGTCGTGGAATTCAAGTTTTGGCTCATGCTTCCCAATGTCGAGATGTAAATTGCAGACGATCAGCTTGCACTCGACTTAAACAAGTTCTTCAACATGTTCGAACTTGTAAAAGAAGGCAAGAAGCTTCATGTCCCATTTGCAAGCAACTCATCGCTCTTTGTTGCCATCATGCGAAAGTATGTACGAAACCCCAATGCACGGTTCCATTTTGTCCTAATATTCGTCAAAAGCTTCAAGAACAAAGACAACTTCAAAATAGAAGAGCGGAAATGATGATGCGAAGAAGGATGAAATTAGTTCAATCTGATTCTCCTCCACAACAATTATCTCAAAAATGTGATTCATAAAAATATATATATTATTACTTGATACAAAAAAACTTCTTTTTTCATTCTGTGTTAATTTAGGAAAAACTAAATTTATAGGAAATAATGAGCTAAAGTTATGGAATTTTATAAATTCGAAAGCTGGTATCTTTCGAAGAAAAAAATATAGTCACCTTTCCTTCTTCTTGCTTGATGCAGGATATTAAATTTAGAACAAAAGCTTCCAAAAAAGTGAAGTCTTCCAAATTATTTAATTTTCTTTTTTTTTCGCTGCAAATCCAAACTTTTATTTTATTGTATTTTTAAAGACCTCTATTATCTTTGCCTTTTTAAAACAAGCTATGTATATAAAGCGTCGAAATATAAAAAGTTTTTGCCAAGTTCAAAATTTTTCCAGACACCCTGTTTTTTTGTAAATTTTACAAAAAATGCACTGCTCTTTTTGTAAACTTGCGGGGCATTTACAAAAAGAGCAGTGCATTTTTTGTAAAATTTACAAAAAAACAGGGTGTTTTGAAAAATTTTGAACTTGGCAAAAACTTTTTATATTTCGACGCTTTATATTATAATTTTTTTTTTGCCATTTTTTGTTTTGTTTAATGCCCAAAAAAATAAGAAGCTCCAATCATTATTATTCCTCATATATTTTTTTTGTGTTTTTTGTCTTTTGTTTCGTCTCTTTTTACACGGGTATTTTTTAATAGCCTTTATTATTAATATTACTCCATTTAAAAAAAAAGAAAGGCATATTTTTTAATTATTTATTCTATTTCCTCTGTCACGTTTCTTTAAAAAAAAATTAAAAAAAATTTATTCCAATTCATTTTTGTAAGTAAATAAATTTCTAAAAAAATTTCTAAAATTTTTTCAAAAGCTTTAATTATTGTTTTTTTCCTTTGTTTTTTTATGTGTGTTTCTTACCATTCTTCTTTCTTTTTTATTATTATTTTTTGACGACGAAAACATTCTTTCTTTAAAATTTTAAGTGCGTTTTTCATATTTAAATATAAATATAATATTTAATATATGTATGTATGTACTTATCATTTTTTTATCCTTATTTTTAATGTTATTACTACTACAAATGCCAATAGAAATAAAAGGTTAAACATTATAACTAAGGTTTTAAACAACACAAAAAGATAAAAGAAGAAAAAACTCAGTCGAACAAACAAATTTTTTTATTCATAAAATTTTATTGCATCTGATTATTTTATTTTATTTTCGAAGCTCCAAAAAGTCGTTCCAATGGGAAACCCGCTTCAGTGAAAATAAAAACAATCGTTTCAGAAAGATGTTCAAATTAAAGGGACATAGCTATTTCATGCCTTTTCTGAAATTTCGATACTGGGGACTGAAAGTTACACTTGGTAAGGCGCGTGTTTGAATTACCGTGTAAGACAGAAAGTGACACGGTAATTCAAACACGCGCCGCCCCAACTGTTCCTATCAGCCCCAGTATCGAAATTTTCGAAAAGGCATGAAATAGCTAACTAAGTCCCTTTAAGCCTAAAAGAAATGGAAAATTCAAGATTGAAGTCAATATTTTTGTAATAATTTTTTTTAAAGAATATAAAAAAACAAAAACATAAAATAAAAGTATCGAAACAAAAAATAAATATTTAATTGAGAGTGCAATTATTCGATGATTTTCCATCTCGGCTAATACGTTTTTTCTTTTTTTGAACTTTTTGTTTTTGGGTTATTGGAGATTCGAAAGGGCTTTCCATGGATGATTCCAATAATTCATTTAGCAAAGAAGCTTTTGTTTTTGTTGAATTTTGTTCGGGGCTGCGAATATGTTTATCATCAAACGAAGAAGGAGCCTTTCTTTTAAGTTGTCGTTTTGGAACTAATTTCTATAAAAAAAATTTATAAAATTTAAAACAACTTTTTTTGAATATATTTTACTTACTTTTGAATTTGCAAAATAATAGTTTGAAGATGAAGGAGAAGCATGATCGCCATTTTTAATAGATTTTTTAATTAGACTCATTTCATTTTCCAATAATGAAATTCGGGCATTTTGAGTATCGAGAAGTTTAAGACGCGATTCAATTTTAACAATTCTGCTTTTGGGAATTCGAATAAATTCAGGCTCATTGTTTTCTTCATTATTAACTTCACCCATTTGAGTAGTTACTTGAGTATCAGTTACAATTTCATCTAGGTGAACGGAAATTGTGGGCGAGGTATTCACTGCATCAACTTTCTTTGCTATTGTATCTTGGGTTTGAGCTGATTTCTAAAAAAGATAAAAGTAAATTATTAGGTTTTAATTATGCTATAACAAAAAATGGAAGTGGAAGCTAATATTTTTAAAACAAATTGTCTTAAAATAATAAGCTATTTTTATTTTAAAAACGCTGCTCAACAATAAAAAAAAACATATGAGAGATTTTCGTATTTTAAAGCACCGTTGAGCTAAGATAATAAAACTTAATGACTTACATTATTAATAACAGAAGTTTCTTGAATGTTGTTGCTTTTTTCTTTAACGCTTTTTTCCATGATAGCAGAATTTGCATTTTGTTCCGATGGCTCAATAACTGAAGCATTTTGTTGTTGAACTTCATTCATTTGCAAGTTACTAATTTCTTGGTCTTCTTCAAATGAATTAGTATTTTCCATTGAAATATTCTTTTCTAATGATTCAATAATTGGGGAATTTTCAATCTTAATCCTAATCTTTTCAGCTCCATTTTTTTGTTTTTTGATTAGTTGGCGATTTTCTTTTTTAACTTCAGCCAATTCATTTTCAAACTGGTTAAGCTTCTCGTTTGCCATATTTAATTTTTGGGTTGAAGCTTCATTGGTTTCGGTAAGGGCTTGAAGTTGTTCCTTCAATTCGGTGGCTATAGCTTCAGCTTTAGCAACTCGATCCTTTTCATTTTCCAAGTTTGTTTCTGCTTTATCTGCTCGCTTGCGTTCAGGTTCTGCCCTTGCTTCAGCTGCTTGAGCTCGATTGCTTTCGTTTTTCAATTTTTCTTCAGCTGCATCAGCCCGCTTTTTTTCCATCTCCAACTTTGCCTCATTTTGATCTGCTCGACAACGTTCAATCTCCTCTTTGGCTTTTGCTTCTTCTACTTGTTGTTTTTCGATCTCCAATTTCGCTTCGGCTTGGTCAGCATGGAATTTTTCGGTTTCTGCTTGGGCTTGTGCATCTTTTGCTCGTTGACGCTCACTTTCCAAATTAGCTTCAGCTCGATCTGCACGTTGACTTTCAGTCTCTGCCTTTGCTTCAGCTTCATCTGCTATATTGCGGTGAAATTCCACTTTAGCAACAGCTTCATTTGCTCGCTTTTGTTCCATATCCAAACTTTCTTCTGCGTTAGCTGCTTGCTGCCGATAAATTTCTGTTTGGGCTTCAGCTTGGTCTGCCCGAAGTTTTTCGATTTTTATTAAGGCTTCTGCTTCATCTGCGCGTTTTCTTTCCACTTGTAACTTCGATTCAGCATCATTTGAACGTTGCCTTTCAATCTCAAACTTTGCTTTTGCTTCATCTGCTTGAAGTTTTTCGACTTCCACCTTTGCTTCAACTTCATTGGCTCGCTGCCTTTCTACTTCCAATTTGGATTCTGCTTCATCCGCTCGCTTTTTTTCCATCTCAGTTTGGGCTTCGGCTTGCTCCACAAACCATTCATTCTGATACTTTTCTTGCTCTAATTCTTCAATCTTTCGGTGGCAATCATCTAATTTTGTTGAAGCTTCTTCAAACTTTTTTTCAATTTTGCATCTTTTTTCTTTTTCCTCCAAATATCCACTCGCAACATAAAATCCTTCATAAGAGCAATTTGTAAAAGTCTATAAAAATTTTAATATGAAAAGTTTTTAGCTAACTAAAAAAAATAAATTTACTTTTGCCGCAATTTGGCGAAATTCAGAATTTTGCCATCTTTCTTCATTTTTTAAACTTTCACTCATGTGGGAATAAACTTTTAATTGGAATCGAGTCGCCATTTCACAAATCAAAGTTTCATCCATTTTTTGTATGATTTTTGAAACTAAAAATAAATAAATTCAGAGTTGTTAAATAAATATAGCTCGAAGACAGTGGAAATAATAAGCGCCGTCAAAAAATAAATAAATATGGAATTAAAAATTTCGATAAATATAACGGCCGAGAATATTAAAATTATAGCAAAATCTTATGTATCCTGGAAAATATGTAAAGAATAAAAGATGCGTGAAGCAAGAAAAAAACTTATTAAATAAAAAAATTAATCGAATAACTAGTTTTGGCAACAAAAAACTGCAAGCAGAAGTTCGATAAATAACTCAAACTGAAAAAGCCTTTGCACCTTTTATTTTAGGGGTTTATCTTCCACTTTTTATTTGTGGCTTTTTTTTGGTTGTGCAAGCAACTCTATGATCACACTTCTTTATAAGAATGCCCTAAAAAGTTTTTTTTCACACTTATTCTTTCTTGCCTCAATTCAATAATCTCAAACTTTTGAATGTGATTGATAGAAAATCTTTTTTTTTCTCAAAGGAATAAATAAAAGTATCGACAGCAGGTAGAAAACTTTTCTTTTTTGTAAGCTTTGTTAGATAAAGTAATCCAGAAGATTATTATTTTATTGTTGGATTCCAAAACTCAGAAAATTAAACAACATAAAAAGGAAGAGAAAAAAAGAGTGTTAAAAAATTTAGTTAATTAGTTTTTTATTGGAATGTAAAAAACGAGAACAATAATCGATCAAATTCCATAATGGCATTTTCGATTTCCAATTTTTCTTAAGCTTCTTTGTTGCATACTTTTTTAGGATCTTCAGCTCCACCAATTTTTATCATTTGCTGCTTGAATTGCATTAGGTTGCTCAAATCCATTTTCTTTCTGCGTTGTTTCAAATGAATTTTGTTTCTGGCTATGCAAAATTCTAAAATTTAAAAACTCTAATTAACTAAATTTATGCAAGAAAAAAAAAGATTAGCACCGCCACAAAAAATTTTTTGAAATAAAAACTGTTTACAAATTATTAGCTAGCAAAATCTCTCCAAATAGAAATAAGAATTCATTCGTTCGTGCATTTACTAAATCATAAAAAAAATTATGTCTATCATTTTTTAATTTTTTTTCCAGAACGGCTGAGACAAGCACTGGCATATTTGCTTTTTTTGATTTTTAAGAAGAAACAAAAGAAAGGCGGAGTCGTTTTGGTGGTTTATGAGTTGGAGATGGACGAAATGCCAAAATCAATGGTTAATCGTGATTCATCAAAACCTTCTTTTTTGGGAATATAATTGCCTATTAAAGATATTTGTTTTTTACTTTTTCTTTTGGTTCATTCATTTGGGGATATGAAAAACGGCGTTTTAGTAGACTTTTTCGTTTGCATTTGTAATCGATATATTGGTGGTTCATTTAAATATATGAAATGGCATAACAAAATTAAATAATAGAATTTAATTAAAATGTTTTATTTAAAATTTTACATGATAAAAAGAAGTTATCGTAAGAAATAAAAAAAAATTAATCTCATCATTAGCCACCTAAACACCATTCAATTTTAATTTTTTTTAATCAATTTTTTGTGTGGTTTAAAAAAATTATTTTTTGAAGAGCCTCATATTCTTTTAAAAAGTTATCATCAATTGGGTTGTTGTCATCTCCATCTCCATCAGAATCAAAATTATTGCTATCATCATAATCGGAATCAGAAGAAGCATCTCTTTCAGCTGGGAAAGGAAATTCAAATACAAAAACGAAATCTTCATGGATATCAAATGATTTTGTGAGGTAGCCGGTATTAGTATCAAATTTCATATATGGATCATTTGAAAAATTAGGTAACTAAAAAAAGTGTTTATTTAAACGAATATATCATGGACTACTGTAATAAAAAAACAAACAGTATCATGATAATTTTCGATTTCTTCTTCAACACCATAAAAATAAAATTTTCCTTTAATTTTCGATGGAATATCTTTAAACATGGATGGCTTTAATTTAAATGCCACGTAACAGCCACAAACGAAAGTAAAATGAAAAACATTTCTAAAGCATCATTTTTTGATTTTAACTATAGAAAAATAATAAACCATTCTAACTCCATAAAAAGCTTTCCCAGCTTTTTGTTTTTAAGGCTATTATACGTTATAAAATATATCATTAATATCCTCATTCTCAATGCATACTTTTAATACAAATGTTTATTATAACTATACAAAACAAAAAATACAAATAACAAAAATCATAATAATACTTTTTTGAGGAGTTACTGCAGCCGAAAGAGTTGGAGGTGAATGAGCAATTCAAAACCATGGAGACTTTTTAGTTATTTGAATTCTAACACATTTTCCATCTTTCACATTTCGTTGATACCCAATTAAAAATTCACAAGAATATCCACCAATTCGATTTATGCATTCTTCATTATCATTTTGACATTCAACCAAAGAACATTCATTTACATCCACACATTGTTGAGAATCAAAACGAAATAAATATCCATCATTTATACAAGCACACGATACATTCCATTTGTTTAAAGTAATTCCAGCAAAATCATTATTGAAAGTAGCATCAATTCGACATGAATGTTGTAAACCATCTGGAACTGTTTCATTAGCTTTGAGAAATTCAAGAGTATTATTTAGACGGAAATCTTTTTCACGACATATTTCATGCGAACAAAATGTTGTTGAACGATTGATTGTTCTTCCACAACATGGATCAGGACAAAATGATTCATCAGCACATACATAATCATCGGAAGCTAGCTCATCAATAGGTTCCATAGGAAAAGATATATTGTAATTTGAAAGCAAAGGATTATTTGCAAAATCTCGAAATGTTGACGATGGCCACTAAAAAAAGTACGATCATATAAAGCAAGAGAGAATAAAAGTAAAACAATACAATTGATTTTGAACCATTTTCAATTCCATATGAACAAAAATGTATATTCTTCATAAACGACAAACGATTCTTTGTTAAGAAGCACATGAAATAAGTTACAGTAACATCATAAGCAAACATGGAATCACCAACAAATTCTCGAAATCGTTTTTCACTAAAAGATATAAAGTTAGTTAATGAGATCTTTGAAGATAGAAAAATGCGGTTAAAACTTTCTCCAAAGTAAAATCATTCATAGCTTTATCTCGAGTTGGAAAGAGAAAATCCGTTCTTGTTTGAATTGAATCATAAATTTCATTGATGCATTTCTAAAAGTTTACTTTGAATAACAAAAAAAGCTACAAACAACTTACTTCTAAAGATCTGGAACAACTATCTACAATTTCAGAATGTGCAGGAACTTTGGGTTCAGGAAATCTTTCAACAAACCCTTTCTTTCCAGAAGGTGTAAAAGTCCATGAACGATAAAGACGAATATAAAAAGCAATTTTTCCAAGCTTTGATAAAATTGTTTGTCGTTGAGTTGCATCTAATTGAGTATTCCATTGACTGAAAAAAAACACAAGAGAAATAAGTAAAGGTTTTCAAAATGCAACGATAAAAACTTATTCTTCAAAGTTGCAAATCAAAATATCATCAAATATTGCATCCAAATTCTTTTCAGTGCCATGAACAGAAAAAATAAAGGTGATAATAAAAAGAAGAAGCAATATTCTAAAAAAACATAACTAACAACCCACAAGCAGCTTCAAAAATGATATGAATGGTAATTTCAAAGCTTAATATGTGAAAAGCATTGTTTGATAATATGCAAATTTTAGCATAAAAAAAATTCACCAACAACAAAAATAATGACGGTTACTAGAAAAAATGCTTAGTAAATTTTTTTAAAGCTGCTAACTTTCATGCTTAAATTTTGTTGAATGAGGTACAGTTTAATTTGAGTATTTATGATGTACAAAATAAGTTAGACCGAAGTAAAGCTTGCACAACTTATAATTAATTTGCTTTTTATTTTTCAACACTCTTTTTTTTTTCTTTGAAAATTTGAAAGAATTGGATTGCAACTTTTTTTTGCGGCAATCAAAAAAAAGAAGCGCGCAACGCTTTTCCATTATTTTGCCTTATTTTTTTCTCTAAAGGCAATCTTTCTTTTCTTTTTTTCGTTGAATTTCTTTTTTTCGCAACGCTTATTTTGAAAAAGTGATAACCAAATCGGCAATAAAATCATTCGATCCTTTTTCTTGTTTCAATCAGAATCAAATTTGCTCGCTCTCTTCTTTTGTTTTTCAACTTTGATTCTTCTGTTTTGTTCTTCAAAAAAAAAAATGCAACTTATTAAAAAATTACGTCGAATGTTTTCAAAAAAGAAGTCAACAACCAAACCAAATTCATCATCATCAACAGCTGCTGTTTCTGCTACAATTAAACCGATTCCAAAAACAACTCTTATGAATATTCCTCGCTCAAAATCTCCTGTTTACCTTTATAATGAAGCTCAAGATGTAAGTCACTTATTTTCACTAATAACTTTCTTTATTCATTTATTTTTTTTAGAACATTGTTGTACGGAAAGGAACTCTCAAAGATTTCGATGTTGCTAAATTCAATAAAATCAAGTTTGCTGTTTCAAAGTATCCTAAACTTCAAATTCCTGTATGGTCTGCTTCACGTCCATATGGTCAAAATGCTGTTCATTTTCGATTTCGATATCGAGCTAAAACGTATGATGTCTTTACTTTTACAATATAACTATATAATTGCTTTAATTTTTAGTTTTGGTGGATCTTCAGCTATGGGAAAGCAATTGTCGCAATTTTCGGCATCAAAATCTTATGGAAGAGGATCATCACAAATGGGAATAACAGAAATATCATCATCATCATTGTTGCAATTTGACATATCATCTTCACGTTATGGAAAATCACGAAATATTTTTACTGCTTCTTCTCGACGATTTAAACTTTCTTATTCTCAATTTTCAAATACTTCATCTCATTTTCATAATCACGTAGTTACTGAAGCTACATCAACACCTCCAATATTTTGAAACTTTTATTTTGTTATAGTTTTTTTACGTTTATTGTTGTTTTGTATGTACATATTTTCTTATCTTTATTTGTATGTATTCATTTTGCTTATTTTGTTTGTTAGTTTTTTATAAAACTTTTTTTTTTTTTCTTGTCATGTTAATGCGAAAAATGGATTGGAGCGAATATTCTATGGAAGATATATTAACTTTATCTTTATGGATTCTATGTTTTCCATCATTCATGCTTTCGTTCACTCTCTTTCTTTTTAGTTATAACAACTTGCTTTACGATTCAAAGACGATTATTTATAGTACCTCTTTTAGTTTAAATTTGCAATAATTTTAAATTTTTTTAAGCATCAAAATAAAAGAAAAAATGATGGAACGAAGAAGGTGGTCGTCGTCGTCGTTGGTGTGTCTTTTTGAGGCGGCAGTTGCAACTTTATTTTTTCCCTCCTTCTTTAAACTTTTTTTTTTCATCGAAGATAAAATAATTTGTTTTTTTTTCGTTGTATTTGCAATTCTTTGCTTTGCTTTTTTTTCTTTTGCTTTCCTTTTACATACATAATTTAAAAAATATAAAAAAAGAGTTAAGCACAAGAAGAAGAAAAAAAACTTGTTGAAACATTTTTCTTTTTAGATTTATTCGCTTTGTTAAAGTCTAAAGTAAGTTGGACAAAAAAAAAATGAAGAAGAAGAAGAAAAAGAAAGATTGGTCATTTAAAGACTTTTGTTGAAGAAGGCGTTGTCTTCTTTGTAGTAGTCGTCAGTCGATTTTAACCACATCCTTAAAAGTTTCAGAGTAGTAATACTTTTTTTTTATTGTTTCAAAAGGAAATTAAATATAAAAGTATTTCTTTTTTTCTTCTCTTTTTTTTTTCTTCATCAACGCCTTTCTTTTTTTTTAATTATTAATCTTTAAATGTTAGTCTTTTTATCGAAACAAAAAAAAAGAGAAATAAAAAAACTAAAAAGTTGTTTAACTTTCAGGAATTTTAAGGATAAAACTTTTCGCTTTTATACCCTTTTTAAGTTTCTTTATATTTTCTCATATTAAAAAATTTTTTAAAGCGTTATTCTGGAATCTTTAAATCGTTGTTTTTTTCTTAAAGTTTATTGAGCTAATAATTTTTCTTTCATCTCATTTTATTTTTTGAAATAGTAAAAGTAAGTTTCGCATTAGCTTGCTTGTTTTTATTTTTTTAAAACATTTTTAGCGAAATTACAACTACAGGCAAAAAACTCAACTAAAAAACATCGCAAGTTTTTCGTATGAAAGATGGAATGAAAACTCGGATTTTCCTGACGCTTAGTTATTCGTCTGCTTTACAATATTTTGAGTTAAATTTTTACTTAGTTTTTTCTTTTTTTTTCTTCTCATCAGTCTAGCTTCCCCACATCCATCAATCAACAACACATAATTTTTTTCCTAAAATAATGTCATAAATGCCAGCGTTTTTTTTTTTGTCATTTCAATCATCATTTTCTGTCATCACAGCAAAAAAAACTTCAAAAAAAAATCAACGCGCCTGCTTCTTTAAATTTTTTTTATCTGAATTTTTAAAACAAAAATTAAAAAAGCCGAAATGATGTTGTTGTCTGCCTTCACATCTCCAAATGATCTAATGCTCTGTCGTCAAAGTTGCGTTTAAAAAAATATCGTTTTTTTGTGGTTAAAGAATAAATTTGCTTTTTGTCAATTAAAACTAACAAAACCTCGCAATTAAATAAGCTTCTTTTTTGTTTTTTGTCTTTTGTTTTCTTGGACCAAAAAAATGGAGATATAATGGCTTTTCCTCTTAAGTGGTTGAGCTGTTCTTTTTTATTCGACAAGAATACATTTAATATTTTGTTGTTGTTGCGTGGTTACATTTTCAGTTTTATAGCTTTTGAAAATGAAAAAAAAATGGACGTAATTTTGAAAGTCAGGAAGTTGCAGATTTAGTTTTATCGGTTAATTTATTATTCTTGGCGACTAACATCTCCACTCTCTCTTTTTTAAATTTAAAATCTTAAAACCCAAAATTCCTTGTTTATTTAAAAATAATAATAAGAAGATTTCCTGCCACATTTTTTGTTAACAAAAGCAATTATTGCAACAACAAAAAATTATGGATGGAATCACAGCTGCTATTTTTTTTTACGTCAAAAAGGATAATCTTACAAAACTACCTCTTTTTTTTTACTATAAAAAAACAATGTTGGCTCTTTAATAAAGCTCCTTAAAATCCAAAAAAAAAGCATTTTAATTATCTCCAAAAAATGTTTATATGTACTTACATTTTCAAAGAAATAATAATATTAAAAAAAAATTTTTTTGTTGAGTCAGTCATTTTTGAAGCATATTTTTTTTGCATTTAAAAAAACCCTGCGGATGTTTACCTTTTTTTTTTTTGCTGCTGCTGCTCTTCTTTTATTTTATCTAACACTTTTTCTTTGTGTTGTTTATCTGCAAAAAAAAATTGTCACGTTTTTTATAATTTGAATTTTTTTATTATCTATTGCTTGAGTTATATAATTTTCATGTTTTTTTTAAAAGAAATCTTATAACATTCTTTTTCAATTGACAGACAGATTGATTGGATGAAAGGGAATAGAACCATCATCATCACATTTTTTTGGAAACAGTTGGTTTTTCTTTTTCTCTCTATTTTATTCTCACACTTTTTTTAAATATTAACACTGAGACGACAATTATTTAGAGAACGAAAGGGCAAAGAAGGGAGGGAGGTCTTTTGTGTAATCAGCTGTCGATTTATCTCTTTTAACTTTTTTTCTTTAATGCTTTATGAATGTGACTTTTATTAAAAGCAGCAAAAAAAGTGTTGGTTTTTTTCTAGCTTACCTTTTTTTAAATTTTTTTTAAATAAAGTTTAGTTAGTTTATGAATGACTTTGGTAGTGGAGATGGTCTATTGTGAAATAAAATATATTCATGTTGCCTCTTCACTTTTTATTTGTTGTTTTTGCTTCCAAGAAAAAAAAGTCATTTTTTCTTGTTGTTATTGGAAGATATCAAATTTCATATTTTTCTTCTTCTTCTTTCCTTCCCATCATTTCTTCTTTCTTTTTTTTATTTTCAAATTTATTTTATTTAAAAAAAAGTTTCTTTTTTTTGCCTCTCAAATTATCGCATGTTTTTGTCACTTTTTTTTGTGGAAAGAGCAAAAAATAAAAGCTTGCCTTTGTTTTTTGTTTGTTTTGCTTCTTTCATAATTTATAAATTTTACTATTAAAAAATTATTTGAATTCTAAAAACGATTAAAAGAATTTTTATTCTAAAATAGAATCTTAGGAAAAATTGCTCTCCTGAAAAACTTAAGTTCTTAATAATTTTTGAAATCTGATTTGTCTTATGTACTTTCTTCATTTTCGTGTTAGTATAAGCGCCAAAATTGGATACCAATTAATTTATCTTTGAAAAATCTCGCTTGCTAGTTCCAAAAAAAGGTTTTTAGAAACTTCCAACTTTTTTCTTGGTTTGCAAAATGATACTGTGACTTAGTAAAACCGCCACTTTTAGCAATTCATCAAACAATTTTATACGATCTTTGTTTTAGTAAGCTTTTTTTGAAATCCTAAAATCCATTCATTTTTTTTTTGTTCTTTGTCATTATTTTTTTAATATTAAGTAATTAATTGAAAATCTAGCTTTCCTCATATTTTTTTGCCACAAAAATTTAGATTGTTATTTTCACATACATGCCTGTCTGCCTGCCTGTTTTCCTCCTCCACTCATTATAGTAACATAGTAGTAAATCTTAAATTACTCTTCTTTTTTTCTTTCTTTATTCATTTTTAAAATAGAAAATTTTGCTAATTTGCCACATTCAATAAAAAAAATTTCTTGTGCTTTTTTTCGCGCCTTCCCGAGTTTTCTACTTTTTATTTTTTTTTAAATTTTGGTTTATTTCTCAAAGTTTTTTTTGAAGCTCTTTAATTTTGCCATTATTTTTTTAGAGATAGAGAGATAGAATAATTATGGAGAAAATTAAAACTTGAAAATAGCTCTATACAATTTGTTTATTCTTATTTTAAAAAAAATAATTGCCGCTGTAAAATATTAAAAAATGATAACAACAATAATACCATTAATATTATTTTTAACTTCTTATCCTCCACCAGTTAATTTACTTCGATGTTATCATTGTTCAAATCCATCAAGACAAATCGCACAAAGTTTATGGATACATAAAACTCAAACTTGCACTCGGAGGAAACCAATGTTATGTCCACCCGAATCCGTTGCATGTGTAATCGTTCGAGTTTCACATCCTTTACTTTCCTTTACTGCCTCCGGGTGTTCAGAAGATAAATTTGTTGGTTGTGATTTGCATAATCTCAAACATATTAATACCACTATGAAACGATGCCAATGTTCTAAATCATTTTGTAATAAAGATTTACATATGAAAGGTTTTAATTTAAATTATGGAAATAATAATATTACCAATACAAATAATAATGATAATCCATCATGGGCCAATGCAACCTTATTCACTTCAAGCTCAACAAATAAATCACATTATCATATTAAACTTCTTGATCAACTTACAGGTGAAAATGATCATGAATCAAATAAACAAGAAATGAGATTAAAAATGTTGGAAAAGCAAAAAGAACAAAAGCGAATAAAAGAAAAAAAATTATTACTTCTTCAACAACAAAAACAAAAAAATAATAATGCGGGAAAAAATTATTTTAATTTTATATCAATGTTTTCTACTTTTATTTTAATTTTTATTTTTACTTTGTTGTAAAGAAAAAATTTTTTCTTTGATGTTTGTTATATAAAAAAAAGAGCTTCAATAAATAAATAAATAACAAAAAATTAGAAAAATATATTTGCCTCTGGCAGGGGTCGAACCTACGACCTTCGGCTTATTAGACCGACGCTCTAACCGACTGAGCTACAAAGGCATGGCAAGAAAAAATATGGGATTGCTAAAAAAAACAAAATGTACGTCCTCAATTCATTCATGTGGAAAATTTAATTTCAGCCAAAACCAAAGAAAACAACAGCCATTTTTTTATTGAAACTTTGTGATACATTTTTATTTACATAAAAGCACCAGGAAAAAACTATAAATAACTAACAGTTAGAAAAAAGTGATTTAATGCAAGCATAATCAAATTAAGTATGGTTGGTTATTTATTTATATTTGGTGGTAGTAATTATCATGAATCATGAGGGCTAGGAACGATGCTTGAGTGAGTCGCGTAAAATCAAAATCGTTGTAATTTTGATGATTGTAAATACTAAAAATTTATATTTTATTCATATATTTTTTTAAGTATAAATTATAAAATCTGATTTTTCTTCTAAGCATCCGCAAAAAAAGAAGAAGCAACTCAATGATCGAAAATATTTTCAAGTTGCAGCCACCGTCGATTTTGTTCAAATCATCCAAAAAAAATTTTTGACTAATTTTGAAGTGCGACGAACGCTTGATTCAAATCATTTTTAAAGTTTTTAAAAATTTACATACCTCATCATAACGTTTTCGTAAATGTTCCAAATCTTCCTGTCGCATTCCAGGTAATGGTGCAAGAATGGAAGTTGACGCAACAACAAGAAACCCAGCAATAATTTCGGATGACATTTTTAGTGATTTCGTCGCAAGCAAACACAAACTGTTGAAGGGATTTAAAAAAAAGTGGCATTCTCCCCACAAATTAAAAGCGTTTAAATACATATACTCTCAGACATCCATCCAACTTCCAAAACGGAAATCGAGACACAAATTAAATAAAAGAAAGAAAAAAAAAGGAATCAAATATAAGTTTCCGGCGGTGGTAGAATGAATAAATTTACAAATGAAAGTTAAAAAATTCAAAGAAAACACGGAACTTGCGTGGCACTTCTCTGTTTTCTTTTAAGTATTTTTAAAATAGCGTGGTATGCATGAAAATTTAATGCATTTCGCTAATATATTTAAGATGGTTGTAATTTGTGTAATTGACATAACCAAAGAAAGCAAGGAAAAAAAAGTGAAACAACGAACCATACATTTTTGAAGATGGAAAAATTATGAAATTGCTATGATCATTATGAGAAACTATTGACATATTGCAACATAGAAATTTCTCGTTATACTATTATCAATTCATTAAGAATAAAAAAGCAACCGCACATTCATTGAAGAGTATTTAGAAGCTGATCAATAAAAATAAGAGGTAATATGAGAAATATTCGAAGTAACCTAAACCTTTCTTTTCTAACGAAATTTGTTTATCTGCTTCATAATGTTTCAAACATCGGTTTCATTCAAAGGTTTGATGCTTTTGTTGATAATACTCTAAACAACCTTAACTAAGCATGGCATAAATCAGGAATGTGAAATCATTTTCCACTTTGGTGGTTATTTCCTTTAAACTTTTTTAATTTTACTATGACATATCGAAATGATAGCGATATTCCCATTCGATATGATCGATTTATTGGAATTAATGAAAGTAATAATTATGGGAAACCTGAAATTTATTCATGGTTCGAAGTTGAAAAAGCTGTAGACTTTTGCACTTACGTGACCAAGCTTTCTTTTTCTTTTTTTTTGGCGTTTTTTTTGATCTTTAAGATTATTTATAGGATCTGGATCTTTAATGACCTTTAAAGGTTCTGAATCCTTAAGAACCTTTATTGGTTCTTGGATCCTTTATAGGTTCTGGATCTCTAAGAATCCTTTTGGGTTCTTGATCTTTTAGAATATCTTAAAGATCCAGATCCTAAAAAGGTTTATAAAGATCCAGATCCTATATAATCTAAAAGATCCAGATCCTTTAAAGAATCTTTAAGATCCAGAACCGGAGGGGCGAAAGTAAAAAAAACGCCAAAAAAAAAAGAAAAAGAAAGCTTGGTCACGTAAGTGCAAAAGTACCAGAAACAAGTTAGTAGCGCTACAATTTGTTGGAAATTGTTATATAGTGGCTCTGGAAGAGAAGGCATAGTTCAAGAACTTTCAAAAAAAAATTGACATGATCAATTTGGATATTGCGAAAATAAAAAATGTGATAAAAATTATAAAATTCAAGTTTTAAGTGAATTTTTGAAATGAAAGAAAAGCATTTTATGTTTTTACTTTGAATGAAACGAAAATGGATTAACAAAGTTCTAAAAAAATATTTTTTTCAGCAAATTATAACTTTTTCCTTGCATTCGAAAATAATATTTGCAAAGATTATGTAACCGAGAAGTTTTGAAGAATTAAAAATCTCATCGTTCTTCGAAGAAATATTGCATCCAAATTTGCTCCAAATAATTCTTTCATCGCTGTCGATGATTTCAAAAACATTGATGATCTTTCAAAATATTTAAATAATTTAATTCAAAATAAAACTGAATATTTAAAATATTTTGAATGGACTAAAATTTTTCAAAGAAAGAATTGGCATGGGATGAAAGTAATTGTAAACTTTGTGAAAGGCTTCATGAAACAAATAAAAAGCATCGATGGTATGAGAATATTAAAAAATGGTTTGATCCATCGGGTGATTGTTCTCAAATATTTTTAAATGTTTGGATTGAAGGCGCTATTTTTTGGAGAAAACTCATTGCAGCTATTACGGGTTTTGTCGTGTTTACAATTTTATTTACTTTTTGGTTAATTTGTAAGAAAATTGGTTATATTAAAGTTTCTAATAAATATCTTTTTTAAATTACGGCTTAAATTTCTAATCATTTACAACAACATAAGAAAGTATAAACACTAGAACATGGTTATTCAAAAAGAAAGTAACTAATTTCATACGATATTTATCAAAATGTGGTTGCTCTCTTCTAAAGGGTAGTAAGAAAGCAATATTTTTAAAAAAACACATACTTACTAAGATCATTGAAAAAGATATTTTCAAAAATGAAAGCAACTTTCACCGTTTCCAAAAATATTTTTTTCGCGTTAGGAATATTTTAAATGGAGTTGAAGTAAAACGAAAATGCATCAAACGTTCTTCTTTGAATTGGTTTTACCTTTTTTCTCTCATTTTACAAATATCGTTTTTACATTTCGTGGCATTTTAATTTCATTACCAAAGCCATGTAAGTACATTTTTTATAATTTTCCTTTTAAATTTTAGGTACTCATATTTTCGTAAATTACAAAATGGGGCGTAAATATAAGGAACTCAAGTCAAAGCAATTAAAACGCTTCGAACTTTTCAAATCTCAAGATACTGAAACTGGTCATTTCGATGTCACTTTTCAAATTGGTGAAGAAGTATGTCTTTTATTTTAGCTTTGTTTACTACGAGTTTTTTTTATAGAAATTATACGCTCATAAGTTTATGCTAGCTGGTATTTCAAAACCGTTTGCTGTAATGTTTTCTGAACGATGGACAACCAAAAATGAGCCGATCAAGATTTGTGCCTATTCACCGGATGACTTCAAAGAATTCATTGGCCAAATTTACTATTCTGACAACAAGATCACAAAGAAAAACGTTTTCACTATGGTGGACATGGCTGAATTTTATGATATTTCTGAAGTCAAAGACAAGTGCGACGAGTTTTTATCAGAAGAAATGAAAATTACTCATAAAAATGTTGTTGAAATGTTTGAATTTTCATTGAAATATCCATCTTTGACACTTCTTTCTTCTTCTTTGATGATTAAATATGTTTCATGTTTACTTAAATCTAAGGGTTTTTTGAAAATCAAAAAAGAAATGCTTAATTACATCGTTAGTCTTAAACGGTTTTTTTCAATGGAAAGAGAACTCTTTGAAGCTGTAAGTCGTTTAACCATTATGTAATAATATACCTACTTAAAGCTGAACTTTTAGGTTTATAAATGGGCAGAACATCAAGCTATCCTCAAACAAAATTCAACACAAGCTGAAACTTTCGATCTCAAAAAAGCAATCAAAGAAGATTTAACTGAAATGTTACCCGAATTCCACTTTGATCGTATGGACCTCGACTTCTTGATTGACTTTGTTGGTGAGTTGGTTTTTATTAAACTTATTTTTTAAACAAAACGCTTGATTTTAGTTCCAAAAGAATTTTTGTTTTCTTCTAATCAAGATTTGAGTGAAATTTTGCACATAGCAACCCATAAAGAAGTCTCTGGTAAGTTTTTGTTTTTCTTATTTTTAACAGTTTTTAAACATGGATTTCTAGTAAATGTCATTACTCCAAATGGTAAAACACTAAGTGGAAAGGTATCTTGTGATTTTTCGATGTTTATGTGTGTCTATGATAGAATTACTTTGGCAAAAGACTCAATAACTTTTGACGCTGATCATTTTGATGGTGATTCTTTTGATGATGATGACGATGATGATGATGATCGTAATGTTTTTTATCAATACTGGGTTACAGAAGAATTCAAATCCAAACCATCCAAGCCTAGCCCTTTGAAGAAAACCTATTATGTCAAATTTTATCTAATTTTGGATCGAGCTCAAAATCTTGCTGTAAAAAAAACTTCTCAAATTGTTAACGACGATTATTTGCTTGCTGAATTGACTGCTGGCGCGGGTGGTGTTAATCGTTTATATGATGGTTGTAAGATCGAAGCTGTTTGCAATTTTTAAGTTTCCTTACGTTTTGTTGATTTTAAATTTGTTTTATTTGTTTTTCATGTGAATAAAAATTTTATTATACTTTTTGATTCGTTTTTGAATAAATAACAAAGCAATAATTGTTTCTTACCATTCTACTATTAAAACTACAGTCTCTGAGCTCGAAACTATAATTTTTGACACATATTTGTTTGTGACTATGGTTACTTTACCGCATCACAGGAATAAACCGCGAAAGAAAGAGAATCACCCACAATGAATTCCAAATATTTGGCTATAAGTTTGATTCTTTCTTCCAAAATGATTCAAATCTAAACGAATGAATTTACACAGTTTGATAAAAGATTTCGAGTAAATTCTGTCTAAACTAGTGTTTTCGAATTTTGGTAAGTAAAAAGCAATCAGCAGCAGCCAAGATGGTACATATTTCCTTATTTGATCAATATTAATTTATTAGCAGATTAGGTTGTGAGTTTATCTGCTAAAAAAATGTTGGCGAACAAATAAACAAAATAAATAAAAAGCAAGTAAAACTCATTGTTTAAATTATTCTAATAGCGAGCGTGTTTCATCGCCATTACCGTAATTTGAATGAAACCAAAAAACTTATATTTTTTTCGCTGCTTCAGTAAAATAATGTTTATGCAAAAATAGTTTAAATATAGCCAATGCTCTTAGAAGTTCGAAAAGAAGCTCGAAATTTTTTGGAGAAAAGAAAAAAGCAAGAAAAAAAAAGTTTTATCAAAAACTAACAAACAAAATAAGCAAAATGAATACATACAAATAAAGATAAGAAAATATGTACATACAAAACAAAAATAAACGTAAAAACTATAACAAAAAAAATTTCAAAATATTGGAGGTATTGATGTAGCTTCAGTAACATCATAATTATGATGATGAAAATGAGATGAAGTATTTGAAAATTGAGAATAAGAAAGTTTAAATCGTTGAGAAGCAGTAAGAATATTTCGTGATTTTCCATAACGTGAAGATGATATGCCAAATTGCGACAATGATGATGATGATATTTCTGTTATTCCCATTTGTGATGATAATTCCCCATAAGATTTTGTTGCCGAGAATTGCGACGATGGCTTTCCCATAGTTGAAGATCCACCAAAACTAAAAATTAAAGCAATTATATAGTTATATTGTAAAAGTAAAGACATCATACGTTTTAGCTCGATATCGAAATCGAAAATGAACAGCATTTTGACCATATGGACGTGAAGCAGACCATACAGGAATTTGAAGTTTAGGATACTTTGAAACAGCAAACTTGATTTTATTGAATTTAGCAACATCGAAATCTTTGAGAGTTCCTTTCCGTACAACAATGTTCTAAAAAAAAAAATGAATAAAGAAAGTTATTTGGCTAAATAAGTGACTTACATCTTGAGCTTCATTATAAAGATAAACAGGAGATTTTGAGCGAGGAATATTCATTAGAGTCGTTTTTGGAATCGGTTTAACAGAAACAGATGCAGCAGCTGTTGATAATGAATTTGGTTTGGTTGTTGACTTCTTTTTTGAAAATATTCGACGTAATTTTTTAAGAATATACATTTTTGAAGAACAAAACAGAAGAATCAAAGTTGAAAAACAAATGAAGAGAGCGAGAGCAAATTTGATTCTGATTGAAACAAGAAAAAGGATCGAATGATTTTATTATTTCCAATTTGGTTATCACTTTTTCAAAATAAGCGTTGCGAAAAAAAGAAAGATTGCCTTTAGAGAAAAAAATAAGGCAAAATAATGGAAAAGCGTTGCGCGCGCCATTCTTTGAAAATTTTTCCAAGAAAAAACAAAGGTTGTAAGAGAAAAAACAAATTAATTATAAGTTGTGCAAGCTTTAAATACTTTGGCCGGTTTTTTAAATATAATAATTAACAAAAAAGTCCACCACTTTCATATTCCATAAACAGAATCAAACTAAATTATTGGTTATCGTTTTACAGAGAATTTTAGTTTTTAATTGCAAATTCAAAACCTTCGCAAATAGCTTGTTTGGATGAGAAATGTTTTGTATGTAACAAATGATTTCCATTTTTTGCCTTTATCAAAATTCAAGTTTTCTTTTATAGCTCCTCCGATTAGCATTTGCAATCACAACCTCACCTTTATGTTGCAAAAAATGCCTTTTGTTAAAAATGGTTATCTTTAAAAGTTTCATATTTTTTTTTGATAATAAAGAAGAAAAAAATAGCAAAGCTTTTAATCAATTTTTTTTTCATTGATGTATGTAAATATTTTTCAAGATTTGGGAATGACAAGATTTCACACATCCTGTAATAACTCAATCGTGTGCTTCTTTTCCCTCTCAACGCGAAAAAAATCAAAGCAATTTGCAAAAGCTTTGAGCTTCTTTTGAAGTTTGAAGATTTTTTCGTTATCGATGCTTTTTTTTTGTCTTCGAAACAGGCCTCTTCCTTCGGCCCGTCCAGCCCGGCCCGGGCCGGCAAAACCCGGCCCGTGGAAGAGGCCTGCTTCGAAATTGTTTTTTTGGATATTTATTTTTCTCGATTTAAAAGTGCTTTACATCATTTTTTAAAACTTTTATTACTTTTCAGGTAACGAACTACTAATTTCAAAGGCTAATTATCCAGCTACTATGAATTCAACTAACGACGATCATTTACTCCACTTCTCGACATTTCCGAAACTTTCAATGGAACAACGAAGAATTTTGACAATAGCAACATGTTTGATAATTCACCTGATTGATGGATGTACTATGACTTCTCCAAATATTGAAAAACATGTTCGTGAAGCAAAAAGGCAACATCCTAAGAATTCGAAGAAACTTTCACCATTGTTCAAACCTGATGATAATTTTTTTGGTGGAATGAAACTCTGTAATTTTCTTGCTATGCCTGAATTATCATGTCTTCTTCATCGCATTAAT
This sequence comes from Panagrolaimus kolymaensis, assembly GCA_028622995.1. Taxonomy (NCBI): domain Eukaryota; kingdom Metazoa; phylum Nematoda; class Chromadorea; order Rhabditida; family Panagrolaimidae; genus Panagrolaimus; species Panagrolaimus kolymaensis. The sequence goes on from JAJQJQ010000071.1 coordinate 76,918, forward strand.
GTTCAAATGTATGTTGGAGGTAAGGTGTACCACGCCTTTACTTCTCATTATAGCATGTTGAAAAAGAAAACATTTGTTCATACTGTATGGTTTTGCAGTCATTTTTTTAAAATCTTTATTCCTTTTTTTAGCTTCGTATTGTGATTATGGCTTGCGTGGATCGTGGTGCAAAGAAAGGAAAGGGTGATCAACTTGGCAATGTCAAATTGAGCGATGTTTGCAATATTTGTAACACATGGAAATTACTTCGTGATCGCGGCCTTCATTGGAAGTTACATCCTACCGTAAGTTTAACTTAATCTCAGTATCAAAATAACTTAACCATTCATGGCTTCTTTTTTTGATATCGCTTACTCGTAAAACGTTCTCATTTGTTACTATTGTTTGCTATTTACATTCTTTTGTCGTTTTAGGCTAAACTTGACTTTCTTTATGGTCGTGAACTTTTCAATGCTATTGTTTTCTTTTGTTCTCGTGAACTAGTGATTTCCTTACCATCAACGGGTTCAAGCATCGAATCAGCAAAACTTCGACTTCGCAACAATATTAACTACCTCACCGATCAAATGAATGCTGAAGCGTTATTAGCTGAAAAAACAATGAAAATCTTCGAATACCATCGTGATGTAAATCCATATGATATTGCATGGAGAAAAGTTAAACCTGATATTGATAATGTAACTGCTTGGGAAGACAGAACGTGGGAAACAAATTATGTCGATACTTGGTTGAACAATGTATTTGGTGCTCTCCATTATTCCACATATGTTAAGGACTATGAATCTCTCATCGCAGTCATCAAGTTAGTTTGTTATTTGTCAGTTATCACTCTCGTTTATGTGCTTTTTCATTGCTTGAACTTATGCATTTAGGAAGATTCATCGATTTGTAATCAGTTTTATTGTTTTAGTAATCACTCGCTTTCTCCTATTGCGAATCAATTCGTGAACTCTACCACTAATATTGAATTGAATCAACTGATGGACATGGCTTGTTACGAATCGATGAATGCTGTTTCATATTGGAATATACCAAGGAAAACCAAATTCTTCCGGATCTTTAACAAACTTGCATTGAAACTTAACAAAATTGATCGTGATTATCTCTTGGACTATATGGATTTACAACCAAATCATAAAAACCAAGTGAACATTGTACTCTTTACGCAGAAAAAGATCGTCATGGAGATTTTGATGGCCACTTACTCACCGTTGTTTATCAATGAAACACAAATTGCTGAATACATAAAGTGAGTTGTTACTTTTCTTATTGAAGTAATTATTGGTTTGTGTAAAGATTTTTCATTGGTTTACATGGTTGTGATTTATACCAGCTCGTGAAAATCACGCTTTTACTGATATTTTTTTAGAATCCATCATCATTATGACGTTTGCTTGCTTTTGGAGAAAATGGGCTTTCCATCAATTTCAACTTTTATTGCTCGAAAAAGAAGTACTTTTGAAATGCTGGATGCTATGTTGATTCAGCACAAAGATGTCATGACTTTTTACCGAAATTTTCACAGTATTTGGAATGATGCTAATTTATGCGAATGTTTTCCATTTCAAGTTAGTTTCACTTATTTTTTCCTTTGCTATTCTCATTTTACTTTTAGACTATCGATCGTCTTTTTCTCTCTCTCGAAAAAACTGTTTTGAAGGGTAAACATCAAGAAGGATTTGTTCGTGAATGTGATCTATTTGAAATTTACTTTCGACGCTATCGTATACTTGCTGTTAGTTCTTTCTTTTCTGTTTAACCATATGATTCTTTTTTGTTTTAGAATCATCCATGGAGTCTTGGTGCTGATTGTAATTCGCTTGTGGATTTTCTCAACGCTTATAAGATCGATACAATTATTCAAAAGAAAGATGAGAATGGCGATGTGCTCTACCGTATTTGTGATACCTTTGAAAAAGCCAATGAAATTTTGATCAAACAAAAGAAGCTTGGATTTCGTGCTGTTCGTTTATGGTTAGGAAAGCTGAAGTTGGCTAAAGATGTAAGACACTTTTGGTGCCTTTTTAATTATGCTTAGATGAATATCCTTTTTAGCTTGCAAATGATCAACCGTCATCGACTCATACTATCATGAAGAAGCATTTCAATCAGTATAAAGCTCATGTGTTCATGTCTCAAAATGTCTTCCTCGCCGAACCTTTCAAAGATGAAAGCAGACCAAATAAACGTCGCCAATACTATCAACAACCACCAACAACGAAGAAGCAAGAGAAAGAAGAAGTTGTTCCAAGAATTTATTCAGACGATGATGGATGGTGCTGAACTTACTATGAATTTATTAACTAAATATCTTTGTTTCCCTTTTTGTATTGTTTTTTGTAACTAGATTGGTTTTTTTTTGTTGTTGTTAAGTTATTGACTAATGCCCTTTTTTTATTTTTAGGTACATAACGATTTTTTCCTTGTAAAAATAAAATAAATTTTATAATTAAAACTTTGAACATCGTTTATTTTTTGTATAACAAAATATGGTTTAATCAGAAGCTTCTTTATTTATGCGCATTTGATGGACCAAATTTGTTATGTTATTACCCTGCGATGTTAGTGCTTATCAATAGTTTATGATACTCTTAAAGTAAATATTACGCATAGGCGCCATAATAAAGGTTAAAGTACATATTAATGGGAAGCCAAAATGAATTAACATATATGTTATGCTAGCGAGAATGAGTCTTAAATAAGAAATGGATAATCTCGATGATCTTTTATATTGCTGATGGCTGTTAATAAAGATAGCACAAACAAAGGCATTTGAGAGAAGGCGTGAAATTTGGTTTTATTATTTGACAAGACGATAACGAGCAATAGTGTCCAAGTATTTGCTTTTTAAAGGGCTGTTGAAAAATGTGCGTGGGTTTGAAAAAGAAAGTATCCTATCGCAATGTTTAGGTAAATATCTGCAATAGTTTTAATCAATTATTTGCTTGAAGCCACAAGTTAGGTATCAAAGTGTTAAAGATACGTAAGTGACTGACTAACTGAAACGTTTTTTTCATTTATATTTGCTTATGCTAAAAGCATAAGCTTTCCAAAATTTATAATTTTGTATGCCACAAAAAAAATGGGCATGTAAATTTGATACGAACCTTAAAGGAACGTTATAAATAGTTCGATTGAAAAATATCCAGAAAAAGTTCAAATGCGAAAAGAAAGAAATAAAAAGAATGAATCAAACTTATGCGGCAGATAACGAATGAAGCATTATTTTTGTGGGTTCATCGAAATTTTTTTTTGCTTTTTATAAATTCCATCGAATAAACAATTTTTCTTCAACAAAAAAAACTGTAGAAATTTTTCAAATAAAAAAAAGAAGGAGTTATTAATTAATAATTATATTTGTTATTTTTGCTTGTGGATTAATTAAATAAAAAGACTTTCTTTGTAAGCTTTGTTGGGGCTTTACTTGAGAAACAGCGACAGATGATCGCTTGATTGTCTGCAACCCAGTAGAAATTTTTTCTTATATTTAGTTTCTTTATTGTTATTACCTGAATAAAGGAGAAATTTTAAAACAGACAATATTTTAATTTTTTGTAGCATAAAAGTTAAATAAGGCTTGATTTCATTGAAGTCATCGTCGTAATTTGAAATAGCATTAAAAAATTAATGTTTTTTCACTTCAAGTATAAAATGCATGAAAAAAGTACATAAGTAAAAATTCCAAACTCAAAAATAAGTAAACCAAAAAAAAAAATTGATATTCAGAGGTGATAGAATCAATCAAAAACAACTTTAAAAATTGATCGGCATATCAATAACAAAAGTAAAGAAGGTTAGAATGTTTTTTTACATATGTATATGTTGTTATTAAAACTTTTTTCTTTAACGCTTCTCTCCCTCGCCATATCACATTTTGTAGTTCTCAATATATTCTTTCACTTCTTTAAAGCAGACTTTTTTAAGAAATGTAATTCCCAAGTTTCTTTTTTTTTTAATTTCACCACTATCTTTGTTTTTTGCGTATCTATTTTTGAGTTGATCAGCTACTAATTACTTCATCATCATTCTTCAAAAATAAAATTATACAATAAATTAATTTTTTTGTTGTTGATGGAAACTTTAATTCATCCAAAGTTAAAACAAACATCCATATTTTTTTGATATCAAATTCAGATTTTTTTAATTCAAACATGCTTTTTGATTTTTTAAGCTTGGAACGTAACATTTTTTGGTGGCAGAAAAAAGGAAGGTGTTTGTCTGACACGCATGCAAAGTGAAGCAGTCGGCTATCGCAGTTTCAAAATAAAAGATTAGAATCAAAGCAAATTCGTTTCAGCTAAAAAAAAAATTTCTCTTCGTCAAAAAAGCATCTCATGGTTGCACAACTTTTTTCTTCTTTTTTTTTTGCCATAAAAACGAAAATCTATTTTTTTGAATTTCTTAAATGCTTTTTTTTATTAATTTTTGTTTTAATTTGCTTTGAAAAAAAGCTTATATACCTGATTTTTAAAAAAAAGAAAAAAGATTTTTTTAAAAATCTGGAAGTCGGTTGTTGTTATATTATGACCATGCAAAAGCAAACAAATAGTCGAGGAAAAAAAATATTAATGTTATAGAATTATGCAAAATATGACCGCACAACAAAAGGCTGCAAAAATCAAAGCGTTTGTGACCGCGACGACAGAATGTTCAAAATAAAAGATGGAATAAATTTTTTATTTTCATATTTTACGATAAATAAAGAGAGAAAGAAAAAGTAAAAAATATCAAGGAAAGAAAAAAGCGGGAGAATATATTTAAATATTTTGACAATTGCCATCAATGTTTTTGAGTTTTTATGTAGCAGTGTTCCAAACATTTGTTAGGATTGTGGCGTGTCAAACGGCAATGCAGCAAAGTGGTGTATCATCGATTTTAGTTTGCGGAAAGAAAAAGAAAAAAAAATAAAGGCAGGCAAGGTGATAATAATTAATATTAGATTAAATATTTCCCAATAATTCATTGCTTTAAAATAGTAAAACTTATTAAAATTCTTATAAATTCAGTGATCAAAAACAATAATGTTTTTCGATTTCACCACAGAAATTAATTTTAAAAATCCATCAATGTTCCATAATCCTTGTGTTTAGAAGCTAACAAATAATTTAAAAATTATTATTACATTTGCTTCTTGCGTTTCCAAATTTTTTAACCACAAGATAGATAAATAAATATAAGAAAAATAAGAAAAAAAAGTTATTCTCGACCTTTCTATTTTATTCTTATTCTCTCCTCCTCCCCTTGTTTAAAAGCAAGCTTCTGACTTTAAATAAACTCCTCTTTTATTTTTTTACTTATTTTTATTTTGCTTATTTTCTAATAAATAATTTATTTTGTTGCAATTAAAAGTAATTTTCTTTCATTTAAAAAAATCCTTTTTTTATTATACTTTTTGCTTTAATCTTTGAAAATAAATTTAAATTATTATCCTTTTAAAAACTATAATCTCCCAACTTAAAAAAACTTTAGATGTTTTTTCTAAGCGTGTGCTTGCTTCTTCTTCGAAGCATAATTGCTTTTATTATTTTTTTTTGGAGGAGTCACAATGTGTGATTATTTTTTTCTCGTTTCCTATGTCGTCGTTGTTCTTTGTATTTTTATCTTTTTTAGTTTTGTTGGTGTTGGAGATTATGTATTTTGCTGCAATAAAAAATAATAATAATAATCAAACAAAATTAGTTTAACCATCTAATTTTTGTCATTTAAAAAATTAATTGTTTCCGATAATTTTTTTTCTTTTTTTACTTTTCTTTCGTCAACTACATTTTTTTCTTTATAATAAAAATATTAAAGTTGTTGGTGCCACCTCCAACAACCGATCTTTGAGGATACAAATTTAAAAGAAAAATGTTTATTAATTATTTTTCTTTTAATTTTGCAAACAAAAAAAAATAATTTTAAACAATTAAATATTTAAGTTTTTTGTGTGGCGAAGAACAAAGTGCACCGAACTTATTTCAAACAAAAAAAATTTAAATACTCTTTTTTTAAAGAAATTAGCAACGTTGCGATAATACCAAAGTTTATTTTTGCAACAAAAAAAAAGTAATTTTAAACAATTAAATAAGATTAACAGTTGCAGAAAAACTCAAAAAAAAATAACTCCTGCAAATTTTATGACGAAAAAAAATTTAAATACTTTTTTCACTCAAATCCGTTCTCGTCCGAATTAAAAGCCGTTAAGACACTTTCATATTTTTTTTTAGCAATTTCCATTATTAATATCCATTACGAGAGTATTATAAAATCCAGAATAAATTTGATCTTGATTGCTTCCAGTTCCATTTATAATTCGATCATTTCGATTATTTGTGAGATATGGCCATAAACTATTACTAATCACTCCACTGCTATAATCAAGAATATATATGTTTGCTCCAGTTGCAGCAAGGGTCTTTGAAGCTGAATATCCTGCAGATGGATCACGAATGGCTCTAAAACAGAAAAAAAATTTTAAATAAAAAAATTTCTTTGGTGGATTTGAACTGAAAAAAAACCTTACTCCATTTCACCCATAACTAATATGCTGATTCTATTAGCAGGGAGGTTTGAAGATACCATATTATAAATATCATCTAAAACTCTAAAAAAAAAAATTCTTTCTTTTTTTAGAATAGCAATTCATTATCTTTTTTTTTGTTTTATCACCGGAAAGAAAAAGCTTACGGTGCAATATAAGTTACATCACTATTTGGATTAGGCAAATTTGAAATCATAAAATTAACTTTGCCAACAAAATTATTATAACTTTGAAAAACTATATCTTGAAAAACATTGGAAGCATAAGTGGTGATAGCAAATTGAATGCCACTATTTTGAAAATTTCCAGCAATTTGTAAAACTATATTATAAAAAAATTGTTTTTCTTCCAATGAAATTGAACGAGACATTTCTCCAGCAAAAATTATTCCATAACAATTTTGTGGTGGATTAAATGTTGGTGAATAAGCAAAAGTTTGAGTTTGAGTAACGCCACCATCTGTGACGATAGTAGTTGTTGGTGGATAGCCTGGTGTATTCGTGACATCTGTAATAGGTCCCATTGAAGCTGATGCTTGGGGTTGTGTTTCAAGCCCTGTTACAGAATTGGAAACTGTAGCAGCTGCAAAAAATATATTGGTACTTCTATAGATATCGTCCTTAATTTATTTTTATTTTTTTTTTATTCTTTTTTCGACCAATGGAGGATTCGAACTTTTTTGGTAAACTGCCAGATCGGACGAGCAGCTCCAGACCACTCGACTACTGATACTTCTTTTTCAATGCAACAAAATTTAATCATATAAAAGTGTGAATTTTGAAGTGCTTTAAAACGTTAAAGGATCTAGATCCACTAACGAATTCACATCCTTTAAAGGCTATTAAAGATCCAGAACCAATAAAAAATCAAAAGGATCCAGGACCCATAAAACTTAAAGATCCCGATCCCATAAATAATCTTAGAGATCCCGAACCCATAAAGAATCGTAGATATCCAGATCCTCTAAAACTTAAAGATCCAGAACCCATAAAGATTCCTAAAAGAATCTTAAAGATCCAGAACCTATAAATAAAATTAAAGATCCAGATCCTATAAAGAATCAAAAAGATCCAGAACCTATATAAGTAATTAAAGAACCAGAATCAATAAATATTATTAAAGATCTTAAAAAGATTCTTAAAGATCCGGGTCCCATAAAGGATCTTATAAATCTAGATCCAAAAACCAAACGAATTGTCTTCTTCTTTGTTAAAAAAAATTGGATTATAAAATCTAAAAAAAATTGGAATGAATGACTGAAAAAAGAATGAAAAAAAAAATAAAAAATAAATTAAGGACGATATCTATAGAAGTGCCAATATATTTATAAATTAAAAGTAAATAATTTTTTTAAACTTCAACAAAACTTTGAAATTTTTAAAAAAAATTCGAAGATACAAACTTTTGTGAAATCTTTTATTTTAAATTTTTTTAGGTTTGTTAAAAGAAAATTACTAAAATTAACTCACTGTTTTGCCATTTGTAAATACTCCTGTTTCCATAGAGGCTTCTTGGGACGTTTGATAATACGGCCATGTTGAAGAATCTTGGCCATTCAAACTCGGAAATTGAAATCTAAACTTCAATTTTATTTTTTTCTGTAAAAATTTCATCAAAAAACTTACAATGATGCAAACAAAAACACAAAAATTAATGTCCAAGAAATTTTCATCTTTAAATTTTGATCAACGAAAGAAAAAAATCATAAAATTCTTTGAGTTCACGCACCTATTTATTTGAAGAAAAAAAAATGATGGAAATTAAAAAAAAGTAATAAAGATAAAAATGCATTTAATTTTATTTTAATGACGCAAATAGGTGTTGATTGTTGTTATTATTTTAAATTCTTAATTTTTATGGTTAAATAATAAAAATAAAATTATTTTTTTTGATGTGTTTGAAACATCTTTTTTCATTTGCAGATTATTCCTTGCAAAAATCTTTTTTGAATTTCTTTGCTTTTTAACTTAATATAAATAAACTTACTTCTTTTAATAAAATAAAATATTAGCTCGTTATCCTGCAAATTTTGTTTATTAAATTTTTTGTTTTAATAAAATATTGTCATTGTTGTAAAAAATAGAATAAAATATCCCAAAAATAAAAATATTTGCTAATAAATCATAAATGAATTCAAAACTTTATTTTTTAAATATTTCCAATTGAATTAAAGCAAGGAAGAAAAAATAAAATCAAACAAAGCTTTTTTTTATTAAATAATATTAAATTTAAAGGACGACTACACTTTCTGTTTTTTTCAAATTGTTTCAAACGAACCGCGGTTCTGTCCCCAAGTGGTAAAGTGCTTTGAACATCGAAAAACCGTAATGCTACAGTAATTTGGAAGTGAGATATTACTGTAGCATTACGGTTTTTCGATGTTCAAAGCACTTTACCACTTGGGGACAGAACCGCGGTTCGTTTGAAACAATTTGAAAAAAACAGAAAGTGTAGTCGTCCTTTAAAGGGACATAACTATTTCATGCCTTTTCGAAAATTTCGATACTGGGGCTGATAGGAACAGTTGGGGCGGCGCGTGTTTGAATTACCGTGCACTTTCTGTCTTACACGGTAATTCAAACACGCGCCTTACCAAGTGTAACTTTCAGTCCCCACTATCGAAATTTCAAAAAAGGCATGAAATAGCTATGTCCCTTTAAATGAGTGGAATGCAAGTTTTACCAAATTTTAAAAAACTAATTTTAAATACAATATAAAGTTTATAACTAAAGAAAAAAAGGAAAATAAAATGGTAAAGAAACTGTTTAGCATATTTATTCCATTTAATATTTATTCAGAATCTGACGACAATACAATCACCCGAATTTTGGGGCTTTCATCATCATCGGATGAATCTTCATCTTCCGAAGATGATTCAATGGTTTTGATAATTTGGGCTGTTCTCAAAGTTGAAGTCGAAGAGGATGGTTGATTATTTGTAGCAGCCAGATTAGATGGAGGTGGTGGAAGCGATGGAATTGATGAAATATCCAAGGCTTGAATTGTATTTGGTGGAGCAATAGATGGAATAAAATAATTTGCTCTTGGTGCTTGTGCAATTGATAGTACTTCAACATGGGCAGGCTGTTGTTGTGATGCCGGTGGAGGTGTATTGGGTTCATCCAAATCTTCTTGTTCAAATGGAATAGGATTTATTGCTGTTACAACTGTTCGAATTTTTCTTCGATAAAAATGATCCACTTTTTGCGATACTAAACTGGCCCAATAATAATTTATAAATCCTTCTTTTTTCTCAATAAAAAGAATCTTCAATATTCTTCTATGTTCTCTAGGAATGGGAAGGATTCCACAAAATATTGAAGCGAGTGGGATAGTTTTATCAAAATCTTCAAAAGCTTCATATTCGCCATTATTATTAAATGAGCAAAAAAATTCTTGATCACCAGCAAATGCGACGATCGGAATTTCATCGAGTTTCTTATTTATTTTCATTTGAATTCGAAGGTTTGTGATTGCTTTGTAAATGCTATGTTCAAATATTTTTATTTCATTATTCCTCCATCGGCTTGATCTTCGTAAATCAGAAATAATTTTCAACATTTTATCGATATCAGATTTGTTAATAAATTTTTTGGGTAAAACTATATTGGATTTTGGTAAAATTTCTTCAACCAATTTTGGAATAAAAATATTGAAGTCATTATTATACCATCGGAAGAATGTTTGCCAGGGATCTGAAAAACCTCAAATTAAAATCATTATTTTATTTTTATTTAAGCTAATTTCATTACTTTCGTCGTTGTCATCGTAATAATTATTGTTACGAGGCATAGTTAAAATATGAACACAAAAAGTTTAAGGATCAAATTAATTCTAAAAATATTTAAATTATTCATATTTTCTGATTTTTTTTTGTTTTAAACTTTCTGCAAAAAACGCAAAGTTAAAAAAAGCGAAAAGAAAAAAGATTAAAACGGTGGCTTAAAAAGCGGGGCGAAAAAAAATTTAGAAGCGTTAAAAAAAATGTGATATAAAATTGTTACAACAAAACAAAAAATCAATATTATTTTTAATCAAAAATGTAATAAGCATTAGAAATAACTTTTAGAAGGATTTAGTTTTAAAACTGGAGATGCCATTTATAATAAAACTAAGTATTGGTCCAAAGTGAAATGAATAAAAGGTAGGTAACTATTAGGGTTGTCGAATTTCCCGGGAAATGGGAAATTGGGGAAATTTCCCGCTACAAACCCTTACAAAGTCTAACAAAATGTTACCAAACTTTGGTAGGACTTTGTAAGACTTTGTTAGACTTTGTGAGGCTTTGTAGCGGGAAATTTCCCAGGAAAATTCGGGAAATTCCCGGGAGATTTTTTTTGACAACCCTAGTAACTATTATTAATGGCTGCTGACGCGGAAATCAATTAAGAGCAAACAAATGCAAAAAAGTAGCAACTTGTTTTTGTGAAGAAAAAAAAACGAACGAGAAAACATTTTATTTTATTTTGTTGTTGTTGTTAATTAAAAGCGACAATCTTTTGGCTAGCAAAATAAAAAATCATTTTGAAATAAAAAAAAATTTCAAGTCTTGGCTTCTTTGTTCAATCAATGGCCATAGCCGCTTGGACCACGAAAAAAAATTTTTTTTATGAAGAAAAAAAACCAAAAGAAAGAAAGCTTTCCTTTTTTTTCACGTGTTTCATTCAATATGAAAACATCCAAGCGATCGCCAGCAAAATACTGAATAAAAAGCCGACAAAGAAAAAAAGCAAAGTATCATAAATGGCCAAAAAAAGAAAGAAAAAAAGAGAGATTTACGATGCGGCAAAAAAAAATATATTTCCTTTGTTTATGAAAAAAAAATCCTCAAGTTTGATTGAGACAAAAAAAAGAAAGGGTAATAGAGCCAAAGAAGAACAATTTCATAACCTTCTTTGGCAGCCATCTAATTTTTTTTGTGTTTTTTTTTCTACACTATCGAAAAATAATAATAAAGATGGTATTTATTTTTTTTGCAAAAATTTATTTATTAAAAAAACCCGTCAACAGCAAAAAAATTATTTTAAATTTTCAAAAATAATTCAGTTCAATATTTTGCCTTTAAAAACAAAAAAGCTTATGGTAGTAAAAAAAACTTTATTGGATCCAAAAATATTTAAAATGTAAAAAGCAGTAGACAAAAAAATTTCAAAATCAATAATTGATGAGACAATTTAAAACATAATTTAATGATTAGAAATAAGTAAATCCATTTTAATAAATGTTGCTTAAAGAAGTCATTAATAACCCGCTACAAACAATTTTAAAAGTAACAAACAAGAATGAAAAAGATTGGTCCAAGAAAAACTGATACAGGTGAATTCTAAAAAGTCATCTTTTGATTTCAAAAAAAGACAATTAAAGAAATTGTCATTTGACTAACCGATTTGACAAAAGAAGCATAAGAAATTTTACATGTTTTATAATCAGCTTTATCTCCATCGCGAATTTTACAAAGCTCCCATCCAGTGAGAACAAAAAAATAATCAGCAATAAGAATTTCATTGGATGGGCATTTGATGCCGACCGGAATATTTTCAGAAGTTTAACTGAAATAATTTTTTTTAAAAATTTTTTATTCCAAAAAAATTATATTAAGTTAAAAACGAACGAAATATAACGCATAAATTTATTTTTTGAAGGTTGTTGTAGGGCTGCAGTGCTATAAATCAAACCATTGGTAACTTGAACATTAAAGCGAGTAAAGGAATTATCTGCTGCTGTGAATTCTTTAATAATTTTTCCAGGAATGCCAAACTTTAAATTGTATATAATAGAAGAATATGGAATTGAATAAATTTTAGTTATATATTTTCCATGTTCAGCATCAAAAGTAGTTTTATGATAATAAAACTTTAAAAAAGAATGTTTCAGAAATATTACGAAAAATAAATAAAAGTAAAGTACTAACTTTTTTGGAATAAATGTCCGAAGACCATTGGGTATTTAAGAAATAATTATTTACATCAATTCGATAAAGGAAGCTATTGCTCAATAATTTTGTGCTATTCAAAGTTTCACGGCTTAAATCTGGGAGACAACTATTAAATTTATGACGAATATTAAATTCTTCTGTTGTTTCAATAATGTAAACATCAGCGGTAAGTTTATTGAAAGTTTGATAATTTTTATAAATAATATAAAGATATTGTGATAAATGATCATAAGCAACGCCAACCTAAAAAATAATAATAAGCATAAAAGCGCCATTGTAAGAAAATTTTATAATATATTATTACAATTTGAGAAACAAGCACGTTTTTTGCGTTGTTATCAGTGTTGTCACGCCGCCGCCGCCGGCGGCGAGGCGTCGCTGATATCTGCGCCGCCGCCGGCGGCGGCGGCGGCAATTATTTTGGCTTGGCGGCGGCGCCGCCGCCGACGGCGATACAAAAAATTAAGTTTTATAAATAACCAAAGGGATAACCAAGGCAATCTTTTTTTCAGAAATTTCTAAATTCAACATGATTTCTTGTTTGGTATATTTATTTGTCTATATTTGAGCATTCCAGAGAGATATGAGGACTAAGCAATAACGTTCTAATTTTTTTCCAATTTATAAAATCCAAAGGGTCCTCCCTTTGGTAAAGTTTGTACTACAATTAACGCCGCCGGCGGCGGCGGCGGCGATGAATTAAAAATATGACAACACTGGTTGTTATTATTAAACAAAGAAAAATCATTGTCGTCGTCATTCATCATTTTCAATGATGATATTGTGGCATATGATAATGAAGATGGATAATCGATATTAGTTACTCGATAAGCGAGACTTTTATGGACATGACTATCAAATATAGTTAAAATTCGTGGAAATTCTTTTGAATCAACTTCCGAAGGAACATATAAAACGGAAAAATGTTTATTGCATAAAAAATTAAACCTTAAAGAAATTATGACTTTTTTCTTTTAAACTATTCTTAAAAATTTACCGTTGACTATCATCATCGCTCATAGGATAAATACAGTAATTATCAGGATTATTAATTTCGCAGGAAATAGTGCAATTTCTAATTCCAACAATTGCATAATCATCAGTTCCAAGTAAATTTGAAAAATGGAAGGCAACGCAACGAAAAATCGTAAAAGCTACAAACATTAATGACAAAAGTTTAACCATTTTTTGTTTTGTTATAAAAATAAATCTTCAAATATCTAAGAAAAAATTATTTAAAATTATGAAAATTATTAGATAAAAAATAAATAGTATGGTGACGTATAAAATGTCAAAAAATTTAGGCTCTCATATTTTTTATTGAAAAAAGACGCGATCAAAAATAGCAAGTACATAGCTAAAAAAAAGAAGAAAAATGAAAAGGGCAGCAGATGAGATGAAAAAAGTGTGTAAATATGAATAAAAATATGTTAAAGAAAGTTATCTGCTTTAATTTATACAAAGCAACAAATAAGCATTGTTCAAAGGCAACAACTCGCCTCGTAGCAGTTTTCTTCCAAATAAAAAAGCGCGATTTTATTAAAATCAGAAAGGTTAGATAGTGCCCAGCATGATTTGGTATAAACAAAGACTGCTGATGAATGGATGGGTTGTTGAATCATCTTTCAAAATGGGAAGGAAAAAATTAAAAAGTTTGGAAAAGCACCCTTTTGAAGAAAAAAAATATCAAACATGAAACATGGATATAAAAATTTGTTTTTTTTCAGCAAAGGCAAAAAAGAAGACGTGAGAGAGAGAGAGAAATGACAAGAGAGTTGGCAGCAAAATATGTAGTACAATAAAATAAAAATATTTCACAGCTTTTTTTTTCATTTACTTTTTAAATCATTCTAAAAATGAATCAGCTGAAATTTTTTGTTTTCAGCATCAAGCCCAAGATAAGTTTCTTTTACTCATTAATACTGCTTTCAAAAAAAAAATCAAATCAAAAATGTTTTTTGATAAATAAAAAAATTGATTGTTATTGTTAAATATGAATAAGAATTTGTGATGAGAAAAAAAAGCATATTTAAATGTTTTAATATTTTCGATAAAAATTTTTTATTTCAAAAAAATGGTTTAAACAATAGTAAGCAAAGAAATTATTAAACATTGAGGTATTTAAAAAGAAAGCAAGATTTAGCAACAAAAAAAGAAAAATATATACTTATTACCATAATTTTTTGTATGAAGTTTTAAAATCAATTAATTAATAGCAATAGGATCACGTTTTTGCAGATTCAGTTGATTATTTTAATCGTTTTTAGAATTCATCTTCAAAATACGACACCATATTAATAATACTCCCTTCAAGGATTTCCTGCTTCGAAATTTTTTTAGGTGGAGATAATAAACGTGGATTAACAACAACAGCATCAGCAGAGTGGGGTTGTGCTTGCGAATGAGAAAATGATGGGGCTTTAGCATTGCGAGAATTAGAATTTTCATCACATGAGCAATTAAGTGAAACATTAAGGTTAACCGCGATATTAGATGTTGGTGATGATCCACTTGAAAGAAAAGAAAAATTTTCTCTACTTCGATGATTATTGATTTGGGAAAAATTTCCAGCTTGATTAACACGATGATGGGTTTCATTTGAATACCTTGAAAACCGATGATAACTTGGATGAGCTTGACTTGAATTTACCCGAATAGCGCATCGGTACATTGGCGGAAGATTTCTTCGATGGAAGCTTTCTTTCATAATAATCTTCAATTTTAGACATTTTCCATCCAGCATATTTGTACATTAAACTTCCATTCCTTTTTTGAACAAACAAAATTTTTTCATGAAGTTTAAATTTGTGTGGGATTGGAAGATATTTGCAGTAGCTGGATGCCAAAAACTCCATCTTTTCATCATAAGCTTCGAATCGATTTGATCGGAATTTAACATAAAATTTTTGGTCGCCCGCAAAAGCAATAAAATCACAAAATTTCAAATCTTCATGAAGTTTAAGAGCTGTGCGAGCTTTGGTCATGGCAGAATATATTTGTTTTTTAAGAATTTTATTATCCATTTTTGGCTTTCCATATGATTCACATAAATTTTGAATAACTTTCAGCATTTCTCCTACATCACTATTTTCATCTTCCTTAATGCAAGCCATAAGCAAGGCTAATCTCATTTTTGAATAAAATTCTTCAACAATTTTTGGAATATAGTCAAATACATCCTTGCCACATTCTTTGAAAATATTTTTACAACGTTCATATGAAACTTTCCATCCATCTGCAATCATTAATGGGATGGAATCATTGAGATCTTTCTTCATGTTTTTAAAGATTTCTTCACACCTCTTATAAGAACAACGAGAATAATGAACTAAAAGGATGAAAAATATAATATTAGTTTATAAAATTTCGATAAAGCGAAAAATATGTACCTTTATCGGGGCGCGATGAATTCAAATTATCATGATGAGGTTTGCGATCAGGTTTTTGGTCACGAAATTTCTAAACATTTTTATATTATTAAAAAAAAGTCATATCATTTTAAATTGAGAATAAAGACCCAAGTACTTATAATTAAGGGAGAACAGGATTATTATCTAAGACAAAAATAAAATACTTATGCTTAACAAAATGCTAAAAAAAACCCAAAACGATTGTAATTGCAATTACCAGCGCTGGCGGTTTTCGGTTTTTCGGTTCGGTTTTCGGTGAACCGAACCGAACCGAAAATCGAAAACCGAAGTATCCCGGTTTTCGGTTCAAACCGATAAACCGAAAACCGAGAAACTTCGGTTTCGGTTCGGTGCACCGATTCGAACCGAAAAAACCGAATTCGTTTTTCATAGAAAAATATATCTAGTTGTTATCCAAAGTGTTAGCAAACATGCTAATAATGCATAAAAAGGCATTATTTAAGCAATACCTAATATTTTATCCCAAAAAATAACGATTTTGAATTTTAAACCGAACCGAAAACCGAAAAATTTTATAAACCGAAAATCGAGGATTTCGGTTTTCGATTTAAACCGAAAAACCGAAAACCGATAAGCTTCGGTTTCGGTTCGGTTAACCGAAACCGAAAACCGAAGGATTTCGGTAAACCGCCAGCGCTGGCAATTACAATCAAACTATATTGATGGAAAATTTTTGACTCTAATTTAAACACAAATAACAAACCTGGTTATTAATTCGAGACATGATGAAATGGCTTTGAAAATTTGTTTTACAATTTGTGAAAAAATAAACTTTTTAAAAAAGCCAAGAGAAAGCAAAGCGTCTTGTTTTTCTAAAAAAGATTCATATGGTATAATTTCAAACGAATGAAAAAAACGAACAAAATGGATAAAAAAATTTTCTGAGAATAAAAATAAATGTGAATAACAAAATCACGGCATTTCTTTTTTAGTTATTAGTTTTAAAAAAATCAATTATTTTTGGAAGTGGAAAGAATACTGTAACGATAGAGAATGCAACTCCGTTTTTTTTTTTGCTTTAAAGAAAAAAATGTTTAAATTAAATTAAAAATGATGAGATATCTTTGAAAATCTGACGAAATAGATAAAAGAGTTACGAAAAAAAAGTTTGAAGGCAAGGTGGAGATTTCAAAAATTACAAAAAAGAAAATACTGAAAAGGCAATAAAAATCTTTAAATAAAAGTAAAAAAAGAAAAAAGCCGTCATGTAAATTCAAAATTATTCGGAGAAGGAAGAAATTATAGTATAAAAGGATGGAGAAAATTTTTTTACCAAAAGAAAAGGCTAACACAAAAGTAGCCTTCTTATAAAAAATTAAAAAGTCAAAAAAATTTAAATATAATCTTTTCCCATGAATAAATTTTTTGTGTGAAATAATTCATGAACAAATTTTACATGAAAATATTTTTCGTGCAAATTATTTTCATGTAAAAATTTACATTTGGCTTTTTGCAAATAATTTGTCGGATAAATTTTTTTATCGGATAAATTTTTTTGTCGGATAAATTTTTTTGTCGGATAAATTTTTTTGTCGGATAAAGGTTTATAAATAAAAGAGCAATGTTATCGGAAAATGAAACTTTCGATATGGATAGCAAAAACTAATGGCAAAAGAAGTATTATGAAAATGGGAGAGAGAGATAGATCACTCAACAACCGCTCTCAACTCAATCATAAAACATAGAATGGCAATATTTGAGTTTGGCATACCTTTTTATACATATTTTTTGGCGGGAAAATTTACATCTCTGTTTTGTGTCAAAAGTATTTGCGCGTTGAACAGAAAAAGGGGCGGGTTTATTATCGAATAGGAAGGTTGATAACAAAAAATCACAGATAAAATTAATATTTCCAATATCCAGGAACTTCTTCCCATTGAAAAGCGATGAAAAAAAAAGTAATGAAATAACCCGTAATTACATAGGGACCGACAGTGCTGGCGATTTTCATTTTTTTTATCTACTTAGTGTAGATAATTCATTTTTTTTTATTTTTTTTATTTTTTTTAAATTGTCCATTATTTTGGTTCAATCTTTGGTTCCATTTGGTTTCTCCAATTGAAAACTTAAATAAAAATAATAAAATATAAAGCAAGAAAATTTATAATAACTCAAAGATAATGAAAATGAAGCATGAGAACACACACAATCACTCCAGTTTTTTATTTTCTGATTGTTTATTCTGTAAACACCATTAACTGTTTCACATTAAAAAAGTGCCTTCGTTTTATTTCCTCTTTTTTTTATATTTTAAAAATGCCTTTTTGGTTTCTGAATTTTTATTTTAATTGCTTCTTTAAGATATGAATTTTTCAAATTATGCTGAATTGTATATGTAAATGGAATCCACATCAAAAGGATATAAATAAAAATTCAAATGAATGTGATAAAGAAAATTGTTCTCCAGGTGATCCAAAGTATAAGAATTGCACAATTTTCCTTATTTTTTCTTTAACCACGATCAAAAAAAGAAGGCATACTACTCATAATTTTGTTCTGGCGGCTTTTTATTTTTCAAGAGGAATAAAGTCATAAGAAGTTTTGCTAGATGATATACGTCATGCCATCCCTTTGATATAACAGCGGGCCAATGAATAAAAACTATTAAAGATTTATTAGATTAATAAATCGGGGCTAATAGAGAATAACCAAAAAATAAAACAGATATTTTCTTTGAGCAGATGCGCCGCGCTTCAACCAACAAGGATTGAATTTACAAGCATTGTAACAAAAAATCCTCAAAGAGCATTATTTTTTTAGACCAGCAACACAAGATTTCCGTTTCAAAGCATAAATGTAAATGAAGACGACAAGAATGAAGTTCGCATATGTATTCCATGTAAATGTAACGGTGATGAATGGTTGTTGTCGATTTGGAGACGCTTTAAATCATCTTTGTAAGGTTCTTAAAAAAGAAGAGTGAGTCCAAAAAGCTTGAAGGCAAGAAATGATCGAGCATTTATAAACGTGCTTCGGGAATAAATAATGAACACACATACATATAATCAAAAATAAATTTTTATTTTGCTTCCAAAAAAAGTATTTCATCAAAAAGAATAAATAATATTTCTTGGAAACTTAATAATATTTTTTTTGGTTTCTTAAATAATAATAAAAAAAAAAGAAACAAGTTTGTAGTATTCTGAAGAGGACATAAATTAGCTTACTTTATCCATAAATAAAAAATAAATAAATAAAAGTTCATTGACAAAAAGTTTTTTTGATTGAAAAACATTAATTTTTCTTTTGAATAAGTGCGAAGTAGCAAGCGTCGTCGTCATCAAAGACTCACATCTTCGTTCTTCTTCTTCCTTCTTACACTATTAATAAGTTTATTTATTTATTTATTCAGCTAAAAGAAAACACATCTTTTTATATTCTTTTTTTTATATTTTCCATGTTACATAAAATAATTTCCAACAAATTGTTGCAATTTTAAATTTTCATTTTATTTTTAATGTTGCGGTTTTTTTGTTCCAATTTTTTTTAAATAAAAGTTTTGCTTCTTTTTTTATAATTTATTTTTGTTGAGTAAATGCTCTAGCTACAAGGGCTAAGTTTGAAATTAATTTCAAGGCGTAATAATAGTTAATTAAACAAAGGCAATTAATTTCCTGCATTAGCGTATATTTTGTTTGCTCGTTGAATATTTAGACTTATTTATTTTTCTAATAATAGATTTTTTGAAAATTTATTTAACCGTAAAATTATTTTTTTTGTTGCTAAAACTTTTGTTAACTGTGAAGCATGAATTATTCGTAAATAAGTGTGATGGCAAAAGAAATTTTTCTTGATTATTATTATTAATAATGGCCGCCAAAGAAGGACTCTTGTTTAAAAAAAGTTTATCTTACATTTTTTAAATTTGACTCTTTTGTATCTGATTTTTTCCTTTTTTTTTTTGCAAATATTTTACTTATTTGCGATTTTATTTTTTTGCATTTCTAGGATCTTTCATTATTAAGCTTTAATGTTTTCTCATTTTTCCCAATCACGTTTTTTTGTTTTTAATAATCCAACCTTTTATTTTATAATTCTTTGCTATCTATGTAAGAATCCCTTGAGATTCATCTCAAAACACAGAAAGAAAAATATTTATCCAAATTTAGCAAATTAATGAGGATCCAACCAATTTTTAAAGTTAAGATACGAAATTCTCTTGGGTTTTATTATATTAAAAAATATCATCAAAAAAATAAAACATGCGACTAAAAAAGATACTTTTAAAACAAAACATAACTTATATACTTTTGAAAAGAGGCGGGTACGGTAAACTACGTTTTTGTTTTCATAGGCAAAATGCAAATATGAGGATGTGCCAATGGGATTTGAACATGCGATGTTTTTTATTTTACTATTTTTTTATTTGATAAATGCAAAGATATACGCCAAAAGGGAGTTGAAAATACATAATTACAAAAATTGCTTTTGAGATAAAGTTGCTTTTTTAATTTTTTCTGCCAATTTTTTTAGTTTTTCTAAAAAATATTTAGCCAATTATTTTTTATAATTTATTAAAAATTTGGTTGAAAATAAGAGATAGCTCAAAGAAAACGAAAATTTAAAAAATTCTTTTTTGGATTTGTTTTAAATCTTTCGTTTTGAATTACTGTAATTCGTGTCCTTCTAACTTCCATGCAACTTTTTTTTTTCAATTCAAAGGGGAAAACCAATAAATGTTTTTTTTGTTGTATCCTCCTTCTTTTCTTGCTTTATGTAAGTAACCCAAAATATAAAATTATTAGACCAATTGCGCACAAATAAAAACTTCCAAGTTCGTAAAGAGTAAAAATAATACTAAAGTTTTTGAATTGTTTTTACCAAAGAAAAAAAAAATATTATTGCGTGACGGTTAAAAAACAAACAAAAAATCGTATCAAAATTTTTTAAATTTTCACGTAAAAGCAAAAAATTAATAATAATAAATTTTTCTCACATCAACTTTTTTTATTTTCAATGTTCATTGAATTCGGAAATTATTGTTGTTGAATAATTTTTTTCAAAAAACAATAGCGAGTTTGTGGTAAAGAAAATAAAAGAATGGCTATAAAAAGCTCAGGAAATAAAACCTTTTTCCTATTTTAGTTTTTTTTAAAATACTATATTGTTTTTTGGTAAATTAAATTTAAGGTTAAATGACGACTTTTTTTTTATAGAAAAAAGGATTTCACTGGGCAAAGCAATTTAGAAAAATAGTTTAGATAAAAAATTTATATGTAACTTCTTTGATTTCAATTTTCTTAAATATTACAGTACACTTTTTACTTTTGGACAGTTTCATAAAATAAAAATCTGTCAACAAAATGGAGTTGCAAGAAGTTATACGACTTTTTTTCTTTAACCAAATTTTAAAATTGAGAGAAGATTCACTTTTGAATCTTTCGTTGTTTTATATAAAGTTTTCTAAAATCTCTTCAAATTCAAAGGCAAAATGCAAGTTTCAATTTTAGAAGTAAGAAATTATTTCTTTCTTTGAAACAAAACTTTTGCTTTCAAATCGTTGTTTGCATTTTTTAATAAAAAAAAATATTCCGCGTGGGCGCTTAACATTTTAGATTTGCTTCTTAAAATTATTTTTACAAATACTTCAGTGTCTGATTTCAATATTCAATAATGACAAATGAAATCCAAGCTCTTTGGCCTTTAATTTATTTAATTCCATGTTACATTATTTATTGCCTATTTGCGAGGATGCTATTTCGGTATACTGCAGCTGAAATGCATTCGCCATTTTATAATCTCATCAAACTTCTCGCCATCATTGATTTAGCTTTAATTCCAATGTTTTATATCAATGATCGATTGGGACAAATTCCATTACTTTTTTCATTTTGTGATTCCCTTTCCAAACAAAATTTAATTTTAACTATTTGGTATTATATTGCTTGCGTTTTGCAACATTCTCAATTTATTGTTCACGTTTTAATGGCATTTAATCGTTTCTCCGCAATAATAATGGTTAAAAGTTATAATTTTTTTTGGAATCCAGATAAATTTTGGATTATTGTTGTTTTAATTTTTCTTATTCCTGGTTGTTATATGTCTTGGTTATTAGTGGCTGGAAGTTATTATATGTTTATTGATTATCCAGCTATTAATTATAAAGGATATCGAATAAATAATAATAGTATGGGAGCTATTGTAAGTTTAAATCAGGCTTAAAAATAATTTACGTTGCAAGGTTCAAAAGACAAAAATTTCATTGCGATACAGTAAAAACCAATTTTTGCTTTTCTAAATTTTTTTATAACAAAATTTTTGTTGTGTTTTAGACTTTTTTTTTAAACAGAATTTTTTGATATTCATGATCAGAAAAATATAAATTTCTTTTTTTTTTTTTGCAGGTTCGAAAATCCACCTTTTTACTCACCATGTCCATAATTTCTTGCATACTCACAATTGCAATGGATATTTTTACTGTAACATTTTTATATCGTCGACGAAAGCGTTTAGTTGAAAATAAAAAACAATTCCATAATGATATTCGATTGTTTGCTGTTTCAGTCGTTTTGCTCATCACTCATTTATTTTATACTTCCATTGAAGTAAGTTTTTTTTGCTACAACAAAAAAAGAATAATATTTTGTGATGGGAAAAAAATGCAACAAAAAATGGCGACTTTTTTGTTGGAAGATTCAAAGGAAAAACAAACAAACAAAAAATAACAGTACTTTGAATATCAGAAATTATTTTTTCTATTTTGGGGTTAGCTGAAAGTGTACCGTATTTCATCTTTTGACTTTTCACTTTTGGATTTTGTGAACTACAAAAAAGCATAAAACAAAACAAAAAAGTAACAATTTTTTTTGCAACAACTTTTATTCCTTTGAGACTTAATTAACTTCAAAAATTTTCCAAAAAATAGCTTTTACCGTACTTTTCTAACTTTAATTCAAATATAACTTTTTTAAGGTACTTTTGTTTGGTTTCACATATCAAAATCCTGTGCTAGCATTAACATTCATAACTCCAGCACAAAATATTGCTTTGGATATAGCATCATTGACTTCACCATTTTGTGTTTTAATATTAAATTCCAAACTTCGAACAATATTTTTTAAAACAGCTTTATCATTTTCTAAAACAAATTTTTCTACAAATATAAGAAATATTCATACTGTGGCAATTGTTAGTACTGTGGCCGCAACAAATAATCATGGAAGAATTAATCGAGTACAATCAATGGTTACATAGTTTATGCTTTTTAAAAATTTTGTTAAATTTAGTTTTGTGTAATTTGAAGAAGAAAAATAAAGTTATAAAAGTTACTACAGTGTTAGGTTTTTGTGCATTCCATCGTGGGCTTTTTTATCTGGAACACAAATAGAATAAATGCTTGTAAAGGGAAAGACATTATACTGTAAATAATCAAAGACAAAGTTGAATTTTAACAAAAAAACCATTTACTTAACAAAAACAAAATAATGCAAAAATGACAAAAAAAAAACAATAAACAAAAAAGTTAATAAAAATTATATAGTAAACAACAACAGCTCCTTCAAAAATAGGTAACCATCTTGATGCAATCCTCAATCATCGACAGTTTCTTCCGAAGCACCAGGATCATCTGAAGGAGGTAAAGATGTATTGTTAAAAATGCTAAAGTTGAGTTTATCAGTTTGATTCATTTCAGAAGTTCCAAAGCTTGACATATCAGAAAAGTTTTCAATAATCATAGTGGCATTGATGTTTGAGGAGGCATTAAGACGTTCACTTCTTCTTCTTTTTGGAGTTGAATCCCATGGAAAAACAGAAAATTTCTCAACCAGCTTGGATGCTTTCGTATTTGAGTGGCAGCTTGAACGTTTCATTTCTTGTGGTGTAACAGCAACGGAATCATCTGACGAGGATGATGAGCATGAGGATGATGATGAGGACGATGAGGATGATGACGACAATTCTGGAAGGAAGGGACTTCGATAGGTGCTTGAAATTGTTGCCATAGTTGAATCAGGTGAAAGAGAACCAGGTAGAAATTTTGATTTGTTCAATGTTCCATTAACAAAAGAGCGTTGAGAAGGAGTTATCGAAGCAATGTTAGAAAAATCATCAGCGAGTTCAGCTAAAATTTTCGAATCAGTTATACTTGATGTTGTAAAGTTAAATGAATCATTTCTTCGAGGAGGAGTCACAAGATCAATTATAGAATCATCGTTTAGTTCAACAAACGTCTTCGATCCAATAGTGCTGGAATTAGTAACATTCAAAGATTGCCTTCTTCGGGGTGTTTCAATTTCCATTGCAGAGCCATCAGATATTTGTGTAAGCGAAATCGGATCATTAATACTTGAATTTGTGGTACTATCCAACGGACGAGGCGTTTCAGTCATAGAACAATCAGATAGTTCGGCAAGCAACTTTGCATGAGTGATGCTAGAGAATGTATGATTCAACGATTGACTTCGAACAGGATCATCAAGTACCTTCAGACCAGTAGCTCTTGAAATTGCAGCAGTTCGATTTCTTTGAGGAGTTGAAATAATTTGAACATCTGAGTCATCAAATGCTACAGCACGGAAGTTCGAACCAGTATTAGTGCTATTAAAACGCACACCATTTCCACTTCGATGAGTTGCCATTTTTGAGCCATTATCAACAGGTGAGTCTTCTATGGTAATAATGCTGATTGTTCGACTTCTTCTTGGATTCTTTGAAATAATAACCATTTGAGGAGACGCCATCTTGTTGCTAGTAATTTGAGTATGTTTGGCATTCTTTCGTCGGCGTTTTCGTGGAACTGGACTATTTGAACTATCAGCAGACGCATTACTACCATTGTTATTCTTTCTTTGACGTTTTCTTGCAGGTTTACTAGCTACTTTTTCACAGTGGAATTCACGTACAATTTCATAAATTTTCTTAATGGCGGCGGGTACATCACCTTCGGATTTTGCTAAAAAGAAAGTAGCATTAATTAAAATTGTATAAATGTAAAGACATTTTTGACAACTTTAAACATCTTTGATTCAAAATAAACCAACAAAACTAACCTTTCGCAACTCTAATAAAACCTTTTGAATAAATATTAAATGTTGATTCGGGTTCAGTCATCAGCCAATTAACAAAGCAACCTTTTTCACGCTCCTCATAAGAAGATTCTTTGGGATATTTGGATGCAAGCTAAAAAAATATAAAACTTCAAAACAACATCCATAAAATAACCATTTTTCAACAAAAAAAACAAAAGGAAAAAACAAGCAAACCTTATGAAGATTGATGCGAAAAGGAAACTTGACACCACCAAAGACATTTTTTATGCTAAAATTTGATGGTTGAGCTGTACGTTCCATTATTCGGTGAACTTCGCGATTCACTAAATCAGCAGCACGTCGAGAATCAGCTTCACTAAAAAAAGATCAATTCAGTAACGAAAAAATGAACAAGAAAAGAGTAAAAAGATGCCAACCTTTTATTTCCAGTAATACGAATATAGCCTTTGCCACAAATCTCTGCAGTACACTGAGGATCCAATAGTCTTCTTTTTATTCTACCATTACTCACAAAAGAATAGTCCGATGAAAATGAACGAAGTTTTCGAAGATCAATATCGAACGGCAATTGAAAATCAGAAGCAACATTGTAAATCTTAAATTCGATATCTTCTGGTAATGATGAATGTTGTTGTTGTTGCGATAATCCAAGAGTAACATTTGAAATTGAAACAGGTTCAGCTGTCTAAAAAATGAAAGTAAATAGTTGAAAAAGCTGTAATCGTGTAAATAATTGGCAAGTTTAGAATCAAAAATAATGTTCACTAGTTGTGAATTAGTATGGTAACTACCAACAAGCAGATGCAAAGCTGCATTACCCAGAGGCCTTGAATAACATTGTTGTTTTGAAATAAAAAATGAAGAAAGAAGATTCTATCAAAGCAAATAAAATGGAAAAGTGCGTATGCATAATGATATAAATTGATAATAAAAAACGTTAACGTACAAGTTCCATTGCTTCGTTATCATTTCCTTGTTTCAAGCCTTCATTACGTTGACGATGATCATTTGTTTCCATAGCTAAAATAAAAAAAATAAAAAATGTAAGATTATGAAAACGCGCTCGATAACGATTAGTTAATGGGTAGTGTTAAAATCGGTGACATGAAAAGTTTATGTGCAAAACAAAAAAAGAATTTTAAAAAATGCGAAGAAGTCGAAATTTTCACTTTCTATTTTTTTGGCGCCAAAAATTCTTTGTTGGATTTCATTTTCGTAAAATTTCGAAATTTTAGTGCAGCTTTTCGACAGTAATTTTTTTGAAGTTATTCGAGTGCTCATTTGTTTTTTTGTTGCGTTAAAAATTATTTGCTTTTGGAATTATTAATAAATTTACTTATATTAGACGCTATATAAAAAGAAAGAAAATGGCAGTAAATTTTAAAGGTATCAATACCATTCTCTCCTCGATTTGGTAAGATTTTTGTATGAATGGTTTTTTGTTATTTAATGTGTCTCATTTTTCTTCAGCATTTTTTTGTTTCACATCTTCTTTTTAAACAATGCAGGATTTACAAGGAGGCAGGCTTTCATTGTGAAAGTGTGGATAAGGTTTTGGACGTTTTAGTGCTGCAACCTCGTCAAATTATATTAACTTATTCAGATTTTTTATGTAAACTTTTTGCAGTATGTTTTCACAAAAAATCTAAAAATAAAAATGCTCTTTCAATTTTTTTTTGTTTTTATCAATGATCAAATTATTCACCCCACAAAATAAAATGTTGCAAGATAAACTTTTGAAAAGTAAAAACCAAATTACAATGAAAAAATAATTGTACCATTCATATAAAATTGCTTGCTTCAAAATTATCAATAACAAAGAGAGGTTGATCTTTAGAGGCTTGGTTACTGTGGTGTAGTAAATCCTAGTTACATGTCAAATAATGGCAGTTAAAAATAAATAACTGCTATCGACGATTTTGTTTGCTGCTGGTACTTTGTAAACAGAGGACGACAATCAAGAAACATTTTTTAAATTTCTCGTTAAAGCTTTAAAAAAAATCTTCCTCTTTTTTTGTCGTTGTGTAACATCAAGTTGAAGAAGAAGGCAAGTGTATTTTTTTGTCAAGATTCTCAATGAAATAAATTGCTTCCATATCTTTTTTTACTTGGTTTTCACCTTTTCGTTTCTAATTTGAATGCAAGCAAGTAAAAAAGAAAGAGCAATGAATTAGAAAACGAATAATTTTTCCTTGCCTTCTTAGAAATGGATGAGAAAGACAAATTTTTTGCTTTTTTTTTATGTTTTAAAAACTTCACACTTTAAAAGTTCAAGTTATTAATTTATTTTTTGGTTTAAAAAAAACAAACAGTAAAATAAAAAGTAATAGTATTATTTTTTTGTCAATAAAAATGAGTGATACAAGTTTTAATAAACATACATATATATAAAATTTTATAAAATTAAAAAAAGCTTGAACGAAGAAACATAACTTTTGGTTTATGAAAGAATTAGAGAGAAGAAAGAGGAGAAGAAAATTTAAGAAAAAAAAAAGAAAAAAAAGATCACACAGAGAAAAAAAAATGTAAATGTTTCAAATTTAAATAATCCAAAAAAATATTTCATATTTCATTAATCATGAGAAAAAAAAAGAAGCCATCATGGCTTTGAAGAAACAAAAATAAAAAAATAAAGTAATAGAGAGAGTGTGATGAGTCAATGAGATTGGTGCAAACAAAAAAAGCAATAAATGAAAATTATTAGAAATATTTTTGTTTATTTTTTAAAATTTTTTTTTCAAAATTAATGAGTAAAGTTAAGATTTTTTTTTCTGTAAATTTTTCTTTTTCTTTTTGAAGATCACATCGGAAAGAAAGAATTAATTAATAATTATATTATATAAAAAATATGGAAAAGACGAAGATAAGACTTTTTTTGATGATGGATACACAGTGGCAAAGTAATAGTAGGTAAGAATTAACATGATGAGAAAAACCTATTGCAAGATTTGAAAAAGAAAAAAAAAGAGTAGTGAACAATAAAAATAAAGATAAAACCGTATTAGAAATTAGCCGAATATGAAATTTAATATTTTTAAAAAAAGAAGTAAAATTTTGATTTTTAAATTGCATCAGCAAAAAAAAAGATAAAGTTTTGGGTAAGTAAATTTCTTTCTGGATCTCGGATTCTTACAGAAATGGATTTTTTTTTATCCAAAACCAAGCAATTATTTTTTTAGTCGCTCCAAATATATTATAAAATCAAAGGTTAGTAAATATACATACAAAAAGAAAGAAAAATGATGAGAGACAATAATATTATTTTTTAGAAATAAAAAACCCTATTTTAAAAAACCATATATGTTGTTAAGAAAATATTTTTCATTTGGGACAACGACAAACACTTTAAAGATTTTTTTAAAGGATATCATCATCATCATAGAGATCAGCTTCATCTTCCCAAAGTGATCGATTACCAGAAATATTATCTTCTTCATCAAATTCATCAACATCATATTTAGGTTGTCGACTTTGTTGTTGATGAGTAGTTGAACCACCACGAATACGTTTAATTCCAAGTTTTGAATCAATTCCATCGATGGCGTCATTATTATTTGGTGTTGGACGTTTACGTGATGATGATTGTTGAATTCGTGATAATTTAGATGGATCACAACGAAATTCTGATACATAATTATATATTTGACCTAATGCAATCATAACATCATTTTCTGATGTTGCACCTGTAACAACTATAGTACCCGTTGTATGAATTCTTAATGATGCTTTAGGTTCAATCATTTTCCAAATTAATCCCACAGTTAATTCAGGTTCATAATAAGTTTCTTTAGGATATTTTCGATTAATCTAAGAAAAAAAAAGCAATCATTTTTAGATCAAAAAAAAGAAGAAAAGAGTTAATTATCCAACAAACCTCATGAATGGCAATACCAAATGGAAGTCGGCAAGTTGCCATAATATTATTAATTCGAAATTTTCTTAATGTTACCCGATCTTGTGTTTTACCCATAATATTTTGTATTTCTCTTCCCATTCTTCGTGCAGCTCGACGTGAATCATTTTCACTATAAAATTAATGGGAATTAATTTTATTAACTTTTTTTGTTTGTTTGGAACAAATTTTAATTAACGAACCTTCGACAACCAACAATATAAACTTTACCAGAATTATATATTTTTGCATGACATTCTGGATTTCTCATTTGTTTCATTAATACACTTCCTGAACGATCATATTGACAATTCCATGTATTTAAAGCAAGCTTTTTGAGATCAACGTGCATAGGTAATGAATAATTACATACAACATTTTTAATACTAACATCAATATTTCCACCATCGCCGCCGCCTGCTGGTGGTATATCTGTTGGTTCTGTTTTTGGTGGGGGTTGATGTTGTTGTTCAAATGGAAAACCATTTTGGGATGGATTAATATCTTCTTGATACATCATTTCATTTGGTTCTGATTTAACTTGAGGCACCTAAATTTTTAAATAATGAATAGGAAGTTAGCAAAATTTTTTGAAGACCAAATTTCTCGACTAACATTTTTCGTCGGGAGAATATATAAAAAAAACTTACCAAAACTTGTTCAGCAATTTCAGTCATTTCATTTTTAATCATAATTCCATTATTAATATTATTATCTGATGAAATTATTTCTTGTTTTATTACTTGTCGAGTTGTAGCAGCAGCAACTGTAGATGTAGCTGTAGATGCTTGTCTAACTACCATTCCTGATGGTACATGATATACCCTTTGAATTGGATATCCATGAGGTGAATAATGAATAGCTTGTTGTTGCTGATGTTGTTGGTGGTGATGAAATATTTGCTGTTGTTGGTGGTGGTGTTCATTTTTAACCCGAGTTTGTTGTTGATATACTACTTGCCTTGGCCTTGTTGATAGCATTTGTGGAAGGAGTTGCCCACGAACGATGGCTCCAGAATTAGGTATACGAACTAATCGTGGTTGCTGTTGATGTTGAGTATATTGAATATGTTGTTGTTGACCCGTTTTAACAACCGTAATAATTTGCTGCGGTCGATGTGGTTGTGTTGATGATGCTGATGTTGATGATAACATTTGGGGAAGAATTTGATTACGTATTATTGGTTGATGATGATATATTGGTCTAATACCGCCATTGTTTGCATTTGCAAGAATATGAATATATTGAGGTCTTTGTTGTTGTTGTGGTTGGTGAACATATCTTTGTTGACTTTCATCTACCATTGCAAACTAAAGCAACAAAACCTTTAACGAAAAGAAATATATGAAATTTGGGGGTTTGCATCGATAATAAAAACAAAACAAAAAAGTTAATCAATAAAATTAAGTTATCGAAATAAGTTAGTTAGTTTATTGCCCCGCATTTTGGAAGTTTTTATTTTAGGAAATGGGACAAGATTTTAGCAAGTTAAGAACCCATACTATCACAAAATTAAAGAAATAAACATGCTTCTAAAAGCTTTTCATGCGACTAATTTCAAGCAACCGCAAAACTTTCAATAACTTGATCAACAACTTGCGAAAGAGTTTTTAATTTAGTAATTTTTAGCCCAGCTATTATGTTAACAGAGGAATAAGATCATGACCCTCCATAGTAACCTTTTTTGGATTGGATTAATAAAGAAAAATAGTTAGAAACAAAGCTTTATAAAATTTGTTGGAAAAATAAGAAAATTCCATTTTGCGCAAGAAACGTTTTTTTATGGAAGAAAAACTTTAGAGGAGCATGCACAGCAACAATCGTGTTAGGAAACGTTGTTTGCTTTAAAAGAGGATTATTGAAGAAGAAAAAAGTGAAACTCGCTGCAACGTTCAAAGATTTTTTTTGTCTTCCAAAATTAAGACAAAGCTTTTTACAAAGTTTTTATTAAACGTATCACCAGGAAAGAACGCTGAATATAAAGCTTTATCCTCGCAAGGGAAATTGCTAATCAAACTGAAGAAGATGATAGCAGAAAATGAACAACATACCGTGGAAGTTGTAAGTTCCTTTTTTATATCCCTTTTTTTAAATTTATTATTATTTTTTCAGTCTGTGATAATACCAGTGAAAAATGGAGAGAAATATTTATGTGAATGCTTTCAATCAATTATGGCTCAAACTGATTGTCCTTCTTCACTTGAGGTTAGTTGTCAGTCAGCTCGTTCTAATTCTTTGAGGGAAGATTTTATCAACTTTTTCACTTATTGTTTGGTTGTTTTTTAGGTTTCAATATACGATGATGGAAGCAATGATGGAACTCAAGAAATTATCAACTCTTATCTAATAATGTTCGAAAAGCAAGGAATACAATTTACAAAAAGTCGAGGGGAAGTTTCTGGAGGTTAGCATTATTGTAATTTTCAACGACTATGTATATAATTTTTTTATGCTTTTAGGCGTTGGATATGCTAAGAATCGAGCTGCTCAACAATCAAAAGGAAGATTTTTATGCTTCTTAGATGCTGATGATATTATGCTTCCTGATAGAATTGCAAAACAATATTCAAAAGCTTGTGAATTTGAAAGAAATGGAAAGCTTGCGTTTATTGGAAGCTGCTTTGAAAGATTACCGAAGAATTCAACAGAAAGATATACTCGATGGGCTTGTAATTTAACGCAAAAGCAGCTATATACTCAAGTAAAAAATCTTGCTTGGCTGCTTTAAAATCTGCCTAAGCATCTTTCTTCCAACATTCTTTATATTTTTGGAGATAATGTAGCCGAAGATCAAACTTTTGTTTCACTCAAATTTTTTCTTATTCGTTCATGCTTTTTAGATTTACACCGCTTTTGGACCAACGCTGATTGCACCGACATGGTTTATATCTTGTCAAATTTACACTCAAATTTGTGGCTTCAATGAAAGT
Source organism: Panagrolaimus kolymaensis (assembly GCA_028622995.1). Taxonomy (NCBI): domain Eukaryota; kingdom Metazoa; phylum Nematoda; class Chromadorea; order Rhabditida; family Panagrolaimidae; genus Panagrolaimus; species Panagrolaimus kolymaensis. The sequence goes on from JAJQJQ010000071.1 coordinate 108,616, forward strand.
TTACAAAATGGATTCCCAGAAGATTTAGACTTTTTTTACAAAGCTCTCCCACTTCATGTTCAACTTTGTCGTATCGAAAAGCCGCTCTTAGTCTATCGATATCATTCAGAATGCACAACTTTTGATGTCAATGAAAAAACTATTTGGGAGCTTCGAATAAAGCAACTTGAAGAAGATGTTCTGCCTCTTTGGTCAACGATAACAATATGGAATGCAGGAAAGCAAGGAAAACGATTATATAAGTAAGTTGATTTTTTCCAAATATAATATTGTGAAGAAAATGATCCAGCTTTGTAAAATAACGAGGCAAATGAAATTTGAAAAGAATAGCCCGCAAATCAGATTAGAAAACTTTGTTTTAAAAAATGCGTATCCATCGCCATGCAAAAGTTACGAAATCCAAGGTCGACCAAATGTGTCTTTGGCATGAGAGAGTCCATTAAACGTTGAGACGTCAGACAAAAAAGAAAGTACATGTTTATCCTAATTATTGTCTTATCTCTTTTTGATTGCATTTTTGTAGCTATTAGAAAGTTTGAGTATCTTACATATATCATCGAAACACAAACCCTGTAGCAAATGTTTGGTTACCAAGGCTACGAAATGAGCTCATTGTTGCGTTGCTTGATTGGAAGTTTGGTAAGAAAATAGTCTCATTTCAAGAAACTTTATTGAAAACGCTTTTAACTAGCTTATTTTTTGTAAGGCATTGCGATTGAAAGGATTGCAATAATTAGTTTTCATTTTTTATCAAAGTAATTTAGTTCCTTGCGAGTTGTTAAAAATGCTCAATCGAAGCTATAAAATCTATTTATTGTTTAGTAAGCTCTAGTACCACCCATATGTCTATTTTATTAAGAACCACAATCAATCAATTTGGTAGTTAGTTGCGCCACTCCCTTGCAACAGTAAAATAACGTTTATTTCTCAATCAATCGATAATAATCTTTTTATATTTTAGATCTCTTTCACCTATAAATCAATTAAAAGTGATAGCATTTTGTGATGTGGATGAAAAGAAAATACAACAGCAAAAGAATTATGAAGTTTATGATGATAAATTGCGAAAAGTAATTGCAAAAATTCCGATAATTTCATACAAATAAGTTTTTTGTTTTGTTGCTTTTTACATATAATTTTTTGTTCGCCTTTTGTTTTGAGACGTTTTCTTAGACTAAACATCAAAAATATCGAACCATTTATGTATTCTAATGAAATTTTGTTTATAGAAATGCGCAACCACCCGCTATAATAGCAGTGAAATTGGATATGACAAATGGTCAAATGGAAGAATATTTAGAAAACAAAAGATGGATTGAATTTGATGATTATATTCATTTTAGTTAATGGAAACACCAAAAGTACATTTTGAAAAAGAATATTAAATAAAACAAAACAATAAACGAATAAATGTAAGTTTTATTTGGTGGATGATTATTGATGATGAAAAGCAAGAACATCAGCAAATTTTTGTTTTACATATCTCAATGCTGATGATGATGAAAGTAAAAAAAGTCTTTACACGAAATTTTTTTTTCACTTTTTATGCAAAAAAAGAGATGAAGGCGGAGTTTACCATTAGAGTTCAATGCGTGTGAAAAATTGTTTATGTTGTTTGTTGTAATTTGGTTGCTTTTACGACTTTTCTTTTTTTTGCTCGATTAATGTTCTTACGTGCTTTGAACTTTTAAATCATTAGGCTTTCCTTTTTTGAAGCAAATTTAATCACTTTAATTTTTCAGAATCTCAATCAATTTTCTTCCTTGAAACTTTGCCATCGTTGAAAGAATCATGCCGCCGAACCTTGATAAATACTTTCTTACAGCTATGCAGTTGGTTAAGCGTGCTGGTCAAGTTGGTTTTTAATGATGTCAAAGCTATTTCTCTAATATGATGATAATTTCAGCTTACTCGCGCGGCCTACGAGCAACCCGTGGTTGTCGTACATACAAAAAGTAGCCCAACGGATCTCGTGACAGAGACAGATCAAGCTGTTGAAAATCTGCTTATTACTGGTTTAAAGCAATCTTTTCCTGAGTGCAAGTATGTTAACCTCTTTTAACAATGTCATTTGGAAGTTAATCCTTTTTTAGATTTATTGGTGAAGAAAGTGCTGCTGCTGGTATGAAATATACTTTAACAAATGAACCAACATGGGTATGGGAATTTCAGCTGCTAAAATTTTGACTAGAATTTGAATTTCAGATTATCGATCCAATTGACGGTACCACCAACTTTGTTCATAGGTAAGTAAGATGATAAAAACTATTTGATGTTTTTCGATCAAAATAATGGCTTACATATGGATTCTTCTTTTTCATCTCTTTTTACTAACAGCATTCTTGTTTTAGAATTCCTCATATTGCTATCTGTGTTGGTCTTACAGTAGCTAAAGAACCTGTTCTTGGAATCGTTTACAATCCTATCACTAATGAATGTTACACAGCTATCAAAGGTCGTGGTGCATTTAAGAATGGTCTTCCAATTCATGTTTCTCATGCTGAAGGTATGAAGTTTTATCATTTTTATTGGCACCTTTGCTCATTTGTTAAAAGCCTGGCACATTCGATACAATCCACTATCTATTTTAGCTTTAAATAAATCTGTAATTTGTACATCATTGGGAATTCATAATCTTGTTGATATTGGTGCTTCATGGATGGATATCGCTCTCGACAATCATCGAAAATCTGTTTTTGCTGGCGTTCGTGGGTATGTGATCTTTATGAATCAAAAATCAGTGTGGAAAGAAATAGCTTTAACGACGGGTTTTGTTTGATGTATTAGTAATGTGCCAGGCTTTTTGTGTCCTTCTTTCCCTTCTCTTTATTCTTTTTTTGCTCTTATTGGTAATTTATTCAGAGATCTCAAAAGCTATCATTATAACACAATTAGGCTCTATTCGAACCCCTGAAATGGTTAATTCCTTTACCAAAAGCTATGAAGCCTTTATGGTTCAAAGAAATGCTCATGGGTGATTATTCTTTTATTTATTTTACGTTTTTGTCGTCAATTCTTTTTGTTTACCTTTGTACATTAATGCCTTTTTCATCTTCAGTTTTAGTTTATCATTAACTTTTTACCGATACCGACCAACCAAAGAACGAGTAAAAAAAGAATATTTTATTTTCGTAAATTTAGTCAAAGCTTTACTAACCGTCGTTATGATGATAAATTTCTAAAACTTTTTGTGGAATTGATGCATTACTATTTTCTTAACTAACTTATAACTTCTCATTTTTTCAGGCACAGAGCATTCGGATCGGCAGCTATCAACACGGTTTATTGCGCTCAAGGATCAGTTGATGCTTATATTGGTAATTCTTCAGTTTATCACCCACTTTCATTTTGATAACAAAAGAAAATTTCTAGAATACGGAATTCATAGCTGGGATATCTGTGCTGCAGTGGTAATTCATCGAGAAGCAGGTGGCATAGTTATGGATCCAACTGGAAAACCTTTTGATTTAATGTCTCGTCGACTTCTTTGTGCTTCAACCGAGCCTCTTGCTAAAGAAATCAGTGAACTCTTTACTCATGTTGAATATGAACCTGAAGGTGAACATGCTGAAGAACTTGAAGAACAAGCAGCTCCTTGATGAAATGCATAGCTGTTTTATTTGAATTTGTCTCGCATATATGGATTTATTATAATTTATCTATGAATGGTTTTCAATAATGTATTATCTTTTTTATTGTAATAAACTTTTTTTCGTTTTCGTAGTATTTTGTATGTAACAATGAATAAAAGTTTAATTTAGATTTTGTTGATGTGCAAAAGTTTTTGGTTGATTACCATATGAATATTTGTTTTGTCCTTGTAATTTTTTCAAACATTTACTCATCCATTGGTTTCTTTATAGGCGATTTCTTGCTCAAACGCAGTAGTTTTCAATCAAAGAATGGCTGCTGTGGATGACAAGAGCGAAGGAAGTCCAGTAAGTTTTAGTATTTGGTAAACCATTGGGGTTGCTTCTTCGGCAATAAAGCTAGATAAAGAAAAAATGCTTGTATTCTTACAACTTTATTCTTGGAAATTTAGACGCTTTAATCTTCGTTAAAATGTAGAAAAAGATCTTTTACTAACATCAAATATGGAAATCGTTTCTCTTTATCTAATCATTGTTATTTTTAGTTGCCACCAACATATGAAGAAGTAAATAACCTATGTAAAGCCATCTTTGAAGACACCGTGGCACAAAATCAATATCAACATCTTGATGCAACAAAATGGAATACTCGAATGGTTGAAACAATTACTGAAGGTCTCGTTGGTTTCAATCGTCCATATAAATATTGTTGTGCGTGCATTGTTATGCAAGCTGGTCTTGGTGCTGGTTTGAATGTTGCATCAACATGTTACTGGGATAAATCAACGGATGTCTCATTTTCGATTCGACTTGAAACTAAATATGTTGTTGCTGTGTGTACTATTTTTGCTGTTAATTATGCTACACTTCGTTAAAGAAAGGAAGAAAGAAGAAGGAAAAATCATGACGATATTACTACGATGGTTAAAAATGCTAAACAAAGCTCTGTGGAATTTTACCGGTCTAAAGCTGCCATTCTTTTTGGTAGAATCTTTATTAATATTTTTTCATTTTTACTTATTATTCCTTTTTATTTTAAAGCCTTATCATTTTTTGTAATAATAAAGTAAAAACAAAACTTTGTCTCTTTTCGGTTAATAACATAAAAAGCTGTATATCGGTTTCAATATTTCGCAAGTAAACAGTGTTAAGAAAAAGAGTTTATTTTCAATAAAGGCTATAATATTTGCATCAAGTTTACCATATAAAATTTGAAAGAAAAACAAGTGAAAAAAGGGTAACGCAAAAACATACAAAGTCGTTGCAACATTGATTGATGACGAATCATCAAACACCCGCATCGCAAATTCACTTTGTATGTGATTGCATTTATCTTCTTGATTATTATTGGATATACATACATAAATATTTTTACTTATAACGAAAAATGAAAGAATAAAAAAAAAACACACGCATCTCCAAATTGAAAATAAAGTAAAAGCATTAGTGCACGTTGAAAAAGATCAAAAATAAGTTGTTTTCCCGTTCGTTGATTGACATAGTTTGTTTGTTTGTTGAGTTTCATTTGAAAATGAATCATCTTCTCGAAGATTTAAACGAGCTCATATTGATCAATTCCTGCATTTCTGATGTTACTTTAGCTGATATTTCATTATACTCCCGTTTGATATTATCGATAACCCATTCGACACCATTGCGACCCTGAAAACAAAACAACTAGTTTATTAAAGGTTCAAAGATAACAAAAAGACAAACCTTGACTGCATTTGTTTGATACGTATTAAGAAATGTTTTTTCACAATAATCAGCAAAAGCTGGTAAATTAACATTAACTATTGCTTCTTGTTTCAAAATAGTATGTTCACGATTTGACGGATCTGGAGAATACGTTAATTTTTCATCCACTCTCAAAAATGATGAAGCATTTAAATTTCTTGTTGTTAGCAACATATGCTTGTTTGATGGATCAATTTCAGAGACTTCATGAGAATATTGCGTACCAGAAAATCCAGTTAGTTTTGTGACCCATGATGGTATATGAAAATGACTTTGAAGTAATCTTTCAGTTTTTAAAACACCATCAGTAACATCTTGTCGTAGCACATCCATTCCAGTAACAGCATCACTTGAGGGATTTGGATATTTCCTTAAAAATTTTATCATTAAATAAACCGAATACAGCTTTATTAATAAGAATTCCTACCTATATGCACCATTTACTACAGTATCCCATGGATGCCTAAAAATGAAATGATATTACAAACTTGATTTTTGATGGTTTTTTTAACAAGAAATAAATAAATGGGAGAGCAAAGTACGCACAGAAATACTTGCCAAACATGGTGCGATTAATCAAAGTGAAAAAATGTAAAAATAAATCGGTAATAGTTTTTTGGATATTAAGGAAGCACAAAACAAGCAAAGAATCAAGCCAGTGAGAAATATTTAAACAAAGAGAACTTACTCAAAAACATGTTCAGATGTCCAGATTCTCATAATTGCTTCAAAATAATATGTAAAATACTAAGATTCAAATAGAATATATGTAGTTCAAAATAATTGATTTTGCGTCGATTCTTTACTTACACATGAGCAAGAATTTTGCTTTCCGTCAATTGATAGTTTTTTTTTGTTCTTTCAATGATTTTCGTCGTCGATATAAACCTGGAAAAAGAATAAAAAGTGAAACACTTTAAGCTATGTACGTAACAAAAAAATGAAAAATGAAGGAACCAACAAAAAAAATACGCACGAAAAATAAAAATCAGTGGAAGAAAGGACAAAGAGCATCCATGATGAAATATAAACAAACACTCACATAGATAACTAACTACTAACCAACGAACGACCACGCGGTGAAAAAAAAAATCAAAAAAATTGTTGGGCAAACGATAATGGGAAAAAAGGAAGAGATGGGCGTCATTGAAGGGAACAAAAAATAAGAAACGACTAGACATTGTTGTTGCTTGATTGTTCTATGATGCTTTTTCGAGAAAATTTAGAGAAAGAAAAAAAGAAAGATGGAATGTAAAGTTTTTTTTGAGGATTGGGAGGAGGGATTTATTTTATTACGTTGAAAAAACAAAACTCGCAAGAAAATTTTAGGTTTTTAAATGCAGGGAAGACGTGAAGTGAGACAAGTTAGATGGAAGAAAGCTATAAAAAAAAGAGATTGACCTTTTTTTGTTGATAAAACTCAAGTAAGTATTTTTGAGAAAATATGTTTAACCAAAAATTGTTTTGAAAGTAAAAAAAAGATAATGGAAAAAAAAGTTTATATTTAAAATGAATTTCATTTTAGACGTCTGCAAAGAAAAAAGGGAGATAAATAACATAAACAACTTTGAAACAAAAAAAACATCCATCGTTGGCGACGACGAAAATGATTAAAATAAGTGACCAAAAATGTGTCTGTCTCCTTGGAAAAGCCCTATCACAACAAAAACAACAAAATAAAATAAAATGATGTCAGAGAAGAACGATGTCCGCCGCCTTCCCTCTTTTTTCTTTTCTCTTTGTAATTTTGAAATACTTTTTTTTCTTCTTCTCTCACATGAAATAGTTTATGTTTTTCTTGTTGACGACCGAAAAATAAAACTTACAAGGGAAGGAATGGAAAGGACCCAACCAAATGCATACGCATCGCTGATGCTGCTTCAAGCTCTTTCAATGTCGTCGATGATGTAAACAAAAAACTTTGGGAAACACATTAGAAAGATGTCAATGTTTTTTTCGTTGTAAGATGCATATTGGCAATATGTAAATCGATGACTAAAAATCAAAATCAAAAAACCACAAACAGCTGTTGCTGTAGTTGTTATTGATGGCCATGGTCAAAGTTGTTTTTGAAATTATTTGATGCTTGACATTGTTGTTGATTGATTTGATTATTATTTAAATTTGTAAATAACAATATTTGCATTTTTGCAAAGAACTTTTTTATCCTTAATTCCTATCTCAAAGCTTCCATTGTTGTTGCTTTATTATTCCCTTCTTTATTTATTTATTCATTCTTCCTTCGCTCAAATTTTGTTTGAAATAAAATGCAAGCATAGTATTATAATCTCCGTTAATCTCATTCATTCAAGTTTTTTAAAACCGCTATTGTTTGATTTATTGCCACGTGTAAATACATAAAAGCTGCGAGTAAGATTAGCGAGATCAATGGTGGATATATATAAAAAACTTTAAAAGTTAGTTTTTTCCTTTCCCTTTCTTTTTTTGCTTTTTGTCTGTTTGTTTTACAACCTAAAACTATGACTTCGGATATAAATTATTCAAAAATTTATAGAAATTTTAACGAAAAAATGCAAGTTCATCCTAATCTAAGAAATATATCATCAGTGTTTATTATTTTCTGCTTTTTATATCTTGGATATTTGTTATTTTTTAATAGCAATAATGATTTTCCTGAACTTAATGTTGAACTAAGAGATGTTATAAGGTTGGTTTTTTTTTTGCTTACTTTTTTTGATCAAACTTATTTTTTTAGTTATGCTGTATTAGCTGTGGAAATGGGTGGTCATGCTGTGAAGAAAATTCATGATGAAAATATGCTGAATATTCAAGAGAAAGGTCAAACGGATGTTGGAAAAGCTGAATTATTAACTAAAGCTGATTTGATTTCTAATCATCTAATCCTAGGTTTACTTCAAAGATTTCCTGGTATGACTGTAAGCTTTTAAAACATACTTCTTTAATTAACAACAATATAATCTTTCTTGTTTTATAGGTGATATCAGAAGAGAAGAACGAAAATTTCAGCGATGATGAAGCAAACAAATACCGTGATGATAACTATGAACTTTGGCTTGAATACAAAGATGCTGTGAATCTAATGCCATCATCAAAGTATGAATTATCTCGAATAAATATGTGGGTGGATCCACTTGATGCTACTCAAGAATTCACTGAAGGTTTAACTGAATATGTAACAACTATGGCATGCATAACTCTTGATGGAAAACCTATTTTTGGTGCTATTTATCGACCTTTTCATGATGAAACTAGTTTGTTTATCGCTTTATGATGGCGAAAATACAAATAACATTTTAGTTCTTGGCTTGGTCAATTGGGGAGTTCTGAGTACCAAACATGGTAAATTCAATTTTGATCCAAATGAAGTTGTTCCAAAGACTGTAGTGGTATCAAGGTTGGCTTAACTTGGACATGTCGCTCTTATGCTTATATTCATTGTTTTAGATCACATGCTGGTAAAGTACAAGATCTCGTAAATACAGTGCTTAATGGTGAATATCATGTTGAACCTGCGGGTGGTTCAGGTTACAAAACTCTTCGATTAATAAATTCTACAGCTGGTTAGCTTTAAACATACATACTTTCACAAACGTTGTTATTTCATTGGATCTTTTAGAATATTATATTCATTCAACAGCAATCAAGAAATGGGATCTTTGTGCTGGTGATGCTATTATTCGTGCCGCTGGTGGAGCATTAATTGATCTTGAAGGCGAACCAATTGATTATAATGCTAAACTACCTGTTTTGAATACAAAAGGTTTATTGATGGCAAGAAAAGATGTTTACAGTACCTTTATGAAAATCAAAGACCATCTGAAAGTTTAATGAAAGAAAGGAGCTTGGATTTTGTTTTTGTTTGTTATTTTCCTAATGTTTGATTGTAAATAAGTGTGTAAGTAAAATTGTTTATAAATTTGATCATTTATGTATTTTTCTCAACTTCTAAACAACTGTTTTATGACAGCAAAGATACTTTAGTTAGCTTATGTGTTTTCCAAGTAAACTATTGGTTTCATTTATTCAGGTCAACCTTTCAAAAATGGCTGATCTCAAATCAAAAACCAAGGAGCTTCTTAAACTTGCAACCGAACAAGTTCAAACAACGAATGATTATTTCAATAAAATGATCGAATTGGAAAGAATTTTAGCTGATTGTCGAATGAATGTTTCAATAGCAAAGTTAGTTACTTTTTACTTTGTTCTTTACCTTGTAATTAGTTTTATGTTTTTAGGTCTCAAAATGGTTTTGCTTTATCAACAGTTAGTTTCATTGATAAAAGAGATATTGAACCTAGTGTCTTTGTCAAAATAGAAGATGATAAATTTGAAATCATTCATCCACTCGAAGATGATGAAAAAGAAGAAGAATCAAATGTACGAAAACGTGGAGGTGGAAAAGATTCAAAGAAAGAAGAAAATGAGAAAGATGATGGCAAATCCGATGATGATGGTAAAGAAAAAGAGCAAAAGAAAAAGGTTGGCATGTTTTTGTTTCACCACTTGTTTAAATGCTAGGACTTGATGTTATGCAAAAAGCTGTTGGTTAAAAGCAAAGTACATATTTTCGTAGAGGTTTACGACTGCATTGCTTTTTGAGAGATATTCCACTATTTGTTATAACTTTTACTTTTATCTCTTTAACCATTGCTTACTTTTCAGAAGCAATATTCAATTTCACAATTTCGTCCATTTGGTGTTCTTGAACCTCGTTCTGCAAAGCAAGCAAGAATCAAAGCTGAAGAAGCCATACAAAGAATAGCTGAGCTTGCATCAATTCAATCAACCATTTTTTCATTGGAAAAAGAAATTTCAAGTTTGAATGCTGAAGTTATGTCGTCTCTTGGTGAAGAATATGAAGAATTTGTTCAAATTAACGAAAAAGAAAAACCATCAGATTCTGTGAAAAAGCTATTGAAAACTACCAAATGGCTTCAAGTTTCAACTCAATGAGAAGCAAATCAATCATTCATTGTTCTAAATTATTATTATTGTTTATTATTTTCTGCGTTGTAAATGTATTTTTCATTGTTTAGATTGTAATAATATTGTTTGTTAGGTTTTTAATAAAATTTTTATAACTCTTTTTTCTCTATTTTTTCAACGATATGCAAATACACAAAAAAGTGAAATTTTTTTATTGGATATGGAAGTTGTAAACATTTGGTATAACGATGTTGATGCTTAGGAATTTCAAACTTTGTAATAGTGTTTTTTAACGGAAAGGATATCATTTTTTAGTTCAAAGTTTTGCTTTTCTAATCAGCAATAGGTTTGGAAGCAATCACTTTGTGATAAACTCAAGGATGTCGTTATTTTTGGCCACATGCTTTTTTTCATTGCAAATAACAAAATAATAAGTTGATGTGCCAGGAAATTTGACTTCACTCATTTGAACTGGCATTTTGATTTTACCATTTCAATGGTACCCGGAATCATTGGGGTATCGGTAAATTTGGTCGAAATTGGGATTTTATTTTTAAGTTTGCTTACTGCTATGAAAATTTTATCTGATGTTTCTAACTTTACCAATGCAACGATATCTTCAATCGGGATTCTGTGGTCAGCCTTCATAATTTTTTAAATAAAACTTTGGATAAACAAAGTGAGACATTGATCAGATTCAGCCATTATCATATTTTTTTGCGACTCCAAACATATCCAAAGCGGTTTGAAGGTCGCATTTCAACGTCATCAGATAATTATTCGCTTCTTGCTTCAAACTTTGTACACCGTAAAATTCCGCCATTTCGATCATCACGGCGACATTATCTGTTGTAAAAGTGTATTCACCACTATACAAGCATGCTATGAAGCTCTTGAAGTCATCATATGAATATATTTTGATCCTATCGATCGAAGTAGAAGACTTAAAAAAATAAAAAAATAAAGTATCTTCTAAAATATTCAAAAAAAAAGAAGAAGAGAAATGCAAAGGGTCTCACAAAAAAAGGGAAAACTTTGAATGAATAAACAAAAAATTATTGCTAGTTCAATTTTTCCATCTTTCATTTTTTTGAATTTTCTTTGTCTATTTTTTTGCGCGCCGGCCACTGCTAAATATTGAAACAAAAAAGGCTTTAAAAGCGGCAATGCATTAATCATCACCAGACTGGCTGACACCAAGGCGCATTTTACACTTTTTGTGATCACATTTTCGACGACTTTTATTTTAGTTTTTATTTAGCCTTTATTTTTATCTTCTTTTTTTTGTTTCAATTTTTGTAATATTTAAAGGGACATAGCTATTTCATGCCTTTTTTGAAATTTCGTTTGCGGGCACTGCAAGTTACACTTGGTAAGGCGCGTGTTTGAATTACCGTGTAAGACAGAAGTGACACGGTAATTCAAACACGCGCCGCCCCGACTGTTCCTATCAGCCCCAGTATCGAAATTTTTGAAAAGGCATGAAATAGCTATGTCCCTTTAAGAAAGCAAATAAATAAAGAATTATAAAAAAAAAGCAACTCCAGTTTCTCTCGTTTGTTTGGATGTTGTTAGCTATTTTTTTCTTGGTGGTAAATATTATTTTTAATCTTATAAAAAGAAACAGAAGAAGATGCAAAAAAAAATATGGGTGGTTTTTGCTTTGATATTTAATGCTTTCACTTTTTTTCTTTCTGACTTTTTTTAGTTCGTAATTATTTTTAAAATTTTGTTTTTTAGTAAGTTTTTTTCATTTGAAAACTTTTTTAACAAAATTAAAAACTCATTTTGTTTCCATGAATCTCGAGTTTTTGAGGAGAAAAGAAAAAAGTTTCAGTTTTAAGGTATTTTGCTTTCCATTTTCTTCACACTTTTGGAATGCATTAATCATTAATTAGACTAATAATTGTTGTATTATGAAATGATTAAATCACGATACACGGGTTGATGGAGGAAACAATGAGGATAATAAAGTCATAAAAGTTCATTTCATAAAACTTTAAAATGGTCGGTTTTTTTGGATCAAAAACAAAGCTTTTTTCATGCAATAATTATCCACAATCGAGAATTCTATGATTGCGTAAACCCAAAAAAGTTGTGTAAAAAAATTGACTTTTACAAGTTGGAAAGAGAAAAAAAGTTTTATTATTATTCACAAATCAAATTTCACACACATCGACGACACTTATATCAAAATTAATTTTACAATGCAGGATTATTAAATTTAAAAACTTTTTGAATTTTTAAATAAAAAATAAAACTTAAAAAGAATAATTTTCTTGAGCATGAAATGGGTGAAACTTCAAACTCGTTAATAAACTTTTGATTATTGAGAAGATGGTAAGGAACTATGCCAAAATAAAATTTTCCTTTCATCATATTTCCTATCATATTTTGAAGGAAATCATTTTGAGCTTTTTTATATTCGCTAATAATTTTTTCATTTGTTAAATCCATAATTCCATTATTTATTTCAGATTTTGAGGTATATGGAGTTAAGCCAGCTTGAGCCATTTGACATGAGCATGCTAAAAGTGCTGAAAGGAAATCATCCCCAAATGGCCAATATGCTGCAGATTGAACTGAACCATCAATAATTTTAGCGGGAAGATCTTAAAAATATTTTTAAAACCCTAATAATTAAATTTGATTTTAAAAGTAAATTTACCAAATTCTTGAGTGCTTGGACGACCCAGCCCAATTCCATCAGTTTCATTATTTTGTATGGCTTGAACCATGGCTGGCACAGTTCGAAATCCACCAGTCACATACAGAATAGCATTTTTAACAGCGGGTTTAATTTTTTGTGCAAAATCCAAGAAAAATGCTTCACGCTTTATTGTGGATTCTCGCTTTTTAAATGCATTCTTTTCATACGTTCCACCCGAAAGTTCAATAAAATCAAGGCCAGCTTTCTGAAAGAAAAAATTAAACGTTTTAATAATGATTTTAAAATTATTTGAAAGAATAAAAAATATTTAGTTGCTTTAAATTTATCTTTCTTCAAACATTAATTTTTGTGTCTGAAAAAATGCGTTTTTTCTGTCGTTTCTTTTTTTGTTTGCGTTCATTTTTTTCCGTTTTTTTGTTGTTCTTTTGTATATGAGCAACACAAAATGAGAGCCATTCGCTTGGGGTCATACCGCAGTGAAAGCACGCCATCCCGTCCGATCTGGCAAGTTAAGCACTGCTGGGCTCGATTAGTACTTGGATGGGAGACCTCCTGGGAATCTCGAGTGCTCCAAGCTTTTTTTTTAATTTTCACCATACCTTTTTGAAGTTTTTTAAAAACCAAAATAGACAAGATACAAAAAAAAATGAACATTTTTATAAAAAAATTTAAATCAAAAACTTTTAATTTTTTTAAAGAAAGGTTGCTTTTAATTAAATTAACTTACATCAATTACTTCAGCAATTTGAATTGCTTCATCATTGGTTAATCCTTCGCGTTGAAATTCCACGGAATTTAATTTAATTCCAATTACAAATCCCGTGGATGCTGGAATTTCATTTCGAATTGCATTATAAATATCTAAAACAATTCTAGCTCGATTTTGTGGTGAACCTCCATATTTATCCGTTCGTTTATTTGTGGTTCGTGAAAGAAATTGACCAATTAAATATCCATGAGCTCCATGAATTTGAATTCCATCAAACCCACATTCATATAAAAATTTTGCAGTATAAACAAATTTATCAATTACTTCAGTTTGAACTTGTTCGGTGGTCAAAACTATTGGATTACCATATTCTCGTCCAGCTGAATCATATTTTAAACTTATATCTGAGGATGAAAAAGGATGGGGATTCACTGCCATGGAAGTTTGTCGACCAGCATTACTAAGTTGAGCAATAATTAAGGCTCCATGTTTTTTAGAATGGCTTGCAATTTTACTCCAAATTTCTCGACGTACTGGAGAATCAAGTTCTTTTGAAATGATAGTGTTGCCAGGGGATTCAGCGTGGTTTTGATCAACCACAACATTTCCAGTTATAACAACCTAATAAAAATAAATTTGTTTAAATTTTCTTAATACTTTTTTTTGGGAAAAATAAAATTCAATTTTTTTTCACTTTAAAATATTTTATTTAAATTTATTTAATTTCATTGTAAAAGTTTACCCCAAATCCACCAGCTGACCATTTTTCATACATATTTACATGAACATCGGATGCCATTCCAGTTATTTCGGGATTGGCTGGATTCCATGGAGCAATATATTCAGATAAAGCAGATTTTAAAAATCGATTTTTGATTTTTCTTTTTGAAGTTGGAAATATTAATTCCTGGCCGAGAATTGTTGCATCCCCTGGATGCTCAACAGGAATTCTTTTAACCATTTTTTTCAATAAAAAAATGAAAGAAAATTAAATTTTGATCGACTTTCAAAGCGTCTATTTAAACAAAGCATAAAATCACAAATTAATGACGACTTTTTTTCCTTTCTTTTTTCTTTTATTTCTGCTCGACGCATAAACGTTCATTGTAGTTTTTAGTCCAAAAACTATAGTTTAGTTTGGATGGACGAGGATTGCATTCATTTTTTGATTAAACAAGAGAAAAGAATGAGACACACAAAAAATAGCGTTCTAGCACTTATTTTGAATTCAGGTGGTCACAAAATTGAAGAAGAAATAAATAAATCAGTGAACACAAAGTAAAAGCATAAAAAAATAAAAGATAGATATGTTTTTAAAATTTATTAGAGATTCGAGTCACAAAATAGAATAAATAGTTTGAACAACGTCATAAACAAAAAAAATTTAAAAGCTGTACTTTTTGTAAAACTTTTAATTAAATATTTTTACAATTTCATCATTCATTACAAAATTTAAAATAGTTTTTAAAAAAATAATTAATATTCAAACAAAAAAACTTTGTAGTCTTTGAAAGAAGAATAGGAAACAATAATTATTATTGATTAATTAAAAATTTATCTATGTACAATGTCGGTGAATGAACGATGAACGAAGAGAAAAAGAAAGAATGAACGAATATTCGAGAATTTAATTTATATTTAAACATTTGTATTTAATGTTGTAGAATTTTTGTTTGTTAAAAGTTTTAATAAAATATTAAGAAAAAAAAAGTTTAAATATTTCTTTTCACCTCTTTCCATTTTATGTAAATTTTTAGCAAAAACTGTATTTTGATTTCTTTTATATTCGAAAAGTTTAAGGCTTTTACTTCTTTATTTAAATCCAAAAGTTAATTTTTTATCTGTGCATTTTAATTTTCTTTTTCCAAAATTAAGATGGCCGATTTTGATTCTTAATTTCCCTTCTTCACTTTCAATTTTTAAATGACTTCCATCAAAGATTAAGAATTCTTCTTGTTTTGATATATGGAATTCAGATCCTCGTGAAGAAACTATGTAATCTCACTGTTGTTGGACTCTTGGCTGCTATCTGCTATTTTTACATTTTAGTTCATCTGTTCCTTTTAATAATATTTACCAAACAAAAAACTTTTATTAAAAAAAAGAAAAAAGACTTTAATTAAATATTCAAAAAAGGAGAACAACATGTCTTCCAAAAAATATAGTTTTTGAATGATTGATGAAGAAAAAAAAGATCTAAACAATAATCGATGAAAATTAAGGCGGATGTTTATGGTTGGGTGGCACAAAAACAACAACAACAAAAAATAGATTAAAAAAAATCTTTGCCTGATCTGTTTTCGTTTACCTTTTCCTTGCCTGTAAAACAAAAATAATACCATAGCTTCATGATACTTCTTCATTTGACCATAATAATAAAAAAAAATGCCATGTTTTTCTTCAAACAAAAACGATACGGCCGCATTTACGGGATAACGAAAAACATACTTCAGCAAAGTATTCAAGACAAAAGTTCTGCCATATTTTAGTCGCTAATACAAGTCATAAATGCTTTATCCCTTCTGTATTTTTTGATGGATGAATCTAGAAGAGATAAATAAAAAAATCCGATGACTGTTTTGTTTACTGCAAAAAAGTTATTTTACATATAATACTTTTGAACGTTTTTTATAAAAGTTTATTTTCTTAAATTAAATATTACAAATTGTCTTTTTTTTTTAAATTTACACACACATAAGTAAATAAAAACCTTTGCTTATTTTTTTTTCGAAGCTCATTTTTTTTTTGTTGTTGCTCAAACATTTCCATCATCAAGATTTGAAGGAATATTATAAGTAAAACCCAAAAATGTTGGATCTTGTTCCACATAAGTTGTTCCATTCATTAATGAATTCACTGGAGGTTTGAGGCGTTTAAATTCATCAGAAATCAACGAATCATCCGCATCATTTTTAACTTTGGGAATAAAAGTTGGTTTTATTTCTCGTCGCAAAAGTTTATCCCAATTAATTGTTGCAAAAAATTCGTGTTCTTTTATTTCAGCAAAATCTCTCTTTGATCCAAGACGCTTATGTCGATCTTTTTGAAGTAAATTTTGTAAAATATCTCGAATAGGATTTGAAGCCAAATTTGAAATAATTAAAGGTTGATTTAAAATTCGATCATACATTTCTTTTTGATTTTTACAATAAAATGGTGGCAAACCAAAAAGCATTTCATAAAGGACTGAACCCAAACACCACCAATCGACAGAGCGATCATATTTTTTCTTTTGAATTACTTCAGGTGCAAGATATTCGGGGGTTCCAGCAAAAGTTCCCGTGGTATCTGAATGTTTTATTCCTTCTTTGCATAAACCAAAATCAGTTAATACAACATGGCCATAACGATCGAGAAGGATGTTTTCGGGTTTTAAATCACTAAAAAATTTGCATTTTTTTTTCATAAAAAATAAAATCCCACAGTGAAAGCTCAAAAAATAGTAATTTTCTCTAAAAAATTTGGCTATAAACTCACCGATAAATGATATCCTTTTCATGAAGATAACCAAGGGCGCAAGCAATTTCAGCTGCATAAAAACGTGAACGAGGTTCAGGAAAATTTTTTTCTTTTTGTAAATGCATGAATAACTGAAAAAAATAAAATAAAATGTAATTTAGCAATTTTTGTCATAAAAAACTATTTTCGAATTTATAATAAATTTTATTTTTCTTAATGTCGATTTTTGTAGTTTTATTTTTTAGTGGTGTGCTGCGAATAAAGTAATTTAAATTACCTGATGAACACTTCTCTTTTTTTTTAATTTTAACTTTTGACAATTTTTTAGTTTTTAATATTACAGTCATTATTGTTGTTATTTGGTTTACTTACTTCTCCACCATTAACATAATCCAAAATAAAGAATAATTTAGTTCGAGTTTGAAAACTATAAAATAGCGAAACCAAAAAAGGATGACTAAAATTTGATTTCAAAACATTCTTTTCTGCCATTACATGAACTTCTTCCTTTCGCTTTTTAATATGTTCCTTTTCAAGAACTTTCATAGCATAAATTTTTTTGGATGATTTTTGTTTTACTCGATAAACCGAACCAAAGCTTCCTTTTCCAATTACACCAAGGATATCAAAGTCGGAGGGTCTCAAACTAAAAATTAATAATTTTTTTAGATGTTTGTTTGAGACTTGGAAAAACAAAATATTTACCCTTTTCGTTGTGTTGGTCCAAGATCAATTTCATCATCAGTTTTATCATTGATCAAAGATGCAAAAAACTTTTGAACATGTTGACTGAAATTGGAATTAATGAAAGTTTTATCACCCTCAGAACGAATGTTTTTTTTAATTCAATTTTGCAATGAGAAAAATTTAAATAATTTTCCCCCTATTGTGAAATCAAGGACGCTTTTTAGGAAGTGTAAATTTACAAAAAATAACTAACTTATCAAATTCATTATTCAATAAATGATTTGAAAAGCATTCAATCCATCCTCGACGTTTCTCATTTAATTTATTTTCAGCAACCAAAAATTTTCTTTTTGGTGGTTTTTCAATTGTTGATGGAACTCGATGCTTTATTCGTTCATATAAATCCTCGAAATCACTGAATAATTTTTGAATGCAACTTCCACCCGATTTAAGTTTATAGGTCTGAAAAAATAATTTTTTGGGAATCATAAAATCCCCAAGAATTTTTGATTCTAAATACTCACAGTTTTTTTGTCATTATCCGCAGCTATAATGGAACAATAAACAATAAAATTTTCTTCAAATGTATTTTTTTCTGGCATTTTTTTTATTATTATTATTCTTGAACTCAAGAAGGCAGCAATAAAGTTTCAGAGCTCAAACAGCGAGAATGACTGCGTCAACAACAACCAAATTTTAAGGAACAAGAAAATTAACAAAAAATGCAATCGCTCGCTCGACTCAATCTACGACCTCCTTACTACTTATTTTCTGCTGTATTAAGCAAAAAAATAAAAAAAGGAGTTAAGAAAACAATTGATTATGGAAGAAAATAAAGTGTAAGAAAAAGACCAGAAGGAAACGGGAAAATAAAGAAGAAGAAAAAATGAATGATAAGAAATTATAGCTTCATCATTTTTTTTCTTCTTATTATTCATTTTGGTATTTTTTATGTGATTTTTTTTCATTAACCTTAGACGGCGACGAAGGAAGGAAGGAAAAATCCTAAAAAAAAATCTCTTATTTTTTTATGTATGCCAAAGAAATAAAGGACGTAATAAAAGTATCAAACTCGAAAGATAAAAAGTTAAAAGGCAGAAAATATTTTTTGAGCTTTGATATTTCTTTTATTTATTTTTCATTTTTCTATGAAGTTTAGGAGATCAAAGGAAATTCATCTCAAAATGAGTAATTATTGCACTTTGAACCCATTCATTCAACAATCAATAAAATTTATTGAAAAATATTTTGCACAGAAACTTTGAATTCAAAATTTTTTAAGAGTTAAACTGACGGAAGTTTTTGCAATCGATGAGTGTTAGTAATTTAGAGTTGTTGAAATCTGAAATAAAAATGTGAAGGGAAAATAATGAAAAAAAATAATTTCTATCAAGTACCAGCGGGACTCGAACCCGCAGCCTTTCGAATAGAAGTTCAATTTTTTCGATTTTTATTTTGTTTCTTCATCTTTTTTGATAAAAAAAAAATAATGATAAAATTAAATTAGAAAAGCAATATTGTTTTTGTCTACTCACTATGTTTCATCGGTAAATTTACATAAAACATTTTTTTGGCAAAAAGATACCAGCAATGAGCAACAAATTTTTTACTTTTTTTCCAACGCTTAAAACTTTTCTGCAGTTTGTTTCCACATTTTTTTATTTAATTATTTCAAATCCATATTTAATATATTCCTGGATTTTAAAATTGTGGCGTAAAAAAGACGTTGAAACCTTAAAAAAATATTTTAACCTTCTTTTTTTTTAGTTAGACATTTTTCAAATAATACAGCAGCAAACATTTTGCAGCGGGTAATGAATGACCTAGAATTAAATTTCGTTTGATATTTGGTTTTTTTTTTCGTTAAAAAAAAGAAGGAGTCAACGTGATCAAACGAAAAAGTCTCGAAGTTCAGGAAGAAAATATATATATTGATGAAATGATTTTTATTTGATGAAATAATTTTTCTTAAAGGAAATTATAAATTTAAAAGGTAAAATTTTTATTTTTGCTATTATTATTTAAAGCGCATGAAGAGATATAACTAAAAAAAAGTTCCATCCAAAAATTTATTAAATTTTTTTGCCCTTTGCATCTTGAATCTATCACCTTTTCCTTCTTCCACTAACTACAATTCGATAATATAAAAAAAAACTTGTCAACGAAATTCCAAAATAACAAAACAAAACAGGTGTATTTGCTTGCTGCTGTTGCTCTTTATTTTTCTCATTCTATTCTTTGCTTTTTTTCCATTTTCTTTCCCTCAACTACTAACAACATTGTGATTAAGCTTTCTTTACTCATATAATTTTTTTTATCAATGAAAAAAAAACAACCATCTTCTTTTTTTTGTAGCGATATTGCTTTGATTTAATGGATAGTGAACAGCCATTTTAGGGTTTTCATGTGAAAAAAAATTATTCCCTTCTTTTTTTTCTTTAACGTTCGATTATTACTGACAAAAACAATCTTTCTTTCTTTTTTTTACTGAACACCTTTTTTGTGATTGACATTATTGGACATTCAAAAAAGAACATAGAGAAAGTTTTGTTTTTTTTTTACTTTTTTTTTGATTATTATCAAATGTGCTCCTCCGTATAAAATTATTATTTGTCGTCTGCATAGTTTATAAATATTTTTTTTCTTTAAAAATGTCAAATTTAAGACATCAACTTCAAAATAGAATGGATTCATTGGGAGGAAGAATGGAATTTGTTGGAGGATCTTGGGGTTTAACCGATTCACAAAAAGAATATGTTTCAAGAATATTTGAAACCATTTTACGCATTCCTGGTGTACTTCTTCTTGAGCTATGGTGGATTAAATATGATGATGCCGTGCATGAATTTAAAAATAGTGTATTAGAAAAAAGTGGTGGAGTTTTACCAAATTATTTAAAAGTTGAAAGAATTATTGAATTTGTTGATAATCGAAATATGGATAATGCTGTAGCAGGAATTTTAAGTTTTGCAGGTTAGTACATAGTAATCCGTCGATTACTTTTTTGAAAAAAAAATTATATATTCTAAAAACTTTTTTGTTTATAGTTTTGCTCCTATGTGCCATAATATTAACTGTGCCTCTTGGAAGATTAGTTAGAGTATATGTTCATGTTGTAAGCTTATTACTTTTTGGTTTGGCTCATATGCTTTCAATTCGATATGTAACATTAGAGAAAGAAGAATCAGACCCTGAATTAAAATTAGATGATTTGGTTAAACTTGAAAGGCATGGATTTCATTTTTTGGCCCAATTGATGCTCGCCCTCGTTCAATCATGCATACTTTCAATTGAATCGGATGCTGGACGAGTATCATTAGCGGTGTTTTCAGTACCCATAATTGCAAGAATGTGTGGTTGTCCAGTGGATAAATTAATTATCGCCCATAATATTGCGTGTTCAGCTGCCATGTTTTTTATTTGCATATATGTTTTAAATCATGTTCCTACTTTTTTACAATCCATCAAACAAGGATCAAGAAAATTGCGAGCTTTATTTGTCGTTCGTGGCATTGGAATTGGTAAGTAAGAATATATAACCATAAACATATATATTCTAATCGGGTGCTTTTAAAAACTATTCAAAGTGACTCTTTTCAGGAATAATAAAAATTTGGCAAAGACTTCGATTGGCTGAAGTTTTAGCAATTTGTTGGATGTTAATGTTTTCCCTTCGATTTTATAATCATATTGCCGCGGGTGTAGGATCCTTTGATCTTGCATGTATGACAGCCATAGCAGAAACTACAAGCAGTCCATTCACTTTATTAGCTTTAGCCTTAACTGTTAGTTATATTTCTCAATTTATTGTTCAATGTACTCAATTTATTTTGGGTAGCACTTATAATAGCAATCATGTTCTTGCAACTCAAGGGTATACTGAAGCTTTAACGTTGGTATTTTTATGTTTACAAGCTGGTGTACTTGGAATGAGAACCGAACAAAAAATGTTTATGCTTAAATTGGTTTTATTTATTGGTGAGTTAGTTAGTTAACAAATATGCCAGAAATTTAATATCGTTGGAAAAATATGATAAAATCGAGAAAATTACCGATTTGAGGAAGGTGAGATTTCTGGCCATTTGCAACATCTGAGCCGTGAAAACCATTAGCTTCATCAGCTTCTAAAGATGTAGTTATGGTAACCCAAAACTAAAATTTTCGCTAAACATAGCCCACGAATTAGTAGTTACAAATGGGCATATAAATGTTCCATTCAGCATCCTCGAACTTGCAACTATGAGCTCTGATCCAATTTTTTTAGTTCACCATCTAATTCATTTATTTTCCAGTTCTCTCAGCTCTTCTCCAATCCCTCTATGAAATACTTGAGCCACAAATGCTTGCATTTGCTGCAATGGTCAATGTCACCATAAGCATGCATGTTCGATCTCTCGTTCTTGCTACAATACTTACAATTACTCCATTTTTAATATCATTCATGCTTATGACATTTTTACCCATGGATTTATGGTTTGTTATGATTATATCAAATTGCTTACTTACATCAATTCGAACAATATCCACAACAGTAATATATTTTCTTAAAATAGCTGAAAATAAATGTGATGCCCCATGGGAAAGATACGATGATTTAGTATTTTATTGTAAAATTATTACTCACATCGCTGAATTGCTTTTAGCTTTATTCGTTGTGGTTTATGGAATGTTTGCGTTATTAATTCTTGGAAAATGGACTGTTTTTTCGATTATAGTTTTAATATTTCATAGTTATTTTAATGTTCTTCGAAAACTTCAAAGTTCAATAAATGCTGTAAAAACGAGAAAAGCAGCAACAGAAAAAATAAATGGTTTCACTCAACCAACTAAAGAACAATTAGAACAAAAAAGTGATGTATGTATGATTTGTTTGCTTGAAATATCTATGGATGCTCGAGTAACTCCATGCAATCATTATTTTCATGGATTTTGCCTTAAAAAATGGTTATTTATTAAACCTGTGTGTCCGTTGTGCTATGTTTCACTTGGAGATGGATTAACTTTGGTTCAAGAAGAACCCACTCGAACTTTCTTCCCACGAAGAAGGCCACGAGATGAAGATGAATTTCAAAGAAGATTTATTTCAAATATTCGTCATGATGGCATCATTAATGGAAGTAAGTTCAAAACATTTAAAAAAAATTAAATCAGTTTTTTGCTTTCCAAAATTTTCAAAACATTTTTATAAAAACTTTTATTCTTCTTTTTTAGGCCATCCTCGAACTGCATCCATGTCACTTCAACCTTTACTTGGGCATGATGAAAATGGAATAGATTTAGATAATCTTCCTCAAAATGAATCATCTGGACATCGATTAAGAATGATGTCAACATTTAGTGATTGGAGTTCAGATTCAGATTCAACTGAATTTACTGCAACTTCTACAGAAGATGCAAGCAGCAATAATTAAGATCAAAGTTATAACAAAAAAATGTGCCTTCTTTTTCCCTAATATTTTTTTTCTTGCCACAAAGAGAAGGAAGCAGCCATATACCCTTTCAAAAGAGAAATAAAAAACTGTGGCAATCAATTTGGTTTAAAAAAATTTAAATATTTTAAGCTTTTATTAATTAATGCCCTGGCGGCATTTTCTTGCATATTTTAAAATCGAGTTAATCGTATTTTTTTGGTCGAAATAATTACGTGTAATCTTTTTATTTTGTTGCTAATTTTCTTTAAAAGGAGGAATTTAAATATTTGTGTTGATATTTGTTTTTTTTATTACTGGTAATCTTTATAAATAAAGTTTAAGCACAAACAGAAAAGCTAAAGGTTGAGTTTCAAACAAGAAAAAACCATAAGCAAAATTAAAAAATAATATTTTTTGTAATAATTTAAAACTAAACTCGAGAGAAAGAGAAAAATGAAATCAAAGATACTTACAATTTTGGTCTCATAAAACCCCAATTTAAAAATCAATTCCTTAATTAAGACATCTCTCCATTTTAAAACCTAAAAAAACATAAGACATAATAATTTATAGATTGATAGACTAGAGCCAAAACCGGAATCTCCTCCAAACTAACCATCAGTTTTTTTTCTTTCTTTTGTGTTTTATGTGAAAAAAAAAATAAAAAAAGAAAAATGTCATTCAAAAATTTGCAATTTATTCTTGCTTTTTTTTTTTACTTGAAAAATATTTCATTTCGAACGAAAATCACGAAAAACTAGACTCTGAACCATTTTTTTGTATCAATAAAAAAGGTAAAAAAGATTTTTACAGGAACTTTTCGGATGCAAATCAAAGAAAATTTTAGTGACGCAAATTTTTCAAAAGTGTCCAGCAATAAGAGCAAAACTTTTATTATTTTTTTACGTCAAACAAAAAAAAATCCAATATTCAAAGCTTTACTCTTTTTATTTTATTTTAAAAGCGTTTTCGATTTTGAATGAATCAATTTTTTCTTCTGCTTTTGTATGAAAAAAATTGGATGCTTTTATTTTGTATCAGCATTATTACAAAGTCTCTATCCACACTGCAAAAAAATTGAATGAATGTTTGAGGCAAAAAACTTGAAATGAAAGAGTGTTAAAAGTGAAAAGCTTTTTTTTCAATAATAAAAAAGCAACTCTTTCAAATATTCAAGCAAGCATGAATAAAAAAAAAAGTATGTGTATCATCTCTTCTGTCTTTAAAGAGAAAAAAAAGGAAATATGCTTGTATGAGTCTCGCTTTTTCATTTTTTTGGTTTAGTAAATAAATAAGGCTTTTTTTTAAATAAATGCAAAATGAAAAGCCATCATTCATCAATTTTAGCAAATGAATTTTTAAACTCATTTTCTTTTTGTTTATAAATAGCATAAGAACGAAGAAACCATAAATGCAAAATGCTAAAAGCTCATAAATTTAATGAATGATAATCTAAAAATTTTTGTGAATATTTTTTGCAATTAATTGATAGTACTGTAGTTTTTGATATTAAAAATAAAAAATAGAGGAATGTAAATTGTATTTGTTCATTTTTTTGTAGACAAATTCTTAAAAAAATTGCCAACTAAAGTCGAAAGACTAAATTTCGAAAAGCCTGATTTCATAGTTTTAAAGAAAAAATAATTGTTTACTCAAAACAAAAAAACATCTGCATTAAATTATTTATTTTGTCCTTTCAACACTATAAATTTCTTAATTTTTTTAAATAGAATATTTTTTGTATGCTTTCTAGAGTCTAGACATACCCCAAAGAAGACACAATTAAAACCATTAATAAAAAAATTAAAAAAAGTAGCTTTGGTTTGTTTAGAGGGGTTACGGAATGTGAAAAATTTTTTTTTAAAGCAAATAGAAAATCGTTGCTAATGCTTATTTATATGTTTGAGGGCTTATGGAATGAGAATAATTTTTTCTGCAAAAATTTAATTAGCTCTAAAGCTTTTTTTGTTCAAAAAATTGTCTTTTTCATATTTACAAAAAACGAACACTCTGTTTTTTAATTTTTTCTTCTTTACATTTCTTGCTTCTTTAATCCTATTTTTTCCTTTTCCTCTTCATTTCACTTCCGAGATCAACAACAACAAAAAATTTTTTTTAAATAAAGCTCTTTAAAAAATTTCATTTTGGTTTTAAGCACAAAAAATAAAATGATGATGATCAACTTTTATTTTTTTAATTTTGCATTTTGAATTTTTATTTGTCGCCGATGTTGACGACGACCGACAAGCAAAAAAGCAAAACGAGCAAGCAAATAAAAACCATTTCATTTTAGTTTTTAGTTTTGTTTGTTAAAAAATTGATAAATTTATTTGAATAAGAGAGAGAACCATCCATCCATTTACGGAGGCTTTTACTCTTTTTTTTTATTTTTCAAGTTTAAACATATAAAAAAGGATCGATGAAAGAATCGAACCGACTTTTTGAAAATGATAGGCATCGTTTTTTTTTATAATAAAAAAACGGGGAAAAAAGTTTATTGAACAAGCAAGCGAAGGTACACAAAAAAAAACTGCTAAGAATGAAGTGATGGGTACCAAAATGAAGATGAAAATGCAAAATTGAAATTGAATTCGATTATTTTTGTTTGACCAATAAAAAAATATCTCAAGCAAATATTTCTCTAAATAAAAATCAACAGTATATTTTTTTTTCAAAGCTATTACACTCTCGCTGTGATCAAAAATACTACAGTAACCAAGACTTTTACATCATATTTTCTCTGAAGCTTTGATTTTTTTGGTGAAGATACTTTTAATTTTCAACTTTTAGCTAACCCCTTTTTAATATTTCTTAATTTTAAATTTACTAAACATTTTCTTCAAAAATTTTATGTTTTTTTTTGAAGTCAAAGAATATCAAATTTTTTAAATTTGTTTTCCAATTAGCAATTATCTTCGATTGTTGTTAATTTACTTAACTTTTTTAATTTGCTTCTAACTTTTATTTCATTTAATTTTCACGAGTGAGAAAAAACGAAAATAAAAAAGTATTTTTTTATGATGATTTATTCTTTAACCTTTCTATTCTGTGCATGTTGTTAACTCAATTGCTTTTTTTGTTGTTTTTTTATATTTCTTAATTTTTTTTTTATTTTCGGGACCGGGCTGGTTCACAAAAAATACATATATTTATTCTTTAACCCTCCAACTTGAAAAAAAAAACAACAATAAAAATAAAATAGACGACAAAGAATTAAGACTAGAAATATCGTCGTCGTCGTTGTCGCTGCTGTTGCCCGGTCCCGTTCAAGTCAGCCGTCAGTCTTTTCCTTCCAGTCAGCTGATGTAATATGTTCAGCAATGGCTGTGGCTGGCGAAAAATACGACGACGCCCGGTTGACTGAAACTTGAAGGCAGAAAAAGAAGAAAAAAATAGAGGGAAGAACATGGCTGTGGCTGGCTCCACCCTATATAAAGCAGAAAGAGAACATTTTTGTCGTCGTCTTCCTCTCTTTTCAAAAATATATGTATATTATTTGCAAAAACCCATAGCACACGCTAAAAATATTTAGAGGAGAGAAAGAAGAAAAAAAGGGGTATTTCATCTCTCATTTTTTGTTTCACCCTTTATTCTCTTTTTCCTCAGTCGTCCTCCTACCGACGGAGACCAGTGTTGTTGTGTCGTTTCAATCCCATCCATCCCATTCCGTATGATATTATTGTTGGGAAACAAAATGGAAAGAAAATGAAAAAAAATTCTATTTGGTAAAAATTTGAAAATTTTAATTTAATTGTTGATTATTTATTTATAAAAGTGAAAAAATATATTTTGATTTTCAACAGCCAAATTTGATCCCAAAGAAAAAAGTTTATTTTTATGTGAGTCTTTTTTAACTTGGATTTTGATTGCATGCTTTTTCTAGCCTAAAAGAATATTAATCAGAAAAATATTTAGGAAGATAAAGGTTAAAAGCTTTTATTAGAAATTTTACAAAAATTATTAGTTTCATTGTTTTATTTTAAAATTAAAAGTTCGGTGACTTAATCAGTTTGTGCAATGTCTGTGACTGAATATTTTGGCGTCAAACTTCTAAGTTTTTGTTTAAATTTTTATCCGTTTTAAATCCACTTAAAAAAGTTTTGGTTACATTTGTAACAAAAGTTTAATTTTTCTAAAAACTTTTGGATTTTTTGTTGTTGTGTCAAACAAACTCTGTTATTAATTCAAAATCACAAAGTCGTCTATATCTATTCTATCGTCAACAACGGCCACCGCCATTGTTGTTTATTTTTCCCAAAAAAAAATTTTTTTACATTTATTTTTAATAGAAAAAAAAGAGGTCTTTCACTTTTCTCTTCCTCATTTTTTTTTCGCTAATACACAAGCAAAAAAAAAAAATAAAAAAATAAAAGAGCAAGCAAGCAACAAACAAAAACACACCACACAAGCAAGCCCAAGCCCAACAGAAAATAAACCATGGCCTTGAATATTTTTTTAGCCCTCTATTTTTTTTTTCTTGGTCCTATCATTTTTGTTGTTTCCCTCCGACATAAAAGAGAGACGGAAAAAAACTAACAAACAAAACAAAAAATCATTTTTAAAACTTTTTTTTATTTTCTCGAAAAAAAAAGAAACTGTAAAAAAGTTTAAAAAAAGTTTCGAAGAATCAGACTAATTCTTAAAAATTAATGAAAATAAAAAAAGTAAAGCAAAACAAAAAAAAACTTGTGATTTTTTCTTTTACGATCACCAGCCATTTCACGCGGTCTCTCTTGATGGGTCTGTTGGCTGGCTGTTTTTATTTATAACATCAAATCTCAAAAAAAATTTCTGAATTCAGCTGATTCTTTTCCTTTCCCCTTTATTTTTTATAATGCAAAATAAAAAAAGAGAGTTATGTAGAAAAAAAAAATGGAGGACCAAAAATAGTTTGTTTGTTTGTATGTGTAACAAACAACGAATATAAAAGTCCAGCCATAAGTCTCCTCCTTTTCGACAGAAGCTCTTGCTTGCTTGCTTCTGTTGCTGCTGCTAGTTTTTTCTTTCACATTTTCTCTTTCTTTTTTTTTTAAACCATAAAAAGAAACATGGTTATTTTATTTTGCGTTTTTTAGTATTTAAAAGAAAAAAAAATAATGTTGGACTTTTGTCGTCATAGTTTTATTTTTATTTATTTTTTATTAAAATTTTGGTGATTTTTGGTATATTTATTTATTTATAGTTTATAAATGGATTAATTATCAAAATATTTTTTATTGCTGGAGTTTGAAACTCGAATAAATGTAAGTAAGTAAATTTAAGGAAAAGCCAAAGTTTAAGAGAAAAAAAATAATCTGCATGAGCAAGCTAATATGGGGCTGCAACCCATTAGCAGCTAAAAAGATACTTGCTGCTTTCTTTCTTATTTTTTTGTTGTTGTTTTTATTTCAAAGAGGTCGTAATTCTATTACTGAATTTTGAAATACATACATAACTCTTGCAAATTAAAAAAAAAAATAGTGTATGGTCCATAACTTGTGGTCCATGAGTTGCTTCTCTTTTTTTTTGTGCTCCTAAAAAGGAGATCTTTGAACCTTTCAAGAAAAAAAAAATGAAATAAAGAAGATTCAAGCATTTCTTTTTTGCAAACACACAAAAAAATAACTCAAGAAAGTGAGTTTAGTCTATCTCGTTCTAATAATGTCCATCAAAGCCTGCCTCTAAGAAAAAAAAAATACCAAACAAGAAAATATTGCTTGCTTCTCAATCATCTCGTCATCTTTATTTTTCTTTTTTCCTATTCTCTATTTTAAGGGGAAAAAAGAAGTGAAAACTGAAAATTATTACATTTTTTCAAACAAAAAAAAAACAAAAATATAAAATAACGAATGATGTTCATGCAAAAAATAAAAAAAATAGATTCCTTTTCTCCTCTTTCACATTTTTTTTCTCCATTTAATCGTTCGTCATTTTGTTTTTATTTTTTGCCTAATGCCTATATGCTCTCATGAATTGCACACGGAGGGTTTTTTTCTTTCACTTTTATTCCATAGTTTTTTCGCTAAAAACACGTTAAATTGTAACGACAACGGCTGTTTTTTTTCTTCTTCACATTTTTTCTTAGACTTTTTTTTGTTGAGTTATCTATTTTCTTTCCTTCTTGTCGCCGTCGTCGTTTTTTTTTGTTTTTTTGAGAAACTAAAACTAAAGGAAGAAAAATAAAACATGAAATTGAACATTTTGAGAAACCTTTTAAGAACTAATAAAATTTTAAAAGTCTCAATAAAAATATAACATCGAGGAATAAATTTAGTAATAGCAGCTTTTTTGTTTTAAGAAAATTTATTATTATGCATTTGAGATAGAAAGGAAGGAAACAGATGGATTGGATCTTTCGTTTGCAAAAAAAATGTTAAACAAAATCTAAAAGATTTTTTGTACTTTTATATTTATTTTCCTAGCAAACAAAAATAGTACAACAAAATTTTAAAGCATCATATAAAGAGAGCATCCCCGAAAATGGTCAAAGATCATTCATTATGACTTTTAAAAAATGAGAGAGAAATACAGCCTCAGCTGCGGGTAGTCGGCCATCGCCACCAGCTTCACTAGAGACTTAAATTTTTAATGGACCTTATTGACGCCAATAAATAAAAAGCTGTTTTTTCAACAACCAAAATTGTTTCAAATTACATGAAAAACATAGATTAGATAAAAGTAAAAACCTTTCATAAAAATGTTACAGATTTTTTCTGATGAAAGCCAGCCTAAAAATTTTTTAATCAAAAAATCGATCATTGAAAAAAAATTGTTCAAATAAGTCAACTTTTCATTGGCCACATTTTGCCACATAGCTTTGATTTCAACGGTTTTTTTTCGTCGAACAAACTTTTTTCTTTCAATGTTTCATTTCAAAAACTTTCTTTTGATATTTCTCGCGAATTTTATTTTTCATCTAATTTCTCTCTATCTTTTTCAGACTGCAATCAATCAATGAATTCTCCAGCAGCACGTTTTCTATGTCGTCGATTATTATCATCTGAAATAAAATCATCTTCTTCGGCTGCTGCTGCAACTATTGCAACGGGAACAAAATCATCATCCAACAAAGATGCATTGAATCAAAAAATTAAAGATTTTCCGTATGTTTTTTTATTCATTTTGTAAGGTAGCAATGTTTAATGATTTTAACATTTATAGAGTAATTTATCCTGATTTTCTTCCTTCTCCAGTATGGAATCGTCGATCACCCTTGTTTGAAAGGATTCAAAGAGCAGACATGTTAGAGCGTCGAATGCATATTGACATTCCCGAATTTTATGTTGGTAAGGGTTTTTTCTTTCTTTCTTTCCATCTTGTTTGTGTGTTTGCTGTTAAAAAAGGGGGCAAAGCAAAACAAAATTTAAGTTTATGTTTGTTTTTTTTTTCTCTCTCTCCATTTTGTGGCGAAAATTGGCGACATTATTTTTAGACTCATGGGTTGTTGCAATGATGACAAAATTTGTTGTCCTCTTTTGAAGGTTTCCTCTTTGCCCATGGACGAAAAACTAATTGTTTCATAATTTTTATTTGTCAGCTGATAGTTCTTGTGTTTAGCAGCTGATAAAAATGTTCCATTATCATAAGCCAAGTGTCGTTCACTGAAAAATACTGATGACCAAAGGTTTTATATGTGTTTTTTTTTTCTTTTATCGTTACATCATCAATGTTCTATAAAAGAAGCTATCGTTAGTTAAGACTTTACATAACAGAAGAACTCTCAAAAAAAGCTTTCCGTTTTTTCCTTTTAGCCTAAATAAAGAATGGAAGGAAAAACTCATCTCTCTTTTCGTTTTCGTGGATTATTGTTTATTGCAGCCAAAAATTTGCGCTTTTTTTCCATTGTTAAAACAAGAGAGGAGGGAATCAATATTTAGTATAAATAGTTTAATCATATAATACTTATCCATACTCAGTACATATTCTTTGAGATTCTAAATACGAGTTACCACACGTACTACTGCAACTATGTTGTCATTCTATTAAAAATTTTACCAAAGCTTATGATATATATTTTGCTAGCTTTTGTCTTTTAGTTTACTTTATTTGAGTTCTCAACTTACATATGAACTATCTACCGACATCGGGATATGAGTTTAGTTTATATCACCTTATCATAAGCTTATTATTGCCTTTTATGTACTTTTGATTGCTTGAAGTTTTACCTTAGACCAATGAGTTTGCTACTTTTTGCGATTCAAATATTTTAGTTCCTGTTTGCTTTGTTCCTTTTTCGCGTCCATTTACTTTAATCAATCAGCTGATTTTTATATCTTCCTTTTTTCGTTTCTCCAAAACCGGTCATTTGACAATTTTCTCTTCTTTTCCATCATTTCTTTTAACGCTTCATATTTCAGGTTCAATTTTGGCTGTAACATCATCAGAACCGAACTTGGGATCTCGTCAAAATCGTTTTGTTGGTATTTGTATTCGTCGTGAAAAGCCTGGACTTTTGCATCAATTTACTCTTCGAAATGTTATTGATGGATTGGGAGTGGAAGTTATGTACGACCTATATAATCCGACAATACTCAAAATTGAAACTCTCAAGCTGGAAAAACGATTGGATAATGATTTGTCATACTTAATTGATGCTTTACCTGAATACAGTACTTTTGATTTTAATATGGAACCTATTGCTCATCCTGTTGGTACTCCAATTCCTGTTAATGATATTAAGGTGGGGTTGCATTTACTCGTTACTAAATTTTATGTGAAATCTTCACTTTATGCTGTTTCTCGCTCATGCAATACTGAAATCATTCCATGTTTTAGGTTCAACTTCGTCCACCACCACATATGCAACGATGGGGTCTTTATAATCTTGAAGGTATCGATAAAGCTTGGGAAAAAACAACTCCATATTTTAAACGAAAGCTTCGCATCACCAAAGTTCTTGATTACATGAAATATGATCTTATTCGTGATTATCGTGATCATGCACAAGAAGCTGAACATGATGAACTTGTCAAACATGAAATGCTTGAATATGAAAAATCTCGTCATCAATCTGGTGGAACTAAACGAAAAATCCTTCGTTCAGCAGCTGATGGAATTTAGGATAATTTTACTTTCAATTTTTTCAAAGAATTTGTTATGTTTCCGCGAAAAGTTGATTATTGTTAAGTTTTTGTCGTGTTTGTCTTCTCTTATGTTTAATTAGAATATTTTTTATGTTAGGAATAAATTGGTTTTTCATTTATGTATCCATTTTTAAAGGTTTTTTCATTCTGCCGATTCAATCGGTAACGATCTTTGTATCGTTTATCTTTCTTTCTTTTGATTGACATTTTTGATTTATCTTTAAAGTGCCCATTTTTTACAGTTCTTTGCATCATAGCAACTACTCCCATCATTTTTTTCATGCTCATCACATTTGACCATCAAAGGTCAAATTGTGCAACCATGGATTAGAATATCATTGTTTAATTTTAATCATTTTTTACACCAACGTCTTTCAACTTTTACTGTTTTACATTACTTTATTATTATTCAAAGCTTCCTGTAACAATGGAATCATCAACATTGTACAATTGAAACGCATTTGTATATACATATTTTTGATTCACTTACCTATGTAAAAAAAATCCATCAAAATTTAAAAATTATTACAAGAAATTAATTCTAATGGAGTTTCCCGGTGATATAGTTGCAAATATTATTGAGCAACGTCTTAATCTTTCTGGTAACTCTTCTTCTCCAACAACAACAACAGCTACAGTGTTGTTTGATGAATCTAAAGATCAAACCTTACAACAAATAAATCATATATTATCGTATGGTTTATCAATAAATATTTATATTATTTTAACTAATGATAAATGTCAAACATCCCCAACTTTATCAAATAATGAATGTAAAAACTTTTTACCATTTGAATGTTGGAATATTCAACGATTAACAGAAAATGAAGTTAAGGTGAGAGAGTAGTTGCTTTAAAGATATTTCTTTGTAAACAAATTTAACTAACTTTTAACATCCAAGTTTGTTTGCATTAGTAATAAGCGGGGATCTAAAGGCAATAATCTTTGATGGCGGAAATTTATTTTTTATTTTTTTTTTTTGCAGACCAACGCATTAACTCCACCACCATTATTGCCAATATTTTTAAAAAATGCAATACGATCCCAACTTCATTTTTCACCCATTAATTCGTGGCTATCACAAAATGGTAAAAAATTTCCTGATGGTGTTAAATGTTCTTATCGGTATGTTTACGAGTTACTTACTTCACTTGTGTGCCATGCAGTACAAAGTTCTAATTTTGCTTGATTTTTTTTAGAATTGCAGCCAATAATCATAATTCTTTGAAATTACCCGATGGTCAAATTGAGCGACATACTTTTCCAATATGTAAATTTGAAACTTCAACACCCGATAGAGGCGAATTTTTAGCTGTTAATGTTGAATGGATTCGTCTAAGTAAATTCCCGGAATTGGATGCATGTAATTGCATGCCATCAATGTGAGTGTTTTTCTCTCTAAAAGCATATTTTGCTTTCACGGTAGAATTATGGATGCTAACCCTTTTCATTGTTTTTAGTCCATCCAATGAATGGGTACTTCCAACGGATGGCCTTCCAAATTCTACAGAAGATGATGATGAATGTTTTACATCTTCATCTTCACCCTCATTTCCATCTTCACCCAATGATCATCCAGCGTTAGCTAAAACCATTTCAATGGAAAATGAAGTTCAAGTTTTAACGGACTTTTTATCCACTTCAACCATTCAACAACAACAACAACAACCACCGCCAATATCATCGGATAAGCGAAAACGATATAAGCGAAAATCAACTTCAAAAGATCAAAAAGAAGCTAACGTTGACGACGATGACGACGAGGATAATGAAGAAACTAAAGATGCTCAAGAACCTTCCATTTCTCAACAACAACGACGTCGTCGACGATCGAGACGTTGCACAACAGCTTCAACGATTTCCGATGTTACTCTTTTACCTTCAACTCCACCAACTACTGAATTTTTGAGACCACGAGCATGCAAATCATTTAGCGGAGTTTCGACAACTGCGTTTAATCCACGAACGAGATTACCTCTGAATTCAAGTCCAGCTCCATTAAAGCGAACTCCCATGAGTCTTGCTTCAAAGTTACGAGCTAAATTTACATGCGATGGAGATTCATCATCATCAGATAGCGAATATATAGGTTCTAAAAATTCAACTATTTATGGTTCATCACAATCTAATAATGCTTTATTATGTAATTTTGAAGAAAGTGCTTTAAATGGTCGATTGGAACCCATTTCATCTATCGATGGTTTTAAACTTCAATTAGGTTTGTTGTTACGTTACTTCTTCGATGAGGAAAATCATAGTAGTTTTGGAAAAAAAAAAGTTGATTGATTGAAGCATTAAAAAGGAGCATTCTAATTTTTTGCATTTTCTTTTATCACTCCTCTTACTTTTCGTTATCAAACTATCCTACAAAAAAAAGCAATGCAGTAACTTCGTAAAAAAATGGAGTTAGTTTGTTAGAAATTATCATAAATTTTACATACTTTTTTTGGAAATAGTCTTTCTGGACAAATTTTTGATTATCATTGTCTTTTAAATTTGCATAATTTGGTAGCAATTCTATTTTACTTATTATGGCCAATTGCTTCAAAGAAATGAGCAGATTCTTTAATTTTTTCATAACAAAAACACTAAAAGTTTTGTTTCTCTTTTAAAAAAGTTCCTCGACTCTTTCTAAAATTTTTTTGTTATTGCATTTTATGTGTTATTTTTTTTAGCGGTATCTGGTAATTTTTCCATTCCACATACAGTTATCCCAGTAACAACATATTTTTTTGATGTAAGTGATGATAATGCTCCATCACTTTATCTTGGACATTGTTCATTTAAAAATTCACCATTTGGTCGAAAAGCTATTCACATACCTAAAAAATGTATTGTTCAAGCTGTAAGTTATTATTTTATTTATATAAACAAATTCCATAATTTTGATTTCTTTCTTTATTTTTAGACACTTTTTAATCCACAAGGTTCCGTGGTTCGTATATTTATTGTTCGAATCGATGTTTCTGATATTCCACCTCGTTCAAGAACATTCATTCGTCAACGAACTTGTGCAACCCCAGTTGATAATGATGGATTAATTTTAAAATCAATATCATCAAATTCAACAAATTCAAATATTAATAATAATATTAAAAATTCATTTTTACGTTACCTCATTAATTTACGATTAGCTACAGATCGAGCGGGTAAATTATATTTGCATACGGATATACGATTATTATTTTCAAATAATTCAACAAATTTTGATGCTATGAATTTAATTGCTGCTAATACAACCACCAATACAACAGCAAAAACAAGCAAGCGCGGGACGCTTCTCCTCCACCATCAAAATTCTGAGCATCGTCAACCCCAACATGAAACTGGTCGTGTTAGTGATGATGAAGAAGATACAAATAATGGCATCACATATGAATTAATGACGACAACAGAAATGCCTCAAAAACCTAAATATTCGCCAATTAAATAATTAAAGCTTAAAAATTTTTTTCATAGTTTATTTTTTCTTTAACTCTCTTTATTTATTATTTTTTTCGGTTTTAAAAAATTTAAAAAATGCGATTGTAAGTAAGTAAGCAACCTTTACTTTTCCTATCTATGGTTTCTACGGTTTTTTCATTTGATTTTTGTTTGCCTTTTTTTTATCCCTTTTTTCTTTCTATCTTTTTTTGTTTGTTGCTAATACGGTCGCATTTTTTTTTCTTATTCTTCTTCTTTTTTTTTCGGGTAAAAAATCAAAGTCAAATTAATTTTTTTATAGCAGTAAATGTTTTCGTTCAATTCAATCAATGCTATTCATTGGTCTTTTTTTCTTCTTCTCTCGAGTGTGCTTCTTTTTATTATTTTATTATTAATATCAGATCAGGAAAAACAAAAAAGACAATAATACGTAGTTTTTTTTCTTCTTAACAAACACAAAATAAGTTTAGATATTTTTTTATAATCAAAATATTTTTTTTTCAAGTTTAGTTTTGATGCAACCAATTAATTTTAAAAGCATGTGTAAAATTTGATTTGTGAATAATAATAAAACTTTTTTCTCAAACTTGTAAAAGTCAAATTTTTTACAAACTACCGATTTGGAACAACGTAATATCGAAGATCAACGTTATGGTCCTGTAAATGAAAACGTACCTTCTGAAGCTATTACCATTGAACCTAAAAAGAAACGGAAAAATCGTCGTGGTAAACGTAGATATAATAAAAAACAAAAAGAAGCTTCTGATGCAAATATTGTTGAACCTCAAAAGAAGCAAGTAGCTGTTCGAAATGATCTCAACGAAGAAAGCATAACAGAGTTGGTCTTACATGATCAAAACTTAACTTGGGAAGAATATGTGAAGCTTGTTTCTCCTGGAACAATCAAAAGTCTCCAACTTGTTAGTGTTCGAGTTGAAAAACCAAATGGTAATATAGTTTATCTTGAAGAAATCATGGAGGAAGTTCCTAATATTCAGATTTTTGGATGGTAACTTTTTTGTTTTGTGTCTTCCTATTTTATTTACATTTAGTGTTTTTAGTGTCTTTGATAAAACGGAATCAATTGGTCTTGATAAAACAACTTTTTCAATTCTTTTGAGACTTAGACCTTTCAAAGATCTGCAAAAATTCAATTTATATGGTGTTACTCTACAAAAATTTGACGCTGATTCTTTCCTGAAGTTCATGAAGGTGGGTGAATTCTTTTCTAAACGTTTATTTTCTTACTTTTATCCATTTTTAGCTACATCCAAATTGTGAATTTATGCTTTCAATTCATTTTACTGCAAATAAAAAAGCCAATGCTATCGTCACAAAGTTACGTGAAGCTTGTCCCACGAAAAGTAAATTGGTAATCGAGCTGCTTCGTCCTGATCTAAGTATAATTTACGTATAATTGTTTTTACATTTTTCATGTTTTGTAATTGATCGTATTAATTTATTGTTTGTTTGTGTTTTGCATAATAAAGTTTGTTGTAATGTTTAATTTTGTTTGTAAAAGATGAAATAAAGGCTTTTGTTTATAGTTTGACATCTTTGGAGCAGGTAGCACTCATGTATGCAGCGGGAATGCTTTTGCCAACCAAAAAACTGTTTAACAACTTTTGTGATTTACGAAAATTTCGATTTCATCGTTAATATTTCATTTCACTTTTCTTGCTTTTGGTAATACACACCGCAATCATTTTCAATCAAAGGCGGAGTACAAATGGCCAAACGCAACGTGCAATTTTTGGATTTTTTAATTATTTTTTAATAGTTAATGCCTAATTAAAAATCTTGGAATGGGTTTTAAAAAATTCTGTTCCAGACGTTTTTTAAGTTAGATATTTATCTATCGTTTCGTGCAAACAAATTTTAATTTCGTCGAACTAACATAATTTTAGACCTTCAAGACTTTTTGCGTCCACCTCTACTCCGCCATGATTACGCTGTGAATAGTGAATTTAAAAAAATTTTACAGTTGAAAATCAAAAAGAAAGTCGGGGAACACTTTCACTGAATCAGTCTTCCCTAAAAAAAGCTTCTTCACTTTTTTCCTTTCATTTTTTGTTTCTTTCTTTCGAACTTCGCTTTTTTTTCTTTGATCTTCAAATTCCATTATTTTTATTATCTAATTTTGCTTCATTTTTTAGGTATACTTCGTCTATTATGGATAATCATGAATCGGTACCTCCTGTAAAGCGATCGCGTTTGAGCGATAATATTAATATTCGTTTGGGTGTGAACCATGATACGATGCCTCTTCAAAAGCGAAAACAATGGAATGATGATGTTGATGTACGTTGGAATGAAAATGTCAATGTTCTACCAGCTCCTGAATCTACGTCTCAATCAGAAGCTATCTTTTGGAAAACTCAATATAATGGCTTATTTCAAGAGGTTAGTTTGTTTCTTTATACTGCTATGATTAACTTTCTCGTGTGTTTTAGATAGATATTTTTGAATTGAAGCATCGTGAGGTTGAACGAAAATATAAGGATCTCGATTATGAACATGGTAAACTTCAAAAACTCTATGAAAATCTTTTGCGAGACACTAAACGTAACCATGTTCATGAATTACAAGGTCAAAGAGAAGTAACTCGTTTCAATGAAATCACTGTACTGAAGAATGCAATAAATAGAAATCTAAAAATGGCTAGTTTACATCTTTGTTTAGGCTTTAGATAGCTATAAATGTATGGACATTTCTAACATTAACCTACTTTTTAGATTTCTGATCTGAATAAGCAATGTGATGCATACAAGGAGATTATCAATAAGTTTGGTAAACAAAATGACGAAACTCGTCAATCTTTTGAAGAACAAAAGAAGCTTCTCATGGTTATTCATCACGGAGAGTTGACTGATTTGAAGGAAAGATATGAAAAAGAAAGAGCTCGACTTTGTCAAATCATTGATGATTATGAATCATACAACATGGATCGTGATCAAATTGTAAGTAGTTTGTCTGATATGGTGAAATATGTTATGCTTCAACTTTTGCGCCTCCACTTAATATATCCTTATTATATGATTAATATATATGTTTTAGATTGAGCAAATGAAGTGTCAGAACGTCAAAGCAATAACTACTGATTTGCAAAGGACCCGCGAAGTTGAACAATCTGCTCCAGTAAAAGAAAAGGTTGCTTTTATTGATAGTACCGTTGAAGCAGAAAACAAACAAAAAGATACCTGCAATGTTCATCGAGAAGATAACAAAACAGTGGTCTTACTGGATCAAAAGTTAACTTGGGAAGAATTCGAGAAGCGTGTCTCAACAATCAAAATTCTCAACTTTGTTCGTGTTCGAGTTGATAAACCAAATGGTGATGTAGCTTCATTAGAAGAAATCTTGGGCAAAGTGCCTAACATTCAGATGTTTGGGTGGTAACTTTTTTGATTTAGTTTTTTCATATTGTCTATTATTTTTTCAGTGTATTTGGTATGGATTTGACGGAATCTATTGGTTTAACTAACAAAACATTTGTCAATCTTTTAATGCTTCAACCATTCAAACGTCTTCGAAAGTTTTATTTGGCTGGTCTTCGTCCTGATCATTTTGATGTTGATTGCTTCCTTGCTTTCATAAAGGTTGGTGGATAGTTTTCTAAACGTTCATTATTTTACTTTTATCCAATTTTAGGATCACCCAAAGTGCAAATTTTACCTCTCATTTCATTTTACCGGAAAGAACAAGTTCAAAGATATCGCTAAGAAGTTACGTGAAGCGTATCCATCCAAAACTAAATTAGTAATCGATTTATTGCGATCCGATCTTACGGTAACTCACAGATAATAATTCGTTTTATATTTTTCATGTTTTGTAATTGATCGTATTTATTTATTGTTTTTGTTCTGAAAAATAAAGTTGGTTTTTATTGTTTCATTATGATTGTGAAATGTGAAATTAAGGCTTTTGTTTATAGTTTAACATCTTTGGAGCAGGTAGCACTCATGTATGCGGCCGGAATGCTTTTGCCAACCAAAAAAAGTTTAAAGGAACAAGACTATTAGTGCACAAGATTACTATGTAAAAAAACAAAAGGCTGTTCAGGAAAAAACTTTTAGACGGCTAATGAGATTAAATTTTTTTTATTGATTTCAATAAATTATTTTATATGTTACACTGAAACAAACAGCCGCAGCACCGTCTTCGATTTTTAACAGTAAAAAAATTTTTGGTCCGACAATTAGTTATATTTAAATTTTTTGCTTAAAATACCTTTTTTCAAACATGCTTTGTTTCAGAAAACAATAGAAAATTGGAAAAAAAAACTAAAAATTTTATTTTGTAATTGACCTTATAATTATTATTTTTTTCAATTTACACCAAAACATTTTTTACATCAAAAATCTTGCGAATATACGAGTTGCTTTTACATCTTATCTAATCAAGAATAAAACAAAATTTTTAATTTTTAACATTTTTAAAAAAATTTTTCAATATTAAATAGTTGGTAAAGAAGTTGGGTAATAACAATCGAAGACGGTGCTGCGGCTGTTTGTTTCAGTGTAACATATAAAATAATTTATTGAAATCAATAAAAAAAATTTAATCTCATTAGCCGTCTAAAAGTTTTTTCCTGAACAGCCTTTTGTTTTTTTACATAGTAATCTTGTGCACTAATCTCTTGAGCCGTCTGCAACAATAATTACTAGAAACTCCGCTGCCTCCGGTCGGCGATCTTACTTGTTTTATTGAAAAATACAAAATTGCCACTCGTATTAATGCCTATGTTTTAATAATTACTTTTCCAAAAAGTTATTGTATTGACTTTTATAAAAATTAAAACTTTTCCCGAACAATCTTATCACTCGTGTCTATTTTAATCACTTAATTTTCAATAATGAGATCCTAAAAATTGAAACATGTGTAAGCCTTTAAAACTTTTTTTTTGCACGAATCAAAATAAACAATGAACTGAACCATTAAAAAAAAATTTATACCAGCTTGTGAAAAATTCGCAAAAAGTTAAGGTTATAGTCATCGAGCAAGCTTACAATAGTTAAATCACTTAATTTGCGCAGCAAGCAAACCCATGTTTTGCTGATTTTTTATGTATATGAAAATTACCCAAATCATTTCATCGCGCTTGGAAAACAAAATATAGTTTCATTCTAATTTATGCAAATTTTTTAGGTGAATTTCCTATTTTAATATAAAAGATTTCAAGATAAGATACAAAAAAACAGAGAGAAAAAGAATAATAATATGTATGGGAAAAAGCGAAGCCTAGTAGCCCTGGGACTGCGACCAAAAGTAATCGAAAACGAACGAACAATAAAAATTAATAAGAAGGAAATATTCAAGTTACTTTTCGATTAAACTCACCGAAAATAATAAAAAAAGTTCCCTATGTTTATTCTTTTCATAAACTAAACGTCAGCGTACTTTTAATTAAATTTTGCGTTTAGAATACCTAAAAGTTTTGTATGCTAATCCAATTAAATTTAGAAAAAAAAATATACGATCCAAAAGCTTAGTTAAAAAAAATTTCATTGAAAATCGTTAAAAATAATTTCGCTTTAATTTCATAATAAAGAAACTTAATATTCATAAAAAAAGTAAAATTTGTGAATATTTTATTAAAAATTTGCATATTTTCTAATGAAAACATTATTAAAAATCATAAAAAATTATTTGGATATAATTGTCTCAATTCAATTAAAACAATTAATAAAAAAAAATTGTGGGGATTCGAACCTATGACAGAAATATCCAAACATCACCGCCTTCAACGCCTACGCCACACAGCAAATGTATAACAAGGAACTTTAGCCAATGATATTTTTACTCTAAATCAAAATATTTAAATTTCCATAGCGGCATACATCTATTTTTATGTGATGTTTTTTAAAGTTAGCTTACTCATAGAGGTAATTGAGGGTGGAGAAAACGATTTTTATAGCCAGAATATGCGTTAACTTTGCTGCAACGCTCAGCGGGACATTGTGAACTTTTAAAATGTTGTGATTAAGCACTTTTTTTCTATACTTCCTTCTATTTTTTTTAAAAATTCGTCAATGCGACGAAAAATTGACCCTAAAGAGCCCTCTAATATCAACATAATTACACGAAATAAAAAAAATCATAAATTTCGGTTAGCAGATCGGGCGTTCTCATTGCTAAAACAGCCGCACCCCTCGCTTCGCTCGGGGTGCGGCGGGATTTGATGCGTTTTCGAAAATTTCGATACTGGGGCTGGGAGGAAGAGTTGGGGCGGCGCGTGTTCGAATTACCGTGTAAGGCAGTAGGTGACACGGTAATTCAAACACGCGCCGCCCCAACTCTTCCTCCCAGCCCCAGTATCGAAATTTTCGAAAAGGCATCAAATAGTCTTGTTCCTTTAACAACTTTTGTGATTTACGAAAATTTTGATTTCATCTTTGTTATTTCGTGTCACTTTTCTTCTTTCTTTTTTTGAATGTTTCGCTCTATGCTATTTTTGTTCCATGAAATAATTTACTGAAAAATTTTGTTATAACAGTAAATGATTGTTCAGCCTTGAAGCTGAAGAGAAATAAATATTCTTCCAAAACTTCATCATTAAACTACCCCAGCAATTAGTAAAACTATTGTACATAGAAAAAAATTTATAAACATAATTTTAAAAGACAAATTTCCACAAAAATTTAAATTGATTTTTCTTTTGCAGAACATTTTTACTTATTAAAACAAATTAATATTAAATTATTTACAATTTTCTTTTTTTGTTCATAACTTTGCAAACTTGATTTTCAACAACAAACAACAAAAAAAATGTCGTCAAGGTAAAGAAAGAAAAATGAAAGAACAATGAAGATGAAGAAAAACCAGAATTTTTAAACGACGTGAAGAACTTTTTTTTTTCACTTTGAGCAATGATGACAAACACAAGAAAAAAATGGTTTGAAGACAGTTTAGTTTCAATTTTCTATTCTTGAAAAAAATGAAGAAGGTTTTTTATGCTGGTGAATGAAGAGATGGCTGCTTTGGTTTCTTTCGTTTGCAAAATTTATAATTTATGATTCAATAATATTTTTTTCTTTAAATTAAAGGTTTAATGTTTGATGCTGCGCTTTTCAAATAAATTTTAAGCAGGAGAATGCCATGAATCAGTCTTTTTGATAAACAAAGAAAGAAAAAAATGATTCTGTTAATAAAAATTTTAAACAAAATCTTAAATTCTTGGTTGATTCCGAAGAATAGAAATAATAATTTTTTTTAATGAATCTAAAAAAAAGGTTCTCTAGGATTTCATTTTTACAAAAAAAATATGTTTTGAACCAATGAGAAAGAAATTTTTTTTGGTACAAACATTATTTGGCCATGGAATTTAAGTATTCCTTTGATTTTAAAAGCAGCAGCAACAGAGTTCACTTTTTTGTTTTAAAAATTTTATAATTAAAAAATAAATTTATTTTCTATTTTAAGAAATTTATCAATTTGAATATTGGCGACTTCCATAAACTTTTTCATTGAAGCCAAAAAAAAAGAAGATTTTGTTTGAGATTTTTTCCCCATGAATTATGGCTTCATTTGAGTTATTTTTTTATGCACCTCACTTTTTTTTAAGTTTAAAAATAGCTTTTTTCCAAAGCCATACATACTCCAAAGGTTTTTCTATTTTGCTCTTAATATTATTTTTTTCTTTGTTTATTCAATGAAAAAAAAAAGATTTTTTTTAACTTTCATGCATAGTCGCGCACGTTCATTGTCATTCTTTCCATCCATCGTTCGTGGTTGGTATTTATCTCTCTCACTTTTTTAAATTTTTTCAATCATGGTCTCACTCACTTCATATTCATCCATCCATCTATCCGACCTTTTCTTTTCTTTTTTTTACTCTTTCCTCGTTCAAAATAAAAAACTAAAAATAAAATGAATGAATGAAAAAAAACCACAACAACAAAAGTGTCATCGCAGGCAGGCAAGCAAGCAACCAAGAAGGCAAGCAAGGCACACTCGCATGCATCTTTTTTTCTTCAGGAAAAAAATCTTCTTTATTTTTTTTTTCACATATCTTTTTTTTTTGTTTGGCTGTGGAAGAGGCCGACTGCGGTTGCCAACATAAATATCCTTCATTCATCCCAAACTTTTTAGCGCCACTTATTTTTTTTTTCCAATTTTTCAACTTTGATCGCAAAATTAAATAAATGTGAATCATTTTTTTTAAATATTTTTCTCCTTTTTTTTAAGAAATGATAAACTCGAATTCGATTATTATTATTATTTTTGTTTTGATAAAATGAAATCAGAAAATCATCAAAAAATGTATTTTTCGTGGTTTTGGCCATCTCGAAATCATCGACGATGTCATAATTTTCGATATTACTTTAAAATATTATTATTTTTATTATTTTTAATCAGTATTGAAGAATATTTTGTTACATACTTTTATAAATCTTGGAGAAATTATTATCATTCAAGTGTAATTAAACCAATCACAGTTCAACGAACTTTCGATAAACGTAAGCTTTTTAAAAAAAATCATTTTTTGCTTGCTTTAGTGCCAAGCATTTTTTCGCGCCAAATAACTCTAATGTTTTTGGCTTTCATCCAAGAAATTTTTTTTATATATTCCTTTCACTAAAAATAAAATTTATTTAGTTATTATTTTTTTCAGAATTATCCATTGGAATTTTGGTTGTTGTGGAAAAACTTGAACATTTAACTAATTATCAATTAGCTCAAGACACGGTGACATGTTATTGCAGAAAATTTAAATATAAATTAATTCGAATATCAATGGATCATTCGCCCGAATTACAACAAAA
The DNA here is from genome assembly GCA_028622995.1 of Panagrolaimus kolymaensis. NCBI lineage: Eukaryota > Metazoa > Nematoda > Chromadorea > Rhabditida > Panagrolaimidae > Panagrolaimus > Panagrolaimus kolymaensis. The sequence goes on from JAJQJQ010000071.1 coordinate 153,038, forward strand.
ATGCCCACAAAAAGATGTAAGTTTTTTTTCTTCTTTTGGTTGAGAGAAAGAAAGTCTAAACTTTTGGAAATGATTTTTTTAATATAATTTTGACTTAATAAATAATAGCTTTTTCTCACATCGTAAATTAAATTTTTGTTTGTTTGTATATTTTGATAAGAAAGTGTTTTAATTCTTTGAGCAAACAAGAGGAAAAAAAGCTTTGAGAAGGTGTGTTTCGTTTCATTGGTTGATGCTGCTGCTTGATTGTTTATTTTTGCTTGCTTTTTAGCTTTTGTTTAGCGTTGGTTTTATTACTTTGAAAAACAAACAATTTGTTAGCAAAAAACGATAATTTTATGAGCGCTGATAAAAAAACGACAAAAACTATAAAATTTAGGCTTTTCTACTGTAATTTTTTATCTTTTTTTTTCTCGAACTCATTTTTATATCAAAAAAAATTATGCAAATTTTGCTTTCCATATTTTTAATCTCACTTATGTTAGCCAATATTTCCTCTTGCGATTTGTTCTTTGCATTTATAATTTTCTTTTCCATTTTTTTAGCCAATGTTTCAACGCCATTGCATCACATTAAATGTTCTTCGAGATAATCCCCAACTTGAATATATTCTTTTTCTTGATGCTGATATGGGTATTGTAAATCCTAATCATCTCATTGAAGATTATATTAACCCAAAATTTGATTTAATTTTTTATGAAAGAATATTTAATTTTGAAGTTATGGCTGGAAGTTATATTATCAAGTGAGTATACTTTTTATTTATCAACAAAAATAAATATGCAAAGTTTTGTTTTTAGAAATACCCCATATGCAGGTCAATTTTTAAAAGAATGGATAGATTATGAAAAAAAGCTGCCTGAAAGCTTTCATGGAACTGATAATGCTGCCGTTCATGTATGCCTTTTTTGTGTTGAATAATTTTTTAATTCAAATTTTAAAAGAAATTTGGTTTCAGCAAATTTTGGTTGATTGGTATAATCCAAATGATAAACGAGATCGAAAATGTCGTGAAATTTGGGAAGATTCCAAGTGAGTTTTTATCTATCTTATTTTTAACCATAGCCATGAAGAATCATCAGCTATATTCCTTTCAACTTTATCTAATTTTTATTTTTCAACCCATTCATCCTGCCTGCGACGAAAAAAAAACGATCAACTTGCTAAAATAAAAAAGTTTATCAAAATCAAAGTTATTTTTTTCTTCAAATTTTTTATAAGCGAAAATGTGAAAAAAAATGTGTATAAAATTAACACAAATTTTTAACTTTTGGGTTTCATTTTTAAAGAGCTACAGAATTATTTGCGTTATAAAATAATTAAATAAGGAAAACCCGACCAAAATCCAAGAATCTTAAAAATAAACTCGCCCATAAAGAATTTTTTATTTAATAAAATCTAAAATATTTTTTTTAGAAATTGGGATGGTGTATGGAAATATGTTGCATGTTCTCGCTCACTTTTGAATTCCACACTAACTTTTGATCGAATAAATATAATTCCAAAAGGTTCCCATCTTGCATGGGCTCGAGATGGATGGTTGACCAATTCATATTGGTCACCACGAGATTTTATATTTCATGGATGGCAAAATCGAAGATTACAAAAAATTGAATTTGCTGGATGGTTTAATCCCTTTATCGATGATGAACCTTTCAAACTCACGAGATGTGTTTCATCCAGAGCAAATCAAAATTGGAAATATAAAGATACTTTTATAAAAAGTGATGAAGAAATTGATGAAAAACTTCAAAAAATTATTATTCCTATAAAAAATGAATATGAAAAAACTGTAAAAAATATTTGGGCTTGAAAAAAGCCAAAAAGGCAATTGTCAAAATTTGAGAACATTTTTTCGGTTAAGGAATATATTCTTGTTAATCCAAAAAAATGATCTCTATGGGAATTAGAGAAAATTTAATATTTTTTTCACAAAGTTCTATGGTATTTTTATTTAATTACGGGTGGTTGCTTTTACTTTACTTTGTTACTGGTATTTTTTCAATTTTTATGCTTTTTTGTTACTTTATTTGAAAAATAAATATATTTTTGACTTTTTGTTTTCGGGTTTTTTCTTTTATTGTCAAAATTTTGCCTTCCATGATTTTGTAAAAAAATAATAATCCAGATAACTAAGCGTGAAAATGCGTTTTTTTGTGTATCTAACAAATAGTCAGTCGCCGGATAAACGAAGAATCGATCCACAGACAAAAAAAAGAATCCAACGAACGAAAATGAAAAGAATGGAATTTGAATTTTTGTGTTTGATCAAAAAAAAGAGAAGGATTTTATTTAAATCAAATAAAAGAAAAAAGCAATTGCCCATTTTATTTTATTTGAATTGAATTGATACACATATAAATGCAAAAATGCAGATGAATGAAAGTGTTGTAAGGATGACAATAAATTTTTTTTTGATTTGGCATAACGAAAAAAATTTCGCGCCTTTTTAAAAAAATTCTTAATGGTGCATTTCGTGATCAATTTAAACTACCAGAAATGCTAGTGTTTTTTCTTATTTGTAAACATGTTGGCCATAGTTTTGAAAAATTTTCCTTCTGCATCGCAACTTTTGTTGTTGTAGGAGAAAAAAGCCAAAGATATATGCTTTAAATTGTTTTAATTTTTAGCGTTTTTTATTTTTAATATCGATACTTTTTATTAATTTTAAGCACTTCTTTTTTGCTCTCGATCTTTTTAATTAACCTTGAGTTTGCCTTCCATTCAAGTTATTTTACACGCTCATATTTTTTATTTATTCCATCCTGTTTTTTTCCTCTCTCTGTTTTAAGTTTATTGCCGCCTGGCAATAATAATCAAGTCAAAATGAAGAATCTTCTCTCTTTTTTTGAACGATGGAACCGGAATGTTTCGCGGCGACTGACTCATAATTTTCCACGTTTAAACTCAAAAAAAGGAGAAGAAAATACAATAAATAAATAAAAATCAATCACCACAGAGATTATGAGATACAGGATTTATTTTTCTTTTTTTGCTCGTGGTTGTGGTAGTTGGAGGATAGAAAGGGAAAAAGAATAAAACTAAAAAAATTTGTGAAAGAAGAATCCCTCACAATCCCCAAATATAAGAAGAGGAAAAGCAAGCAAAGGCAATGTCAGCAGCAACTTCCAACTCCAATGGCGGGCGGCGGCGAAAGATGAGCGACAACGATAACTAAAAAAAGGAAGACGAGCCAGCCAGGCAGCGGTCAACCAGAATCATCCGAGTCGCGCCAAAGGGAATGTGCGCAACAACTAAACTAACTTTTTTTTTGTGTTCAACGAAAATGACCTATATTTTTTTTACCCCCATCCATCATCACTCTCCTTTCCTCTCATCTAAAAAAATGTATGTTTGATTTTTTTTTCTGCGTGAGTTCGTTTTCGTGCTTTTTGGTTTTTTTTGAATTTGAAACTGATTTGGCTTATTTAACTTCCTTTTTTCTTTTTTACGATTTTAAAAATTTAAGAAAATTTTTAAGTAAGATGTTGCGTTTTTTTGTTGTTCTTTTTATATAGGAATGAGAATTTTTACTACTTTTGGTCACTTTAAAATATTTTTGTCTTTAGCCATTGATATTAGTTTCCACCATATTGATTCAAAAAATGACTTTTTTATTTTTGTCTTTATCTTCGCTGACAAGTTTTTCCTTGATTGTTTGCATTTTCATTTTTGTTTTTTTGACACATCAAAAAAAATAATTTAAATGAACACCCATCTTTTTTTAATCAACAATTTTAATCAATTTTTTAAATTTTAGTTTCTTCTAAACATTTGTATTTTCTAATTAACATTATTTTTGCAACTTTTTTTTCTGTCACAGTTTTTTCCCTTTCTTCTTTCTTACAAATTCTTTTTCACATTTGATTTGATTATTTCGATTAAAATTTAAAAAAAGAAGTGTTGTTTCTTTCTCGTCCGGTTTCAATTTCATTTTCATTTCAAAAAAATTTTACGGATAAATTAAACCATCGAAAAAGAAATTCGTTTATTGTTCATAAAAATTTCATTTCTTTGATTCACTTTTTTTTATCGTTTTCTCACTCGAACGAATCCCCGCTGATTTTTGATTTTTCCAATTAGTTGGATTTTTTCTAATTTCAATTTTCATTCTCTCATAATTTTTTTGTGATTATATATTTTTACTTTTTGGTTTTATTAAAAGAAAAATGCCATATTTTTATTATTCTGATATTTTAAAGGGAATGAGAAAGCAGCAACAACAACAGCCATCGTCGTCGTTGCCTTTTAATCATCCAGATCGGCGACTTCCAAAGCCTTCGATTCCTTCAATTCTACCATCTCCAGCAGTCATCAATAATCCTGATAGATGGCTTCCAAAACCATCTATTCCATCTTCATCCTCTATTTCCCAACCAATTCAACAGTCAAAATTTCGACAAAATCAAAATCAAAAACATAATTTTAAATGGCCACCAATTCCATCCCAAATTTCACCCACAGATGATGATGCATCAGTTTATGCTCAACCTTATGCGCCCCAAAATCGACCCTGCACTTCCACATCTTTAAATTCATTTGCGGAAGATTTTCAACCGATTCGAATTATTGGTGTTGCAAATAATAAAAATGAAAAAAGAGGAGAAAATGATTTTAATATTTCTAAAAAATACCGATATCATTCTTCAAAAATTCGTTGGTATTCAAATATAATATTTAATTATCCTGCCACAGTTTTAGCAGTGACTTTATTATTATTTTGTGGTTTACCTATAGCGATATTACAATTATTTCCATTAAATTTAGATCAAAATCCTGAAAAGGTAAGAAAAAAATTTCTAAAAAAAACTAAAATTTGTCAGGGCTATTTTTAATTTATAATGATTTATTTTCCCCATTTTCGTTTTCAACAAAAAAAACGTGTCAAAAAATTTTGCCCTTTAAAAAATCAAAAAATTACAAAACCGAAGAATTCTAAACATTATTTTCCCTTATCCATTTTTTTTCAAAGCATCTATTAATTTTTTTCTTTTTTAAGGGTTTTGATACTCGTGGAACATCATATTCCGATGCAAGATTAACCTGGTCAAAATTACAACCTTTTATAGTTCAAGGTAGCCGAGTAATAGTAATTCAGCCTCCGCCGCCAATGGAAGAATTAAAAATAATTGAACCTTTAGCAATATTAGAACAAAGGAGATTATTAAGTAATTTAAGTAATCACGATAATCGAGACAAGAGATCATTTGAAGATGAACTTGCTTCGTTGACTTCTGTAGCTTGTTATGAAATTGAATTATTACAAAGTTAGTTTATTTTTTTTGGATGAAAGCCAAAACCTAAACCTTTATCGATTAAAACTCATATATTTTGCAATTTTTTGATTTGGGTAAATTTTTTTGAGAAAGAACCCAAGCTATTTTTCAAAATTAAAAAATAAATTTATAAAACTAAACGAGTGGAATTTTTAGTGGATTACATGGCTCAAATAATTATTGAATTACCATCGTATGACAAATTATTTGATTTAAAAATGCATCGAGAACTATGCCAACTTCAACATCATCTTCAATCAAGCATTACCCCATTTGCAATGTTATCACCATATCGACAAATATTTCATATATCTAATTTTGCTGGTTGCTTATCTCCATTAAATCGAGATAATTGTACTTCATTAAGTTCATATGATTTAAAGCAATTTAAAATTCAACTTGAAAAATGTTATAAATCCCGAAAAGCCATAATTCAATGTGGCCGAGATTGCATAAGCGCGAAAGAAGCGGATGGACAAGAAAGGCATAATTGTAAACAATGTGAAAAAATTCCAGCGAATTGTACTTCACAAATGTGGTTCGATTTATTTTATCGGATTTTGCCCAAAGATTTAATGTCGAGAAAAGCAAATAATGAAATAATTTATGTTAATTCTTTTTTACCACTTTACACTTATTCTTCATATGGGTTTCAAGGATTTGATGTACCATTGGAAAATTATATTAATTTGGAAAAGGATTTAAAACGATGGAGTTCAAATGTAAAAGAAATTAAAGTTAAAGGTTTGTGAAAAAAATATCAAATGCGCTGTTTCAAAAAATACAAATCATAAAAATTTCAATTTTATAAACAAAATTTCAACAGATATTATAAAAAAGGCGATAATCAAGTTTTTTGAATGAAAAATCTTTTTTAAATAGTCAAAGATTTTGAAGAGTTTGTTGGTTGCCAAAAAAAAATATGAGCAAAATTTAAATATTTTTTATTAAATCTTTCTGTTAACGAACCTTTTTTCACGAAAAAAAGAAATTAATTTTTAAGTCATTAAAAATACAAAAAGCTCGAAAAAAAATTATTTTATTTAACCCAACTTTATAAACCTTTATAACAAAATTATTTAAGATTTATGCAAATTTTTCGGCCAGAAAATCTATAGTAAAATATGGCTCTCATTTTTTAAATTCACCAGCTTTTTTTTTCAACTATGTTTTATTTTTTAGGTTATTTATTGGATATTAAACGGGACATTTTATTGGCCTCTGCATTATCGGATGCCAAATTAGCTATAATTGCAGCAGCTATGGTATTTTTATTAGTTTTTATTTATTCCCTTAGTTTTGGTTATACGATAGCTGTATTTATTGATTTGGGTGCTAGTGTTCTCATGGCTATGGCAGTTTATCGAGGATTTAGTGAAGCATTTCCTTTGTTGAATTTAGTTTCATTTGTTTTACTTCTTTCAATTGGATCCGATGGGGCTTTTTTATTATTTAATGCTTTTCCATCCAATGATGAAGAAGAATTGGATGAGGATGTATTCGATGAATGTTTATCTCATACAATAACAACCATGTTTTTGGCTCAATTTTCTACCATTGTTCCATTTTTATTGAATTTAGTTTCAAGTGTCATCGTTTTTAGGTAAGTAATAAAAAATTTTATGTGGTTGGGCAAAAATAAAAAAAATCACAATTAATCTTAAAAACATATGCAAATTTTTTAATAACCAAATTTATAAATAACGTTTTTTAAAATTTTTTAGAAACTTTGGTTTATTTGCTGGTTTGACTCTTATTTTTAATTATATCCTTCTAATTACATTTTTACCAGCATTTTTGGTATTTCAAAAGCGATATATAAATCCATTTTTTGAGAATAAATGTTTTCCATCAATTCAAAATATTTGTAAAGCTTTTTGCTTTCCATTCACATATTTACGAAAACTTCTTCGATATTTGGCATTTGAAACTTTGCCTTTGGTATTAATGGATGGAAGATTTATTTGGATTTGTGCATTATCAATTTTAATTATTTTGGGTGGATATTTAAGTGTCACTCAACTTCGATTACCTCAATATAATCCATTGCAATTATTTACAGCTTCCAATCCCTATGAATGGTATGATAATCACGCGGAAAAATTATTTGAATTTGTGAGCAAAAAAATTGCGCTACCATTGAGTGTTCGAGTTTTATGGGGATTTGAAAAAACTCCAGGTCTCTCACATTTTGATTCCACTAAAATTGCCAATGTCACTCAAGATCGAAGATTTGAATTAAAAACAGTTGAAGATGTGAGAAGATTGGCGGATGATATGCAAAGATTTAGAATGTTGGATTTTGTGGGGATTAAAGAAAAATTTTGGCCTGAAAGGTTTGTGTTTTTTTGAGAATATTTTTTTATTAAGAATTTTCGAATTTTGTAACAAAAACTTTTAAGTTCTATGAGAATATTAATTTTATAAAGAATTTTTTTTTTGTGAGATAATAAAAGTTTTAAAGGTTTCACGATAAAATTCTGAGAAATAAAATTTTTGCGTTGATATTTCTACTAACAAATTATTTTTGCCAATAAATATGATCTTTAAAATTCTTTTTTTTCTTCCAGATTTCTTGAATGGTCTAAAGCAATTCCCTGCACCGCTGACATAACTGTTTGCTGTAATATTAATTCAAATTTTTATCAAAATGATTTCCTTGATTATTGCTTACGAGTTTCAACATCTCAAATTCCCACGGGTTATAATGATACTCCAATATATCATAATATATCATTTGATTTGGTTGGATATACAGCAATGATTCCAACAAAATTAAAATATTCTCATAAATTTAATAATTTATCTGCTTCAATCGAAATGTTTGATAAAAATTTTATTTCAACTTATACTGATGCAATGTTTTACACTACTGAATGGACTTTAATGTCAACTTGGTATGATCTTCAACGATCGATCATATCTGATTGCAAAGCTTCAGTGGCAATATCATTTTTGGTTGTATTAATTTTTTCTGCAATAATTCTTAAATGGAAATCTATTATTGCTTTAATTACTATTGCCTCGATTGTTATTTGCACGGTTGGAATTGTAGTGGCATTGGGTTGGGAAATTGGAGTTCTTGAAGCAATTATCTTAGTTCTCATTGTTTCTCTTTCTTTTGATTATACCCTTCATTATGGAGCTGCAATTCCATCATCTCAAAATGGTTGTGCTAAACATCGAATAATAAATGGAATAAAACGTTCGATAATCCCTGTTACAATGGCTTCACTTTCTTCAATTCTTGCTGGAATAATTATGCTTTTTTCGATTACTCATGCATTCTTTCAAGTTGCAACCTTTTTAATTATTTCTGGCCTAATTTCATGGCTCTTTGCGACATTCTTTTTCCTACCATTAATATTTTTATTTTTACCCAACAAAATTTCTGCCCATTGTGATGATTGTTTTAAATTAGATCAAAATATTATTAATGATCGACGAAGACATCAACAACAAAGTTATAATAATATTTCTGCTAATTCTGTGCCAATGAATGTTTTACGAAACAGGTTTTAAAATATAAAAAAATAATTGTAAATGCTTTAAAAAAATTTATTACAAATATAATATTTTTTATTTTTTGTTTTAATGTGTGTAAAAAATTTAAATATTTATTGTTTTTAAGCCATGACTATATATGTTTTTTTTATTACTAATAAAAAGCTTTTTTATTATGTGTTTCGAGTTTTATCACATTTTCTTTCGTGTCTTTTAAAAGCTTTTACTTTTGGATCGTTGTATTTTTTGTTTATCGATTAATTTTTTTTGTTGCTTTAGCCTTTTTGTTTTTTGCTTTATTAAGCCTTTTCAAAATGTTTTTCTTTTCACCTTTGGCAAAGCAAAATTTATTGTTGCATCTTTTCCTCCCTCGAAACCTTTGATCGAACACTTTGTTTGAATAAAGTAAGACTTGAATTTGGTGAATAAAAATTAAATTTACTTTTTGGTATTATATTTAGTTTTGATAAAACTATGTAAGCAAGTAACATCAATGTAATCGGCTAAATGGTGGAAAGAAATTTTAATATCAACAAACTGAACATTAAAACCCATTGAACTCAAATTTTTAAATGTTTGTGAGATGAAAATTTCTTCCATGCAATTGTATTCAAATAAGTAATACTTGGTGTAAGGGTAAGTATACGATCACAAGAAAATATTTCACCAACATAATTTCTAATAATCATATTTTTTTAAACGTAATTTCTCTATTTTCCTTCCATTATTATATATGTATTATGTGGTGAATTTTTAGGAGCAATATTGTAATTCGCAATTTGCGAAGAGGAATTAAATCATTAACAAAATTAACAAAAAAAGCTTAAATTAAAATATTCAAAAAATAATTTAACATAAAAAAGAGCGCTCAAAATTGGATGCATTTTTTTTTTGAATTTAATTTTCTTTTGTGGCTTTTAAAGCTTTTTTTGCTCGTTGTGTTTTTCGTTTATCTGCTTTTGGCTGACCTTTAGCTTTTTTCTTGCGTTTATGCTTATGCATATTTTTTTTTGCTTCGCCGCAGCATCGTAAAAATTTTGCGCATTTTCGGATACATTTTATCGGGAGGCGTGGATAATGAAAATTTCGTTTTTGTTTATTCTAAAAGAATAAAGAAATAAAGTTTTGATTTAAATTTGTAAAAAAAAGAATAATAAAATGGTAACATAAACTTTTTGGATTTTAGCCACATGTTACACAGCAATGAGAAGAAGAAAAAATTTGTTGTTTTTACAGAGAATTTAAAAATATTTGTAAAAGCACCAATAAAAAATAGCAAAAAATAATTAAAAGCTTCTGCGTCATCTGGAAAATTGCGTACTTTTTCCTGTAATTTGAAAATAAATTTTGGATATTCATGAAAGTTAAAACTTAAATTTTGTAGCCTCCTGTGTAATGTCTATCTTTTTTTTTTCTATTTTTTAAAACATTTTTTTACTCCAAAAATTTTTCTTTTCTTCGAAGATTTTTTCTTTTCCCGAGAAAAGGATAATTTTATTTCTTCATTCTTTTTTTTTCTTGCGCAACTTCAAATATCGTTTGATAATGATGACCGCTGGTCATCTATTTATTTACATCTTATCTTTTTTTTTCTCCTTCGATTTGACCCAATTTGAATATATTCATATTTTTATGAAAAAAAGAAAAAAGAAATGATAACCCGAGTCAGTCGTCATTTGCAAAATTCTTCAATCATGTTGGATGGTCGAAGTGTGACTATAGTTTCAACAGTATGTTCAACAGCAATATTTATTTCTACTTTAGTTTTATTACCTATGATGGTATCAAATATTCAAATGAAAAATTCCATTCTTTTGGGAACTGTTGATGAATGCCAAGTAAGAAAATTATATGAAGGAATTTTAGAAAAACAACAGAATTGAATTTCTAAAAAGACGACTTTTCCACGTCATCCATCTTCCATAAATTTTTGTAGATTGCAACTCGAGGAATTTTAAAACAACTTTCACATTATGAAGCTTCAATCCTTCAAGATAAAGCTATGGAATATAGTCGAATTCGAGATAAACGTGCTGGTGGTTATGCGCCTTCAGCCTATCGAGCATCAAACCCAATTTTTGGTGGAACTTCTTGTAAGTTGTTTTGGAGCTATTCAACTTGATTTTCCAAAATCATCACTATATTTTTATAGGTTGCTCTTGTCAACAAGGCCGGGAAGGACATGCAGGGCCTCAAGGAAAATCTGGTAAAGATGGAAATCCAGGTCGTCCTGGAGGACCAGGTAGAAATGGTCGAGAGGGTCGATACATTATTCCAATAACCGCTAATGAATCTCCATGCCAGAAATGTCCAACTGCTCCTGTTGGTCCACCAGGTTTACCTGGTCTTAAAGGAAATCGTGGAGCTTCTGGTACAGATGATTCGATTTTTTTTGATTACAAAGCAAATTTAGGTCCCTCTGGAAATCCTGGCTCACCTGCCAATCCGGGAAGAAAAGGTCCTCCTGGTCCTCAAGGAAATACTGGCAAACCTGGAGAAATTGGTCAACAAGGTCCTATGGGAGATCCAGGCAAAGTTTTAAACGGCGCTCCACCTGGACCTGCAGGTCCACCTGGTCCAATTGGAGGACGCGGAAGACCTGGTTCTCCAGGAAGTGATGGTGCTCCTGGCTCCCCTGGAGTTGAAGGGCCTCGCGGACAAATGGGAAGTCGAGGAAGTCCAGGAGATCCAGGACCTTTAGGTCCTCCAGGTCCTCCTGGCTTTCCTGGTAATAGAGGAAGTTGCTCACATTGTGAAGGCCATTCTAAAGCTAAAGCACCAGAAGATTATTTCAAACCCGCAGGAAGTACAGCTCAACCTGAAATTGCTGAATCAAATAAACAACAACAAGTATCTCCAGCAGAAAAAACTAATGAAGGTGGAGGATATGATAATAATGCTGCATTCCCATCACCACCAAAAGAAGATCCCAGACTTTCGGTTGAATGGTCATCCAAACCTGGTCGTTATCCACCATCATCACCTACTACTACAGGTGGAGGAGAAGATTATGGTAAAGCTGATTTGCCTCCATTAAAAGTTTATGCTTCTAAAACTTTCAAAAAGACTGGTGGACCGATTTTTAAATCACGTCGAAATGGATATTATTTTCGACGTCAACGAGTCTAAATGAAAGCGAACAGAGATTTTTATGTGTATGTAATCATTTTCTAACTCTGTATTAACAATTATTGAATAATAATTTAATAAATAACTTGAAATTTCTATCATAAAAAAGCATTGTTTCCGATCAAATGAATCAAAGAAAATATCAAAAAGTAAAGTTTTTTTTGTTTCCAATATTTTTCAAACAAAATTTACCGACATTATTTTTATTGAATTATTTAAATAAATATATTGGACTTTGTAATTTAGTTGTTCATGCTTTTTTATAGGACTTTTGTAAAAATTCTTTCTCTCTTCAGTTTTTGTTTTTCATAAGAAAATCTTAAGCTTTTCAAATTTACCATTCCCAGCAAAATTAATGCTTTGAAAATTGTTATCACTTTTAAACTATCGATGAACTTTTTCAAGCTTAATTTTAACATTTCGAATAAATTCAGCTTTTTTAATACAATAATGATCTAGGAATCGAAAGTTGAATTTCTTTTTTATCTTTCTTGTTGGAAAAAGTATCAAAATTTAATTTAACATTGAAGAGCTGATTAAGTTAATCATTCATTAACTTTTTAAATACAAAATCAAACTAAACAAAAATAAAATGAGAATTAAAATATTCAAAAAAAAAGTTTGCACAAAACAAAACTTTTAGAAAGAACAACAAAAAAACTGGTATGGTTGTTCGATTTTTTATGTAAGAATGACGAATGAGAAAAAGATAATGATTTTAATGGCATTTTATTAACCTGAATAAAAGAAAGAAGTGTGTGTATTGATTTTTATTTGTTTTTATTGGTCAACCGTTTTCTTTTTTTTTTTGCGTACATAAACTAACACGAAAGAAAAAAATGTTATTAGAAGATAAATGCTTCATTTTTTAAAAATATGATTTAAAAAAAATTATAAAATTACAATATTTAGTGAGAAACAGAAAAAGTTTCACTGTCACAAATTTTTTTTCTTTCTCTATTGATTGCATTGTATTTTTTGTGATGTTATTACTGCAAAACTATGGATGCTTAAAATTTTATACAATAAATATGTTACTCATCTTTTATAAAATTAATCCATGTAGAAAGAAAATCTTAATAAAACAATAACAAAATGTTTAAAAAAATGATCAAAGCTAAAAATAAAGAAAATCATTCAACTTTATAACTGACGTGATGTGATGTATGAATATGCTAATTGCTTTAATTTTAGTAGTGAACATAATTTTTTGCAGAAAAGAATGTTTTAATTGTTCTAACAAAAAACATCATCATACAATTTTTCTTTCTCTCATAATCAGTCATTTTTATGTGGTGATTAGGGGTGGTTAAAATAAAAAAGGAAAGATGATAAGAATTTACTCTATTTGTGCCGATTATGTGAATATGGTGAAAGACGTAGCTCGCTTGCATTTCCATTAAATTTTTTCCTTTGTTTTATTTTTTTATCATTCCTCAAACATATTAAGAAAAAATATAGCACGTCATTAAACGACAATGTCATCATTTATTCACTCTCATCACTTTCATTCATTTTTTTATTTTTATTTATATTTTTATTTGTTTGTGCTTAAAATGGTAAAAAAATGTTATATGTATAAACTTTGTGTTTGTGCCTGGGATTTTACTCCTTTTACGTTCCCTTTCATTTCGTTTGCTTGCTTTTTATTTTAGGGAGAGTTAGCTTTGACACCAACGACGACGACGAGGATGATAATATAAAAAAAAAAGATGGCGTCAAAGAGGTACAAAAAATGTTTGACTAAGAAAATGAAAAAAAAGTTGAATAATTTTTGTTTTTTTTCCTTATTCTTCCTTCCTTGATATCATATAAATAAAGGAATTGTGACGAATAGTCAAATATCTATTTGGAACTTCACAAACTATCAAAGGTGTGTTTGGTGATTTTTATAAAAAAATAGAAGGTTGGAGTTGAAAAAGTACATAAAAGCCTTTAATATTTTTGCATTTTTTTAAAAGAAAAAGCATTCCATAAAAAATAGCTTTTTGTGGAGGTTAAGAAATAAAAAATCTTCACATTTTTTTGTGAAAATGATTACCATAAAATTTTTTGCAAAATTTTATTTTTTAATATTTTCTTCTTTTTTTTGTGCAGTTTTTTGTTTGTTTTTTGCTTGTTAAATTTTTTTTCATCGAAGTCGACACAAAGATGTCCCAAAAAATATGTATGAGAAAGTATTAGAGACGATGACTGTTATCTCAAACATTGTCTGCTTTTTTTCTTTCTTTGTTGTTACCCTTTCTTTTTTTTAGGACTCATTTTTTTTAGAATTATTCCATTAACTTATTTATGCTGGTATTTAAGGTTGTTAAGTCAATATGAGAATTTAGAATTTTTCTGTTAATTATTTTCTATTTTCTTAAATCATCTTCTTTTTTTTGGAAAATTTTAAAGTGAAAATATCGAAATCGTCTAGCATAAAATTTTTTATAATAAGCATGGTTTCTTTATCAAATATCGTTCAATTATTTTTTTTGATACAAGGAAATTACGGGGCATGGGACATTTAAAATTAAAAAAAAGTTTTTATTTCTTGAAAATTATTCGTTTCTTTTTTTGAATTTTACATTTTTTATACCTTTTTTAGCTACACTATTTTTAATTTTGACTATGCATAAAAATTAGTAAAACAACCTTTTTTTAGTATTGTGGATATCCAATTTCATAGAAATCCTTTTTAAAAATTCAGTAAATTTTTTGTTCTCTTAACTTTGCTATAATTTTTTTTGCAAAGCTTTAGTCATTTTTAATTTTCGTTGCCTTTTTTTTAACTTAGCGAATATTCTTTTGAATTTTCTCTAAAACTTTATTAGAAGACTTTAAAAAATTCTTGATAACGAAGACGAAAAAAAAGCGTTTAAGCTTTTTAGGAAAAGAATTTAAAGCTTTTTTTTTGATGATTGTAAAAAAAACGTATTTATTTTTCCATATTTCAAAAGTATGAGTCATTTTCTTTTCCAAAAAAGGGTAAAGTCGTTTTTTTCTTCTATGCTTTTGGAGAAGGAAGAAACGCACCTATCTTAAAAATTTGTGTATGTATGTACTCTTCCAGAAAAGAATCTATCTAGCAACATAAAAAAAAGATAAACTTTTTACCTTTTTTTTATGACGTGATGCACTTTATACTCACTCATTGCTTGCTTCATAGGAATATAAATATCAAGCAACAAATATAATTTATTTTTTTCCCTGATTTTTTTTCCTTCAATTTCTAGCAACAAAAAAAAATGATTAAAAAGGCCATATCAAAAAAAGTGATCATAGCAAAATTTTTTGTTGCTGTTTCTCTTCCGGGTACATCATTATTTTTTCTTCTTCGAGTAAACTTTCTTTAATTTTCCGCGTCATGTAGCCACAAATAGAGTAGCCTATAGCGTATTTAATAACAAATAATACACATTTTGATATTTTAGCACTTTGGTCCAACTTGTTTGTTTCCTCTCATAGTTGCCGCCAACAATATATGTTACTACATATGCCATGGGACGATTATCACAGTTAAAACTTCTCTTATGGAGAAATTATTTAACTCAAATTCGTTCTCCTGTGTTTACAGCGTTTGAATTTTTGTTGCCTTTGGTTTTGATATGCGTCAGTTTTGGTGCTATGATTGGGGTTCGTTTTATTTATTTTCTCTTTTATGTTTGCACAAAAGCTTGAATATTTCAAAAAAAAAAATAAAGAAAAAATGTAAAGTAAATATTATTTATTATTAAATAATTTTTTTATAGCTTCGAAGTAAATTTGAAGAAAATTATGGTGTCACTAGATATCCATCATGGCCCATCACGGGCTCATCCCTTGATTTCATCATTCCACCAAATATTAGTAAACCCACGGAAGTAAGAATTTTTTTTGAAATGGATTAAAATCGAAAATATTAATTTTTTTTAGGCAACAATTTTTGATATGCAAACTATTTTGAGTGGTAAAAAACTTGATTGCGAATTTTTATATAGTAATTCTTCAACGGTACCCAATGGAAAAAATGTAACAAATATTTTTGTGGAATTTTATTATGCTCCTTCTACACCAAATACCGATAAAATAATGAAAATTTTTAATGTAAGTTTATTATTTTTATTTCCAAAAAAATATGTGTAAAAATAAATTTATTCCAAGAAGCTTCAATGCGAAGGCTTTTATGATATTCAAAATAATACATACATATTTTTAGCAACGTTTCAATAGCAAAGACATCGTTGAACCAATCAATGAAGTTTTAAAAAGATTTCTACCTGATTTACCCAATTATTTGGGTAATCATACAATTCCAACCTTTTCATCCATTCAAAATTTTACTGATGAAGCGGCATTAATTACCAGCATCAAACAATCTTATATTCAACAATGTGGAAATCCTGTTATTGGTAAGCTTTATTCAAATTTTTAAAAAAATGGTATACCAAAAAATTGGATATGTTTGCGTCGTAATAATTTTTTTGTTTTGCCACGAAAAAATAAACAAAAAAAAGTCTTAGATCGCGATCACTTTAAAAATAAGTTTATTTTATAATTTTTTTTAGGTGGAATTATTTTTGATTCTGATTTTGCTAATGGAGATATGAATAATCCAAATTTAAATATTTCATATACCATTCGATTAGCAAACACCAAACGTCGAATCAAACCCGATGGAGATGGATATACTCCATGGAATACAACGGAATTATTTTCAATCATATATATTTCTGGTCCAATTAATAAAGATGATGCAGATGGTGGAGAACCAGGTTATTGGCAAGAAGGATTTTTAACCATTCAACGTGCAATTGATGCTTCAGTAGCTTTAGTTATATCTGGAGCAAATCCAGATACCTATAGATTTAATAGTAGTGAAGCAACAACAAATAAATATTTATTAATGGTAAATGTTTCTTTTTTTTGAAAATTTTATACAAACAAACATTTTAGTTGAAGGATATTTTACAGTCACATTTTTTTTATAATTTGTGACTGACATTTCTTTAACCAATTTTTGAGACATTTTGTGCCTTTCTTCTTTTGCTTTTTTAAACCCTAATTTTTTATTCACAAAAAAAAGTAAAATTTTCAAAAAATCTGAATTTTTAAAACTCCAAATAACAATTTTATTCATTTCAGATCCAACGTTTCCCCTTCCCTGCGTATTCATCAAAAATTATCGAAATTGGAGCCTTCTTTCTTCCAACCATCATTGTCTTTTCCACGATGACCAGTGTCATTTATATCGTTCGTCAAATAGTTATGGAAAAGGAAAATAAATTGAAAGAATATATGAAAGTAATGGGTTTGGAACAATGGATAAATTGGGTAGCATATTTAATTATAAATTATATTAAAATGTTATTTATGGTTATTGTATTAACAGTTTTTATGTATTTTATTACGAAAAAAAGTGATCCATCGATAGGATTTGTATTATTTTTACTTTATGCCTTAAATGCAACATATTTTGCATTTATGATTTCCACTTTTCTTCAATCAGGCACAGCTGGAACTTTAATGGCTGTGGTTGGATGGATGTTGCTTTATTTTTGGTATTCATATTTTAGTAATCTTGATCAACAATCTCCTTCCACTTTGGGTGTGAGACTTTTTAATTGCCTTAATCCTGATATCGCTTTAACCCTTGGATTAACTTTAATTGCTCAACATGAAACTCAAGCTTCTGGTTTACATTGGGGTGAAATCGCAACTCCTCCATCCCCTGATGAATCATTAACAATGATGCATATTTTTGTTATGCTCATAATTGATGTTTATATTTTTGCTTTAATTACTTGGTACGTGGAAGCTGTAAATCCTGGAGGTGAAGGAGTTCCACAAAAACCGTGGTTTATGTTTTTGGTGAGTTTACTTTATTATTTTTTCCTAAAAACTTTGACGTTAGAAAAGTATCATAAATTAACTTTCATTTTCAAGAACGTTTTTAAAAGTTTATTCAATCAAGAAAATCTAAAAAAAATGCTACTCTAGCTCCCAAAACAAAAATATTATTAAATTTTTTCATCGCCAGAGCCCCACGATTATTTCATTCCTTTTATCCAACCTTTTTATTCCAGCCATCCTATTGGTTTCCACATGCTAGACAAAAGAAGAAGAATTTGCATGATGATTATCCAAATTATGATAACGTTCCAGCTGGAAATATTGAAGCCGATCCACCTCTTGATCCAAGCATTGTAATTTCAAATTTATCTAAAACTTATGGAACGAGTATCGTAAAAAAATTATTTGATTGTAAATTTGGTAAAGAATCCGAGAAAAAAGCAGTGGATAATTTAAATTTTAAAATGTATCCCGGACAATTGACTGCACTTTTGGGACATAATGGTGCTGGAAAAAGTACCACTTTTTCTATGTTAACTGGAGTCATACCTGCTTCTTCGGGAACGGCATATATAAATAATTATGATATTCGAGATGCTTTACCAACTATCAGGAAGTCCTTAGGATTGTGTCCACAATATAATACTCTATTTGATACTTTAACCGTTATGGAACATTTGGAATTTTTCTGTAAACTTAAAGGTCGAGATTGGGATCCTCAAGAAGCTATCGATATTCTTACAAGATTAAAGATTGAATTTAAAAGGGATGACCTTGCTGGAACTCTTTCGGGTGGACAAAAACGTAAACTTTCTCTTTCCATTGCTCTTATTGGTGGATCGGAAATTGTAATGTTGGATGAACCTACTTCGGGTATGGATCCAGGCGCACGACATGAAACATGGACTTTACTTCAAAGTGAAAAAGCTAAACGAACCATGTTACTTACAACTCATTACATGGAAGAAGCCGATCTTCTTGGTGATCGAATAGCTATCATGGCTCATGGACAATTACAATGTATGGGTTCAAATATGTTCTTAAAAAATCTTTATGGTGCTGGATATCATTTAACTATAGTTTTTAATCAAGGCTTAACCCCATCTCAACTTCAAAATGCTTATACGGATACTTTGGTTTTACTTCAACGATATAGTATCGCCGCGGAAATGCATTCCACTGTTGGCTCCGAAGGTTTATTCTTACTTCCAAGTTCCGATCGTCACGCTTTTCCAGCGATGTTTAAAGCTCTTGAAGGGTCTCAAGGTCCATTAAATATTGAATCCTTTGGAGTTTCAATAACCACAATGGAAGAAGTATTTCTTAAAGTTAATGAAGTTGCAAATGAACGTAAACGAGTTGAAGAAGGCGCAGATGAAGCAATGGATTATGGAAATCATAATCGAGATTATGAAAAGCTTGAAAATGCTAGAGCAAGTGAAAGATACACGGGTGGAGCATATTATTGGGCTCACACGAAAGCACTTTTTATTAAACGTGGAATTTATTTTATGCGAAAATGGACTCAATTTATCCCTCAACTTATTGTTCCCGTTCTTTATATGGCTTTATTGGTCTGGGCTTCAAGTAACATACCCGGTCCAAAAGAACAAGATCCATTAGATTTAAATTTATTTATTTATGCTAAAAAAGAACGAGCATATATTTATACTTTGAATTCGATGGCAGAGTAAGAATCTTAATAAATTTTTTAAATCTTTGTTCCAAAGATTTTTGGATTTTCAAAACTCTAAACAAATTTGCATATTTTTTTAGTTCGATGCGACAAATAATCTCGGATGAAAATATAGGATTGGATTTTAATATATCATCGTCAAATACAGGAGATGAAATGATGGATGCAATTGTAAGAGATACTCAATCGGTAAGTTTTTGCATTTTAAAATAAAAAAAGAATCATGGCTATTTTTTTTTCTTTTTCAGAAAGGTACCCGCCATTTTGGTTTACACAGTCCCATTGCATTTAATTTCACTGATATCAATTCGAATTTAACTTTGATTAATAGCGCATTTAATAATTTTGGAATTCATTCACCTGCAACCAGTGTAATCGCAGCAGATACATATATCCTACGACAAGCATTAAATCGACGAGTTAGTATTTCGGTTATTAATCATCCTTTACCACCAACAAATGCAGATTCACTTAAAAATAAAGATATAAGTAAAACTTCGGCTTCGATTATTGGTTATGCTGTAATCGTTTCAATGAGTATGGTAGTTTCGGGATATTCAAGTTTTATTATTCGTGAAAGAAAGAAAAAAGTAAAACATATGCAAATGATGGCTGGAATTCGACCATGGATGTATTGGTTAACCACGGCTGTTTGGGATGGAGTATGTTATCTTATTCCAACGCTAATGTTTTTAGTCGTATATAAATTATTTGATGTTAAACAATATGTTTCTCGAGGAGCAAATATTATTGAATTAATTGTTATTATGCTTCTTTATGGATGGACTGCCTTGCCTTTAGTTTATACATTTTCATTTATTTTTGATAGCGCTCCCAAAGGTTATACCATGATTGTTATGTATAATATTATTACAGGTAGGAAAGATAAAAGGAAATTATTATTTTTCCAGATAATAAATATGACGAAACTTAATTAATATTTTTTCAGGCATGATTGGATTAATTGCTGTTCCAATTGTTTCACAAACTGCAAGCGATAGTGCAGGATATATAGTGGAAATATTTTTATCCTTTTTATTCCCAACTTATTCCTTAGCTAATTCGTTTACAAAAATATATAATAATGAATTTGGTCGTGAAGCTTGTAGCAGTGTGGATTGCAGCATTGAATTTATTAAACTTAGTGTTCATACATGTTGTGGAACTTCAAGTGGTAAGCCTCTTCTTGAGTATCAAAATGAGAAAACTTTAACTTTAAAAAAAGCCCCAATATTTTTTTTACCTCCAAAAAATGGAATAGGTCCGGTAATATTAGCTTCATCAAAATTGTAAATATTAGTGCTTCGATGGGCTCAGTGGTGCAACAACATGTTGTTCACCAACATGGGCTGGGATCGATTCGCGGTCGATGATTGAAATTGTCACATTTTCTGAGTGGTTTATGTTTCTCCACGTCAGAATAAAAAATATGGAGTTGCATAAATCATAATTCTCTGATAAAAAAGTGACATATCTGAGGCTAAAAATTTTTGATTTTTTTTAAAACTCACAAGAAATATTCATTTGACTTTTTAGAACTCGTTTACACTAACAACATTCTTACCACCTTTAATAAGAAAGGTCTGGCCCTTGCTGTATTATTCTTTATTGGTCAAGGATTCTTTTATTGGCTCACCACAATTGCATATGAAAAAAATTGGTGGTCAAAATTGAGTTTCAAAAAAAATAAAACCGCAGATTTTTCCAATGAAGGTTATTCATGGGATAATGAAGGAGAACAAAATGCTGGAGGATCGATTGAAGATTCTGATGTCATTTCAGAAAAACATCGAATGGCTGATGCTCAACCTTGGAATGCAGCGGTGATAGTAAAAGATATAAAAAAATGGTATGGTAATTTCCATGCTGTTAAAGGCATCACTTTCCATGTTCAAGAAGGAGATTGTTTTGGATTATTGGGAATTAATGGAGCTGGAAAAACTTCCACCTTCCAAATGTTAACAGGCGAAAATGATGTTTCTGATGGAGATGCATTTATAAATGGATATAGTGTTAAAACAAATTGGAGGGATGCAGGTGAATGCATTGGTTATTGCCCACAATATGATGCAGTTTTGAGAGAAATGACGGGAGAAGAAACACTTTTTATGTTTGCAAGAATTCGAGGAATATATGAAAATCAAATTCCCACCGTTGTTGAATCAATTATTGATGCAATTGGTATTGGAATTTATGCTAAACGCCAAATTAAAACTTATAGTGGTGGAAATAAGCGAAGACTTAGTTTGGGTGTGGCTCTCGTGGGCATGCCTAAAGTCCTTCTCCTTGATGAACCCACATCCGGCGTGGATCCCAAAGCTCGTAGAGTTATTTGGGATATTCTTTCAAAAGTTCGCGAACTTGGCACCGCTTTGGTTTTAACTTCCCATTCCATGGAAGAATGTGAAGCACTTTGCACTAATTTAGCTATAATGGTTTATGGAAAATTTAAATGTTTTGGTAGTGCTCAACATATTAAAAGTAAATATGGTGAAGGATATACATTACTTATTCGAGTGGATATAAATAATGCTGATAAAGTTAAAGATGAAATTTTTGCTCGATTCCCTGGTTCACTATTAAAAGTAAGTTAATTAAAAAGCAGCAAAAATTATTTTATTTACCCAAAAATAATTTTTATAAAAATAATTTTTAGGAAGAACACGTGCAACAATTAAATTTTGAATTAAAAAGAAACCGGCGCCAAACATGGTCCATGCTTTTTAATGAATTAGAGGAAATGAGTAAAACCCATCACATTCTTGATTATTCATTATCTCAAACAACTTTGGAACAAGTATTTCTTGAATTTTCTCGTGAAGCTGCAAATATCACTTCTCCACGAGCATATTCCTTCGCAAATAATGGAAATGCAAATGGGAATGGAAATGGAATTTTACGGGATAAAAGTTATTTAAATGATAGCGTCATTGATGTTGAATTTTAATATAAAAAAAAAGTCGTATGTGTTTTTTTGTATGTAATTAAAAAAAGTATATTTTTAAAAAAAATTTAATTTTTATTTGCTTTGCTCAAACTTTGTAATAATATTTGTTTTAATAAAAAAAAATTAAAATATTTATCTTTTTTCCATTCATTTCAAAATGCAAAGTTTTCACCGGAAGCTGAATCCACTTTTTGAATTAGCATTTGACGTCAAAACTTATGTGATAATTTCACATTGTTTAAAAAAACAATTAAAATAACAAGAGTATTGTTTTCTGTGTGGCCGGAAAAAGAAATTCTTTGTTTAAAAAATAGAAATAAAATAACCCAAAAAATGCAATAATGGTTTTCCCACAAATTTTCTTATAAGTTAATTGTTTTTTTTTAGGAATGGAGCATAATGGGCGGCAAAAAAACATTTTTTTTAATAACCAACAAAAAGAAAACCCGAGAACCTTAAATATTTTTTAATAAATTTTAGAAGAAAGAAAAAACAATAATAAGCTTTGTTTCTCTTTTTTTTAAACATTAAAAATAAGGTAGGTAGTAGTTCTCACGATTGTATCAATTTTTTAGAAGCAATAAAAAAAATCATTTAATGAATTTTTTGGTTTCCATGATAGTTGTTATTTTATGTGCCATAGTAGGAAAAACATATTCATTTCAAAAAGACTGTATCGTAATTTAACTTAAAAAATCCAAAAAATTATTATTCAAAAAATATTAAAATATTAAATATTCAGTTAAAAAAATGTTTACCGAAACCACAAAATCTTTGATTATTACAGCCATTGTGCTCCCATTCCTGATTTTTCAAGCTTTGGTAATAGCATTTGTGGCTCATGCAAAAATAAACAAAAACCTTTTTTATTGCTCTTCATTTTTTACTCTATTTTTAATGGTAACTATTATTGATATATTTGCTGAAGTAACAATCATTTTTGGATTGGAATTAATTGCAGTAGATTTTTTAAATGTTTTATATGTTCCAACTTTTGTTGGATTTTTATATCAAATGTCTTCATATACTTTATTCACGCAATGTTACATACATATTGGAATAGCAATAAATCGATTTTGGACTGTAATAACAACAATAAATAAAATTAAAAATAGTAAGAAATGGATTAAATTTGGAAATATTTTAATTTGTTGTTTACCATTTATTACGATTCCATTCATTCTTCCAAGACTTTGGTTTAATCCATATATTTCTTTTGATGCAAATAATCGACCTTGGCCTGCTTATAATGTTTCCAAAGAAGTAAAGGTAAACGAATAAAAATTACCCAAAAAGCCAGCTTTGATTGGCTAAAAAAAAAATTCTGAATAAATTTTTATTTTGCAAAAAATCTTGACACTGAAAAAATAAAGTTTTTAATTATCGTTAACTTTAAAGGATGACAGAAAAAACATTAGTTTCTCATTTTTTAAAATTTTATTATTAAAAAAACTAAAATTTTCTTTCACAATTAAAATATTTCTTTTAGATGTTCCTGGTAATTTATTCCACGACTCTTTGTGTCTCATCAGCATGCATAAGTTTTGTCCTTCAAACTGCTACCGTATTTCAATATAGTATGCTTTTAAAAAATCATTCATCCCAAAACAATAACAACAACAAACAAGTTTTTCATGAAATGCGACTTCTTGGTTTGAATTATTTATTTTTTAAATTTTCATTTTTTAAAATTGTTTATTTTTTTAGGTCAAGCCATGATAGTTTTATTAACTCAATTGCTTATGGCAGCCACTCAACTTTTGCAAGCCATTTCTTCAGCTCAAGGAAAAATGGATTTATGGCAAATTGCATTTGAAAATTATATTTGGGTTCAACAAGTATCAAATTTAACGGGTCCCATTGCACTTATAATTATTTCTAAAAGGATTAGAGAAGATTTTCTTGCATTTTTATCCCAAAAAAATGGAGTCACCAAAATTTCTTTAAACAAATTATTGCCTCTAAAGCAATCAACTACTGTTTCAGTAACTTAAAAATGAAAATAAAAAACTCTCAATTGTTTTGGCCTTTATTTTTACATATTAAATTTTGTTTGTAATTTTTAATAAATAAAAAAAAAATTTATCGCAATTTTAATTTCAATACAGAAAAAATTCTGACCACTTTAAAGAACCTCGAAATAAATAAGTAATATGAAAAGAATATTAGATATTTTAACAATTTTAGCAACAAAAAAAGCTTGTGTAGTTTTAATTTTCTGTTGGATTACATTTTTCATGATGGGTTTTTTCAGCAAATATTTTTCCTGTTTCTTTATTCTTTTTAGCCAGGGTAGTTTTGCCATTTTCTTTGCACCCAAAACAATAAAATAAATTAAAATCATCATCAGAGTTTTGAAAATTAGGAAGGAATAATCGATAACCATCCTTTCCATTAACCACCAAAGAATCAAAAGCTTCGACTTCTTCTAAGCCATTATCATTGTTAGTTGGTTGCAATGACTCAATTGAATTGTTGGAAGCTTGTTCTTGTATTTCAAGGGAATCCTCAAGAATTATAGGGTTTTTTGATGTCCCAAGTCCATGATATTCATATTCAATAACAATTTTTTCTTGTTGTTTCGCCGGAAATATGGGAGACAAGTTTTCATCAATCTAAATTTTAAATTTAAATTTAATAATTATTTCTTTTAGAAATTTTTATTATAGAAAAGTATATTTCACTAATTTTTTAGTTCTGCGAAAATGCAGACGATAAAAAAAATTTTTTATTCCTAGATCTTGAAAACATTTTTTTAGAAAATAAATTATTAATATTTTATAATAATTTCATCATTTGGACTTACTTGCTCGTTTTCTATTTCCATTTCATTAACAAAATTTTGTGAATTTAGCCGACGGCGTTTTGTGGGCGTCCGTTGATTAAAGAAGCTGCTGGTAGATGGAGAATCAATAATGTTTTGCTGTTGTTTATGTTTGTTTAGCCTAAAAAATTATTAATCAAAGAAATTCAAAATAAAAAAAAACACTTTTAAAATTCATACCAAATAGGATATTGATTTTTAAGAAACTCAAGCTTTTTATTTCCATTATTATTTCTACTTGGATGATTAATATTTCCAATGAGACTTTTCAAAAAATTGCTAATAATTTTTTCATCCTTGCAATGTTCTTTAAAAATCATTTTATTTATTTCATCTTCGGATCCTTTGATGGGAATTTCATAATGCTTCATGAAATCTAAAAGCTTCCATGCTTTTTTAATTGCTTTTAATTCACCAAATAATTTTTCTTTATTTTCAAATGTTTCAGCTTTCAACAAAATTTTCATTGTTTCATTTTTATTTTTCTTGTATGCATTACAAATAATTCGCCATTCTTGTGATTTCTTAGAAAATTGTCCAATTTTTTCTATATCAATTAATTCAATATCATTTCTATCAAAATGAACTAAACGAAATATATCTGCTATAATGGGTTCAGGTTGATAACCAAAATAATTTTTTAATGATTCAACCACATTTTTTCCCCATAATTCAAATTCCTCTCGATTCCAAGCAGTATTATATGGTTGAACATTTAACTTTGATGGATGTTTAGTAATTATATTATGGGCATGAAGCATCTAAAATATTATATTTTTTATTTATTGTTTTTTTTTATGTAAAGTTTTAGTTTCTCTTACCAATTCTCGAAAAGTAAACCATGAGGTAGCAGTTTTTTGGGGTAACATAATATTGAGATCTAGAAATTATTAATTGACAACCGAGCAATCAAAGCTTATAAAACGCAAATAGCAAAATGAACGAAATGGAATAAAAAATTAAATGAAAAAAGTGGCTGTTGCACAAGTAAATTAGTGCCGAGTCAATCATTAAAGCAAAAAAGATAAACTTTTAAACGAAATTTAAACTAAAATTTTTGTAAGTTTATAAACTCTTGAGGCTGAAAATTTTTTTTTTTCAACAATAAAAAATATTTGATCCATAGAAACGAAATTTTTTTTTATTTTTTTGAAAATGCTAAAAGAGTGTACATGTAATTTTGCCCTGCTGTTATAAAAAAACTATGTAGGTCAAATCGATGGGAATGATGGCAGTGGAATGGCCAGTTGTTAAGCTCAATGCTCAGGATTTAAAAATAAGTAATAAGTTTATGACGTCTTGAAAAGCTGTGTGTGAAAAAAAGAGAGGTCAAAACGAAAAGAGCTTTGTGCAATGGAGTGTTTGCAAAGTTTCATCTTTTTTTATTCTATTGATATTCCATTCAATACCTGCCTCCTGTTTGCAAATTAAAGCTTTCAGTGAGTCTCAGTCAATAAACATTATGAGTTATCTTTTGCCCTTAGAGATTTTTTGGTTTAAACCACGAGAAAAAGACAGAGAGAAAAGTAAACGACTAATAAAAAAATTTTTTATTCATTCAGTTTGTCTTATTTTTTTTTGCGAGACATGTTGATTTTTGCTTTTTCCTATTTTTTGTTTGTTTGAATATTTGAAACAAATATTATTTTCTTTTTTTGTATAATTGATTAAAACTAGCTCATAATGATTCTGAAGTACTTTAATAATTTTCTAACAATTTTTCCATTATACAAATTAACACTCTCACTTTATTTGACATCTAAAATTCTTTCAACAACATGGCTTATTAACAATTATATTTATGATCACAAAATTGAATATTTAAAAAAATAAATTTTAACCCATCAAGAATTTAGAATTTGAAATATTTACCAAAGTTTGAACATAAATATTTTTTATTGCAACAAAATACAATATTTCAAACGTTAAAGGATAAAAATAAAAATAAAAAAATTGCATTTTTCTGGACTTCATATTTACGAACTAAAGCCAGTTCCAACTTTGTTTCCTCCCAAAATTGTTAATGAAATTTATTTATTGAATACAAGGTTATGAAAATAAAGTTATTGTAGCGGCAATCGCAATTCTTGGTGAAGAATGAAATATATTTTTTATTGGTTTCAATTTCCATAAACTAAAAAATACTTTTCTTATGGGTGTACACATTCCAATGAGAATAAATGGTCGAGAAAGGTTAACAAAATCATAGGTCCATGGATACAATAAATATAAAGCATCAAAGGTTGGATCATAAGTTTTTCCAACGACAACAAAGGAATATGCAAATAACTGAAAATATTCAAAATAATTTTATAATAATTTTTAATTTTTTTTGGTAAGTTTAAAATCTTTTTTAATGGATGATTATAGAAAGAAGAAAATATTTTTAGTTCATTTATAATTATAATGCAACAGAAATAAAAATAAAAATAAAACTACAATTTTTTTTTTTTTTTTTCAAACAAAAATAAACTCATGCACTTTGTTCATAATATTTAGCAGATAAGAAAGAAGGAGTAAAAACTAGTTCTAACCAGGCCTCTTCCACGGGCCGGGTTTTGCCGGCCCGGCCTCGGCCTCGGCCCGTCCATGTCAGGCCCGGCCAGGCCTCGGCCCGTCCAAAATGGGGCCGGCCCGCGGGCTCTATTTTTTTTGCCTTGGTATCCCCTTTGGTTTTTTTTTATTATGCTGAAAATGTTCGGCCCGGCCCGGCCTCGGGCCGGCCCGTTTTGAAAATTTTCGGCCCGGCCCTCGGGCCGGGCCGGGCCGGGCTGGACGGGCCGAAGGAAGAGGCCTGGTTCTAACAAAGAAAAATTTTTTTTGCTTTATTTTCAAAACGAAAAAAAAAACTTTGCTTTGTCGGAGTTAAAAATATTTATTAAAAAAATTAATCACTAATTTCAAAGTCATTAAAATTTAGGAAATTTTTAAATACTTTTTGCGATTTTTTTAAAGCTAAAATAAAAATATAAATTTCACTTTCAAAGTTTTGTCATCATTTTTTTCTTTTTTTCAAATTATTATTTTATTTACCTGATGAAAAGTTGCAATACAATCCACAACAAAATCAAATATGGCAATAATCAATAAATTTGTTTCAGCTCTATTTGGACCATGGTTGTTTGAACACACCATATTTCTTTTTTGAAGTTTTTTAAATTTCCGTGTTCTAATATATAAACTTAATAAACTAATGCAATTTAAAATTAACGAAATAAGTGAAGTCACAAAAGTATGAATGGCGCTGCTGAGTGAATTACTAATCTGAAAATAAAGAATAGCCAAAAATTAAAAAAAATCTAGAAAGAAATATACCCGAATTGTTGGCTTTGAAACATCAATGACATAACTTCCATTGTAATCCAATGAAAATGGCATAATTACTCCAGTGCCAGTAAAATTTTGAAATGTAATACATAAAGGAAGCAATAAGCAAAGAATTACTAATGGCCATAAAAATTTACTCCAAATCTGCAAAAGTTTATTAAAACATCGATAAAAAACAAAAATTTTGTCTCAGTGAAATATTTATATCAAAGCTTGTTTCAACAATTAAAACAGAGATCATTACCATCATCGACTTGGGGTGATTCGAACTTTGGCTCAAACAAAGTGAAGAAACAACGCGCTACTCCACTGAGCCATTGTGTAAACGAAAAGATCAAACAAAAAATGCAAAGCATCAAAAGAGAAAAGAAAGAAAAAAGTCAAAACAAAAAACTTTAGTTTTTTTTTATCTTTCGTTTTCCAAACAAACAAAAAAGTGACAAACTTGTTGTTGAGATTGTGGAAAGCATAAAGCTGTAAAGCGATTGATTGCGATAGTTAAAAGTAATTCTTCTCGAACTTTTGTTAAATAAAATTTTGAAAAATGAAGGAATGAAAATAAAAATGGCGAATTTATAAATAAATATATGAATGAAGTTAGAGGAGATAAAATAAATTTGAGGTCAAGCCATATCACAACATAATTTAAGAGATCCTGAAAAAAACGATATCCTTAAGCTAATTGTTAAAATTAAAGATGAAATAAATTTTGTTTTGATGATTTTAGTTGCAACTTGCAACTTGCAAGATAGCTTTCAAAGTTCCATAAAAATACAAAAACAATTTTTGGCCTTACAACAAAACCCAAAACAATTGCAAGAGTAAAAAATGGTGATTTTAAGGATGGATTATAAAATAATTGAATTAAAACAAAAATATATAATGAAACACATGGAATTCCATAAATTACAAATACTATCATTTCCCATGTTTGTAACATTTTTGTTTCGTCTGTAAAATTTTTATTTTAAAATATACAAAGCCTGTAAAAGAAAAAGCTTGGTACCTTTTAATAAAAAACTTTTAAAATTTTAACCAGTGTTTAAAAAAATACAATATTTTTAGAAAAAGGCTTCCACTTGCATCACAAAAAGAAAAGATAAATATAAGCTTGAAAAAATAAATGAAAATAATGCTTCCATTTGCTAGTTTCTTTTTTTTCTTGGAAATGAAACGGAAGTAATAATTTATTTTGGAGGCAATGAAAGTTTAAAATATTAATAAAAAATTTACATTAACAATAACAATAAAAACCTTTAATTTGTTTTTATTTGGTAAAAATTTAGTGATACTTTTTTTTTAACTTTAAACAAGCTAGCGGGGGCGCAAAAAAAAATAAATGGCTTTGAGATTTTGTCATTATTTTGAGATATTAAATTTTTTTTATTAAAATTCATTTTTTCTTATAGATCTGAAAAAAATATTCCAAAAATTGGTAACGAATTGTTCTTTTTTTCACATACGCGAAACTGTTTTCCATTTCAAATATTGTCTTTTATAAAAAATAGGTATGATTTTGTACGAAATTTAAACTTAATATTTTTTTTTTATGAAATGATTTCAAAATTATTGAACTGGAAAAAAGTAAAACAAAACAAAAAAATAACAATAAAAAATAAAAAGAAAATTAGCAAAAAAAAAGCTTGTGTAGTTTTAATTTACTTTTGGATTACATTTTTCATGATGGGTTTTTTCAGCAAATATTTTTCCTGTTTCTTTATTCTTTTTAGCCAGGGTAGTTCTGCCATTTTCTTTGCAACCAAAACAATAAAATAAATTAAAATAATCATCAGCATTTTGAAAATTTGGAAGGAATAATCTATAACCATTTTTTCCATTAACCACCAAAGAATCAAATGCTTCGACTTCTTCGAAACCATTATCATTGTTAGTTGCTTGCAATGAGTCATTTGAATCGTTGGATGATTGAGTTAGTATTTGTTGTTGGAATTCAAGAGAATCCTCAAGAATTATAGGGTTGCTTGAAGTCCCTAATGGCTGTTGTCTTGAGACGAGTGGAGGCCATGAAATTTCTTCTTCTTCAGAAGAAGAAGATACCCCAACATATTCGATAACATTTTGTCGTTGTAGTGTTGGTGGAGTAGAAAAAAATTCTTCATCACCTTCAGAGGAAGATGATAATCCAAGATATTCCGCAACAATTTCTTGTTGTTGATTCGGTGGCAATATGGGAGAAACGTTTTCATCATTCTAAAATTTAAATTTAAATTTAATAATTATTTCTTTTAGTAATTTTTATTTTTTTAGCCCTTTTCATAACTTTTATTATTTCCATCGCTAAAATTATGGATGTAAAGAACTAATTTAGTAGCCTTGCCCTTCGCTTTTAAAATAATTTTTTAATGCGAACAAATGATAATTTGTTTTTGCATTTTTAAATATATCTCTATGGAAAACAAACTATAATTTAAACTTACTTGGTCGCTTTCTCCTTCTGTTTCATTAACAAAATTTTGAGAAGTTTCGCGACGGCGTTTTTTGGATGACCGATTGGAGCAATTGGTGAGTGGCGGTTGTTTATTATTCATTAGCCTAAAAAATATTGAAAAAATGATAGATTGATTCTAAATCAAAAAAAGTTTAAAAAAGGACCTAAAAATTTTAGAAATCCATACACAATAAAATTTGAGGAAAACTAAATATTTTAACTTTAAGTTAATGGCGGCTACTAAGTTTGATCATGAAACTTACTCATAAATTTCGATTATTGATATTGATATAGGTTGATTACTAATTTGAAGATTATCTTTAGAATTCGTTAATAAAGAAGTTTCACTAACAATTAATGCGTTTCTTAATTGTATCTTGAATGAAAGCAGCGAAACATTTTATGATTTCTATTCATAAACAAAAATTGTTTATTGGTACATATCATTTATGCGGCACTTTTTGCCACAAATAAATGTGCCTTGTATTTTACAATTTTTGCAATAAAAAAAACTTTTATAGTTTTGTGATAAAAAAAATGCAAATCCAGAATAAATATATGAGAGAGAAAAAGTTTAAATACAATCTTAAAAATTTATTAATCCTTTTTACATAACAAAAAAATTAAATTTATTCATTGGCAAAAACATAACAAAATTATAAATATCTTTGCTTTAGATGTGCAAGGAATGGCTCGGATTGAACGGTGCCTCCTTGAATTCGAGTCAAATTTGGTGGTTTTGATGGAATAATTGAAATCTAAAAAAAATTTTTTATTAAACAAAAATTTGTTATTTTAAAAACTTGCCTCAAATTGATTAAACATATTTGCTGCAAATAAATATAATTCCAATCGAGCTAATCCCTCTCCCAAACATGCACGTTTACCAATGCTGAATGGAATTAATTCTGCTTTGGTTTGAAATTTTCCATTTTCATCTCTAAATCTTTCAGGTTTAAATTTTAATGGTTCAGGAAATATTTTTTCATTATATAAAACTCTCGAAATTTGTGGAACTACAATTGTATCAGCTTTAATGGTATATCCATGAAATTCCACATCTTGAATACTTCGATGTGGAACATTATTTGGAACTAAATTACAAAGCCTTTGAGTTTCAGCAACCACTGCATTTACATATGGAAGATTCATTTTATCATCCAAAGTTATTATTCGATCTGAACCTATTACTTTTGTTAGTTCATCTTGAAGTTTTTCTTGAGCTTTGGGATTTGTCATTAGATACAAAACCATCCAAGCAAGGGTATTCGAAGTGGTTTCTTGCCCAGCCAACCACATATCAAATACACTACCAAGAAGTTGGGGATTTCTAAAAAAAATAGAAAGAATAATTTAGTATTTTTAGTTTTAAAAAATTTAAAAGTATTTTTGAGCTTCACGACAAGCGCTTAGTTAAAAAAATATAATAAAAAAATAATTAATTAACACTTACGAAAATAAATCATCTTTTTCATCAATTTTTTTTAGTTTTTGTTGTTGCCTCAAATATGCTTCAACATAATCCGTGGGTTCTGTATCTTGAGTAAAATCAATTTTAGCTTTTCTTTCTTCAATTTGTGTATCAAAAAATAATTTTAATTCAGTTCCAAGTTTTTCTGCTTGAGCATACAAACCTCGAAATATGGGTAAATGTCGAATAATTTTGCTATCAATTGAAAGTACACGAAAGAGAGGATTTGCAGACATCCGAATAAACTGTTTTATGAATTCTTTAATTTTAAAAAATTCATCCAAACTTTTCTAAAAATTATTGAGATTTAATATATTTTTTAATTTTTTTGCTCTTTAAAGTTTAAACGAAAAATTTCTTACTTCATGAAAAGCATAACCAAAAATTAATGAATTTATTATACTTCCAACTGCGACATCAATTCCATTTTGAACACTAATTTCAATTTCACCATTTTTAATTTGTTTTTTCATTTCATCAATCATCCAAGTAACTTCATTTAAAACTCGCTCTTGCATTAAATTTTTTCCAAGACCAAAGTTCCGTAAAACATGTAAAGCAAATCGGCGATGTTCTCTCCAAACATGTCCATCAGTTACAATAATTCCATGACTTCCTCCACGAAGGATTTTATTCATCATTAAATTTTTTGGTCGACCAGCAAAAACATCAGGGTTTTTGACAAAAGCTTCTTGAATAATTTCATATGAATTGAATGTGACAATGGCTTTGGTGCCCATCCAAAAAGTATATAAATCTCCATAAGTTTTGTGGAAACCTGTTAAAGCTTCCGTGATGCCTTTAGATTTAAGTTCAAACAAATTTCCTATTAATGGAAATGGAAGTGGGCCAGGTGGTAAACTTTTACGCTTCCAATAAAAAGAATGAATAAAGATGGCTAAAATAGCAGCGATACAAATATATCCAATCATATTTTTTGATTTTCAATAACCAAAATAAAATTCAAAATCAAATATTTTTCTTTCTTTTTTTATCAAAAAAAAGAATCAATCAAAAAATATTTATTTATTTTGATTTTTTTTTCCAATTTTGTTTATATACCTCCATTTGAGCACACGATTTGTGGCAGTTATGTGTCGAATCACTTGAAAAAAACACAAGAAAAGGTTTTCATCTTATTTTACTTCAGCAACAAAAATTTTGAAGCACACGAAATGTGTTAGTTATGGAACCAAACACAAATTTTTAAAGTAAAAATCATTCATCATTTTTTTTTTGGTTGAAGACAGAAAAAAATGTGCAATCAGAGGAAAGATTCAAAAACTTTATGTTCATTTATTTTTTTTTTGACACCGAAAACAATAAAATACATAAACCACACGCAATTTTGAAATAACTTTTTTTAAAGAAATAAACTAAAAAATAAATTTCCGTCATAGGAATTCGTGATTGAAAAAAACTATTTAAATTTTGTTTTAAGAATGCATGTAAAGGAAATTTTCGCTGTAACATTCCGTTTTTTTTGTTGGAAGATAAATTCATCACAAAATTGTTATGGTTGTGAAAGCAGCTGTATTCAGTTAAGTCCCATGTGTTGATCCTTCATTCTTCTTCTTTTTGCTTATCCATAAAGATATGAAAGCTGTTCGCATTTGTTCACAAATAATTAGAATTAAAAATGGTCGAGAAAGATTTACGATATCATAAGACCATGGATAAAGTAAATATATTTGATCAAATATTGGATCATAATGCCAATTACGAATAACAAAATAATATGCAAGAAACTAAAAAATATCATATAATTTAAATAATATACAATTATTTAAAGTAAGAAAAAAATGAAGAGATAGGAGGTCTGAAGTTTGATGCATGCTTTTATAAAATAGGGTTTTTTTTTTATTACGGGTTCGTTGGGTTAAGAAAGTAGTCGTTAAAAAAAAGCTTTTATTAAATAATGAAAAAAAAAAATGGAAATTTTTTTTGCAAGTGTGAAGAAAATAAAAGTTGTTGTTACGTAAAAAATTGTCATCTTTAATTTAAAGCTATTTTTATTCTTCCAGACATGTATGTATTTCATTATGTTTCCTTTTTTTGTCGAGAAAAGGGAGAAAAAAAACATTAAAAAAAGAAGTTTCTATTTATTTACCTGATGAAAAGCTGAAACCAAATCCAAGATAAAATCCAAAATTCCAATAATTAATAAATTCTTTTCAGCTTTATGATTTGCTGCGGATAATGAACCACCATTTTGTAGTTTTTTACTTCTCAAATATAAATAAATTAAAGTCATAACATTAAATATAAATGAAAGGATCGAAGCAATGCAAGTATGAATTGCATTTATCTCAGCATTCGAGATCTGAAACAAACAAATAAAAAACAGTTTTTCAACAATGTTTATAATTTTTTAAAAATAAAATATTATTTCTTACATGAAATCAATTCACAGTCACGTCAATAACATAAATGCTATTAGAATCAGAAAGATAAAAAGGTAAAATCTTGCAAACACCAGTAAGAATTTGAAAAGTAGAAAAAATTGGAGAAATTATACAAAATCCAATTGTGGGCCATAAACATGTATCCCAAATCTGAAACCAGAAGAAAAAAGTTTTTGAGTGCTAAAAAACTAAATTAATAATAAATATTTACTCTTTGTTGTTTCATTGGAAAGCATAAAGCTGTAAATCGATTGATTGCGGTGGATAAAATTAAAAGTTCTCGAACTTTAGAATTATAAAATTTTAAAAAATGTAATAAAGTAAAAAAAGAATTTGATCCTATTTTTGGGTATATCCATCCTGTTAATGGATATAAAATCAATTTAAGATCAAGCCAAATTGTTAAATGATTTGTTAAATCCTAAAACAATGAATGCTTCGAATTAAAATAATATGTAAATAAGGCTTACAAGAATGCCCATAACAGCAGATAATTTAAAAAAAGCTGATTGAAAACCAGGTTTAAATAAAATATGATATAAAACAAAAATATACAATGAAACACATGGAATTCCATATCCAATAAAAGCTAGCATCTCCCATGTTTGTAACATTTTTTGTTTATGAAAAAAAAATGGTAAATAAAAGCAAAAAAATAAATAAATGTCTTTAGTTTGTATTTTTTTGAAAAGCTTAATTATTATATATATTTTAAAATAAATTGCATATTTGCTTGCTGCCGAAAAATGTTAGAAATTTTAATCAAAATGGAATAAATTTAGATTGAAAAAAATTTTGGAAACATATGATTTAACTTTTTTTGATCCTTTGTTTTATAAATATTGTAATTATTTGTTGTGTTAAAAATCGAAAAGGCTACAAACTTTTGATTTAAAACAAATTAGAAAATTGGAAGAAATGATTACAGGTTTTTAAATTTAAAGTTGGGTAGATTTGCAGGAAATTAGAAAATTAAAAAATTTTTGGAAACAAAAAAGTAAAAATAATTAAGATCTTTGCAACCGATAAAAATAATGATTATCATTCCGCGAACTTTCCGAAAATGCCAATAGATTTTTTATTTCAGACAAAGGAAATCAAAAAACGATGTGCGTTAATATGCCTCCAGAGTATTTTTTGTTATTTGGTTTTGGCGCCATGAAAAACAAATATGCAAGGAAAATGAGAAAAGTTGACGACCAAAAAAACTAATTTTCATTATTAGTTCCAACTATTTTTTTGTGAGACACATGGAGTTCTTTTTTTTCTTGTTTTGAATATTTAAAAAACTTTTTATATTTTTATATAAAATTTTCTTTTATTAAACTTTATTTGGTTTAACCATAAAAGCTAACGTTACTTTCATTACTCAAAATTACAATTAATCCATGGGAACATCAGACTTATCGTTAAAAATTACGGTGGCTATGATCCATGATTAGAACATCCTGACCAATGTTGTAGTTATTGTGGTCAAAATGTAAACATGTTCAAGTACAATTGGACACATAGTTTGTCTTGCGACAAACAACCCGAATCAATTGTATTATCAACTTCTGAAGAAGCAATGTTGTTGTTACATTGAAAAAACTTAAACCGATTCACGATGGTTTGATCGAAGAAAAAGGCCAAATAAATGCCCAGATTCTCGAGATGGAAAACAAAAAGAACGGATATGCTGATTCATCTCAATTAGAAATTGATGAAAAGGAGCAACATATCAAAAAATTGCAAATTTACCATCAGTTGATCTCAAAAATATGAAATGCTATATTTATCAAAACGTATTAAAATAAAAAAGTAAAAATTATTACAATCTTTTGCAACCGATAAAAAAATGTGATGAAGCCAATCGTGGAGATAGCTTTTCTAATTTTAAAGGTGTTTTGATTTGCAGAAAATTTAGAAATCTATATTTTTTTCAAAACAAAAAAGTAAACAAAATTTAAATCTTTCGCAGACAGTAAAAAAAATGTGAAGAAGCCGATATGATTCTCCATGATTTTGCAACAATGAAAATGAAATTCGACATTGCACTTGCAGTTATTAATCTAAATGCCTTACACGTTTATAGTGTCATGATGGAGATTGCATGGTAAACAATTATTTTATTGGAAATATTAACTATTTTTAAATAAATTTGATAAAAAAATTTAGGGTCTCACAGGATGTTATCCTAAAGATGAAGATAAATTTTTAAGCAATAAAAATAAACACCTTAACAAAGTAATTTCTTATAAATTTGACAAAAAAAAATAGTGTGTAAAAAAATGTTTTATTTACAGCTTGTAGAATTACTCAATGTTATTACGATTCTGAATTTCCATTTGGACATTATTGTGAAAACGGGGAATGTCTCGTAAGTTTTCTTATTATTAATAATTTTTTCTTGAGGCTTTATTTTTTAATCCATTAAAAATTTTCGAGATTTTTATTTCTTTCAAAAAAGACGCGTTTAGTTCTTAAATAAATATGACATTTTTTCAACATTTTTTTAGTACCACACAGCCAAATGATTTGACGTTTTTGCTCCTAATTGTAAATGGGGATACGTTTGTGATATATGGTTCAAGGCCTCTGTTATGTACGTTTTAAAAAATATAAATATTTTAATTGACACAAATTTAATTCTTTTTTTAGCGTAAATAAAAATAATCGCTGGGAAACAGAATAAATAAATTCTTTGTTATTTTTAAGTAACTGTTGTGGATTTTTGATTTAATAAATTTTTTCCATTTTAAAGTAATCGAATTTCAAACATGGGAAATACGGTTGTAATGGTTGAAATTTGAGCTGTTTCAACCTTAGATTTGCATGGAAATTTAAAAGTTTTGCGAATTTGTTGACACATTCCTATGAGAATAAATGGTCGAGAGAGATTTACCAAATCTATCATCCATGGAGTTGATAAATATAAAGCATCAAATACAGGATTATAATATGAATTTTGAATGGAAAATGAATA
Source organism: Panagrolaimus kolymaensis (assembly GCA_028622995.1). NCBI lineage: Eukaryota > Metazoa > Nematoda > Chromadorea > Rhabditida > Panagrolaimidae > Panagrolaimus > Panagrolaimus kolymaensis. Next base: position 190,845 of record JAJQJQ010000071.1, read on the forward strand.
AGCCAGAAGCTAAAAATTTTGGATTTTTATTAAAATTAATTTCTTATGATTTGCTAAAAATTTAGCACTGTGCAGTGTTAATTTTTTTTCTTGATGCAATTTGGATTTTCATTTTTTTAGAATTTTAATTTTATGACTTACTTGATGAAAAGCTGCAAGTAAAGCAACAAAAAAGTCGAAAATTGCAACCATAAATAAATTAATTTCAGCATTGTTTACGGCAACATTTGAAATTCTTACATTATTATTATTTCGTTTGGCTTTTTTAGTTTGATTGTATAAATTTAACAAACTTAAACAATTAAACATCAGCGACAAAAGTGAAGTAACAATGGTATGAGTTGCATTTATTAGGCCGGTGCTTCTCTAAAAAAAGAATAAGCATTTTAGATTTTTGACTTTATAAATAATCTTACTCTTAAAAATGTTATACTTGGTTGAACAATAATTACATAACTTCCATTGTAATCAAAAGAAAAAGGCCAAATTTCGCAGCTGGCAAATAAATTTTGAAATGTCACGCAAAAAGGAAGAATAAAACATAAACCAATAATTGGCCATAAAATTAGGCTCCAAATCTGTAAAGGAAAATAAAATAAATTTAGTGTAAAAAATGTTTTATGTTTTGGGTCTAACGAGAAACAACAATAAGGCACAGAAGATTGTGATTTTTTAACAATGCTTTTTGCTTACAAAAAAACAAAGATTTTCTCGGTTAATAACTCACTTTTTGCTGCTTAAATGGAAAACACAAAGCTGTAAATCGATTGAAGCTTGTTGAAAGGAGTAACTCTTCTCTCACTTTTGAACTATAATAAGCTAAAAATTGAATGAAACATAAAACAAATGGAGCATCAAATGTAAAATATATTGCTGAAGTTAAAGGTGAAAGAATAAGTTTTAAATTAATCCAACCCATTATATAATTTGTTAAATCCTAAAATTTGCATGTTTACTCAAGTTTTACCAGCCAAATTTTCGTATCCTAAAAAGTGGAAGAAATATCTCACCACAAAACCCAAAACAATTGCAAGAGTAAAAAATGGAGATTTTAAGGAAGGATTATAAAATAATTGAATTAAAACAAAAATATATAATGAAACACATGGAATTCCATAAATTACAAATACTATCATTTCCCATGTATGAAGCATTTTTCCTTTTCAGTCAAAATAAATTTTAGCTGAATGTTTGAAGAAAGAAAGATTACGAATAAAATTTGAAGCTTTATTATAAAAAAAATTAAAATTCAGACATATGTTTCAAGGAATATCAGAAAAATAAATTTTTACGCAAGTTCTTTTTTCAGGCCACTTTTTTTAAATTTAAAATCCAAATGTTCAGCATAAATAATGAATTATTTAAAAAAAGGCAGCTGTCTTTTAAGAATGTAAATAATTAAAAATTTACAAGAAAAATTTTAACTTTCAGCTACTTCCTTAGAATTTCTATTATTGGAATTGGGTCCTAAAATAATATAAAAAAATACATTTAAAAAATTTTTGTGTTTATTTTCTGAGAAAAGCGTAAATAAAAAGATTTGCATAATTTATTATTTTTATTTATTATTTTATTTTAGCATTTAGTAATTACCCAACCATAAAATCATAAAATAGAGCATTTTTTTACTATTTTTTTTTTGATTTACAAACATTTTAAAATTAATTGCAAAAAATGCAATTAAAAAAGAGAATCAATATTTTATTTAATAAATTCTTTAATCTTGTCTTCATAAAAACATTTATTCAACGTTTATGGGAAACTATTTTTCAAAGTTTTTTTTGTTCTTTTTTACAGGAATCCAAAAGTTCAGGTTTAGTTGAAACGTCTCATCAAGAAAATATATCACAAAGTTAAGTTTTGCAAAAAAATAATATTTTATTTAAAGTTTTATTTTATATGAAAAAATATATTTACAAAAGACAAAGGATAAACAAAAATAGATGGAATCAATCAGAAAAAACCAAAACACTTTACAAAAAAAATTTAATTATACATTATTATATATTTCTAAGGGTTGCAGCAAGAGTTGTTGGATTTAGTTCATACATCGCTGCAGTAATATTGGGAACACCGAATCCATGATTATTTTGCAACATTTGATTTGAAGATCGATTTTGTCCCATATTTATTAATTGTGCAGTCGACTAAAATTAACGATTTTAAAAAAGCTATAAAAATAATGCGGGTTTTATACTACCTTCATGGGTTGTCTAACCGATGCTGTTTGTGTTCGAGGTTGATTTTCACTGGAACGTATCTCATTCATTTTCTGTGGATGAACAAACGGAACAGCAGTATCCTGATGCATTAATTCATGAACTTTTCGAAGCTGCTGTTGTGGCTGCTGCTGCGACATTTGTCCATTTTCTATCTGAGCTTGCTGATCCTGATCCATTGGATGACTTTGATGAATGTGTTGTGGTTGCAACAAGGAAGGGGATACAGCTGGCATGGAAGATGATGAACTAAGATGTGGGTTTGAAGAAGGTTGATTATAAGAGCTTTTTAGTGGAATCAAAGAACCAGCATTTGATTGTTGTGATGACAAAACTGATTTTCTTGGCTAAAATAATATGTTATATATCTTTTAATTAATATTTTTAATTAAGATTTACCCGAATTTTAAGTGCACCAGAAAATAATTTATTCAAAACTTTTTGTTTTCGATTCACTTTATCGCTCGCTACTTGAACTGCTTCTTCTTCCTCTCTAATTTGCTGGATTCTTTTTTTCAATTCATTTTCTGCTGCAGTTGCTTTATTTTGGGCTTCAATAACTTCAAATTTAGCTTGGACAGAAGCAACTTGTTTTTCGTTCATTTTTTTAGTTAAATCTTTATTTTCTATTACCATTTTATTCATTTGTTCTTCTTTCTTTTCCAAGAGCTTTTTCAAATTCTCCACTTCACCTTCCAATTGTTGAGATTTTTTATTCGCTTCATTTTTATCTGCCAAATATTTTACAACCTTTTTAGATTCATCTTCTAATTTTTTCTCAGCTTCCATGCGCTTTCGAAATTCACAATTTCTATCTTCCTTAGTAACTATCAGCTTTTCATTCAACTTTTTGATATCAATTTTATGCTGTTTTTCATTAACAATCAAACTATTATTTTCTTTTTGAAGGTTTTGATTGTCTTTTAATAGTCGGTCATTATTTTCTTTTAACTTTTGTATTTCTTGTTGCTGGCTATTTAAAATATTATTATATCTCTCTGCTTCATCTTGAAGTTGCACTTTCTGAAAAATGAATAAAAAATTGTATTTGCATATTTTTTTTTATAAAACTTTACTTACGAGTTTTTTATTTTCTTCTAAAATTTCAAATATTCTTTTATGAGAATTTCCCAATGCATTGATTGCAGTTTGATGTGAATTGTGTTCGTTTTGTAATGCCGCGTTTAGTTCATCACATTTTTTAACTATATCTCGATGTAATTTAGCAACAAAATCGTTTTCATAACAAACATTTTTTATACCCTAAAACAAAAACAAATTATTATTAGTTTTATAAATAAGAAGAAAAAATAATTAAAACTCTTACCTTTCGAATATTATCCATTACTGTTTGATTTACTTCCTCAAGTTTTAGCTTTTTGATATCCTCATAAAATTTTACATATAAGCCAATTTCATAATGATGCCGGGTTACATCAGCAATAGAAGAATTTATTGGTGGTGGAAAATAATTATATTGAGATAATGCATTCTGAGCAGCATTATTAATTGAAGTTGGCACAAATGGTGATAAATTTAATAATGGTGGTGTTGGTTGAGGTGGCAAAAATAAACCTGGCTGAAGTAAGTTTTCGCCAACAACTGGAGTCGAAGGGTTAGAAGCTACAGTATCACCAGACGATGGAGTTGTATAGATATTTTCTGGAGATTTAAGAATGGCTATATTAGCAAGATTAAAAGATTTAAAATTAATTGGAGGTTTAAATGATTTTAGAGTGCCAAAATAATTGTTATCTTCCGCTGAGTATGCAAATTTCGATGCATTCGATTTTGAGGAGGACTCTTCCGCCGGAGTTGGTGGTGTTGGAATGACAATCGATGGAGATGTTTCGATTTCAGCCATATCGTCAGAAATATTGATAAGATTTGATTCTTGTAAAATTCTTGGAAGTGTTGGATTTAAATTTGTTGGATAAGGGTTTAAAAGCGGATTTCGAATGACTAAAAAAATAAAATTATGCTGGAAAAAAAGGTTTAAATAATAAATACCATATGGAGAATCTTGTTCCAATCTGGGATCAGCAATTTTTCGCTTTTTCACCGGAGGCATACCATTTACGTCCTATAAAAGGTTAAATTATTATAATAAAAGCACGAGAAAAAAAAAGACATACTTTATTATTTAGAATTGAAAAGTTTTCAATATTGGATTTATTACGATGATTCATGATTAATAAAAAAAAATTGTTGGATAAATAAAAAAGCAGCCAACAAATACATCAAAAGAATATTAATAATTTATCAATGTGAAAATAAAAAATATGCGTTTGCTTCTTTTTACCTAAAAATAAATCATAAATACTTGAAATTAATTATTATGGTTCAAAGGCATTTGCTTATTCACGTTGGATAACTTTTTGATTATTCGTTTATTTATTTAGGAAGAAATTTATAAGAATAGTCCTGAAGTATCATTTCATCACCCTTTCATTTTTAATCAAAGAACAAGAGCCGCCTTCCAAAAGCAAAACCATAATATTCAAAGCAACGACAAACAAAAAAAGATATCGTTTTTTAAAAAAAAATATAAAAACCTTTAGAAATTTTTGCACTTTTTTTTATTTATGTATGTATTCAAAATATAATTAAATAAAAATTTTATAGAGAAGATTGAAAGGAAAAATTCAAAAGTTTTGATTTGTGATAAAAAAAAACTAATTATTTTTATTTATTAATTTTGTTTTTTAAAAAACTTATAAAAAAGAATGAAAATTTTAGTTTCGCCAATATTGCTCAAGTATGAATCATACCGGTGATGGTAATTTCAGTTCAAATTTCTGACAAAATCATTGTTTTCGGTTGATAAAATTTTATTTATATATTTTTTGTTTACAATAAAAAATATCCAAAAATAAACTTTTTATTGAGAAACAGGCGTGAATTAAATTAAAACAGGAAATTATTTAAAAGAAAATTTATTTGAAAGTTATTATAAAATCAATAAATAATTAAACAGTCAAAAAAGTGAGTAATATTATACAAACATCCTATTTGTTTTCTATCTAAAAACTCTTTAAAAATAAAGCAGATAACCAAAAAAAATAAAAATCAGCATAAATATGGAATATATATATTGTTTAATAAATTATTCAAGCATGGAATCTTTTCAGATAAAATTTCGCAAAACTGATGGGGTTGCCAAAATATCAACCATCACCTTAAAATGATTTCAATAAGTTTTTCGCTAAGAAATTATAAATTTTAGTTAAAAATAGACAAATGAGTATTTAAACTTTATAAATATTTATGGATTCACATCTGTTCCAGTCGGAATCGTTTATTAATAAAGGGCAGATAAAAAAACAAATTAAAGAAAAATTAAATTTTAAAAGCTTGTCCTATTTTTAGAACTGACTTGCAATAACAATTAATGCGTCGAAATCAACTTCCATTGACAATTTTGGAATTGCTGGAATGTGTTATTGATTGGAAGCAGATAAAAAATAAAAATAAAAAGTTAAATTTTAAAAGCGTTTCCTTTTTTTAGAACAGACTTGCAATAACCATTAGTAGCCATAAAGCATAGTTTTTTTAATCTTCCTTTTATTTTTTTCCAATGAAGAGCCATCCAATTAACAACAACAGTCAAAAGATCAAAGAAAAAGCGGGTTACAATCTTTCTTTTTTTAATGTCTATTGGAAGAAGAAAAAAGAAAAGAAGTGAAAAAGTTTTGTATTTTTTTGTTCAATTTTTTATTAAATATATTCTTTAAAAATCTGTACATATGAGGCAAAAGGAGGAGAGATAAATAATAATAAAATAATCTACATAAAAAAGAGAGAAAAATAAGATTTTTACGAAACTTCAAAAAAAATTATACTAAATTTCTAAGAGTTGCTGAAAGAGTGGTTGGATTTAGTTCATACATAGCTGCAGTAATATTAGGAACACCAAATTCATGATTGTTTGGCAAGATTTGATTTGGTTGATTTTGTCCCAAATTTATTAATTCATCGATTGGCTAAAAAAAAGTGTTTGTGAATTAAAAATAAAACCGATGGGTTTTATCGTACCTCCAAAGGTCGGACAATTTCTGTTCGTGATTGAGGTGATCTTTGCTGATTGATTAAATTCGATGCTGAAGAAATATTTGGACTATTTGCTTGATTTGAAGCTTTTTCTGTTTGTTCATTTTCTAAATCTATTACTTGAATAGTTGAAGATGAAACAGAAGAGGATTGACGATTTATCTGGGCTTGATTTAAAGTGGACCTTGACCGTTGATTTCTTCTTTGATGTTGCACCAATAATGGCGTGGAAGATAAAGCTGATGAAATATTTGGTTGATTTATTGGAGTTAAATTAGCATTTGACGACGGTGGTGGTGGTGGACGAGGTTGGATAGAATAAGTTTGACCTCGATGAAGATTTGGAGAAAAAGCCGGAGCTATACTTCTTGATCTTCGCTTTAATATTGATCTTATTACTGGATTAACAACGCGAGGATGTGGTATCGCAGAAGGTTGATGTCGAATTGGATCTACTATTCCAAGTGGCCTTTCAATCACTTGTGGTTGTGGTCTCATTGGTGGTCTCATTGGTGGTCTCACAGGAAGTTGCTGTGGAATTGGACCCATCATTCTTAGTGGCTGTCGTTGAATTACTTGTGGTTGTGGTCTAACACGAGGCTGTTGTGGTCTAATCGGCATTGAAGGCGTAATAGTTGCGTTTTGATTATTTTCTGCTTGATTATTTGTGATATCACCGAAACGTATATAATTTATCAACCAATTAATAAAAGGGTGTGAATGTGAAACAACATTTATTGTGACCAAGTTTGAGACAGCACCAAATAATTGTCTTCGGAAATTGGATTCTAATGAATCATAATATTGTTGAAAACTTTCTTGTGCATTAACAAAATAATTTGGTGGCATTCGTTCGATCAAATGATTTAGATTATTTTGGATACAACAAACGTCAGCATTTTGTTGTTGAATTTGCTGAATGGTATTTAATTGTTGTAGACGAGCATTTTGAACAGGATTTTCAGGTCTATTGGGTAATCCACGAACACTCAGTTGTTGTCGAGCCAAAGCTAGCGTCAATTGAGGACTAAGAGGACTAATATGAGATTGTTGACCAACTTGATAATTTTGGTAAAGTTCTTGCTCTTGCATAATTGGATTTGATGTTGGATTAATTGGTTGAGCAGGTGTGGAAGAAGATGAACTAGGAGATGAGTTAGAAGTATTTCGAATAAAAAATAATCTTTGATTATTAGATGGATCAGCATTCTGAGGTCTAATGGATAATCCTGGAGCTCTTGGAAGCTGTTGTGGAGGAATATGTTGAGGTCTAACTTGAGCTCGCTGACCACCTGGATAAGCTTGGCGAAGTTGTTGTGGTTGTATAGGACAAGGATGTTGTAATAAAGGTAGTGGTCGAGTTGGTTGAGCTGGGCTAAAAGTTGACGAACTAGGAGTGGAGTTGTTAGAAGGTGGATTAGGTTCAACATTTTGATCATCGGAAGGAACAGCATTAGGAAGAGTATGTATTATAGCAGCTTGTTCTTGGGGCACAACTTTCTTTTTTTTCTAAAATAATGCTATTTTATTTAAATTAAGCGGGTTAAAATTTACCGAAATGTTTTGCCTTTGAGTTTCACAAAATAAATTATTCAAAACTTGTTGTTTTCGATTCACTTCAGCGCTCATAGATTCAAGCGCTTCTTTTTCTTTTATAAGTTGTTGTGTTGTCTTTTCCATTAACTCTTTAAATTTTATCAATTCCCTTTCTGCGGCCGTTGCTCGATGTTCTGCTTCAATAGCTTCCGATTTAGCTTGGAGACAATCAGATTGTTGGTTTTTAATTTTATTGTTTAAATTCTTGCATTCTGATTCCATTTTATTCATTTGTTCTTCTTTCTTTTCCAAAAGCTTTTTCAAATTCTCCACTTCACCTTCCAATTGTTGAGATTTTTTATTTGCTTCATTTTTATCTGCTAAATATTTTACAACCTTTTTAGATTCATCTTCTAATTTTCGTTCAGCTTCCATACGATTTTGGAATTCACGATTTCTATCGGTCTCAAACGCATTTAATTTTTTATTCAAACATTGAAGATTAATTTCATGCTTCTTTGCACTATCCATCAAGCTTTTATTCTCTTTTTGAAGCTTTTCATTTTCGAGAAATATCATTTCATTCTTTTCTTTAAAATCACGAAGATCTTGTTGTTCACTATTCTTGATAATTTCTCTATTATTATACTTGCAAGTTTCGTCTCTAAGCTTGTTTTCCTAAAAAAATATTAAAAATTGTTTAGTAGGGGTTTTTTAAAGATTGTTGCCAAAAAAAACTTACGAGGTTTTTGTTGTTTTCATTTAGTTCAGCTAGTTTTTTATGAGAAATTTCCAATGCATTGGTGGAATTACGATGTGAATTCTGTTCATTTTGTAGCTCCATTTTTAACTCCTCACATTTTTTAGCTGTATCACGGTTTAATACACTCAAATTATCACTTTGAAAAAGAATATCTCCGATACCCTAAAAAAACAAAGCATTAGCTATAGAGAATTAAGAAAATAAAAAAAAATCGTTACATTTCGAATATTATCCATGACTGCTTGATTTATTTCCTCAAGTTTTAGCTTTTTGATATCCTCATAAAATTTAGCATAAATTTCCCTTTCATTTCGAATTTCACCATTAATAATCGTTGAATTGATTAAGGGTTTAAAATAATTAGATCGATCTAAGGCATTTGGAGCATCTTTTCTTGAAGTTGGAACATCATTATTATTAGATGGTGATATATTTAATGATGGTGGTTGAGGAGTTGGGGATAAATATAAATCAGACACATGATTTTTTTCATTACCAATCGAAGTGAAAGAAGGAGAAGAAGCTAAAGTGAAATGTGATGGTGAAATTTGATTGATATTCTGTTGAGGTGGAAGAGAAGCTACTGAAGCTTCAAGAATATTAAAAGATTTAAAATTAATCAAAGGATAAGGAGTTTTTGGAATGGTAATAATTTCTTCTTCATCTTCGTTTGAAGAAGAAGGCTTTGATGTAATGGAAGTTGACGATTTTGTTGGTCCATTTATGAGAGGTGGACGAAGCGATGCTATAATTTGAGGCGATGATTCTGCTTCAATTTTATCGTCATCATCATCAGAAGAAGAAGAATCGAGCCATTTATATATTTGTGAAGGGTTTGATTTAAAAGGCGCGGGTGAGCGATGAGAAATATTATTCTTAGCGACTAAAAAAAAGTAAAAAGTTAAACTTGAATAATAAGCTTTAATATTAACCATTTGGAGTATCTGTTTTCGCTTTCTTCGGACTAGCAATTCGTCGTTTTTTGACTTTTGGTTCATCGCTAACATCCTGAAAACTTTTAATTATTTTTCTATAAAAGCCACAAAAAAAAAGAATAAACATACTTTATTATTTCCATTTTCAAAGTTTTCACTATCTGAATAATTTAAATATGGCGGTTTCATTTTTGATAAACAAAAATACCAAAATGCCGAAATCTATGGAAAATAAAAAAGCCAAAAAATAAAATTTTGATATAAATTAATAAACAAAGAAATTGAATAAACCTTTAAAAAAAATGTTTAGAATAAATCAATGAAGAAAAAAGCGCGCTGATCTTCTTTTTTTATTAAATATCATAAACACTTGAAACTTTTTATTTATGGTTCAAAGGCATTTTTAAGTTCTCTTTGGATGACCTATATATTTTTTGTTTTGCTTTAACCGATGCGAGTAGTCTTAAAGCATAGATTCGCACTTCCTTACATTTTTAGCCAAAGAAAGAGGTTAGTCACTCGACAACTAAAGAAATATTCCTCAAAAATAATAACATCTTTATTTTTCTTACTGCAGCTAACAAACTTTAAATTGTTTTTTATTTTATTTTATTTTATTGAACTTAAAAACCAAAAACTTTTTTATTTTGAAAAAAAAAAAAATAATTTCAAAAAATAAGTAAAATTTTATCAAGCGGTAGTAATGGTACATTCGCCAGGTCCATGACCAAACTTTCTGGTGTTGGTAAAAATGAGTGCTGGTAGTATTGTTTCGTTATGTTTGATTAAAATTTTTCGTTTCAAATACAAATTTGTGGAATCCGTTACTAAGCAATATTCATCATCATTGATAAATTTGGAAATGTTTGGCTTTTGTGGACATGGAATTATCGCATTCCATTGATGAAATTCTGGGGATGCTGATGTTAGCTGGGGATTAAAGTTGTTTTGACCGTCTACAAGGTTAACGAATATTATAAATTGCATAAAATAAATAAATTAATCTTTCATAAAAACTTACAAACATGAAAATTCGGATGATTATAAGTCGAATGCATATGAACATTTTGGTAATGAATTTGTTGATTTATTTGAGTTTTATTTGATTCTCGCCCGTTTAAGTTTTTAATTAGATTATATGTAGTTTCATTAAAAACATAAGCAACTGCTTCACCGACACCAGCTTGAATAAATTTAAGACATTTAGCTATAAAAAAAGGTTAATTTAATTTCCAACACATAATTAATCTAGAAACTCGTAGTTCGCGAAAGAGAAAAAAGAAACGTTTGGTTTATAAATTTTAAGCAAATAAATTACCTCTAGGCTTGTTATGATATAAGCTAACGAATGTTGAGTTTATTCCAGTTGATCTTAAAGTAATAGAATCAAGTAAAATTTTGCTGAATTCTTCATAAGTAAATAAATAGCCTATGGGAGCTGGAAAAAAACATTATATAATTTCACGGTGTAACAAAAAATTCAACAATTTATCTAAATTATAGCTCCACATAATATTAAAGCAATCAATAAACCTACCAACTACACGACTAAGATATTCCATGCTCATCGTTGGAAATCGAATATATGGCAAAATATCGGTTAAAATATTTTTGAGCGCAAGTTTATATTCTTCGGTTGAAGGATCCATCGCATCAATTTTTGAAAGTTGATGCTTTGCCCATTTTAATATCTAAAGCGAAAAAAATAATAATTAAATGAAACAAATAAAGTTTACGGCATCAAAGAAAGTTTCCTCCGCAACATTGAGAAGTTCAAATTTAGCAATATCAATCAAACATTCGATTGAAATTTCATAGAATTCATTTAATTCTAAAACATCTTCAGTATTTTCAGAAATAAACGCTGTAATTTTTTCCATCATTTTAGTTAAAGAATATTTCTTCGCAAGCTCGAACCCTTTAATGGCATTTTCTACATTGACTGCATTAGACATCAAATAAAGATCACAATAATCTTTTAACGCTTCAACATCATAAGCTTCAGCCAAATCAACAATAATGGAAATATTTTCTGGAGTAAGATTGCATTCGCCAAAATAGAAAAATTTTAAGAATTCTTTAAAATCTTCAAAAGTGTTTGTTGAAATTTTGATAGGTTTATTTTTATTTGTCGCCCATTCTCCAAAAATCATTGCTTCAAAAACTTTTGAGATTGGCCATAAAATAAAGGAATGAGTATGGAGTTGTTGCTGAAATGGTTATCTTGAAAACATAGAAAAAGTTAAACTTTTCTCTATCAAGACACTTAAAAAAACTTAAGCATAAAATATAAAATTGCTTTCTTTTTTAAACTTGATAAAAGATTTACTCACCTTATCTGCAAATTGAAAAACAACATCAAAATGACCTTTGTCATTATCTTGTGACTCAAACATAAAATATCTTTGATTAGATAAATTATGCAAATGATTGCATTTATCAGAATTGTGAGAATCCATTTAATAAAAAAATTTTATTTTCAAAGAAACAAGAAAAAATTTTTGCAACAACTTTGCGAGATGAAAAAAATGTAGCGTTCGTTGTTTCCTTTTTTTTCTCGCAATTGATCCACTTCCAAAGCAAGCAAAAACAAAAAAAGAGATAAAGGTTTTTTTACACAACGGGTCATTTTTGTGCGTCTTTCCATCATTCACATGTGAGAGCAACTTTTTTATGCATAGTGAAGTGTGGAGTTAGTTTAGAAAAAAGAAGAGGAAATGTTCAAACCATAGGGTTAAAATAAAAATAAAAAACTCTCTTAGAAATTTCATCAATCATAGAAGAAAAAAACAATTATTCTAAGCATCAAAACTCTTGGTTCTTGGAACGGTGAAGGATATTGAGTTATTTAAATTTTTAACCAAGGTGAACTGAACATGAACGAAAAATCTATAAACCTAAAATTGAAAAGTGGATTCAAAATATACCGAAGGTAATAAATAAAATTTTTTGTGTTAAGTTGTATATCAACAAATTCCCCTTGCTGATTGATGATAGTGCAGCTTTAATAACAAAAAATTAAGAAATTAAGTTAAAGTTTAAAAAATAATAAATCTTGTCGATAGCTTTTATTTTTCAATGAAAAGTAAAAACAAACATAAAAAATAAAACCTGATTTTTATATAAATTAATGCCACTTGTTGTTGCTTTGGCTTTACTTAATAATAACAATTATTTGTTATAACTTCTTCTTACAGTATGCCATCTTTTTGCTTATTATTGTTTTGTTTTGTTTGTGACTAAGAAGGAAATAGAAATTGCATAAAAATTTGTAGGTCAAAGACATTGGTCTGCCAATCTCGACTTGCACTCTCTTTTATTCATCATGGTTTGGCTAATCTTATCGTGCCATTTTAGCGCACTCTCTTTTTTAAATATCGATTCTAAGGCAGAGGTCCTTTGCTTCTTTCTTATATTTTCAGTTTTTTTTCTCGTCAGTTGTTACATTTTGTTTGAATAAAGAGCAGTTTGGCTCAAGAAATAGCTCTCACTTGAGTTAATTAATGCATGAAAAATATATCTGTGTTTTGTCGTCAAAATTTATGTTATGCATTTTAAATATTTTTTAACTGTTTTAAGTTTACTTTTTTTTCGCTTTGTTTGTTTAAAATTTTCCTTCGAAAAATGTCGCGATAAAAAAGAAGTGGCATTTTTTTTCTTTTCTTTTTTTTGGCAGTTTTTGTCTTGTTGGTTCAAAAAAATTCTGCCTGCAACAAGATTTTTTAAACTTTATCTTTGCCAGATTTTTCTCTGACGATACTTAGTTATTTATCGATCAAAGTCCATTTGATCCTTTGATGATTAATTTTAGTTTTTGTAAATGTTATTCGTTTTGATTTGTGAATTAAATGATAGCAAGGCGTTGTATGGCCTGATAGCGATTGCTTGGATTGAAATAAGGTTTTTGGAAGAAATATTCATTCTTTGGTTTAATTTAGATTTTGTTTTATCGAATAATCATTTTTCTCTGATTTTTTGTATTTATTCGTGTTAAAAATTGTAAATAAAATTATTAAATTATTATTCAAATTTTGATTTAACTTTATTTTAAAATCCAACAATGCCATTTTTTCTCGTGTACTTTGCTCATTAATTACACCATCTTATTATTCTCGTGTTTCATCAATATCTTATTGTTATAAAAAATTAAATACCAAATTTTTTTAGAAGCCATGAAAATTTTTCTTTGCCTTCTTGTATTAATTGCTTTTTCTTGTGCAAATGCTGATAATCCTTCGATTGTAAGTTATTTAAAGCTTAATTATATATTTTTTAAAATTTCGAATCTATTTATTTAGGTTGGCTTTTTTAACGGAACTTTTACTTGGAAATTTGACCGAACTTTATTAGATAAGTTATTATCAATTGAATTTCTTAAAATTTATGATACTACGGATAATGATCATACATATTACGTCCATCTTGCAACTATTTTCGACCTAGGTTTTTTTAAAATCAGTGGTCACTCAGTTATAGTTGAACTTAATGATACTATTGATATGCCAATTTATTATAAAGTATGGTCTCCTTATTTTGATTATGGAACGAATTATATTTCCAAAGAAACTAGAGAAAATTTCACAGAATTTGAAGTAAACATAAATGCCATTTACCAAAAAAATTCATTCATCAAAAAACCGAGTAAAGCAATTTCCAGTCAATGCGAAGATATGGATGATATTAGAAAAATGATGACCTTAGACAAAAATAATACCAAAGTTGTTATAAAGAGCAGTAGCAAAAATGTTACGGTAAACTGAATTAGTTTCATTTCCCATTTAATTTTTTGTTTTTAGACTTCACAAAAGGTTATGGCAGGATGTTCTAACGTTTTCCCCAGCTTTTTGGCCGATGGTGCAACTAATTTCACCCTTAATAAATATACTTTCGATACTATTCAAAAGATGGTTGAGTTTTGCGAAACTGCCGTTATCAAGGAAATGGGAAACACGGAAGGAGAACTTTTTGAAATCGCCAATGTTTTTCAAATGCCATGTTTAATGGTAAAAAAATTATAAATATTAATAAACTATTATAACGAAATTTTTAGGATTATTTATTCAAAAAATCGTATGAAGATGTTAACGATGAAAATGCAGTTTTTCGATTAAAATATGCAAAAATCTATAATAAATACGATCTTGAAGATTCACTTCTTGATGAAAACAAAGCTTTGCGAGAAAAAGAAGAAAATTTTCTTGGTACCGCATTTCGTTGGCTTATGAAGGTGTTTTAATTATTGACTTTTATCGACAAGAAAACGAGGTTGTTTATGAATTAAATCGAGAAGTTAAACTAAATTTTATATGTCGTCATGCCAATTTTTTTTTGTCAAATATTTATTTTGTTATTAAAGTTATCTTTTTTGTAACTCCAAAATCAGTGTTGTGATTTTGTATTTTGGTCGCACCGGGCACCGCACCGAGCACCAGCCATTTTTAAAAATCGCACCAAACACCGCACCGACACCAAAATTTTTTAAATTAATTTTTTTATAATTGATATTTTTGAATATAATAATAACAAAAGGATTATTTAAACGTGTTTTATAGCGTTTTCCACCACTTTTAAGCTTTATAAAAGTCAAAAAAAGCTCAAAATTCCGAATTTTTAAATTAAAAATTTTTTTATCGCACCAAGCACCGCACCAAGCACCAGTTGGTGCGCACCGGTGCGGTGCGGGTGCTGTGCGAGTCACAACACTGTCCAAAATATGCTTGCTCATTTATAAATATGAGGCAGCAATAATTCCATCCTTTCTTCAATTAGTCTAATAGTATTTATTTGGTTTAATTGCATTTAAATATTTTTGAAGCTATGAAAAAAAGAAAGGTGTTAAAGAATCAAAAAATAAACCTAAAATTTTCTATCCTTTTTATTTGTGCTCGTTCCCTTCATTACATTTACTTATTTTTATATTCATTTTTAAAAATACATTTTATAAAAAAATTCGTTTAAAAAGAAATAAGAGTCTTGAAGAAACAAATCGATTTTAATAAATGAAATTAACAATTGATGAATTAATTTCGTCGGGGTTTAAATTCTGGCATTAAGCAAGATTTCACTCAATTTTTCATAAGAAAACAAGTATCCAATTGGAACTGAAATAATTGGAGTCAGTGAAAGAAATTTTTTAAGCAAAAAGAAATTTACCAAGAACACGACACAAATATTCTCTGCGCATGGTAGAAAAATTTATTAATGGCAAAATATCGGTTAAAATATTTTTGAGCGCGACTTCTTCGGTAGAACAATCCACAACATCATCATTTTTTTGAAAGTTGGAGCGCGGCCCATCTTAAAATCTAAAATGTTTAATGTTCAAAAAAAGATAGCAAAAAATCGAAACAAAAAAACTAACAGCGTAAAATAAATCTTCTTGATTAATATTTAGAGTTTCAAATTTTAAAATTTCAATTAAATATACTTTTGGAATTTCCATAAAGTTTGGTTGCTTTAAAACGTCGTGAGTATTTTCAGAAATAAATAATGAAACAATTTTTTTAGTGGTTGTTAAAGAATATTTCGTTGCCAATTCAAAGCCTTTGATGGCATTTTCAAAGTTTACTGTAATTGAAAGCAAATAAATGTCACAATATTTTTTTAATGTTTCAACATCGTAAGCTTCAGCCAAATCAACGATAACGGAAATATTTTCTGGAGTAAGCTTGCATTCGCCAAAATAGAAAAATTTTAAGAATTCTTTAAAATCTTCAAAAGTGTTTGTGGAGATTTTAATTGAGGCTTTCTCATTTGCCCAGGGTCCATGAAACATTGTTTCAAAAACTATGGAAATCGGCCAAATGATGAAGGAATGGCAATGAAGTTTCTAAAAAAATTTTAAAATGCATCAATCAAAGAAGGCAAAATAAGGTTTGATAATAAAAAATGGACTAACCTTATTATCCATAAATTGAAAAGTAATATCAAAATGGCTTTCATCAAAATTTTGTGACTCAAACATAGAATATCGCTGCCTTGAAATACTATCCAAATGGTTCTCAGATTGAATGGTTGGAGAACTCATAACGTTGAATGAAAACAAAATTTAAATGACAAAATTTTAAAATAAAATAAAAATTACAAATTTTTAACCAAAAAAGAGCCAATCGCTTTTTTTCAAAATCTCCTAACTTCCAAAAAAAGAAAAAAAGAAAGAGAAGAGTCATCATGCCATGCCATGTAAGGATGGCTCGGGCCGGGATTTTCGAGGCCCGGCCCGGCCCGGGCTTTAGATTTTTGGGCCCGGCCCGGCCCCGCTAAAACCCCATTTTTTTCGGCCCGGCCCGGGCCGGGCCTTCAAATTTTTTTTATTTGCCTTGGTAATCCCTTTGATTTTTTTCTTTTTTTTATTTTTAAATCATAAATCTCGGCCCGGGCCGGGCCGGGCTTTTGCGGGCCGACCAGGCCCGGTGCCATCCCTAATGCCATGCCAACTTCATAAGAGCCATAAAGCTTTGCATAAGCTTTCTCCAGCAAAGCGCTCCAAAATTCATTTTCACATTGAGAGTGCATAAAATATAGTTTATTTTTAACAGTAGGAAGTCGATCGTTAATTACAACATCCACCCATTTTCCATAACGCCAAAATTTGAAATGAAAGATTCCTGCATAATTTTCAGTAAAGCTTTGATCGGGAGATACAACACGGAAGAAAAGCTTTTTTTTCAAAGCTAAAATTGCAGCTGCAGCAACAAACCAGCAGTTACCGAGATCCCCTTGAACCACATCAAAACGATATTCACCATGAACAAAAAATTGTGGATCATTGACAATTTCCTAAAAAAAATTTTTATAAACAATTTTTGTAATAATTTGTTTCGTTTTATTTACCCAAGGTCTTCGCCAAATGATTTTTGCTTTGAAAGCTTTAGAGTAATATAAACTATCGTTATTTGCTGGAAATTCAGGATCTTCGAACAATTTCCCTTCACGAAGACATTTATCTCGTTCAACATAAAAATCAATATCCAAGCTAGGTCGTTTAGAATCTTCCGATACAAATGGAACTGCCTAAAGCATTTTCAATTAGTACAACTTTTTTTTGGTAATATATATTATCTTACATCATTTATTATTTTACCAACGTTGATACGATCCAAAAAAATTTGACCACTTTTACTAATAGAATTATTTTTTCCACCCGTCTTAAAAAATAAATTGCCAGGAATCGATCCAGTAAGTTTACCGGTATCAGGATTAAAATAAAGAATATAAGAATTATTGGTATCCAAGTGCTCGTAAGCATTGCGGGTAATCGGATTATTTATGCATGCTTGCATACCTTGAGAAATAATTTGTTCTATGTGAGAAAAAAGCTTTTGATAATTAATGAGCGTTTGATAATTTTGGTTTTGTGAATTTTTATAAATATTTTTTAAAGGGGGAAAAATAGATTTGGAGTTTCCAAAGTTAAGCAATTGTAATTCCAGTTTAATAATATCACGATGGCGGAACAATTTTAAATCATTCAAAACAGAAAAAAAAACCATGACGAGAACAAATAAATGATAAAAATAAACTCCAGACTATCTTGTTTTTTATGTTTAAATAACCAAAAAAAAAGAAAGACTATAAACAAAAATAGCGCTCCCTTTCAATGATATTTGAAAAAGCTCAAACTGACAGATGCGCATCTCGATGATTCATTTAGAAATGCAAGTTTAAAGGTTATAAAAAAACCTTTAGCTTTTGTGGAAATTCAAAAAAAATTCCTTTGGTCTCCCCTGTTAAAGTAGGAAATTCCCTTGGTCCCCCCTGTAAAATAAGGGAAAAATGAAAAAAAGTGAAAAAGTAGGGTGGAGAAACTGAAGAAGTGCCTCAATGGAATAAAAACTTTTGGATCATTGAAGAAAAGAAAAACGTGTACGTAAAAAATGATTATTTGGGGTTAGCAATTTGAAAGAAATAAACCAATTAACTTTTAGGCAATCAATATTAATCCAAAACATAATAGCTGAATAATTCTGATGTTCAACGATACTTTTTTAGTCGCCATCATTTCTCACCACAACTATAGTAAAGAAAAAAAAACACACAGAGGAAACGAAAACCTTTGTTAGAAATTTTACGATATCGCCGAGCAATGGTGAGAACGGCATTATATTAATGAATGAAAAAAATGCCCTCCTTTTTGATGGGTCGTGGTCGCTGGTCCAATAAAGCTTAACTGTTTTAATATCTGTTTTTTGTCTGTTTCTTTTTTTCTTTGCGCGTCTGCCAACATATTCTTTGTCACTTCGGCAATAATAAATCTTGAGAAAATTTCGTAAGCAACTTATTTTTAATAAAAAAAATTGGGTCAACACAATTGCTTCTTTGATTTGTCAAGGAAAAAGTGTCGTAAAAAATAAACGCGCATACAGTTGAAGCATTTTGTGGGTGGTACGTTGTCGTTAAAAAAAAGTATTGGATGAGAGTAGAAAGAAGACAAAAAAGTTTTTTATTTTCTTTGGCCAGTTTTTTTTTCTCAATGTGTCACCTTTATCGGCATTTTTCAAAGCCTTCTTCCTTAGTTTACGATGATTGTTTCAGCATTTTTGTTTTTCGATTAATAAAGATTTGAAGTTAAAAAAACTGAATATTCACTAATGCTTTTTAAATCTTTATTTTTGCTTACAATATAACTTACAAATTAAACAAAAAGTTTTTTTCTCTTCATTTTATCGAACATAAAATCCGAAGATTTTTTTATTTTGGAAAAGAAGAAATAAACAAATATAAGTAATATTTTATTAAACAAATTTCCAAAACGAAAAGAAAATAATTCTATTAATTAACTTTATTTTTCTTTGCTGGTTAGACGATTTTTTATAGTTTTTTTGTTGCGATCCTTGCATACGATTTCTTTTATTTGGTCGAAAATAAATAAAATTAAAAAACTTTGGCAATTTTAAAACAAATAAATAAAAAGAATGAAAGATTAAAATGGATTTTTAAAATTGCTAAACGATGGCAAATCAGGAAGTTTGAGATCTTTTAAATGTTGAGGAATATTCATATTTTTTACTGCTGTTACCGCTCGACCTGGTGCTGCTGACAATCCACCCTGTAAATTCATTTAATTGTCTATGACTCCAACAAGCATGATTTAGTTTAAAAAAATAATTAAACTAACTAACTTCACGTTTTTCAATTTCATTTTGTTCATTAATGCGCAACAAAATTTCATTCATATTTGTTTCAAGTACCATTCCACCCATAACAAGTTCATTTAAAATGTGATGAACCTTAAAAAAGAGCAACTATAGTTCCAAAATTCAAAAAAGTTTTTTGGATAAAACAAACTTACTTTTTCAACATGAAAAATTAAATCCAATTCGCAAACATTTTCAAATCGTCGATCTAAAGTTTCAACAAAAACTTGAATGAGATCCAAAATGCCTAATTCGGATTCAGATGAATCAACACAAAATACAAAATATAGGGTTGCATAATGGCGATATATGAGTTTATAATCTGATCCACCAATAAGGGTTCCACCTTCGAGGAAATTGCAAACATTATCATCTCTTTTGGAAACTAATTGAAAGGTTTCTCGAACAATGTGTTGTTGTTCTTCTTCGGTCTAAAAAAATGTGGTGGAAAATAAGTTAAATTTAGTTTTGTTTTTAAGGTTCATGGAAGTTAAAAAATAAACTTACATATCGAGTATAAAATTTTAATAATCTTGGCTTTCCATGATTATTAAAAACCAAAATTGCTTTAATCATTGTTTATTTTTATAAACCAAATTTAATAAAAACTCTTTTTGGAGTTAATAAAAAATATCAAAAATCTACACACAAAAAAACGTCAATAAAAAAAATTAGCAAGCAAATATTCCTAATTTGGTTGTTCTTTCTTTTTTTAAGTTGTCCGTCCACTAACTTAAAAAAAATTTCGTGTTAAGATTTTTTATTCTTTGCACGAACGAATAGAAAAATATAAAGAGAAAATGGAACAACACGCGCAAATTTATACCGCAAAAAAACATATTTATTTGATTTGGTATTTTTTGTTTATGATTTTTTCCATATTTTTTGAAATATTAAAAAATTAATTAAACTTCTTTAAATATATTTATATTTTTATATGGATGATTGTCCATTATTAACTGTGCGCAAAAAATGCGCTTTCCAAATTTCATGTAAGTTTTTATTATCAAAAAAAAAGATGGATGTTGTTGATAGAAAATTTTGATATTAAAATAGAGTGTTTGAGAGTTGATTATAGTTTTAATACTTTATTTATTATAGGGAACGGTGAAAAAGAATGCATGCAAAAACATGAAAAATTAATGCTTGAAGCATTAAAAAATGGCGAAATTGTTTGGAGAAGGTTTGTTTTTGAGCTAATCAAAATTGTTTATATTCTATTTTCCCAATTTTTTTAGACATGAAAAACCCGTGGAAACAAAATTTGCAATCAAATTTATTCCATTTTCTGATGATTTAATTAGTCATGCTGAAGAAGTTTCATTTTCTGAATCCATTGCTTTTATTCATCTGTTTTTTGTTTATGTTTCGGTAAGAACAAAAAAAAATTTATACACATAAAGGCAACAGTTTTTTGTTTTTGAGTTTCAAAAGTAGCAAAACTAAAACAAACAAACAAAAAAAATTTCTTTGATTTTTGTGACTTTGTTTTGGAATATAAAAAAAAGTGCTTCTCCCAAAGCCTTTAATAATATATTGTAAAACATAATTCTGGGATTGAATTAAAAAACGAAGAAAAATTAAATTTAATAAGCAAAAAGAAATTTTTTTTTCAGACCGCTGAAGAATATCGAACACAAGTTCGGCATCGAATAAGTGAATGGTTTGGACTTTTAAATAAAGCTGGAAATAATCATTGGTTAATTATTTTTGATTCAACCAAAGCTAAAGAAAAGAAAAATCGTGGAGCAATTATGGAAAAAATTAAGAGTGATTTTGCTAAACATCAAGAAAAGTTAGTCTTTCAAAATTTTTATTTTCTAATACCAAAACAAACTTGTTTTTTTAGGATCGTCGAAGTTAGCGATGGTTTAGCTTCAACATCCAATGATTATTCAGCTCGATTTTTAACTTGCTTTTTATCGAGTTTAGATAAATTCCTTGCTAATTATGAACGTTCTTATGCCCAACTTAAAGGCAATTGGGAAGCTAATGATTGGTCATTGCCAACATTTGTAAATCAACAATTTAATTTATGTAGATTTTATTGGAATTTAGAATTATATGATTGTGTTTTGGGCGAATTAGATAAAATTGATTTACTTATAAGTGAAATAATTTATTCTTCATCAGGTTTGTCATTTTTTTAAGGATCTGGGGCTTGAAGGTAGATTTCTTCAATATGCAGATTTTCTTTTTTTTTAATTCTAATAACTTTCAATTTAATTATTTATTTTTTCCAGAAGATAAACGTCCAGAATGGCTTAGAAATGTTGCAAATCAATCTTATGGTCCTTTATGCCCTTTGTTGAGATTATTGATGCATGTTGAAGGTGTCGCAGATAATGTATCCCTAATAGAATTAAGAACTTTTATATTAGCTAATCAAATTTTATCATTATTTTATATTTATAATACTCGAAAATCTAAAGCTCCTTCACCTACTTCTTCAAGATCCGTAGAATCTGTAAAGTCGCTGCTTTCAAATGATTTTGCAACAATCATGTTGAGATATGCTCATGCATGCGCACAAAAAGTTGGAGTAGAAAATACTGAATTGGGAGTAAGAAAATTAAAAAATTTGCATTTTTTAATACATTTTTTAATTTCTATTTACCATTTTTTAGGTTAAAAATGAAAGCATTTTATCTCAAGCTTGGCATGTCCTCCTTGTCACGGATGTTCTTGAATTATGTCAATATTTTATTAGCCTTGATTCATTAAATAATGGCACAGGATATATTTGTCAATTATTATGTTTAAAATGCAATAATGTATGAAACTTTACTTACCTCTTTTTTATTTTTTGACATCCATTTTCTTTTTTAGCTCGATAGCCTTTTACATTGCTCGCCTGCTTCTCGACCCATTTTAGAAGGATGGATTAAATCCACCGTGGGTCAACGAAATGCTGATGTTCTTGGTCGATCCACCGCGGAAACATTAAATATTTTACGTCGAACTTTTGTGAATCGTACCGAACTTGAAGGCTCGCCAGATCAAGGAAAAAATTTAGAAAAATTATATGAAGAATCTTTGCTTGAAGCGATTGAATTGCTTCGAAATTATAAATGGGAAAAAGCTGCCGATGGATTTATGAAAAATTTATTTGATTGTTATCGGTGAGAAAAGAAAAAAAAATGCTTTTTTGAAAGAAAATTTTTTCTCATAATTAAAATTTTAAATTCCATTTTTTTATTTTTTTAAAAATTGTTTTTTTTTCAGTGAAATAGGCGATTCCAAAAACGCTCAAAAATTATATATGCAATTGCTAAAAACTTTATTTGAAAATTGTCGTATTTTATCTTTGCTCAAATATTATTGTAAATTGGGTTTAGCTGAATTTGAAGATGAATTAAAAAAGGATAGAGAATTATGGATTAATGTTTTGTTGGTTTTGACCCTGGGTTCTGATACAAAAGATGAAAGAGAAAAATATGGGCACAAATTATTGGAAGAAGCTGGAAAAAATTATGATCAAAAACTTAAAAAGTAAATAATTTTTTTATAACTTTTTTTTCTTCATCAGATAAAACATTTTTTAAGGTACAATTTTTCATTTGGATGCCCAATGAATTTTCCATTACAAATTTTAAAAACATCTGATAATTTTATTAATACTCTCCTTACATCTTCCGTGAAATTTTCTGCGGTAATTAAAAATAATTTTGATTTTTCACTTGAAAATTGTCAAATTAAAGCTTATTTTAAAAAATTATCTAAAAATGCTATAGAACCTTTAAATCCTGCGTTTGTTGTGAGCCAAAGTGTAAGTAAAAATTTTTTTTCTTTATTATTTTTGAAGTTTTTTTTAAACAAAAAATTTTTTATTCTTTATCTTTCGTTTTTTTAGTCCACGGATGCCGTTTCTCGATGTGCTTGCCCCACAGTTGGCATTCTTGGAAAGGAAAGCAGTCCAGAATCCATTCTTAAAAATTCTGTTGAAAATATTGAAAATGAAGAAGGAGAAAAGGCCCCGGTTTTTTCTGCCATTCAAATTTATAATGGCTCAAATAATATTGGAAATAATAATAATTTAATAATCATGAAACCAGGGAAAAATGAAATTACTTTTGAAGGAACTACCTTTCCAGTTGGATGCTTTGTATTGAATCATTTTGAAATACAAATTTCAAAATCATTAATTTTTTTACTTCATTATCAACAAGAAATTTCTCAAATTGCTACATTGGATAATGTATTTTTATCGGTGGATGTTAAAAAGCCCGTCGTGAAAGTTGGAAATTTACCAGGTTTTTATTTTTTAGCAAAAAAAGATTAAATTAAAAGTTTTTTTTATAGAAAAATTAATTGCTGGAATAGTTCAAAAAATTATTCTTGAAGTCACTGCAGGAACGACATCAGTGAAAAAATCCAATCCATTAAAAGTTTCATTTGAAGGTGATTCAAATTTAATGCAATTTCGAGTAAGTCGCTAACTAGCTTTCTTGTGCAAAGGAAAATTAAAATTTGCATATTTCCAATATATATATTTTGTAGGATTCAACAGGAAATTGGACTACGAGCATTTCCCTTCATGTCCCAGATTTGGAACCATATGTCACACAATCACTTGAAATATTTATTTGTCTTTCAATTGATCAAATGCATTATTCTGCTGAAGATTCATTAATTATGCGTAGACAAATTAGAATGGATTGGTTGGATCAAACATGGTTGATAGATTTAAATTTTACACCTATTCTGAATTTTAAAATGTCAACCACCATTATTGAACAAAGGTAAAAAATGTTTAATTCTTTGATTAATAATAATTTTTAAAATATTAGGGTTCTATTTTCTGTGGATATAAAACGCTCAGATTCTTATGACTTTCTTGATTTATGCCTTAAAAAAGCTGAATTATTGCAGCAACAATCAAATTATAAACCGGCGATTCCAGCAAAATTAATTAATTCCAGATTAAATGTGAGTCATAAAATTTATTTAAATTTTTAATTAAATTTTCTTTTTTTATAGAAAATTTCTGCCCATTCTCTTCATCGAATTGTATGGGAATTGCCTCCATCAAAGCTAGATAAAACTGTGCCAATCAAACATTTATTAGCATTAAAATATGATATTGAAAAAAGTCCAAATAATCACCAATATGCAATTATAAATAATAAAAATGAATCATCAAAATCAAATATTCCTGAATGTGCATTTGAAAGAGAATATAATTTTGAATGGAAACAAGATTTACCTATTAGCAAGGTTCGGGATTTAATTAATTAATAGCCTAAAAGATTTTACTAAGAAAAAATAAGAAAGTGAAGATTTTTTGATGAATGAAAAAAAATATTTTTAGGCTGAATATGATATTTGTGCCCAAATAATAGCTGAAAATATTTCACTTTGTCGAGTGGATTCTGAATGTTCCCTCGTGGTTTCACTTAGACGAATGTCAAATCAAGTGGATTCCAGAATTGTTGCCATCATCGATGCTGATTCGGAATATTGGACGGTGGTGGATAAAATTAATGGTAAATAAATTTTAAAAATATTCAAAAAACAAAATACCTCGCCAAAAAAAAATTTCTTAGTTTTTTGCTTTGAATGAATCCTTCCATTTTTTTCCCTCAGCGAGATACTTTCTAATATTTTTCTAATTATTTTCAAATTTTAGTTGTGCCCATGAAAGATTCCGGAGTAGGACAAACATCATTTACAATAATTCCACGTCAAATTGGTTTGTTACCTTATCCCTCAGTGTATATACATCAATGTAATCCTGATTTTAATGTTGGTTTAAATTTAATTCTATCATTAAGTTTAATTTCATTTCGTGTGAAACAATTACAGGAAAAAGATGCTATAACCGAATCTACGGTATTAGGTGAAAGATTAAGCAGTTATCATCGTTTACAAGGTCGACAAGTTAGAGTTTTAGCTGCTAAACAAGGAAATGATGATACTGGATCAAATGGAAATACATCCGCCACTGGATCCATTCGTTTAGCATTAAAAGAGCGAAGCTTTCAAAGACTTAAAAAGCTTATTGATCGAGATTGAGTTTCATAGAAATCTTTATTTTTATTTTTAATTATTATTTTGATTGATTTTGATTTTATCGTAAAAAATTATTATTTTATTTTATGTTATTAAAAAGGAGAGAGATTATTATCAAAAAAAGAATACCCAACAACAAAAAAAAGAAGCAATAATTAATATTTTTTGATTTAATTGTCTGTCTGCCGCGCACGTACATTATTTTAATTTTAATTTTTTGACCTGCTTTCTTTTTTTTATTTTATGTATTTTCCTATCTTTTTTTCGTTGTTTTATTTTCTCTTCCAGAAAATTAATTATATTCTCTTGCATAATATGTAATAATGTAATGTGTCTTTTTTTTGGTTCTAAAAAATTTTCTTGCCAATATTTTATTTTAATTTTGTTTTTTAGCTCAAAAAATACTGTATTATGTTTTTTTGTATACTAAAATTTTTTATTGATGTAAAGAGAGCTTCCAGTGCCTTTGCTTTTTATTTTAGGTTTAAAATTTTTCTTGCTTGTGTGTTTTCTTTTTACATATGTCTTAGTACAATAATATGTTATTGCAAAAAAGAAAAAACTAAAAGATATTTATTGAGCAAATTTATATGTTGTAAATTAATAAAAGTTATACAAAAAATTTTTTGTTGTTATTGAAAAGCTATGGAGTTTTATAACTCAAATTTGTATTTTTTTGAAAAGTTAAAAGTGAAAATTTCTTTTAAATAATGAGACTAACTTAACTTTTGGAGAGGGATGTTTTTTTTACAAAATTGAAAAAACTAAATTCCATTTTTAATGTTTGCCATTTTTATTTTTTTTTATTTTTGTGATTAAATATGACATTCATAGAAGCCACATATTAGACTAAAGTAGCAGGTGCAAAAAATATGACTTAACTACTTCTTTTCTTTTTTTTACATCTCTATAGGTTTTCTCAATGACAAGCAAAAATACGCGTACTATTTGCTATGTGAAGCAGCCGCCACTTTGTTCGTGCTTAAAAATAAAAAAGAAATGGATATGCACAATTTCTTTTCCATTGTAATCCAAATAAAAACAAATAGTATTGTCACGTTTAAAAAAACATCAGTTCTTTCATCTTCTTTTTTTTACACTGATGCTGCATCTTTTCTTAGAACTTTTTTATGATTCATTGAAAATATTTTTTCTTCGTTTTGATTTTCACTTTCGCGTTTTTTAGTAAAATATTTTTCTCTTTAACTTTTTCTCATACATCTGGAATTCCGAAATATTCTCGTCAATGCCATTGCCCAGCTATTATTATGTTATTTTGAGATAAAAAAAAATAAAATAAATTTATTTTAAATAGAAAAAATGTCGACAACCCTGCTTTTTTTTCTTGACATCTTCGTTTTTTGAGATTAAATTTAACTAACTGACTTCCTAGGATTCCTTTTTCCAGCTATTATTTTTTCATTGCTAAAAAAAGCAAACAATGCTTTAGGAAATTTTGTTTTAAAAATGTTATATATAAATAGAATTGCATTTCTAGTTTCATAAAATAAAATAATTTTTGTTATGAAGAAAGATAAAAATTTCTTGATTTTTGCTATTTTTAACCACAAATTTTTTAGGTAATTTTAATCACGACGCCGCGCCATCAATATAATTCGTGCCAAATTTTGTCGAGGGCTTTTAAGCCCAAGAATGAATCGAATTTTACGTGAGCGCTTAGTTCCAACATTATTTTTTATTTGTGGTGTTTTTATTTTTGCATCCATGATTTCACCCAGCTCCATTTCATCTACCCTAAAAAGGTCCAATTCGCCTATTTTTGCTAAAGTAAGATTTGCTAAAATTAAAAATAATTATTTAATCAAAGTTTTTTTTTCTTCAGCGAACAGTGCATTTGGATTTAAAGGGAGCTCCACCAAAACTGGAATATTTAATAGAATTAATTCCTTTCATAAAATCACTTGGGTTTGATTCTATTTTAATGGAATATGAAGATATGTTTCCATATTCGGGAAACCTTGAAATTTTAAGAACTAAATTTGCATATTCCAAAGAATCCATAAAAGAAATATTAAAAATTTCGAATGAAAATGAAATTGAAATAATCCCATTAATTCAAACTTTTGGACATATGGAATTTGTTTTGAAACATTCAATCTTCCAACACCTTAGAGAAGTTCCACAAAAACCCGACACAATTTGTCCATCGGATTCAGATTCAATAAATTTGATTCATGAAATGTTGAAACAAGTTCGCGACCTTCATCCTCAAGCGAAAGCCATTCACATTGGGGCTGATGAAGCATGGCACATTGCTCAGGATGAAAGATGCATACATAAATTAACTAATGTATTTCATAATTCCACAGATCGATTAAAATTGTCGCATATTTCAAGCATAGCAAAATTTGCAAAAGAAACCCTTAATTTTGAGCAAGTTTTTGCGTGGAATGATTTATTCGATAAAATTCCAGTGAATTTATTAAACGAATATGAACTTGGAAAATTTATTATTCCTGTTATTTGGGGTTATGCTTCAGATGTTACAGCCCCGGGATATTTTCCACCTGGAATGATTGAAAGATATTCTCTAGTTTTTAATGAAATGATTTTTGGTTCCGTTTTTAAAGGTGCGGATGGTGCCTCTCAAATTTTTGTTACCATCGAACGTTATCTCAGAAATCTCCAATCTTATTTATCCCTTTATAAACAAAAAGAAGAATTTTTGGGTGGCAAAATTTCTTCCACAATTTTAACTGGATGGTCAAGATTTTGGCATGGAATTCCACTATGTGAAATTCTTCCCGAAGGAATTCCAGCCCTTGTTTCGGAAGCCGTTTATATGATTGATACAAGTTTGAGCGATGAAAGAATTGAAGCTCAAGCATTAAAATTCTTTAAATGTAAAAAGCAAGAGTTAGATCCCGTCGCTTTTAATGGTTTATTATATACTCCACGGAAAGAAGCTGTATTTAGTTTTTGTAAATTTCCTGGTTCTGGAATTTATGCATTGGTAAGGAATTTCTTTATTTAAAAAAAAAAAAATTTAGCCAAACAAAAATTTTTTAGATTGAAAAGCTCCATTTTTTGAAATGGAAAATTAGTGTCAGTTCTCCAGAACTTTTGGAATCTCTTAAAATGGAACAAAAAACTTTGAAAATTGAATTTCAAGAAGCATTGAATAAATATTTTTATGAAGACACGGTTGAAGAATTTATTAAACAAAATATTGATTCCCTTTTTTAACAAAAAGCATAAATAATAATAATTTTTATTTTTCTAATACCCAAATATACGGTTTTTTGTTATAAAATATTTTTTCAAGCGATGAATAATCTTTCTTGCCTAATTTTCTGTGCCATTATATACTTTTTATTTTTTGTATTTTTTTTATGAATTTCTGAATAAAGTTTATAACTTTTCTAACATTTTTCTTTGTAAAAAAAATCAATTTATGTACGTGAGTGGCATGGCTGCCATAGGCGGCTAAACCACCATTTAAAAAAATTTAGTAAGAAAAATATACCCAAAAGCCAATAACTTGGATAACTAAATTTTGCTAAAACAATCAAAGATTGCAACAAGAATTAATTTTACGTTCTCGATGTACTTGAAATATTTATTAAGAAAAAATCTAAGATATGTATGTACATATAAACAACGATTCTAATGGAAAGTTGTTATTAATATTCGATTATTAATATTCGAAGAATACTTTCTGGAAGAAAAAAAAACTGATAAATTTGCATTTTCAAACTTTTCTTGGATCCCACAAAGAAGACATGGTCAATGACGCTTCGATTACTCTAGCTTTCTTACCTTTTTCAATTTCGCCATTTTTATTCAAGCTTTTTGTTTCCATTTTTTAAATTTGATATTTACGCCCATTTATTTTTCCAAATGATATACATAAAACATTTGCCTAAACTTAAAGCGCTAATATCATCGCTTGGGTGAATCCATCTTGGAGATAGCTTTATATATGTATTGCTTCACATTTTAAAGTTTGCATCAGCTCTTTGGCAAATACTTGCGTTTCTACTTCCATTTTTTTCGCAAAAGCAATCAGTACTTATGTTCATATTTTTTCCGCGTCAATCAACAACTTACATATTTTCCTTGTTATTTTATCTTCTTAATATGTAAATGTAATTTTCAGGTATTACAACTGATTTCTGTATATATTCAAACTTGTGAAAC
Source organism: Panagrolaimus kolymaensis (assembly GCA_028622995.1). Taxonomy (NCBI): domain Eukaryota; kingdom Metazoa; phylum Nematoda; class Chromadorea; order Rhabditida; family Panagrolaimidae; genus Panagrolaimus; species Panagrolaimus kolymaensis. Next base: position 220,657 of record JAJQJQ010000071.1, read on the forward strand.
AATTAGTGAATATTATTCTTGCAAAAGTGATTCATCGTCATCTGATTCATTTCTTACTCGTCTACCATTTGCTAAAGAAAATTTCAATAAAGAAAATCCTCGAAATGGTCAACCTGTAGCTCTCTGAATGATTCAAAATTTGCATCAACTTCCATGAAAATTCAACGTATTCTCTGCATTCGCTTCATTTTCTTGAAAATTGTTTATTCAAAGCTTTTTTCATTCTTCAAATCAAGTGAACACAATAATGGCGGCTGCAACTTTAGCAACAACAACTCTTCAAGAATTTCCTCGTCGTTATGTTGAACAACTTCAAACTACTGTTGAAACAATGCGTCGTCGAAGTATTGCTGCTTATGATGGAATCTTTCATTTAGCAAATCGTTCACAATCTTTAATTGAAAAAACTCGTGAAATTGTTGAACCAAGTGCATACGATGTTAAAGATTTTGTTACTGCTGCTGTAAACAATACTCAACCATTGGATGAAAAGAATCGTGAATTACGTAATAACTTGCTTGAAATGTATCTTGGTAAGTGGCTGTAAAGTTTTTGACTCATATTTCCTTTTTTTTATAGGCATCTCGGTTCTTTGTATTGGTCTAACATGTGGTACGATTTCTGGTGCATCTTTCCTTGGTTCAATGTATTCATTTTTCATCCATCCATTCATTGAATTTGCAATACTTTTTGCTCTTCCTATTTATGCTCACATTCATTCTCGTTCTAATGCTGGAGTTGATGAAAGTGAACGTCGCGTATGGCTCTTTGGACTTTCATATGTTATTGCTTCAATCATTGGTCATGCTTTTGGAAATCGATTACTTTCAATTGTACCTGCTGTACTTTTTGTATCTCCACTTGTTTTGGCTGTATTGATTGATTATGAACTTGGTCCACGTGAACTTTTTGCTGATCGTCAACGGTTTATGGTAGTTGCTGGTGGTGTTGGTTCAATAGCTTCTTACATTCTTGCATATTTCGTTACTGGTTTTGCTTTTGGCCCTATCATTGCCATCGTTGCTAATAGTGCTCTTTTATGGGTTCATTTTCAAGTAAGTTTCGTTTTTTTTTTCTATCTAAAAAGTCATGAAAGATGTTTGGTTTCAGGTTACTCTAGCTATCGATAAGAAATCAGTCATCACCGCAACCGATCTTCAATTTGGATACATCATTGCTGCTTTACTTATTCAAGTTATCGTCGCCATTATCTTCGGAAACAACAACTTTGATCAACCTGAAGCTTAACTCATTTGTATTAGAATTATTTTTAATCTTTTATTAGGATCTTAGATATGTTTGTATTACAATAGAATAAAGTTTATTTTTTTTTGTATGTTTGTTTGTTTTTTTGCCGCGAAAGAATTTCTTTCCTTTGCCATTTTTTTTGTTGAAAGTTTGGCAAAGAAGAAAAATGAAGTCATTTGAACTTTTCTAATAACGTTTTATCTTTGCAGGGCATATTTTCTCACCATTATAAAATTTTCGTTGCTCTTATGTTTGACGAAAATCATTTCATTCATTTCAACTTCAAATCGACGACGCTTCATTTATTCTCTCTGCTGTTTTTATTGAAGAATTTATCAAGAAAATGGATCGTCCTTCTCCTAAACATACTTATTGTTATCAACCATTATCTCGTTATCCATCTCGTCCGACACCTCAGTATCCATCTCGTCCGTCACCTCAATATCGAACTCGTCAACCACCTATTGTTCAATCCAAACGTTCTCAAAATTATAAAGTTGGTGAAAAACTTGGTGAAGGTGCTTTTTCTGAAGTTTATTGCTGTCAACATATACCATCAAAGAAAGTTTGTGCTGTCAAAAGAATAAAAGTAAGGTTTCATTATAAAACCTTTTGCACCTTAAATATTTCATCTTTTTAGCTTCAACATTTGGATGAAATGCATCATAAATTATGCCTCAATGAAGTCTCTCTATTGAACAAAATCAAAAGTGAAAATGTTGTTCGTTGCTATGAAACTTTCACTGAACATAATGTTTTGTATGTTACTCTTGAATACGTTGATGGTGGAGACTTGTCAATTAAAATTTTGGTATGTTACATACTTTTATTGCTTCTTTTACATACTAAACTTTACATTTTAGAACATGCGAGAAAAGAATTTATTGTTCTCTGAAAGAACTATCTGGTTTATCTTTCATCAAGTTTGCGCTGGTATTAAAGATATGCATGAACAACGAATTCTTCATCGAGGTAACGTTTTCTATTTATTATTTGTCATCACAATAATGTTGATTTTTCAGATTTAAAACCTGCTAATGTCTTTATCAATTCAAAAGGTGTAGTGAAAATTGGTGATTTGGGCCTTTCTCGTTTATTCAGTCAAACCACTCAAGCTGCTGTAACTCGTGTTGGTACAGAATATTATCGTGCTCCTGAACGTAATGATGGTGGATATAACTTCAAATCAGATGTTTGGGCTATGGGATGCTTGTTATATGAATTATGCACATTATTAAATCCTTTCAATGGTGAACGAAAAAATCTTTATGCACTTCATAAAAAGATCAAACTTGGTTATGTGATTCCATTTCCAACTGATGAATATTCTCGTGAACTTAAATTCTTCGTTGAAAGTTGTTTATCTGTGAAAGCTGAAGATCGACCAACTGCTGAACATGCTCATCTTGCTGCTCGTCGTATGTACCTCACATTTGAACAACTTTACCACGATTTTTCTCATTTCTGTTAAATAATTTATTGTTTCTTTTTTGCTTGTTTTTCATTTTTTTGTACATACGTTTTCTTTTATATTTTTTTATCCAACAATAAACTTTTTCCATTTCACTCTTTATTTAACTATTATTCTTCAAAATCCAACACAATTAGAAACAAACGCGAAAACAAGGGTTATTTTGTTTGGGATTAGCTTTAGAAATATTTTTAAAAATTACATAAAAGTTTTTTTACACACACACAAATTATTTTTACCGAAAGCTATTAGCATGACTATATTGAATGCTTTAATATGGCTTGAATCATTTCCATTTTTTACTTAGAAGCAAAAGAAAAACTTTATTGTAGCGAACTTTGTATTGTTATTTCAGAATTTTTTTTTTTTTTTTGTAAGGAAATGAATAAATGCTTCGAACTTTTTTACTGCGATCACTTCAACAAATTAAACAACATATGTACGTACTGTACTCTACGAAAGCAGAAAAAAAGTTAGTCATTATATAAACTTTTTTTTCATGTTTTAAACCATTTTTATGTATTACATAATTTATACAAACAACAGCCAAATAAAAAATAAAAAGCTTTTTGTTAATTTTTATCACTTTTTTCACAAATTAAATTTGCTACTGATGGCTCCAATAATCGTGGCTCCATACATTGAATAACTGCGGAAGCAATGGCTTCATCGATTAATGAATTTAATACATGTTCATCATTAACATGTTGCCATAATTTATGCTTTAAATACATGCAATCCACTTGCATTTGTTGTAAACCATTGCAAGAAAAAGTTTGCAATCGTGAACTTTCAATAAATGATTTTAATCCAATTTTAACGATTGCAAGAAGAATGGATTCTTTCTTAAATTCTATTATTGTATTATATTCAACTTTTTCAGTCCACATTTTTTCTAATGCACTACTTAGAGATCCTGTATCCAAAGTGCTTGTGGAAGCTACATGTCGAGGAGTTACATTTCTATCAGATGTTCGTTCTTTTCGAGGTGATTCAGAGACCTTAAAAAATTAATTATAACTAACTCAATTTCAAAAATTTCTGTGGAATTAAAAAAAGGCTTACAAAAATGGTTGCTTGTTCTGCGACATCTTTAACAAATTTAACAATATTTTTAATTTCTTCACGAACAATTTTAGGTGCTGCAGCTTTCAACCAATCAACTCCTTCGATGCTTTGTAAACATAAATCACTCATTTCAGCACCTTTTAAATCCGCATATGATTTTAGTAATAATTTTGCAACCTCTTCCAATCTCTCGCTTACGGTTATATTTAGAGTCAACTCCATTAATCTTTCTGTTAACCTGGAAATTTAAGGATGTTACCGTTGCCAAAGAAATTAAATAATGGATTTACCGAAATTGTTCTTGACATAAATCAATCAAATAAGAAATATGCTTTTTTTGAGTTAAATTAAAAAATTCTGCAAGAATAAGAAAAACAAATGGCGCTGAATCAGTGAATTCCGAAGCTTCATTATTAATTATTTCTCGAGCAAATGCAAGTAAATCCATGATTGAACCAACTACAATTTCTTCATGAACGCTACGTGAAAATGATTGAAAAAAGTATGCTAAAATTTTTAATAGAGAATGGAAACCATATTTAAAATTGGATGGATGTGGCTTACCAACATCAATGGAAGAAAAGGTGATATCACTCGCAGTAAAAAGCAATAAATTCGCTAAAGTTGTTTTAACTGAAACTAAAAAAGTTTGTTCTATTTTATGAATGAGTTGAGAAATTTCCATTGGTGAAAGAGAAATAGTGGTATTTCGACTTTCTTCAATGACCTAAAAAAATAATCTTTTTGAGTTTAATTTTTCAAAATGTTAGCTTTAGCCTAAATTGTTTAAAACTAACTTACTTCAGCAAAAGTAATTTTAACAAGGGAAGTAATATTTTTTCCACCTATTGCAACTTGATGGGCTGCTGCTTTAACTACGATATCATTATTCATTAATGAATAATCTTTCCCTGAAAACAAAAACCTTTTATTTAAGACTAAAAAAGGTGAAACTAACAATCAATAAGTCGATCACAAGCAGCTAATTTCCTAAAAACTCTATCCAAAGCTCGAACATATAAAGTGCATTCGCGTCCATCAATTTCAGATGTAAAACGATTATTTACAATTATTTCAAATTCATTCATAAATTCATCAATCATTTTAATAAAATTTTGATTATTATTTTCTTTATTATTGCTGCCGCTGTGGCTAAATAATTGGGGATATAAGTTTGCTGAAATTGAAAGAGTTGTCAAAAAATTGCAGCATCCACTTTCAGCAAATTCAAGGATATCAGCGAATTCATTTTTTCTTAAAATTGTTATTTCTGCTTCAATTTGTTCCTTCCAAGTTTCCATCATTTTTGTTTCTAATTCCGCTTCAGGAATTCCAAGTTCTTTAAGCATTTGAACTGCATCAACAATATCATCGGATGAAATGATTCGAGAAGTTAATCGTTCTCGAAGCTTTTCTTCCACTTCTGTTATTAGTTCCGTGCAATCATGACATATTCCTGCCATGGATGGAACATCTTTATAAAGATCTAGTTTGGGTTTAACTGCTGAATAAGCGCTCACTGCCCTTTTAAAATCTTTTTGATCAATGAAATTCTGAAGAAAAAAAGAAGAAGAAATAACTTTAATTTTAAAGGACAAAAAGTACACGATGAAGATAATTTAAAGAATTATTACCTTTAATCTTTGTGGAAGTTTCACAATATATTGTAAACCTTTAACCGTTTTACTTGCATCAGTTAATTTTCGAACATTTTCTCGATGCTTTGAAAATACATTACAAAGTGAACCACTTAAATCAGAAATTTTATCCATTTTATTTGATAAACTATTCATTTCCTGAAAATTTCATGGAAAAAACTTTTATTATAAAAATTTGGATAATAAAAAATAACTAACATCACCCATTTTTTGGAATTCTGTTTGCATACTTCGAACTGTATTAGTTGCAGTTAAAAATTTGCTATAATTTTCATAAACTAACTGTTGCATTTCGGAATCCAATCGACGAACCTAGAAACCATAAAATTAGAAGAGAGAAATATATATATATATATTGATTGATTATTATCTTACATTTTGAACCATATCTTCTTCAATTGCAACCAACTCATCGAGACCTTTTTTCTGTAATAAATTTTGAACATATGCTTCCGCTTCAAATTCAGATGAATTTAAATTTAATTGCGATTTTTCAGGGGAGAGTTCCATAATAAATTTTTTTAATTAATTAAAAATAAATAAATACAATTTTTTAAAAATGCTAAAAATGAATGCAAAGATAAAATTTTTTGAGAAGCTGACTATGTTTTTTTGGTGAAGTTGTCGTCGATATTAATTTGCCACCACGTTTTGCTATGTAAGACATTAAGCCAAATAAGACTCAAAGTTTAAAAATATATTTATATCTAAAAATTTTAAACTCTGAAGTTTCTCTCTTTTTTAAGATACTTTTTCTTCCGACCTTTGGACCTATTTTATTTTTTTTACGTGCAAATGCAGCTAAATTTTTGCACATTTTTATATAACTACCTTTACAACAAAATTTGTGTATCATGCTTGCTCTCTCTCTCTCTCTCTTTTTCTCTCTTGTCCGTTTTTTTTTATAAATGAAAGATGATGATAGTGAATGGTCAATGACCGACCTTTTTTGTTGTCTGAATTTTTTTTTCTCTCACCTTTTGGTTGCTCGCTGACTGGGCTGAGACTGACTTGACTGTTTTATTCAAACGTAATTTTTTTTTATTGCTTATCCCACATTTTTTTCTCACATTTTCCCATTTTTTTTTATATTTCTCATCTTTTGTACTTTGTCCTTTCCGTTTTTTCTCTCATTCATTTAATTAGACCCTCGTAAAGTTTTATTCTTGCTTTTTTGACTGATTTTCTCATTTTCATTTTTTTATTCATTTCCATCTTTTAAGAAGATTCTCATTCATCAAAACAAAAATGAATATTCATGGACGATCGACGATAATGAATTTCCAAAAATATTTTTTACCATTTACAAAATCTTTATCGCCTTCATCAATTCGATTAATTTCCACCATTAATAATGATTCAAAAAATCGTTGGTTTAATATTTCATTTAATGATGGAACATCAGGAATTTATCCATATGTTTGGTTGCGAGATACCTCGTTGGATTCAGCAACCTATAGTATTACAGATTCAATGAAAGCAAGAAATTTAATGATGCGAGATTTTGATGTTGAAGTTATTCCAGAATCTTTTAATTTTGATAAACAAAAAAATGAATTAAAAATTTTATGGCCCGACAATGTTGAATCAAGGTTTGGGATTTTCTTAAACTTTTTTTAGTCAAAATTTTGAGTCATTGACCACAAAAAAATCCTCAAAATTTAGTTATCCATCTTTGTGGCTAAAATCTCGAAACCTTTCATCTTCCAATTTTCGACAAGAACGAAGAAAAGTTTATTTACCCGCGGCAAAATTATGGAATAAAGAAGAAATAGAAAAACGATTAAAAAAATTTGATCACAGTGAAGTTATGACAAATGATAAAGCTTTGCATGATTTTCTTTATGCTGTTTGTTGTGATGGGATAGCTGTAATTAAACATGGTCCATTAAAGGATAAAGAAACTGTAAATAAAATTGGTGATCGAATTGGTTTAATTCAACAAACACATTTTGGGTGAGTTATTGTGGTCCAAAAGTTATTAGTAATTGTAATACCCAAAAATGACTGAATTTTTAATTTTTTAGTAAAATATTTGAAGTTACAACAAAAGTTGAAGCATCCAATATGGCATATGCCCATGGAGGCGAATTACCATATCACACCGATTTTCCTTCCCTTTCTCAACCACCCGAACTTCAAATGCTTTATATGTATCAATCAGCAGCTGATGGAGGATTGAGTATGTTTGTGGATGGATTTAATATTGCTAAAATTATGCTTGAAAAATATCCAAATTCTTTTAAATTGCTCACTCAAACTCCAATGGAATTTATTGAAGAAGGTTATGATATTCATGAAAGAGATGGTGGAAAGGATTTTAAATTTACTTTTGATATGGCTGCTAAACATCGAACTATAAAGTTAGTCACCTTTTTTTTGTGCAGGAAAAAAGAGTTTGATATTGCTGCAAAAATAAATTTTCAACCAAAAAAAAAAACATTTTGGTATACTAAAATTTCTCACGAATTTTACGACCTATAAAATAAAATTTTTACAACTTTTTATTTATTTATTGTAAAAAAAATATTTTTAGACTCGATGAAAATGAAAATGTTATTAAAATTCAATTTGGTAATGCAATGCGTTCATGGTTTTATGACAGTGAACCAGAAAAGATTCAAGAAATATTTCGAGCTTTAAAACTTTTTACCAATCTTTGTTATTCCCCAGAAAATCAATTAATTTTCCCTCTTGAAAATGGTGATACTGTTTTATGGGCCAATACTCGACTCTTACATGCTCGAAGTGGATACACTTCAACCAAAGAAAATAATCGTTCAATATTTGGTTGTTATTTTATGTGGGATATTTTAAAATCTCGTATACGTGTAATTCGAGATAAACTTAATCTTCCAGAAAATCAAAATACATTGTAAAATTTATTATTATTAGTTTTAATTTTGATCAAACTTTTTGTTGTATGCAAATTTGTCAATAAAACAATTCATTCAAAAATAAAAAAAAGTGGGATAAACAAAAAAAAACATAGTTTTTAGTAGTTTTGTTGTTGTTGTGTGAAAGTAATGGCAGTTGTAGCAGCAGCAGCTGTTAAAGTTCCTGCTGGAGAAATTGATCATCATCTTGATAAATGCTGTCACTGTCTTCAAAATAATACTTGGAGAATTGTATTAAGAAATTGTTCTCATGTTGTTTGCATCTTTTGTGGAATTGAATATATTCGAGTGAGTTATTTTTCGACTTTTATTAATTTTATCATGTTTTTACTTTTTTAATTTTGGGTAAAACAATAATCGTTAATCGTTAAACAAAGCTTCCAAAAAAATCTTCACGAACCATTGAATCTGTTTAGCAAAAATTAAAGAATCGTCATAAAAAAGAATTCGGTACTTCCCGTGAATTATTAGATTCTTACATCATTCAATTCCTTTGGCAAAAAAAATTTCCACAAGATCGATTCTTCCACCTTTTGGAACAAATTGCTAAAAAATACCCTCGTCTTTAACTTTTAGTGAACGAAAAAAAAAACGCCAAAAAAAAGAAAAAGAAAGCTTGGTCAAGTAACTGCAAAAGTACCCACGAACTCAACAAACAAAGTTTTTTCGCCACAAAAATATAAAAGTCACTATTACTCTAAGATAAGTAATCCAGCTTTCGGTATTTGTTATAAAACTTATTGAAATGAAGATTATTGATAGAGTAATAATCGTATAATTACTTTGGGTAAAACACAAATATAAACTTTTTCTTCGAAATGCTTATCTTTTTTTTGAGCATAAAAATCGAAAAATATGGTTGCTGAAGCTAAAATTGCAAGCATTCTGCAACAAAAAAAAGAAGAAAGTTGCAAACAAAAACTTTTTTTGGGATTCATTTCATTCATCTTTCTTTTTTTGACGTCAAAGTCAACGATTTTGAAACTTGATTTTTTGCTGCCATTAATTTTTTATTCTTCTTGAATTTGTTACTATTTTTTCCGCTAGATCCACGACATACAAATACTGCTAAATTGTAAACCATCGATGGAATATTTATGCGTGTTTTGTTTTAGCTTTTTTCGTGTGTTCAATTTTATTAATTTATCGTTAACATTCTTATTGATAATTTTTACTTTTTTTAGCATTGGATTCAAAACGAAAACAAAGCACGATTAAAATGTCCAAAGAAATCATGCCGAATTCGAATACATGAAAATGATATCAAAGCTCTGTTGGATCCTGAAAATTTTGCATTAGATGTTTTTATGCCTCTATCTCAACGTGAATGGCTTCAACATAAACATGATAGAGATGTTATTGGTTATGCTCTTGGTTCACCTAAACTTGGTAAACAATGTCCACTTTGTAAAGTATGTTTTTGACTATTTGATGGCTGATTCTTATTCAACTTTTGTTATTTTTCAGAATTTCTATGCTAAGATGAATGGATGTAATTTCGTGCGATGTTCTAATCTTCGATGCAATCAATGGTTTTGTTTTTGTTGTGGTGATCCTGTAAATTCATGGCAACATTTTTCACGTATGCTTTTGACGTTCTTCGTATTCTTACAATAACCTGTGATTTCAGAAGGTCGATGTAATGTTAGCTACGATGATGTATTCAAACTTTCATATTTCCTGCGATTCTTCTTGTTCTCAGATGCTTGTACAAACTTTATGTTGCTTCCATTTATTTGGATTTCCATTTGGGTATGTTTGAACTTGTCTATTGTTATGCTGAAAAGTTCAATCTTTCAATATTTTATGGCTTCCTGTTGCTATTCATGATTGTTTACTCATTTCTTTACTTTCAGATATTCTTGCCATTGTTTGTGCTCGTTGGTTTTCCATATTTTTCTTTCAAGTATATTCTCACAACAAAGCATCGCATTATCAAGGTTTGATTTTACTGCTGTATCTCTCATTACAACCTCTTTTTTTCAGTCAATCACAGCTGCTCCAGCTCTTGTTACCGTCGCGATTGTATTATTTATTGGAACATTATTAACTGCGATTCCTTTACATATTGGTTATGTTGCACTTTCGGTGATGAAATGTTTTCCTCCTGCATCTCATATGTTTAAAGTTTTGGATTATGCTGCAAAATTTGCTGGAATGTTTGGTTTTGGTAATTGGAAGCAAATATTATCTGATTCACGTGATGCAAGAATGGAATTAGAAGTCGAAGAGAAACAAAAAGAAGCAGAAAAAAGTGAAAGAATTCCTACGAGTAAGTTTGATACATTGTCTTGGACGCTTATTTCATTCATATTGCTTTTATGTCTTTAACTTTTGTTCCTTCCTACGGTTGTATGATTCTAAATCACATACTTTTTAGTTGAAAGAAATACTCAACAAGAATTAGAACATGAAGCAGCTGAATTAGCTCATGAAGCTCGTAAAGATCGTGCTCTTGGTGTTGCTCAATGTGCTGGCGGAGCTGTTGATGTTGGAAGAATTATCAAGAAAGGAGCTCATAATGTTGAAGTAATCAAAAAAGGTGAAATTCAAAACATCAAACTTATTGGAATCACCGATGTCAAAGTCAATGATGCCCAAGCTGTTATTGGAAATGCCAAAGTTGGAGGCAAAGCTGGAAAAGCTGTAAAAATTGCTGGTGTTTTGTAAAAATTTTTGTTGTAATTATTGTAATAAAATGTGATATTAGTTTTTTGTCTTGTTTTCATTTTGAGTATCTTAAAAAGTGAAAGTTTTTGAAGAGGATTTTTGGTTTTATCCTTGAACAGTAAAAGTAATGCAAATTTTTGATGACTCTTATGGATTTTTTTATTCTCAATTTTTTTTTGTAGCTTTCTCTTTTGTCTTTCTTCATTGCTCAATTCTTTCATCGATTTTCAGTCAAACTTGCTTTGTGCTGCTGCTGTAACAATGGTCGAAGATGATTGGGAAGATGTGTTTCTTCACATTTTAAGAAGGACGCTTTATTTATTGTTTTCTCTCATCCATGGTTTTATGAAATACTTAGACCAACTTGAAGCTTTTGTAAATAAAGTAAGTTTTTTTGTCTTCTTGTTTGATAAATAATGTAATTTAGTAATTTATGTTTTAGTTTTTATTGAAAACAAAACCTTTGTTGCCTCATGTTGCTCGATTATGTATACTTTCACCTTTCATAGAAAATGCTTATCGAAAATGGATATATTGGAATGTTCAACAAGAATATATTGAAGAAGCATGGAATTGTGGATGGTATACCGCTACATTATATCTTTATTCTGATGTTTTTGGACAGCTTATTTCTGTAATTATGATCATGTTTAGAAAACGTTTGGGTGCTGCTTGTGGTCTTTTGGCTGGTATTTTAGTGGTTCAAAGTGTTGCATATTGTATTTTTCAATGGGATGAAACTTGTGTGTTTTTTAAAATTTCGGTTGTTCTTGAGCTGTTTATATTATATGATGCAACTCAAACAGAACACATTTCACTTTTGGCTTTTATATCAGAAATGTATAATGACGATATAAGAGATTCAAGAATACTCTTATTTTCAAGGATCCTTTTATTCTTTCGTATACTCGTATATGTAAAGTTCGAAAATTTTTGCTTGGTTATTACTTCTTACTCTATGGTAGGGTTGATTAGAGTTAATTAAAGGCCTAACTTTATTTTTCAGGTTGCATATTCTGTCACTTTCATCTTATTTCTTCCAATCTATTTGAAATACAAAACAAGATTCTGGACTTTGATCATTGCACTCTGGATTTTTGGTTATAATCTTTGGTTCTTTCCATGGTGGACAATCTCAACTGATAATAATAACATGGCTCGAGATACAATAAAATTTTATTTCTTTCAAATCATTTCTGTTATTGGTGGCTTACTTTTTCTTATTGCTTATGGACCAGATGGAATTTATCTTGATGATGATGATTATAGAAGACGTCACTACGAATATATGATAGATGATGATTAAATATTTAACCTTCCTTTTTGTTTGTTCTTATAATTTATGTATGTATAATTGTTTTAAATATAAATAGTTGTTTATTTGTTCACATGTTGGATTACACAGACGTCAGTCAGCTTAGAAAGAATTAATACTCAAAATATTGGTAAATCTTCATTAATTTCTTTGTGGAGGAAAATAATATTTGTCAAATAAAATTTCTTGTTTGTTTCTATCGTTATGATTCATCATTGCTGGTTTATAAAAAACTGCGAATGGTATTTCTTAACTGATAACTTTTCGGCGCAATCTTTGTCTAAACTGAGATTCGCATACATATCGTTATCGGTTGTTGTTGTTGTTGCTTTATCAAATTCATAAACCACTGATTTAAAAAAAAAATTAAAAGAGGTTCATGAATAGCTTTCATTCTTTTTTTCAAGTCCTCCACTGACCAAACATATTTATTTGATGATGTTTGCTTATTGTCATCGTTTTTATTTTTTTCATTGTTTACTGATAACTAACAGATTTTTACGACTTCCTTTATTTTATTTTTCTAACCTAAAAAAGCATCTTTTTTGTATGTAACACAGCAGCAACAAAGTGAAGAAAAAAAATTTAAAGTTTATCTTTTTTACATTAAATTCAATTAACACTCTTCTTCCATCATTCTCGCGTAACCTCTTTGCTAGTATAAAAATGTGGATATTTTTGTATTGTTTACTTAAATATTCAATTATAACTTTCTGAAAATCATCAAAGAACAAAAAAATGGTTTCTGGAATATTTCTTATTTTTACTTTTCTTCCATTTATGAGAATTATTGTTGCTGCTGCAGATGTTATGCCTATGCGATGCAATGCAATTCATACATCTGCATTTATTTATGATGCATCGAATAATAATACTATTTTAACGTTTGATGCAGATTTAAAGGTATATAAAAATGAGAATGGAACGGGTGATGATGAAATTTCGATGACTAATAAAACCATTACATCCATGAATGATGGCTCATATTCATTTGGAAGCATTGGAGCATATATTGATGGAACTTTAACAAATTGCATTAATTTTGACAACAACAACGATGATAATAACGCGGATGGATGTTATTTTCGAGTTAAAAATTCAACCTTTTTATTACAAGCTTATACCATTTTAAATGGCGAAAACCCAGAAGCCATATTATTTTATGGAGTTGTAGATGAACGAAGTTTTAGTATGGGTTATGGTTCGATATTTTCTCAAGATCAACCATGTGAAACTGAAACTTCATCGTGTAAGATTTTTTTTAAATAAAAAATGATACATAAAATATTAAATTTTTTATTGATGCAAAAACAAAATTATTTTTAGCAAGTTCCTCAAAATACAACATTCAATATACTCAATGTTGCACATCTTTTGTTCCAACATATTTAACAACGGGAAATCCACCTATTTGTACAGCATTTCAAAGTCGTTCAACCATTTATAATACTGATGATAATTATAGTATTTATGCTACAGCTCAATATAATTATACCATGTCTGATGGAGATATATTTGTTCATGGAAAGCTCACGGGACCTTCAGATGCTACAGTTACTTTAGCATTAAATGATTTTTGGCAATGTGGAGGGTAAGGAAAGGAAAGAAAAAGGCTTTTGAAATTTGAAAAAAAAATATAGTTAAATGATATTGAAAAAAAAGCTCCTGAACATTCTTTTTTATAAATATTTTTCTACTTTCTAAATGTCTAAAAGGAAAGTTAAAAATGGATAAATAAATCTTTTTCAGTTATGCCAATGCTGGAATGACTTGCGTTTTTCCATATTTTGATGGAGATAATAAATTCTTATTCCTTCTTGGTTTATCAACCGCAAATGGAACAAATTATGAAGCTATTTCGGGTCGATTGATTATTCGAGGAAATCAAACTTTAATGGAAGAAGGCTTTCAATTTACCGCTAAAAATGATTGCTTTTATTTTGTAAATGTTTTAGATTCAACTAAAATTTTTTCAAGTTCATTTTGTTGTTCACAATTTTCTAATTAATTGAAATAAAAAAGTTTATCTTTTTTAAATAATAAAAACACAAAAAATAAAGTTTTAAATTCAATGATAATTTTTGTAAATGGGGCATTCATTTTTGGAAAATTTAGTGAAAAGTTTTTTAACAGAATAATTGAATATTTCTTTTTCTTCCATTGCCATAGTGTTTTTGAAACAAATTGTAAGATGGCATCGAGGTTCAATGTTTTTCTGGAAAAATAAAAATAAAATTGAATAAAGCGATGCTTATTGGAATTATTTTCGAAACCATCGTTTTTAACGAAAAAAATTCTGAATTTGAAGCTGATTTAAAAAATATATGCATTTTTATGCTATCCAAAAAGTTAGTTATTTTTTTTACACATAGTTTGAAAAATAACTTACATCTAAAAATTTGCAAAAATCTCCCACTTCCAAATTATTATCGATATCGGTTAAAGAAAATCTGATGAATTGACATTTTCTTTTTAAATTTGCTAATATTGAAGCAGTTTGAAAAGTTAAAGGGACATATTTGGAAATGCTAAAAAAATATTTCTGCAATTTTTTTTTATTAGAAACTAACTTACTAAATACAAAAAGCATTAGGAATTTTAGAAATAATTTCTTCAATTGGGATTGGAATCATTTTTTCATTATCACTTATAATCGATGTATTACATAAGTGTAAATTTTCAACCAGATTTGAATTAGTTAAAAAGCAATAATCTTTCCAAGTAATATTTTGATCAATAATTTTAATAAAAGCTCCATCAAATCGATAAATATTAGATAACAAATTTTGTAAACAATTTCGATCAAATGAAATTTCCTGAGAATATGAAGAAGTAAAATAAAGGCCATTAGTAATATAAAGATTTTTAAGTAAATTTAAATTATTTATATCATTTTTATTTAGTTGAATCGAATGTTCGATAAATTTTGTTTTAGTGTTTGTACTTTCTATTCGATGACATGGAACATAAGGTTGTTTAGAATAAAAATATTTGGAACTAAAAAGTAGCTTAGTTTTGGATGGATGTCTCGCAAATTTAATTATATAATGAATTATTGTTGATGGAAGTGAAAAACGTTGGGGAAGAAAACAAGAAGAAGAATTATTTTTGAAAGTTATTTTTTTCATTTTTGTTGTTGTTGAATGCTTTCGTTTCCTAGTTTTAACAATTTCTCCTTCACTTGGATCGACGACGACTGGCGCTGTTAAAGAAGCCAAACCAATAATTCCATCTTGATATTTTTTTAATGATTCTTTGAAAATTTTTAAATTCTTTGAAAGCTCTGTTTTTGTTCGAAATGTTACTTTTAAAGGTCGCTGCAAGGCTTTGGTTATAACAGCATCAAATAAATTATATGCTTGTTCGGTTGAACCAAAATCAGAATAAATTTGTATTAAATCCGCCCATGAATCTTGAACGGATATGCCTTGATTTCCTTTTTCAATAATTAAATTTTGATATTCTTGTCTTGTTTGAAAATCTTCGATAAATAATCGGCAATATTTTCGATAAACTTCTAAAGCTTCCTAAAAACAAAAAAACAATGTCTTGCAAAAATTGCAGATAGATTTTAAAATTATCTAATTTCGAACTCAATAAATTTAGTTTCTCTATTTTTTAATAAGAATTAGAATTTAAAAAAAATTTTATCACCCAAAAAAAATATGCCTTTGCTATAAAGCAAAAGCTTTCCAAAATTTATAAATTTCAAAGCCACAATAAAGGGCAATGGATTTTTAATACGAACCTTTTAAGGAACGTAGTAGTTCGAATTACAAAATTAACGAAAAGTTTTAAAAGTGGCGAACAAACAAAATCTGAAACGAATCAAATTAATGCAGCAGAAAACAAAAGAAATTCTTTTTTCCTCGTGCTTCCAAAAAATTTTTGTTTACCATTTTTCTGCGGTTTCAAAATTTTCTATGCCTTTATCTCCTTTCGAAATTTTAGCAAAACTTACTTCTGGATTTCTTTCTTTAATAATTAAAATATAAATTTTCCATAAATTTTGATTCCATGGAAATTTTCCAATTCTGCATGCGAGATTTTGAATGATAAAATCATTATCGTCGTTAATTTCCAATAAACATTGAAGCCATTTTTCGTCATCATTTTCAAATTTAACTAAACGATCGAATAAATTTACAGCTTTTTTATATTTTTCCATTTCAATTTTAGATAAAGGAGATAAAGAAAATTCATTATAAAGTCGATACATATCTCTCAATTTCCAATGTGGCCAAGTTAAATATGTTTTGGGTATTGAAATTCTGCTACTTTCATGATATATTGAACGCCAATATACTTCATCATAAAATGGCCAATATATTACTTTTTTTAATTTTGGTGCCTACAAAATATAAAAATCAAGAAAAATAATAATAATTATTTGATAAAGCCTTCCTTCTTTGGAACAAAAACTTTTGGCTACGGTAAACGTTGATTTTTAAACAAAAAAAACCTTTTTTTTCGGCAACGTTAAAGAGCTTTAAAGTTTGATAAATTAAAGACTTACAAAATCAAAGCTTAAAATATTTTTTTCAATAAAAAGTTGAGCTAAATTTTCATGATATAAATGTTGAAAAACATTTTTTAAAATTCGATAATAAACTGTATGGATTACATATTTATATTGATTTTGGCCATCTGCAGCTATTCTATAAACCAATAATAATTTTTAATTGTAAAACAAAGAATAATAATAAAATTTTTTTTTACTGCATTCGATAATTCCATATTTCTGGGATAGTTGTAAATTTTTCAGAAAATTTATCAAAAAGTTTAAGTTTTTTTAAAATGCTCGTGTTGGGCTCAGCTAATTTATCAAACAATTCAATAACTACTCGCTTATAAGTTTCAGGAAGCTTGTCTAAATAAGGAATGTATGAGGCTGCAGCAGCAGTCATTTTCTAAGAAAAAAAGCTGAAAGTGTGAGATAATTATTATCCCAAAAAAGTAAAATAAAAATATTTGAAAGTTGTGTCTCGGCTTTTCACAAAAAAAATTTAGCTTCGTTTGTGTTGCAAAAATCTTTTTAAAAAAACTTGAGAGAATATCGAGAAAAAAAACCTAAGTTCGAGGAGGACGAGGATGATTGAGGCAAAAAAGAAAGTTAAGGCATGTTGGACATCTCTAAATTTGGGATTAAAATGAATCTTAAAAAGACATGGGACTAATAAGAAGATCTTATGATTAGATTAGAAAAAAACAGTATCAATGAAAGATTAAAAATAGGTAAAAAAAAATGAGCCAACAAAAAATTTAGATTGGTCGATTGGTTATCAATGAACATATAAAACAAGGTAAACATTCATTCATTGCCTCGGTATAAAAAAAATAGTTTAAAAATGATTGCCGCCCAAAAACAAGCGTTTAACAAAAAAGAACTTCAAACGTGAATGGTGTATAAATAGACGACTATTTGAAGCTCAAAATATTGAAAATGTTAGAGATTATTAGATTATTAAAAAATACTATGATGCTTCGAAAAAAGGAAGTTTAGCCATTTACAAACAAAAAATTTATTTGCTTTCCATAAAAAAATTTTTTTCCATTGCCTCTTTTTTTTCTCTGGCTTACTGCCTCCTTTTTGCCAGAAAAAAACTTGCGCGGGCTTTTTTCATCTCAATTTTTTTCTTCTTCGTTTTTTTGTTTGTATCCATCTCTCGCATCTTTTTTTCCTGCTGCCTTTTATTTTACATTAATACAGACCGAAAAAGAAGAAGAAGAAAGAATTATGCCAGGTGATATTATATCAATTCAAGTTGGTCAATGTGGCAATGAAATTGGTAATGAATTTTGGAAAAGAATATGCATCGAACATTGTATTGGAATTGATGGTTATGCAACTTCTGAACGAACTCATGATGATAATTGCTCAACATATTTTTCTCAGGTAAAAACTTTTTCCATTTTTTTCTATGTTATGATAAAGCCTTACAAGCTAGTCGTATGAGATGTGAATCGAAAATGTGTTACTAAAATCATTCTCTTTTTTCAGGCTGATGATGCTCGATATATCCCTCGTGCTGTGTTAATTGATCTTGAACCTCGTGTTATCAATTCAACGTTAAATGCTGAATTTGGAAAAATCTTCAACCTTGAAAGAGTGTTTCATTCTGGTGGTGGAGCTGGAAACAATTGGGCTGCAGGTTATGGTGCTGGATTCAATCAGTTAGTTTTCATTAACGTTCAAACTTCTCACTAATGTTTGTAAACTTTTAGGGATAGCGAACTTGGTGAACAAATATTAAATGTTATTCAATCTGAACTGGAAATATCTGACAAAGTTGATGGTTTTACTCTTTCACATTCAATTGCTGGTGGAACTGGATCCGGTTTGGGATCATGGATTCTTGAAAAACTTGGTGAATGGTATGTATTCTATCACCCTATTGCATCTTTTAACCCTTATCATTTTTAGCTTTGGTTCTAAGCAACTTGTTCAAACATATTCAGTGTTTCCAAGCTCAGGATCTGACGTCGTTGTTCAACCATACAATGCTATTTTAACTTTGAAACGTCTTATTGAATGTGCTCAAATGGTTACTGTATTTGATAATGAAGCAATTACAAAGAATGCTATGGTCAAAATGCATAATAAACATCCATCGATGAAGGATGTCAACTCGATTATTGGACGAATTATGGCGGGATTAACAGCTCCCAAACGTTTTGGCTCACCAAATGCTGTATCATTATTCAATCTATCTGCACATCTTTGTCCTGTAAGACCATTACATTTTGTTCAATGCGGTATACTTTGTAACTCTCTTTCTCTCTTTGTATATTTTTGTTAATTTTCAGGAGTTGCACCAATGACGCCATCTGATCCACGATATTGTCAACAAACGACTCCACAGCATTTGATGAGATTACTTTCTCGCTCTGATTCGATGTTAACAAGCACTTTCTACAAGTATTCTCCAACTCAAACTGATTGCTTATTAGCTGGTTTAGCAATGTTTCAAGGTGACATCAACAAAGCAGAAGTGAGAAATAGTATTCAATCAACAAATATGAAATTGCCATATGGGTATGTATCTTGCTTTATTTTGATTCGATAAGACTAATATTACACTTTCATTACTGTTAAATATATTGCTGTTGCTTACTAACATATATCTTTTTTCAGAACTTCACTCATTCCGTTCTATGATATCGACTATCAACTCAGCTATCCAAAAGCTAAAAATCGTTCTGCTATTCTTGCACTCAACCATTCCAACTTTGAGAAAACTCTGTCAAGCATTCTTCATCAATTTGATACAATGTTCAAAAACAAAGCTTATATCAACAATTTCAAGAAAGAAGAATATTTTGTGGAAAGTATGGATCCAATGGTTGAAGCAAGGGATAATGTTGATGAATTACGAAAAGCTTATGCTGATCCATGGAAATATTGTAATGCTGGAATGAGAAATGATGAAAAACAAGATGATTAAATTTCGCTATATGTTTTATGAACGTGTGTGATTTAAAAATTGTTGTACAGTTTTTGTTTACCTGTTTGATTTATTCCATGTTAAAATTGTGTATGCTTGTCTTTGATTGTTTTTCTTTTTAATAAATTTGCATTTTCTTTAAACTATGTTTTTATCATATCCTATTGTTGTCATTCTTCAAACTTGAAGAATGAAAGTAACACTATGACTTTACTAATAAAGTTCAATACCCGATGTATCTGTTATTGTAGCTGAATGAGAACATTTGTTAAAAAATAGCTGAGGTTAATGAGTATGAACAATTAAAGAGCATAATAAAGCACCAGTATATAAAAATTCTAACTGATCAAATTCTAAATGCAAAAGTGTCAAGTCTAATTCATAAATTCGAATTCAAAAATCCATAAAATGGATGAAAGTTTTGGCTTTGCAAACGCAGAGGTCGAGTTTGCTTGGTGTAATGTTTTCAACATACAAAACTTTTATCTTCTCAAAAAAAAATTACGACTAGCTTTATTTTGAAATCGTTTTCTCTTTCAAACATTTCTCGTAAATATTTTTTTCTAAATTTCAATTGCTCTTGATATATTTGCGCGTAAATATTTCCAGAATATATTTATTCTAAAAACTATTTTTTAGATCTTACTTTTAAACCACAAACAACAACAACAAAATGGCTGACGATGAAGAATATGTTGCTGACGAGATTGATGATAACGACTATGCCGAAGATAATGAAATGGACGATGATGTTGATGTGGACGCACCTGAAGATGAAAAAGACCGTGTACAATTAGTTGAGGTATGTTCTTTAGTCGTTAAATCCGTTTATCAATATCGCCATTTTAGCCATCTGAAATGGTCGCATCTCAAGAACGTGTTACAACTCCATTTATGACAAAATATGAACGTGCAAGAGTTTTGGGTACACGGGCTCTTCAAATTGCTATGGGTGCTCCGGTTATGGTTGAACTTGAAGGTGAAACAGATCCACTTGAAATAGCTCGAAAAGAATTGAAAGAACAAAAAGTTCCTATTATCATTCGTCGATATCTTCCTGTAAGTTGATCAGATTAGAATTCTCGTCTCAATAATTTTAAATCATTGGTTTAGGATTCCTCATATGAAGATTGGTCCGTAGAAGAATTACATGTTACTGATTGGTAATATCTCTTGCTTGGTTGTTGTTTTGTTAAACGTTTGATACTCATTATATTGTTAATTTTTGTTTTAATAAAATCATGAATAATACAGACTTTTGTTTACCATTTTTAGCAAAATAAGCGTCGTACATATGTATCATAGCTTTTTATGTTAAGAAAAGGTGTTAAAGAAGTGAGCGATAAAGAAAAACCATGAAATTGATTGAGCTTTTGTTTCATAAAGCTATTTACACCTTTTTCTTGCACAAAACTTTGTTTCTTCATTTGTGAGAATATTAGTTTTACATAACTAGATATGGGTCATTTTCTCTTTCTTATGCAAGCAACAAAATTGCTTCTCTTTTTGGTAAGTTAGATAGATTTTGTCATCCGAAAAAAGGTAATAATTATCCGAGGATCCATTGTTCAGTTTTAGCGCAAGAATTTAGTTTTCATTCAATTGAAATGAAATTGAGCGACACATTTACTTCACATCTACCAGCAACTTAAAAAAAATATCGACAAACGTCCTTGTGTATGTGGCTGCAAAAAAATGTCATTGAATAATTCATTTGTTTATTTACCTAAACCATGGACAACAACATCAGATGAAATTGACCATAATGACGAATCCAAAGAGCGTGCATTTAAATGGATTATAAACTTTTCATTAATTTTATCGTTTATTTCTTTAATTTCTTTATTATTTTCTATTCCATCTATTGCAACTAATGTTAAATCATCGAGCAATCATTTATATCATGGAATTAGTGAATGTTCGGTAGGTTTTATAGCTTTGAATTTCTGGAGTTTACAATTTTTATCAAACATTGTTTTTGAAAGCTTTTAAGTCTCACAAATATGTTTTTTTTTTCAGAGATCATTAATAGAAATTGAGCGATATATTATTGAATTTACTAATAATATTAACGCGTTAAAATTGAATCGCTCCCGTCGATTTGATAATTATGGTTTTGATCCATCCCAACAAATGCCACGACCACCATCACCACCACCATCGCCAATTCCACGAAAATGTTGCATTAAAGGAAAGCCAGGAATTCGAGGAAGAAATGGTAAAAATGGACAACCTGGTGTTAATGGGTCCAATGGATTACCAGGAAAACAAGCCCAAGCCACACAAAAGCAATGTAAATGCCAAACCGCAGCTGCAGCTGGTGTTAAAGGTCCATCAGGCAAAGTTGGACCACGAGGAAGAAGTGGAAATAAAGGATCAACAGGATTGCCTGGAAAACAAGGAGAATATGGCAAACATAGTTGTATTGGAAAAATAGGAGCTAAAGGTTTACATGGAAGTAAAGGTGATAAAGGAAAACCTGGCGATCATGGTAAATCATTATCAACTACAGACGCAATAAAAATGCCTTATCTTTTACGTTCATTGTTAAAATAATTAATGTTAAAAAAAATTGTTATATTTGGTTGGTTAATAAATTAATTCATAAATCTCCAAAGTTGTAATTCGAGTTTGATACACCTTTTTTCTCCATTGCTATAGCAAGATACCAAACAGTTGAAACAACTTGCAAATCAAAGAAGTTCAAATTCCCGCTTTTCATGTAGATCTTGAAAAGAGTAAAGTCTTACTGTGTTTTAGCTGCATCAACTTTTTGCAACTAGAAAAATTGAATGACTTCATCATCAACCATCTTTTCTTTGTTGTTGCTGGTTAGTAATGTTTGATGTTGTTATTATTTTAGCGTTGATACTTTTTTCATAAAAAGCTAAGGATGTTTGGAATACTTAGGTTGATTTGTCTTTTGGTTTTTAAAAGAAGAATGGTTTAGTGTTGAAGAATTGTTGCTAATCTTGCCCTCGTTTTTTTAACTTTATCTTTTCTATCTGCATTAATCCACATAGTCGTTTTTGGTAATAGTAAAAAGTGATATCCGGGTATAATCCATTAATTTTTCATCCTTCGTGTAAGACTATCATTTCAAATCGCTCTTTGCTGATTTTGTTGTCGTGCTTTCCTTTTGTATTTCATAATTTTCATTTTTCCTAATATTATTCATTTCAGGCGAAAGCTTCATCCTTTAATCATAATGGAAATGGCGGGTTATGAATATGCGTATGATTATGATTATGCTATCCCATACTTACCATCGTCATCACAACCTATTGTTGGACAAATATATCATGAAGCATTCCCTGAATCTGTGCCATTGAAGAAAGCTGTTCGTCGACGTCGTATATCTAAGAAAAGTCGTCTAACAAATTTCAAAGTTGGTGGTCCAATATTTCCAATTAAATCTCTTCTTAACAGACGCGGAAGCAACTGCTTTTCGGTAAATTATTATGAATTCTTTTGTTGTGAATCTAATCGGCATCTTTTATAGGTTGGATCGTGTTTTGTTCGTCTCCAAGATTATTCTGCTGATTTCAACTACTTTGCTAATGTTATTTGGTCTGTTACTAACCATAATCTGATTCGAAAGCATATTTATGTTTCAAATCAAGATCAATATAATGTTTATCAATCAACTGATCGGGTATGTTTCCGTTGGGAGAATATGAAATACCTTTCGTTCTTTACCTTATGTATCAAATGCCTTCCTTTTTGCTGTTAAATGCTATTGAATATATCCATCTTTCTTGTATTTCTGATGACTTATTAATCTCAATATTTCAGTATACACGATGGCTTCCTCGATTCTCCTATGATTATATCCCTCTTGATAAAGTTGTTCTTCCAAATGGTATTGGTGTTGTTCTTCCTGATCGTGCTATACTTGAAAATAGTCTTAAAATGGCATTGGCAGCTCGTGGACGGGATGGTATTCCTCCTCTAACAAGTGGTTTTGCTTATCCAACTCCAATTGATTTCGTTGAATCTCTTGATAATATCGACGATATTACTTTTGACGATTATTAATTTTTTGTATTTTCTTTTTGTAACTTCTTATTGTTATAATTTTTCACTTTTTCATTTTGTATCACTTTTATAATCACCTTTTAATTAATGTTTATATAATAAATAAACCTTGCTTTTTGAATTATGTGTGTATTGAAACTATTAGCAAGGTTAATAAGCCTTTTAGTATCGTGGGTGTAGTTTGGCTTGAATAACTTTTACCTTCAACTTTTTGTAGGGTAATACGATCCATTGTTTTCCCAGGTTCATGTGAACGCTGATTGGTAACACTAACCCGAAGGTGAAAACTTATTCAAATTTTGGATTTACAACTTCTAACTTTTGCTGCTTCCAAATTTTATCAACAAAACATTCAATCAAAAACAATGAAGCGTTCAGCTCCATCAGAATCTTATTCTTCTCGAGGTTTGTTTGCCATTTTTTTCTTTTTGCTATTTCTCATTTCATTGTTTTTAGTTGCTTCAAGTGGTGACAAAAATGCTCGTTATGGTACTTCTTCTAAGAAAGCTGTCTATCAATTGGCATTTCCCAAAGGAACATGTGTTTTAAGATTTGCTGATTTATCACCTGATAATGGTACAAACACAATTTGGCTAATTGAAAATCATATCCTTATTCGAAAATTAGAACCTGATGGATCCGTCGTGGCTGGAATGCCAACATATTTTCGTGTTTCAAATCGTGTAAGTGTTTTACTCCTTTGTGTTGTTTTTGAAGAAGCTTTAAAGCTGAAACAAACTGCTTCTATTAGGGGAAAATTTGCTTGCGCTATTTGGACTGAGGAATATGTGGAATATTAACATTTTTGTTTATGGATATTTTTGCTTTAGTAACCGCATCGTTAATTCGATTAATGAGATCTGCATTTTTTAAATATATTCATTCAGTTATTTTTTGAAACAACATGCTTGATTTTCTTTGATTGAGCGTTCTTTTTCTTTTCATGCATAAATGATGTGGTTTAATTTTTCGCTTATTTAATGATTCTCAATGATTGATTAACCAATCTCTTTTCATTCATTGAACACTTGATCACGGATTTTGTTGTATTCATTGTATTGCTACTAGTTTAAATCCTTTTGCAAAGTAATAGCTTTTTTCCGCGTATTCCATTCATTGTTACTGTTGCCCACACTTATTAATATTCTTTCCTTTTTAGTATCAAGGATGGTATTATGATGAACCATGGAATTTTATGCCATTAACAACTGTAAGCAATACAAAAAATGTTGAAGAAGCTTTGATGGTTATTTATCCAACTAATGAAATGATCCAACATGGTTATGAACTTGCTGAAAGACTCCGATTACATTCAACATCAAAAGAAAATTCAGCCCGATTACAATTGGAACGAAAAATTAAACAATTGAAGTCAATTAGAACTCGTCATCAAAAGAATAGTGAAATGAAGGATGAAGGATGCATCGCCGCTGCCAACGAAGATGGAGAAGATGGATCGCCTAAGGGTGAAGAAGAATTATATGGAGAAGATGAAGAATGAATCTTTGTTGTGCTTTTTTTCTCTTTCTCTTAAATTAAGTCAAGTGAATGAATGTATGAAAGTTTTTTATGAAACAAAAATAAAATAATTGTCTTCTTTTTTTCGTTAAATATTTTATTCTTCCGTGCTTTTTGTATTGTTTTCTTTTTCGTTTTATCACTTTCTTTTTTAATCGTTTGTAATTTTTTTAATGGTATGTAATAAAAGTTTATTGTGATGTGTTGGAGCAATTTTGTGGAACTTTGTATATGGTTAGTGAGGTGAATATGCGGACATAAAGTCGAAAGCAGGAAATGATGGTAGTTAACTATTGGGTTGTTTACTGTAAACGAGCTTTTATATTATTATTGGATCACTTAAGTTGCGTTGCATAAATGCCTATTTGAATATACGTTATTTTTTTTCTAAACTTTTATTATCATGTTTATCCGCTGTTTATGTTTGAGCGATTTGAATTTTTTTAACTAACCCTAAACCATTGGAATGCATCTCTTTTTTTCAGTGAAAGTGTGCTGCATAAAAAAAGAAAGAAGAGAAGAAAGAAGATGAATGAAAAGAAAGATAAAATTATTACGGGCATTTCAAAGATCACTAACAACCACAACCGGCGATTGCATATTGATGATTTCGCAAATGACGAAGCAGTAGCAGCAGCAACAGAAAAAACAGGATTTTATCATTTTCCATCATCCAACAATAACGCTGAAATAGAAGGATGGTCAACAAATTATATTAAAATTAATATTGTTAAAGTAAGGAAGGAAGAAGAAAGAAACTTTAAAGCATTTTCACCCAAAAGTAAATACAATTTTTTAGCTTTATTCAGTGATTGAAAAAATTCCAGCAATATTTTTTCTTATTGCATGGTCCAGTTATTTTATAGATCCATATATTCCTGAATGGGATTATGATGGATGGTTTATTCGTTTTAATTTTGTTAATAAACCAACTAATTTTATTGTTTGTGATGTATGTAACATTTCGTTACTCAAAAAACTGAAATAGCTAACATAATAATTTTATAGGCAAGTACAATAAATTCAACAAATTATTGGGCGCCTTCATTGCTACGAATGATAAATTTACATTCAATTTCAAGCATATTTTTACGAGCTTCAATTTTACCCTTATTTTTTGGTCGATTATTATTACTTTCAATAATTTTGGGAAAATGGAGATATTTGAGAAATGATTATAACATATTTAAAATTTTTGAAGGTTTTATGTATGCTTTAATGATAATGGAAATATTTTCATTAAGCATTTTTGTTATTGGCAATCATCCAGTTGATGATGAACGTTTGTTGTTTTTTTGCGATTTGATAAATTTGTTTTGCATTTATTTAAAAGCAAGCGACGTAAATTATAATCCATTTTTTTCTTAAATTACCATAACCCCAAGACAAAATTTTTTATCGACAGACATTATTTTTTGAAAACTAAAATTAAAGTAAAGTGCTTAATTTTTTTTCTTTCAGGAATTCACAAACTCATTGGGATTATATTTGTTTTTATAACGGTTATAAATATGATTGCAATAACTTTAATTATATTTCATATTGATAGATTACGAGAAAATGTAAGAGTTTTTTTTATTAGCGATGAAGAAATTTTTTTAAGCTTTAACTTAGCAACGACCAAAAGCTAATTTCCTGCTACTTTAGAATTTTTTCCCGAGACATTTAATTCACCAATATCGAGTTTTAAATGTTTTTTTTAAATTTAATGAAGCCTATATTTATTTCAGACATACACTTGGATAGCTCTCAGCACTTTCACCTTTATTTTTGCTTCCACCATAATTTTGGTTTTGAATTCATATTATGATTTTGTTGATAATCGATTATGTTCGCCTCTTGGTTAGTTTTTTTTACCTCCATTTTTTTGCTCCATTTTTTTAAATTTATTTTTGTTTCGTTTTTGCTTTCCCCTTTTTTTGTTTTTTAAAACTCAAATAAAAAAAGACTAAACCACACACATTTTTGATTCTTTTTTTTACGGTTTTGTTATTACAAAACTTTTTTTTAAAATTTCCTTCCATTTTTTTTTCAGTGGCAAACCACCTGTTTGTATTAGAAATAGCTGCAATAATGTCATATATATTTTTTCATTGGAAATCTAAAACAAATATTGAAGATGTGGAAATATTATTATTTTCATCCATATCAGATTTAGACCCACAAACTTATGATAAATTTAATTATAAATCAAGAATGGTTGAAAATAATATTAAAAAATTTGAAAATATTGAATTAAAAAATAATTTTAAAAAGTAAACTATAAATAAATATTTTTTTTGTTTATTGTAAAAATAAATTTAATTCACTCAAAATCGAAAAAAACAGGAAAATTTTCGAAATTTTTTTAGATCTACGAAACTTGTAAAAGTGTGAATTTATTTGGTCTCAATTTTGGTAGAAAATGCTTAAAGAAAGCCAAAAGCTTAAAAAAAATTTAAGCAAAGATAAAACTCAAACTTATTATTATTTAATCAAATTTTTTTTCTCAATGTTTGATCTAATTTTGATTCTTAATTCTAACAACCCAATTTGTATTTTTTGAAAACTGATTTAAAGTTTTTTTTTTACTAATTTTTTGTTGTTGAGTGATTTCATTTTTTTTAAAGATTTCGTAAAAAAAATATATAAGTTCAAGAAGCAAAGGACGGACGACATATAAAAAAGCTTTAAAGCCACACCAAGGAGCTAGCTCAGCTAAACGAAAGCTGCTCACTCAGTCAGTCTTGCAAGAAAGAAAGAAGAAAAAAAAGAGGGAAAGAAAGAGGCTTTTTGCTTTTTCATTCTTCGTCCTCTCTCATTTTATTGCTCCATCGCCCTTTTTTTTGTTTTTGTTACATGTATGTATGCATTTGCTGCACTTTGCACGCAAAACAAAAATAAAGTCATTCACTTTTTTCTTTCTTTCTTCAAAACATCGAATGAAAAAAAAAGAATTATTTGTCACCACCAACCACCTTCACCAAAAATATTGAATCATTTTTTTTTTATTACAATCGAAAGCTTTTAGTTTCAGATTTATTAATTTCCATTTTTGGATTTCAAATATTTGTGAGAAAAAAAAATTGAGGCATTTTTAAGCCATTGCTGCTGGATTGCTTTTTTCCCTCCTCTAGCCGTCGCCGCCGCTTGTTTTTGCTTTTGCTGCTGCCAAAAAAACGTGTATTTTTGTTTTGTTTTTTGCTTTTTTTTATACTCAAAAAATAAAATAAAAGCATGTGACGGGTTTTTATTGTTACCTTTTTTTTCTTTTGGCTTTTTGGTTTTCATTAATTCTACAGAGATGCATGCGATGAATAAAGATTATTATCATCTTTGGCTTGTGATTTATTTAGGAAGCTCGCTTTCTTGATTGCTATTATTTTTTTTATTAATTAAAAATTCCATTGAATTTTTATGATAAAGTAACAAAAAAGTTGAGAAATGAGGTTTGAGGATTGTGTAAATTTGTAGGACAAAATTTTTTTTATCCATAGTTATCAATTACGGGCTTCTTTATTTCAAGAAAGTTTAACCTCAACTTTAAGCCCGCTGTTAATTTTTATTGGACCACTAAAAAAGCTTGTCGTACATTTTCATAGATTTGAAGTTCGCTAAAGCTTAACCAAACTTTAACTTTTTTTACCAAAAAATACTTACATATATTCCATGCTTCGATTTTCCAACTCGTTTCTGAGTTTCGCGTAATTTCCGAAAACTACTTTATCATCGAACTGATCATAATATTTTACTTAATTTCAGTTATTGTTTATATAAAATTTAAAAAAAACAATACAAAAAAGAAAGAAGAACTTCTTTTCAAACTTGAAGTTTAATAATTAGTTTAATTTTCTTTCGATCGACCGTTTTTTATTTGTGATGATAGATAAATTAATTCAAGCTGTTCGAGATGAATCATGGCCCGAAGCTACTCGATTATTATATAGTCATTGGTCGGATAAATGCCCAAAATTATATTCTGGACAAGATGAAGAACCATGGGATAATAAAGTTGATGAAGAAAGCATAAGTAAGGCTCCCTTTTTTTAAATAAAATTTGAATTTGGCTTAAATATTATATTTTCTCAACTTTAGATAATGAATTATTGGCACCTCTTGCTGCAATGTATGTATTAGATGATCAAAAAATACAAAAAGGTGAATCGGTTTCATTAAAGCCTTTAACAGAAAAAGTCGGGATTATTGAAACTTTGCGAAAACCTGGACAACTTTGTGGTAAAATGTTTAAAAATGGTGATCCTACATATACTTGCAAGTATGTTTCTGCTATAATTTCATCCAACAATGGTTTACAATAAAAAAAAATTCAAATTTTTAGAGAATGCGCATTGGATGATACATGCGTGTTATGTCAAGAATGTTTTAAACAATCCCCACATGCTAAACATAAGTATAAGGTAAATGTTAGTTAATTAAGATAAAAACCTTTTTTTATTTCATGTCTATATATTTTTTTTTATTTAAGATGCATACATCCCATGGTATAGGATATTGTGATTGTGGGGATCATCAAGCATGGTCGAAAGATTATGCATGTAAATTACATACTTCTGAACCTCAACCAGGTGATGAAGATTTGTAAGTTTTTTTGGTTGATCGTTTTATGTAAGATTTTTAAAACTATGTTTTTTTATAGAAATCTTTGTGCAAATCTTCCAGTAGAAGTTAGTGCACGAATATATAATGTCACAGGAATAGTTCTTAAATACGCGGTAACACTTATATGTTGGCAAGATGATGAAAATTTGCCTAGTTTTTTACAGTATGTTTCTCTAATAAAAAAGCTTACATTAACACACATTTTTTTAGTGAACCACCAGAAAAGCAAGATAATTATTATAAAGCTATGTTATTTAATGATGAAACCCATACATATGATGCTGTAATAAATGCTTTAGAAGTTGCGATAGGTTGTACCTCTCAACAAGCCATGCATTTAGCAACCATCGTGGATCGAGAAGGTAGATCCGTGGTTTTATCTCAAAGTCATGCCCTTTGTTCATCGGCAAAACGAACCATCCAGCATCGAACTAGGCGAGATGTAAATAGGCGAACAGAAAAAAGTGGTCCATTAGAAGTTAAAATTATGACGGCTTCATTAGTTTCCCATCAAGCTTTAGCAGTAAAATTATTAAATTGGTTAACTCAACAAGCTCAACAATTTCGTAAGCTTAAGAGCTATTTTAAAACATTTTAAATATCGAATAATTTTTTTAGCATCAGTTGCAAAAGTTATAGCTGAAGTTATAATGAAGGAATGTAGTTCATTATGTAAATTAAATGAACCCGAACTTGATGTACAAATTCCTCCACCCAAACCTCCAAGGCAAATGGCCCTTTCAACTCCAACAGCGACAAATGAAACCCCAGAATCTCTTGAATTTAATATTGCCATAAATGATCGAGAATTGGATGTTGTACAAGCTCATTTAATTTTACGTGGTTTAAATCAAGAAGATGATGTAATGATGAATGCAGCGATCGAACAAATAGAAAATCCTCCAGGTGTTCATTTATTAGGAATTCGACCAAGAAATCATTCAACCAATCAAGGTAAAGGTCCAAGAATACCTAAACCTGAACGAAAATATGTTCATCCTGCAAATAATAAATTGGATTGCGGCCATTTTACAACTTGCTCACAATTTGCTTTATTTGATCGAAAATTATGGAAGGCTGCAAGAATAAATTTTCATCAATTGTTAATGGCTACAGTGTTTATGGATA
The DNA here is from genome assembly GCA_028622995.1 of Panagrolaimus kolymaensis. NCBI lineage: Eukaryota > Metazoa > Nematoda > Chromadorea > Rhabditida > Panagrolaimidae > Panagrolaimus > Panagrolaimus kolymaensis. The sequence continues at coordinate 251,712 of JAJQJQ010000071.1, forward strand.
TGGAACATAAACTTAATTTTGGAGCTTTTATTATTAAGGTTAGTTAGTTTTAAAAGCACACATTTAAAAGTTTTACATTTATGAGAAGTGACAATGCGAAATTATTTTTTTCTAGATACTTTGTTTAGAAAAATTATTAATTCTTTAACAACCATAATTTTTAGAATTATGAATTCCTTTATCAAGATTTTATTGATGATGATCATGATTATAATGTTTCCATTCTTGCTTTGAGTGTTCAAGTGTTTACTGTAGCCTCTGTAGCTCAACATTTGCTCGAACATGAAAATGCATTTGCAATTATTTGTGAAACCTTAAAACTTTATTGTCATCAATATTTAAAATATTCTGAATCGAATGAACGATTTTTAAGATACGATTTTACGAATGCTACTATGCCCGCTGTATTACGGAGAGCATTAACCATGTTTAAAGATTTACAATATTTACTTTTTGCTTCAACCATGCAATGGACAAACAAATTAAAGCAATCTTTTATTGAGGGTGCTGAAATATATATTGAATTTTTAACTAACATGCAAGGAATGGATGCAATTCGGCGACAAATCGATCAGCATCAAATGGTTGAATCTGAATGGGAAACCGCATTTAATATGTATGTATCCACACAAGAAATAACTTCAATGTTAATTTATTGGGCTAAAAGTGATCCATATGTTCATCAAAGATTAGCTAAATTATGCATCGATCGAATGATTCATATTTGTTCGTGTAATGTGGAATTTACTAATGATGCCATAACTAAAATAGATGAATTTGAATCTCCAACCATTCCATTTAATGTTTCACGAGAATATGTATCAATTCATCAACCAATTTGGAGATTATTTGCTGGACTTTTTACTGCAAATCCAGAAATATTAAAATATTATTGTATTGATAGTAAAGAATCCCCAGAAACTATATATCTTCATAATAATTTGGATATTTTAATGGAAAATGGATGGAAGGATCAAAACCCTATTGATAAACTTCATGTATGGCCTCTTCATGCAATTCTCGAAATGCCTCTTCGAGTTTTAGTGCTTTATGCTCAATGTAATGCTCAACTTTGGCGAAGAAATGGGTTTTCTTTAGTTAATCAAATCCATAATTATACTTCTCCACTTTGTCGAACAGAAATGTATGATCGAGACATACATATTTTGCAAATTTGTGCAGCTCGCATGGAACCCACAGAATTCTTAATTCGTTGCTTGGAAAGATTTCAACTTGAAAAATGGGCTAAAAGTGGTTTCGAAGATTTACCTCAAAATCGTTCAGCCGTAGATGGTGGACCTGCAACGCCTTCATCAACTCCAGAAGAACTATCCAAAATTATTGTTGCAACATCCGAAGAACTTTTCCATTTAATTATAATTATTATGGGTGAAAGATATTTACCGGGTATTGGGAAATCAACTCGGTCTCGAGCAATCGAACGTGAAATAATTCATTTTCTTTGCACCGGTGAAAAAACTTACAGCAACATTGAAAAGGTTATCCTTTTGGAACCCAATTTAAAAGTTGTGGTAAGAGATGAAGCTTTAAATCGAGTAGCAGATTTTCATAAACCTGCTTCAACTACAGCGGGAACATTTCGATTGAAGGAAGTATTTCGGGAGGAATATAATCCATTCTTTTGGCATTATACTAAACATCAATATTCTCAAGCTGAACAATTTCAATGGAGAGAAAGAGAAAAAAGTCCTCGACATATTCAAGCTTGTCCACCACCAAATCCACCAGAATTTGAAGAATTTTTTGAACCCATTACTAAAATAATGGGAAATTCATTATTTATTCGATTATTATATCATATTGTAAATCGATTTGCTAAACGAAGCCGATATTCCAGTGAAGGCCTCTTTCATCGTGGATTATATCTTATTGGAATGTCATTAAATGAAGAATTAGCATGGTATAAACGAATTCCAAGGGAACACCTAAATTTTCTTAATCAAGCTGAAGAAATTGGAATTTTTAATGTTTTAAAAGAACTCACAGGAAAGCCTGAAGCTGAAGGGCATAAAAATTTAATTTTATGGATTTTGGATAAATATAATGAAATTAAAGATCTTATGACAGAAAAAATTGCAACTGAGGAAATGCCTTCATCTCCCGATGAACTACAGCAACAACTAAAACAACAAGGTGATGCAGCAATGGCAAGCGAAGATAAAACAGCAAAGAAAAAAGCTTTAGCTGCAAGAAAGCGTGAACAAGCAATGAAACGAATGCAAAAAATGCAGAAAGCTTTCACAGATCAAAATAATCTTGCTTCTGTTACTTCGCCATCAGATTCTAAAGATGTTATGGATGTTGACGAAGATATTGAATATTCGTAAGCTTTTCTTTCGTTTCTTCGTTTTAACAAAAAAAATATTAAAAGTAAAGATTAAGATTAAAATATTAAAATTTTAGGGTATTGGCTGAAGATGCAGGATTTCCAGTATGTTTGGGTCCAAATAAATCTCATGTTAAATTATATACTTCTCGAAGCGTTAAATGTATTCTTTGTCAAGATACTGAACCTCTAGTATTTAATGGAAAATCCATTGTTTGCTGCGCTTATCTCCAAAAGTAATCCTTTTTGCTTTTTAAAAAATTGTAGCCACTAACCATTTTTTTAGTTCCAAACTTTTTACTCAAAAAAATAAAGAATCAGACGAGTTTATTGATAAAACCGATGTCTTTACTCCATCCACCATGGTTGATGGATATTCAATTTCCACATGTTCTCATACAATGCATTATGATTGCTTTAAATTATTTTCGGATCAACTTTGGTCAAAGGATCGAAATCGAGCAAGATTTCAAATAATTGGTCAACATATTATTGATGCAGAAAGTCGAGAATATCTTTGCCCTCTTTGTAAACGATTGAGCAATGTGGCATTGCCTTTACTACCAACAAATGATAAATTACATAATGTAAAGAAGTTTAGTCAAACACGTCCATATCCACCAGAAAATTTTGAAGATTGGGTTAATCGATTAATTGATTTAACTAATCTTCCATTGGTTAATGCTGAAATTGGTTCATCTTCTAAACCATCTTCATCAAAATCTTTTAAAAGTCACAGTCGAAAAAGGTTAGTATAGCAAAAATTAAAAAAATTTGTATATACAAATTGGTTAATTTTTTTAGATCCCATTCTGAGCGCTCTCTTTTGGAGTTACAAAAACCTTTTGAAGAAGGAGTTCTTGATAGCGCATATTCATCTTCTCAACCGTCAGTGGCTCCATTAAGCCCTATTAATAATGCAAATGAAAATCCAAATGCCGCTGGAAGAAATCAACGTCGAGGCAATTCCGAACCCGTTGGAGCTATTCTTCCAATTATGCCTGATGCAAATGAATTAGTTATGGAAGCCGTTATGGATGCAGCTGCAAATGCTGTTGCTCGAGGTGGAAGTAGTAGTAGCAGTGGAGGAGGAGGAGATCCATTAGGAATATTAAATAAAATGAAAAGTTTAATTAAATCAGGCAAAAGTGAAAGGTATTTTTCAACTTTTTTTTTGTGTGACATTTTTTAAATTATTTTAAATTTTTAGTTTTCCAATGGTATGGAATGTTGTGAAACCATTTTTTTCATATGTTTATAAAATTGGTCCAGATATTTCCACCAACCATACTAAAGAATTATCAGAACTTACAAGAATATATAAATCCACGGCATTTGTTCTTCGTTCAATTGCGGTAACTTTAAAAATGGAAAACAAACCACTTTTTGGCGCACTAAATACTCGACAACGTGATTGTATTTTGTGTCTTTCACGAATTGCTGCGATAGCTTCATTCCATCTAAAATCAGCAACATGTCGAAATATGATTTCTCGAGCTTTTACACCTTTACTTGTTCCATTGAGTGAATGTAAACCTTCAAAAAATAATAGCACCATGGTAGCTTCAGTTACAACTCCCGATGCTTTATCCGTTCCAGAACATATTAAAAAATTTATGAATTCTCCACTTCGAGCTATTCGAGGCACTCCTATTCCATTACCATCAGCCTCAGAATCTCCATTAACTTCGCCGGAACAACGATCACGAGATAATTCAGAATTTAAACGACAATCCCCATCCACGCCTTTAACAGCCAATGATATCATTTTGGCTCATTTACATGATGAAATAAATATTCTTAATGTGGATATGCTTTCATTAGCTGTTCAACTTTCCATGACAATTGGATGGTCATGGGTTGAAAATGAACAAATCCTTCATGCTTGTAATCGACAATTTGATGAATTTAAAGTTCCTGATGGAAGCGTGGATGAATTATATTCAATTTATTTAACCCTTTTGGGTTATATCTTTCAAAATATGGCTTCTTTTACTATTCAAGGAAATGTGATTATTGATAGTAGTGAAGAAGATGCCGACGTTGAAATGATAAATATTGAAGATTTATCAACTCCAAATAAACTTCATTCCCGACTTGAAAAACTTTTAATTAAAATGTCTAAAGTTTCAACAGTTTATTTATCCGTGGATTTAAATGAACTTGAAAAACATTTAACTGAAGCTGTGGTGACTTTCTTACAACCCATTGCATTACTTTATAATGGAATTACACTCATTCCTCCACCAGATGCATTAAAACGTAGGGGCTAAAAAATATATTTATATTATAGTAACTAAATTAGAAATTTATAATTTGGATATTTTTAGATACTTCTTATAATGAATTTGAATCACTATGCCGATATCTTGGTTTACCACAAAAACTTGAAGATTTACTTGAAGGTTCAATCGTTGATAAACTTTTTGAACAGTAAGGATTTATTTTTTTATAAAAGTTGTAAAGCACAAACAAAAAAGTTCATTCGCCTACTTTTTTTGATACATTATTTTAATAATAAAATTATTGTTGATTTATTATTTTAGATGGACAGAACATTTACAAGTTTTTTCAAAAAAACTTGAAATTATTCCTCGACAACCTCTTCGACCTCGAAGTCTCGTCCAACTTCCCTTTGAATTTACTGATTTAATTACAATGTGTTCGACATACAAGTAATAATTTTTTAATTTTGCATATATATTTTTTAAAACCTTTTCATGACTGTTTTTTATTATTTTTTTAGATGCCCTTCATTAAATGGTAATGAATTAGCAACAAATCAACCTACGATGTGTTTAGTTTGTGGACAAATAATGTGTTCTCAATCATATTGCTGCCAAAAAACTTTAGGTGAAGAAAAATTAGGTGCATGTAGTTATCATATGAGAGAATGCGTAGGAAAATCTGGAATGTTTTTACGTATTCGAGATTGTCAAATTATTATGTTAACTTCGCGTAAACGTGGAGCATATAAAGTTGCACCATACGTGGATCAATTTGGTGAAACTGATATGGGTTTTAGGTAAGTAGCAAATTTTAGGGTTAAAAATTTAAAAAAAAATCGACTTTCGAATAATATTTACGAGCACTACAGAATTTTTTTTATGAACTAAACCCTAAAAAATTTTTCAGACGCGGTAATCCTCTTTTCCTTCACCCTGAAATGTATCGAAGATTTCAAAGACTTTGGTTGCATCAAGAAATCGCTGAAGAAGTAATAAATCAATATGAAATAAATCATCGAAATATCAATTTTGAATGGAATCATTTTTAAATTAAAAAATAAAAACCATTTCGATTGCATATTTTAATATTTCTCTTTCCTTCCTTTCTTCAACCAAAAAAAGAAAGTAATAATCAAAACATTTGCGCGCGATTTGTGATGATTGTTAAACTTTTTTTTTCTAGTCGATAATCATTTATTTTATTTTTACTGTACATACATTATTTTTTTGTTTTTTTATGAGTCTCCTGTGTCTGTGTTTTTATTTTTGAATGCTGATTCACACGGCAAAAAAAAATTATTTGGGTCATTTTTTTCTTCATTTTTTTCTCTGATATTTTATAATATTTTTTTAAAGATAAAAAAATTTGAGTTACAAAAATAAAAAATGTTTAGAAAATTATTTTTACGAGAAAATTGTTGAAATTTAACAGTGAAATATTTTATTTTCTATGAATTGGCTAACCATAATGAAATTAAATTTTGATTTTTAAAAAAAGTTGTTTTATAAAAGTACAAAATTTGTCGTCCAAAAAACATGCTAAAAATTTATTTATTTGATTTTTTTGTTATTTTTAAGCAGCTAAAACTTTTTTTTGTGTCTAAAAATGATCCACGTCAACTTTTTTAAAGCCAAAATATTTAAGCGTTGAGTCATACTTAATTTTTATTGAATATGATGTTTGTTAAAAGAAGGTTCACAACTCACAAAGTTGCAACAACAAGAAAACAAAAATAAAAGTTAGACTTTGTTCTTTACCCAATTTTTGAACTTAGTTTTTGAGCTTGGTGGTTGCCGTTTCGCATTTTTTCCATTTGCAAAAAAAATCAAAAAATAGAGTGGTATCACTTTTAGCTTTTTTTTCGTGGTGCTCGATTTTTTCTTTCTTCTTTAATGGTTTTTTCCTATCATCATGAGATGGCGACGATGAGACACGGACACTTTGTAGATTGTGGGGCGAACCTATGAGCCGATGATGATAGCAATCAATAATAAATTTTTTTTTCGATATATCTATCACACCATTTTTTTCCATTTTTTTTCATTCTCTCTTATTTCAACCATTTTTTTAGATGGTGAAATTCTTTTTGTGGTAAAAAAGAAAAGTATTAGAAAGTTAATTTAAATTTTTTTTCAAATGTCTAATAAATCCAATAATAAACTTAAACCAAAGGTAAATGATTAGAATTTTCTAATAATGGATTTTATTCTTAAAATTTTTTGTGGTTTCAGAAAAATTACACATTTGATTTGGATCATTGGTATTTACAATATTGTCTTGCAACGGGTTTGTATATGCTTGAACCGTGGGAAAGAAAATTATTCAATATTTTTGTTATTTGTTCATTAGCAATTGGAACATTTTTTGTTCTTCCAGCAATTTCTTCATTGATTTTTTAAATATTTTATTATTAAAAATCACCCGAACCAGACAAAAGTAAGTTTTTTCTCATCGTTGAGGGATTCGAAGGCATAAAAAAAAACAGCGGAGAAAAAAATTTCACGATGTCTTTGATTTTTTTATCCGAGTTTCTTATTTTTTTAAAATTTTGCCTTCCAAATTTAAGGAATATATATAAAATTAAAGCTTCTATTTTTTCAGATTTTCTTCATTTTAATTTTTATTTAATATTTTCTAAAATGTCAACAACACCTGAAACTGATCAACAACAACCCCAACAACAACTAGAATCAACTCCATCCCAAATCACAACCGCCACAACTCCTCCTCCACCACCACCATCATCATCAGCAGCATCATCGTCTAAAATTTCTTTACTTTTAAAACCCGTGGGTGATGTGCCACAGCTTAAAACAACTAAATTCCTTGCTGATGGAAGTCACACTGTTTCATGGGTTATTACATTTTTACAAAAAGCTCTCAAACTAGAACCATCTGAATCAATTTATATCTTTGTTAGTCAATCATTTTCACCATCTCCCGATCATACTTTATCAAATTTGCATCAATGCTTTGCTGCTTCATCATCATCAAATTCCAATTTGGTTCTTCATTATGCTAAAACATGCGCGTGGGGTTAATTTATTTTAATCTTTATGTTGGCTTTTTATTTATTTATTTTTATATGTCTGTGTGTGTATTTTGCATGATTGCTAATAAAAGTTTTGGTGACTAAATTGAGATTTATGTAAATTCAGATAAATCCTTAAACTGATGATTACAGAAAAGATGGCTATATTTTAAGGACAAGTCCACAATCAATTAATTGTAAATCCATTTTTGAATTAATTCTTCGTTCCACATAATAGCATTCTTTATTTCTTTAACGTCTTTGATATATTTGGTTTTTTACTATATTCTTTCATTTAATATTTCGATATCATCTTGGAAAACAATTGGTTAGGGAATATGAGAATAAAGAAAAGCATTTGCGCGGGTTGGCGCCAGCCACCGCTGCGAATGCTTCGGTGGCTGGCGCGAACTGGGTTTTCGTTGACGCAAGGCATCACTTTTTCAACTTGTGGCCCGCTTTCTGCGTAGGGTTTCCATCCCGTTTTTTATTTTGCTTAGAGAATCGGGTTTCGGATAGTCGAATTAGTATATCTAGTAAGAACAGTATAGTCAAAAAAAAAATTTCGTAATTCAAATCTTTCGAAAATGTGTCACCCACTTTTTTCTCCGTGTGTCCGTCCCTGCGTGTGTCCCTCGCATGGTACATGCATGCATTGGTCAGATGGAAAATGAAAAAGCTGTCAAATGCTTACAAAATTGTTACAAACAACTACAAAGGCTTACGAAAGTTGACAAATAACCATTTTCTTTATTTTTTTGTATATGGTTATTATTTTTTATGCTTGATCCACCCGATATACCAAAATACACCCGATATGCTTGATGTATCCGAAAAAATTATGATTCTTCCAATTTTTTTTTATTTGTGGACCATGCAATTTTTAGCTATTCAATTTTGGCCTACGAAGGGTAATATTTGGAAATTTGCATAAAATATCGAAAAATTAATTTTTTTTAATTTTTAAATGGATCATTTTTTCTTATTTTTGATTTATTTGTAATAACATTAAAAAGAATTATGCATTGTATATAAATATTTTATTTATTGTGAAAATAAAAAAGCTATCATAATGTTTAAAAAATTATTAACACAAAAAGAAAAATAAAATAAAGCAAAGTTTTAACATTAAAAAAATAATTATTCATCATCGCGTTTATACAAAAGTAAACAATAATTAGTGATAGAAGGTGTGAAGCTTGGTTTTTTATCAATAATTGCACCGTTGATGGTTCTCCAGCCTGAGTTTGTTTTTACCCAAGTAATATAAAACTTAGGTTTCTTTTCAATAGCGGCTATTAAAATCCAATTAAAATTAAACATTTTTACTTCTGATAATCCAGTAACCGTGAACGATCGCTTTTTCGGCTTATTAATTTTGGTTTTAGCAAGTGGGTCAACATACATACCATCTATTTCAATCAAAATGTTTTTTTTTCATTAAAGAAAGACGATTCTGTGTTCTCACCTTTTATCCAAAATAAAAAATTAGCTTTTCCCGCCAACCTTTTTTTTTAAATTAAAAACGAAAATAGATGGAGGTGCGAAGGTGAAAATATTTTTTTCGCGCTATTTTTTGTTTTTTGAGTTAATAATTGGCCTATGGCTTTATATCACTCTAAATAATCGAAATAAATTTAGTATCATTGGTTATTTTATTTTTAATTTTTGAAGAATATTAGCTTTTTTCTGAAGCAGATTCCTAAATTTCATCTCTCCATGTCTTTGTATCTTCTTATTGCAACCTTTAAAAAAGTTGTGTCTTTTTTTCCTAAAGTCGCTTTTTGGAGAAAGATTTTTAAACAAACAACATTATTTTTTGACCTTTTTCTTTTTTTTTGTTTTTTTTGGGTAAAAACCACTCTTTGAAAATAAAGCAAAGCCGTGAATTAAATTTTCTTTTTTTGTTGAAAACAAATTTTGTCTCTTTCTTTTTTATTTGTAAATGGAGTATCAGTTTATCTGTTTTCTCGCTGTTTATCCACAAAAAAAATTAGCTCTTGTCGCCAACCTTTACTTTTTATTAAAAAAAAACTTTGTTGTTGCAAAACTGAAACATTTTTACCGGATGATTTTTGTTATTTTTGAAAACACTTGGATTTGTTATGGAAAATTTGCATAAAAATTAGGATAAATTTAAATATTTAGCTATTCATGGATAGGGTTGTGAAGAGCTTTTATTGCTCTCGTAAGAGAGCAATTAAAGCTTTATTTTTCAAAAATTCAATAAAAACAAGGAAATCATATAATGGAGAAATAAAAAAAATAAAAAGGAGGGAACTGGGTTCGATGTAACTCAATAAACGTCTGGAAATCTTTTTTTGGATACAATAAAAGTTGTTAAGCATGAACTCAATAAAAGCCTGGAAATCTTTTAAAACAATATTAAGTCAATAAACGTGGAGAAATCTTTTTTTAAACTACAGTAACTTTTTTTTGGTACACCCAGTTCAACGGCGGCTTTAAAAAAATTTTGAGGAAAAAATAAAAAACAATTTGAGGGCAATAGTAATTTATTTTTTCGTAAGTCTTCCTTACATAAATATAAGCGTTTCTAAAAATCTAAGCATTAAGTAAGCAAATTATTTTTCTTCGAGTTTTCTCTACTCAGATTTGCCGTGTTTTAAAGCAGATATTTATTACTATGTGCTTAAATATTACAAATATTAATATCTTTGCCTATATTCAATATTAGTAACAAAAAATAATTTAAAATGTTAAAAACGATGTACTTCTTTGTTTTTCTTCATCAACAACAATTGACAAAAAAAATTCGCGTTGTGAGTTTTCTTTTCAATCAAAAAAAATAATAAAGAAGGAAAAAAAGTTTTAAGAATAAACAAATTTTCACATTGCCACCTTGCTTAACCTTAAAAATCATAAACTATAATAAAAGCCTCTTTAAATTTCTTAAATAATAGCTATGGAAGAAAAATTTAAATAAAAAATCAGATAAACTGGTTCATCAAAAAGAGATCCATTCTTTAAAATGAAAGGCAAAATTTTTTTAAAGCCGCCGTTGAACTGGGTGTACCAAAAAAAAGTTACTGTAGTTTAAAAAAAGATTTCTCCACGTTTATTGACTTAATATTGTTTTAAAAGATTTCCAGGCTTTTATTGAGTTCATGCTTAACAACTTTTATTGTATCCAAAAAAAGATTTCCAGACGTTTATTGAGTTACATCGAACCCAGTTCCCTCCTTTTTATTTTTTTTATTTCTCCATTATATGATTTAAGTTCATTGTTCTTTATAACTTTTTTTTCTCTAAAAAATTGTCAAATATTCTAAAAAAAATAACAATGATATTTTGTAATTTTTATGGCTTTGAAAAAAGTGTAAGTTTCATAAGGATCATTTTTTTCAAACATCAACAACCATAATGCCACCAAAATATGCTTTCAATAACCAATAATGGCTACGCTACAGTAATCCAAAAACCAGAAATTTTCTCATGATAATGCACTTTGGGAAGGAACAATTAATAAAATTAATATAAAAAAATTTGTTCAACCAAAAAATTTAGTTTTTTAACCTTTGCTCTAAAAAACAATAAGTTTATGTAAGTATGAATGTACTAATTTTCAAATATTTTGTATTTATTAATTTTTCCACAACCCTTTTTTTTTTAAATAATTTTCTTTTGTTTTAAATGTATCAAACAACGAATGAGTAAGTAAGTAAGTAGGCGTATGTGTAATCTAAGTTTTTTATCCTTAAAAGTTTAAAACTTTTTTTAAAAGAAAAACATTAAACTTAAGATTTTTACAACAAAAAAGTGTCGGATATCCGGAGAGATAATTCATCTTTTAAAAACCAATTTTTATTAAAAAAAAAGAAAGAAGAAAGGTTGTTTGCAAAAATTATTGTTCTTTGACTATAATTCTTTAACGACTTTTTTAATATCATTTTTTATTTTAAAAAAAGAGAGGGATTTAAATAAAATAATTTTGCAAAAGCATAAAAAAAGAAAGTATTTTAAATTAGTTTTGCTCTTTATTTTTTTAAATTGACTATAATCCCATAAATGCATAAAAAAAGCGAAGGCGACCAAAAAGAAGACATGGATGGCAATTTTTTTTGTCCTTGAAAGATTAATAAGAAGACAGAATCGGATTTGCAAAAACACAAGATTTAATAAAATATCCCATAAAAAATACTAAAAATGGAAATGTTATAATTTATTAATTTTTTTTAATTATTATTATAATTTATAGATATTATTAGGTTTATCAGAGATGGTGTTTCTATCAATGGGATAAAATATTTAATTTTAATTTTCAGATTTAAAGGATTATAGTTGCAAACAAACATTTGTTTTTAATTTTAATTTTATCTTTAATGCTTTTACTATTACTCCATATTATTATATTATTTGAATAAAAAAATGTAAAAAATAATCATTGAAGCAAACAATAATTTTTTAAGGACTTTACTTTTAGAAGAAACGGAGGGAAACAACCTTTTTAAAAAGCATGGGACTTTTTCCCAAATAAAAACAAGTCAAAATAAAAGATATTCTTAAAATATAGTCTCTGGACCAAAAAATAAAATAAAGAAAGTCAAAGATTTGGTTCGCTTGTTCCAAACTTCCAGAAAATGGACTTTAAAAAAGACCATATTTAAAGAAAATTATGAAAAGGAACCAAAGTTGTACCGAAAATAGCAACAAAAACACACTTTTTTAAAGGGCATGAATGAGAATATTTAAAAAATCATAAATCAAGCAGCAAAAATACATATTTTTGGATTATTTAATGTTTCCAAAAATGCGAATTTTTAGAATTGACATCAGCGAACGGAAAAAGTCTTTTTTTCATTGTTAAAAGATTTACATTTTTTGATTAAAATTTGCCCTCGCAATTTTATTACTTTTTTTAATCCCCATCAAAAAATAGAATAAAAAATATTTCATCCGGAAGCTTCTTCTTTTTTCTTCTTCAATGATGGCAACAAAAAAATATGGCATCCACTTTGCTTTTTAGCTATAATGACATTGTTTTTGTCTTTTTCTCTCATCTAAATTCATTGACTCCTTTGTCTTATAAAAAAGCTGCTTTTTTAAAGTACTATTTCTCACGTCAAAATTCAAGGACAAATACTTTGAAAGATAAAATTGAAAATAACAAAACATAAAAAAAGGAAAGTGCAAAAGCTGATTTAAATTTAAAAATAAATTAGATTTAATTTATTTATTTTGGTTGTAATAAAAAATATGTGGATATTATCATTGTTGAATTTGTGTCAATATAATACAACTCATAAATTTTAAAAACTATTATTACACGTTTTTGCTTAGATAACCGCTTTTAGAGTTTAAAAATAAATGTTTTTAATTTAAATAAAATCAAACGATACTATAATAAATTTAAAGTGAAAAGTGGGCTTACATTTTACAAATAAATAATTAATTTAGCGAAGTGTTGAATTTTACAACATAGTATCTAATATTTTCGAAAAGGTACCTTGTGATATATAAAATGAATAAATTCATGCGTATCACAGCATATAATAATATGATTTATAAGACAAAACCAAGCATATTTATTAATGTTAAAAACAAGATTACAATTTGAAAATTTCTTCTTTTAATTCAATTTCATGATTTTTTTTAAATGCATTGTTTAAGTTTTTCTTTCGTAAATGATGTTATCTGCAAAAAAAGTATCTGAAAAATTTGGGCTTGAAATTAAATGTTTTGCATAGGCATGTTGTATAAAACAAGTAACTGTAGTTTTTAGAAATTTTTTTTTGTGAAATTTTAGGAAAGTTCATTTAAAAGTTAATAGTGTATTTTCATGGCTACTAAGTGTTAGACTTTTCTACAGTCGAAATATTGTAAATTAATCAGAAATTTTTTAAAGTATTTTTATTTTTTAAAAAACAACAAAAAAAAGCATAAAAATCAAAAAAATATATATATGAAAAACAAGTTTGTATATTAATTATTTTTCTTCGATGAAAGTAGTAACAAGGTATTTTTTGGTTTATTTCATTTGTACTTTGAGCCATAGCAATAGCATTTCGAATGTAGGGCCATAAATTTAGCCAATGCTTGAATCGAAATATCCATTTTGGCAGCCAATTCCAATTAGTAAGAAAGATGTTGTTAGTTAATACATTCTTTGGAGTAAATAAAGCTCCATTTTCATGGGCATAAATAAAAGAATCATCGAGATTTTAATAAGGCTGATCTTCTGTTATTGCTGCTTCGTGAAGCCAATTGATTCATTGTGAAAGCATCATCAACGCCAATCAAAATATGAATCATTTTTACAGTAGTTTTAATAATTAAAAAAGAAATGCAAAGCAAATTCTTTTTTATAAAAGTAAGGAGGAATAAAGCTTTGAAGAAGAAAGTATTTTATTTAAAACACTTTCACACAACAACAAAAAGTAATAATATTTTATTTTATATTTTCTTTACTTTTTTTCGTTCATTTATATACTCTTTTTTTCTTTGCTTTCCTTTATGCCTCCCCGCCAAAGAAACTAAGGCCAGCCCCATTCTTTCTTTCGAAGCAGCTTTTGAGAAAGCTCCGCCTTTTATTTAATTTCATTTTTGGAGGATGGATGGTGGAAAGCTTAAACATTCAAAGGAAAAGGAAAAAGGAAGGTCTTTCGAGAAGTGAAAAAGCGGAAGGCTTCCTCTTCGTTTTTTTCTAGCACAATTACCTACGAAAGAAAAAACAGTTATAATTTTTGTAAAAAGAATTAATAAAAATTTAAAAAATCTTTGAAATAGAAATAACAAACAGTATAAAAATAAATATTTTTTTAACAATGTTCTTGCAGCAAAATAACTTTTTTACATTAATTTAAAGTTCAGCCATATTTGAAATATGTGGATTTTTTAACGACATAGAAATTAAAAACATATCAGGAATTTTTTCTAATTTAGCATTAATAACTACGACGGATTTGAAAAGCAGGTCGAAGTTCCAAAGTTTTCTCCAATTTTTTAAACATTTTTTGTTTGGCAATAAAAATTCATCACTATTAATTATTTTTTTATTTGGTAATGGATTTTAATCCTTGCACTAAAATCCAAATAATTTTTTTATGCAAAAACTTGTCTTCGCATGCTTTTATTAATCCATTTATGCATCTTTTTTTTTTAAAATTCTTAACTCCATTTTGATATCATTTCCTGATTTTAGTTTACAGTGTTTTGATATTTATTTTCTGACTTTTGGTCACTTTTTTCATAGCTTCGTCCAAATTTCTTAGCATTGTTTCTTTTAAGCCAAAGCCAAAACACTACTAACGCTTTTTGTAAGGGCATATATTTTATTATTTTTTTGAAGCTCAAAAGTTGCTTTCTATCTGACTGACTACTTTTAAAAATGTTAGAGAAACAACATATTAATTTTGATAGTAGCTTTCTTTTTTTTAATAATCTTTTTTTGTGCTTTAGTTTTCTCTTTTGCTTTGGTCTTCTTCTTAGTCGAGACTCGAAAGAAAATGCTACAAACTTCAAAGATGTTCGAGAAACAAAAACAAATAACATTTTTTTATTACTAAAAAAATGTTTCATTCCTTTTTTTTTTGCTACAAAAAAGCAAAGCAAAAAAAGGTAAGAATTATTGGAAGCCAAAAAAAAGAAAATAAACAACCAAATTATTTCTGCTTTTTTGACCACCTCGAAGAAATAAAAAAATGAGAGGACAAAGAACACTTTTTTTATAATCTTAGAAACATACAAATAAAAAGAAAGGTCAAAAAACAAAACAAACATTTTTTAATAAATTTTTTATATATTATTATTTGGTTTTTATTTTAAAAAATAAAATTGGCCAATTGGTCAACAAATTAAATGAAGACCAATAAAATTAATAATCAAAGAATGTTTACTAGCAAACAAACTATGATTAATACATTTTTTTAATAAAGAAGAAATAGATTGTTCTGGGGATCAAAAAACTAAACTTTGAAAATACTTTAAAGCAAAAAGTTTAACGATTAATTTTAGTTTATCAAAAAGCATACCCATATTTAAATGATGAACGTCAAAATAAACTTCCGATGACCTACAATTTATTGCAAACACAAGAATTTTTTTGTTGGCGAAAAAAAAATGATCGTTTAAATTTATAATACATTCGCTTTTTTTATAATAAACCTAATTATTTTTATTAGTTGGCGAAAATCAAAAAAGGTAAATAATTTCCGCCTACAAAAGTTCCTGCTTTTTTTGTTGCTTTTCTTTTTTTTAAATTTAAATCATTAGACTTGAAAATTTTTACTTTTCTTAATTTTATTTGTATAACAGATGTTAATAGCAAACTTTAGCTTCCACGTGCCTTTTTTTAATTATGTTTCAACATAAACTTTTTGGACTTCAATTAGTCATGGAAACATAAAACTATATACAATTTTATTTGCATTTTCTCATTGCAATATTTTTATAGATTTTTTTCTTGTTTAGTTATAATTAGGGGATATGAAAATTGTAGGTTTAATAACAGAGCAATTCCATGGTTTGATAATTTGTTACTCGTTTAATGATATAAAACTGATTTCATATTTATTTTTTAAGGAGTAAAATTCGATGTTTTAAATCAAAACAAAAATACATACTTATGAAGAGTAAATAAAGCTATGTATTCAAAAAACTCCACGTTTTATAAATGATTATGAGAAGCCCCTCTTTTATCCATTCATTCATAATAATGATTCTTATTTGTGAATCTTTATTTTTTGCAAAAAAAAAATATAAAAGCGAAGAGACCACCAAAACAAAATAATAACATCTCAAATCCGGTGGAGACAATGAATGTTTTTTCATTCATTCAACTTTCTGCTTTTTGATACCCTCTTTTTTTTAAATATTTTACCTGCAGCGGAAATCTTAAGTAAATTTTTTTAAAAATGGAGGAGAAGAAATAAATGAAATCTATCAATGATCATATTTTCTTTATTTTCTTTATTTTGGAAATGATGTGAGTTTTTAATTGTCTTTTTTTGTTTTTTTGTAATTCCAAAAATAAATGGGTACTTTTTTGTTGTTGTTGAAGCCTAGAAAACAGATAATCGTGGGTGAAAAAAAAGAACAAAGAAAAAAAAGTTGCTGGGCTTACACAACGAAATTGTAACAAGTGACTGTGTAACTTTTCTTCGGGGAAAAAGTTTGTATGGAATTAAAAAATTTTAAAAATGTTTAATGTTCCGAAAAAAAGTTAGCTTCGCCGACTTTCGCGGAATGATCGAGCTTCACTTATTAGATTTATTTTAATCATACCATTACTGACTAACAAAAACTGTAGTTGGATTTGTTTGGGATTTTATAGTAGAAGGAAGTAATGAAACTGCTTATTTGACATATTTTTTTTAACTATGACCAATAACGAAGCTAAAGAGATCATAAATACATATATAATCTACTTATTTATCCAGTCATTTCCCTTCTATTTCTTAGCTCGTTTTTTTGGTTTTGGTTTCTATCCTAGTCTTTTATTAATAATACAAAAAATTAAAGGGTTTACAAAATAATCTTCCTTCTTATTTTCCGTGGTATAAAAATAAAAATATATTTCCTTTTTAAAATACAACTTCCTAATCTTTTAAAAAACTAGACGTAAATAATATTTGTATTTTTTCATTTTGTGGTGGATTTTTTGTCGCACGACAGAGTTTAAAAAAAAGTGTGACATAACACAACAAAAATAAATTTGAACTCACTAAAAATAGTTTGTTTTACACTTTAAAATTTGGAAATATATATTTTTGCACTACGGCGACAAATAATTTTTCATGGATGTCATCCGAAATATTTTTTGCAAAAAACTTGTAATATATTATTTGCTTTTTTTTCTTAAAAATGGGTTCTCTCATGAAAAAAATAGAAAAAGAGATATGAACCTTTTGAATTTTATTTCATCGTCGTTTTCGAATTTGAAGATGTCGACGCATACGTAGTTTGGCAGCCATGTTATTTTTAATGTTATTAAACTAGCAATAATTTTAAGGATTAACCTTTTTTTGTTGCTTTATTTTTTGCTATTTTTAAAGAAAAGCTATGACCTGGTATTTAAAAACAAAGAAACACTAAAAACATTGGCTTTGTTTGTACGTAAAAACAAATATGACCCTATTTAGTTTATGAGCAAATTTAAAAAGATCAGAATTGAAACAATTTAATGGAAAAATCAAAGCTTTGGCACTAAAATTTTGAAAACACACTTCGAAGCTTCACAATAAAAGAAATAATGATTTGCACTCATTTAAAGACTTGAGTTCTCTGTTATAATTATTACAAAAAAGGTATTTAAAATATATATAATTATACTTAAACCATGTGACTTTGGGTACTTAAAAACTTTATTCCACATTACTTAAGTATGGAACAATTAATTACCCATTATTAATATCTATCATTTTTTAAGCTTAAGATAAAATAATCAGTGAGTTTCAAGCTCGGCTACAATTACACCTTCAACAAATTATTTATTTATTTTACTGAAGCATAAATAATATTCTCCAAACTTTGCTTGCTTGAATTACAATTATCTTTTTTCATGGAACCCGTTTAAAAAAACTTCCCATTTAATAAACGGTTCAATGAAGAAAAATACTAAACTTCAAAACGCAGCGAAGGCAGAAGGGGAACAAATTTTTAAGGAACAAATGTATCATGTTTTTAATTTTCAAAGCAACTCATTTACTAAAAGCTTTTCTCACTTTTTTCAGCTCAACGGAAGCATTTAAAAATAGCATAAATTTATTTTTAAATCGAGTTATTAATTTTTTCAAAAACATTTAAGTCAATCTTTTTTTAAATACACTCATTTATTTTTTTGAAACCCCCGCTAAAATACAAAAATAAAATAATCATAAGATTATTTTTCAGATGACCAATTTTGCTCTCTCTTGTTTCCTTAATTTTTCTTTTATCAAACAAATTTTCTGCCAATAAAAAGAAAACATAAAAAAAGATGGAAGAAAATAAAAGAAAGTTTGTTTTTCAAAGCTTTGAACTTTCTACCAAAAAATCACACTTCCGTTCATAATTTTTATTTTTTATTAATAAAAAAGAATGTTGCAAAAATAATAAAGTTAAAGATTGTTTAAAAAATGTCAAATAAAAAACAATAAACATTTAATTTTTTTATGGACATCAACGCAAATGAAAGTAAGTAAAGTATTTTTTTCAATAATTTTTAAAGGACAAAATAAAAAGAAAAAAATCTTTGCTCTTATTTTTTTATAAAAAAACCATGTGAGTGTGAATGAGACTCAAATAAAAAACGATTATAAAAAGCTACTTTATTTTTATAAACGGATATGAATTTGGATATAATAGAAAAAACATACATATTTTTACGAGAAAAAGTATACAACTTTTTTTAGTCTTTGAAAAAAATGGAGGAAAATGTTTAAAAAGTCATGAAAGCGTGGCAATGAAAAAAGAAAGAAAGGAAAGTATAAATTTGGTATACTTTTTTTATTACTAAAAGCATGTGTGTGTTTGAAACAAAAAATTTGTATGAAAAATATAAATGCAGAAATCAAAAGTATAAAAAATGAGAATTGCAAATACGAATAATAATTATTGGAAGTGAGTCACGAAATGTCAATTTAATTAAATTAGTGCCGGAAGTTTTACTTCTGAGGTTGTTTCGGTCATATTTAAAACAGTTTATTTTTAAATTTTGAAACTATATTCTCCCTCAATCTTTATACCATTTTGCTTTGGACAACTCATAAACCAATAAATTATTTTTAAAAGAAAAAAAATCCACTCTTTTATTATATTTACAATTAACCTTTACAAAGTTTATTTACTAAGAATTTTTTTTACAAATATAAGAAAATTGTTGAAACAAAAGAAACTTTCTTTATTTTTTCTTGAAATATGTTTTTCTGCTTCCTCCGTTTTTGTATTCATATAAAAACTTATTACGTAGTAGAGTCTCTTATTTTTTGTCCACCCAAAAAAATAAATTTTGAACTTTTTAATTGTTTGTAAAAATAAAATAAAATATTTTTTGCGGAGGCAAATTTTTTTTATAGCCATGCAAATATTTATGGCGGCGACGTTCACGCAAATTTCCAAATAAATGTTATTTTTTTGTTATTAAATTTATTTGTGTGCGTAAAAATGCATTCACCCAAAAAAAGACCACCAAAACCGGAAAGTTTTTTTATGGAATCAAAAAGCTAAAAATGGAAGCAACTAAAAAAAGAATGAAAGGTTAAACGGAAAGAAAGAAACCGGGTTTTGTTTTAAAAAAATTCTGCGAAGGCTTTACAGATTTTTTTGCTTTAAAGAAAAGAAATTCATGCAAACAAAATTAATAAAATAATTTTGATATATTAGATTACTGAACTTTTACACTGCAATCAGTTCAAATCAACAACAAAAGTATTTGAGTATATATTCTATTGCCAAAGTTTTGATTTAATTTCTTTAAGTTTTTTATAGTTATTTCTAAAATCCATTCCCAAAATTATAAAACTTATCAACAGAAACCTTATTAATTATTTGATGCATGATTGAAAGTTTATTAGTCTTTAGACATCAACAACCACAATGCCACCACAAAGATAATATACTTTTGATAACCAATTCGCTACGATACCGTAATCTTAAAAACCAAAAAAAGAAGTTTCTCACGATAATGCACTTTTTAGAAATAATTAAGAAAATTAATAATAAAAAAAAGTTGTTCAACCAAAAAATTTAGTTTTTTAACCTTTGCTCTAAAAAACAATGAGTTTATGTAAGTATGAATGTACTAATTTTCAAATATTTTGTATTTATTAATTTTTACTAAAACTTTTTTTACAAATTTTGATTGTTCTCAAATGTATTAAACAAACAATGAATAAGTAAGTAAGTAAGTAGGCGTATGTGTAATCTAAGTTTTTTATCCTTAAAAGTTTAAAACTTTTTTTAAAAGAAAAACATTAAACTTAAGATTTTTACAACAAAAAAAAGTATCGGACATCCGTCGAGATAATTCTTTTTTTTTAAAACAAATTTGTAAAAAAAAAGAAGAAAGGTTGCTTGCAAAAATTATTGTTTTTTGACTATAATTCTTTAACGACTTTTTTAATATCATTTTTTATTTAAAAAAAAGAGAGATTTAAATTTAAAATAATTATGCAAAAGCATAAAAAAGATATAATAAAAAAGAAAGTGTCTTAAATTAGTTTTGCTCTTTATTTTTTTAAATTGACTATAATCCCATAAATGCATAAAAAAAGCGAAGGCGACCAAAAAAAGAAGACATGGATGAATGGAACTTTTTTTTGTCCTTCCAAGATTAAGAAAACACAATCGGATTTGCAAAAACATGGGATTTAATAAAAGCATCTCATAAAAAAATACTAAAAATGGAAATTTTATAATTTTTTATTCTTTAATTATTATTAGTTGCTATTTTATTTTCTTATTTATCAGGGATGTTGTTTCTATAAATGGTAAAAAATAATTAATTTTAATTTTAAAATTTAACGATTATTGTTGCAAATAAACATTTGTTTTTAATTTTAATTTAATCTTTAATGTTTTTTTCACAAAATTAAAAGTAGCAAAAACATAAAGAGAAAATCATCGAAGCAAACAATAATTTTTAAGGACTTAACTTATAGAAGAAACGGAGGGAAACAACCTTTTTAAAAAGCATGGGACTTTTTCCCAAATAAAAACAAATCAAAATAAAAGCTATTCTTAAAATATATGTATTATTCTTTGGACCAAAACATAAATAAAGAAAGTCAAAGATTTGGTTAGTTGGTTCCAGCATTTTTACTTTTCAGGAAATGGATTGGAAAAAGACCAAATTTAAAAAACTTTATAAAAAGGAACCAAAGTTGCACCGAAAATAGCAACTAAAACAAACTTTTAAAGTGCATGAATGAGAATATTTAAAAAATCATAAATCAAGCAACAAAAAATTTCCCAACAAATTAAACCTTAATTTTTAATTTTCATCTTCTGCTGGTCGACTACTTTTTTTGTTAGTTTATTGTGTTACTAAAAAGAATAAGGATCCTCCACCACATCCAATTCCATATGGCGCTGCTGGTCCACAATTTCAATTTATTGGTTCTGTTGGTCCACCGCTACCTTATGCTCAACCTACTGCTGTTGTTGCTGAACCTCCAGCTGCTAAATGTGCTGATAATGCTACACCAGCTTAATATGTTTAAACAAAAGAAAGCTTTTATTTGTTTTTTACATTCATTATTTTTGCAATATTTTTAGGCTTCTAATTTCAACAAACTGCTCTTCTTCTTCTTATAATTTTTTTTGATTTTGATTCATAATTGCTTTATATATGTTTTAACTTTGATCAATAAAATAAACTATAAACAAAATTTGTGTAAAAAACATTTTCGTCGGGAATATAATAATTATTGTGAAAACACATTTATTTTACATACAAACAAACAAAGAAATTATAACAAACACAAAAATCATTTGAGTTTAATAAGTTGAAGCTTGTTAACCAAATCATGAACATCACCATCGAGATACTCTGAAATTTCAATTCCAATTGAAGTAGCAATATCGCGTACAAAATCAGACGAAGCATCACAACGAAATTTGACATTTGAAATATTGTTGGAGGTTGAAATTCGAGTTAAAATTCTCATATCACAAAGTCGATTAATCATTCGTTCAATATCAGATGGGATTCTTTCGTTTTCCTTGAGATTACTGTTGAAAATAAATGATACAACACCCATAAGTCGAGTAAGAGTAAAAGGCTGTGGACCAATTTCATGAAACTTGTTGGGTTCGATGTTCTTTACAGCTGTTCTCTTTCTTCCTTCTCGTTCCTAAAAACATAAAC
Organism: Panagrolaimus kolymaensis; assembly: GCA_028622995.1. NCBI lineage: Eukaryota > Metazoa > Nematoda > Chromadorea > Rhabditida > Panagrolaimidae > Panagrolaimus > Panagrolaimus kolymaensis. The sequence goes on from JAJQJQ010000071.1 coordinate 274,122, forward strand.
TTTACAGAAGCACAAACTTTGATGGAAACATACCATGTTAAAGAATCTCATATCAGTTGATTGACGATTGAAGCTGCAACAAAAAGCTGCGATCAAGATAAATTTCGCATAGTGAGGAATGGATTCCATTGCTTCTTCTTTTTTAACATCTTTGAATGGCGTCGTCGTCGTTTTTGTAGATAAAAGTCGAGATACATTGAAGTAATGCAATTCAGGATCAAGATTTCGAATCATTTGTTTTACAATATCACGATTATATCCTTCAATTTCTGGATCAGTTATTCCATCGCACATTCTTCCAATATGACAAATCTAAACACAAGAGAGATAAATAAAATATGAGAGGTACTGAAACATACCAAAGAATAAAGCTTGGTAGTGTCCGTCGTGTTTTTCTCAAAAGTTTTACAGCATTGTTTTATAAATTCTTTACAAAATCTTTTACCATTTTTAGCTATCATCCTTTCTTGTAAACGAGTAACAGCTGCTACACAATTTCGATCGCTATATTCCATTGAAATGCATAAAGGTGAAACAGCTGTCGAATTTGAAAACATCATTGACCAAGGAATGGTTGAAAGAGTTACAACTTGAACATACTTTTTAAACTAAAAATAAGATGTGAAGTAATTTTATAAAATCAAAGGATAAATGTTTACCATTTCATCACCAAATCCACGAAACAAATCAGCAACGATGGTCGATTCTTCAATATCTTGTAAAACTTCAGAATGACGTAAACATAAAATAAGTTGTTGAGAAAGATTTTCATTATCTTCATAAATAACTCCATGAAAGTATTTCAAAAAATCTTCTTTGTTTTTAAAAGTTGATGGTTCCTCCAAAGAATAATATGCTTCAATGATAACAAAAAATAAGTCTTTCGGTGATTTATCGATGAATAAGCAGCTTCCAGGATTAACGATGAAACCCGTCTAAAAAATGAAATTGTAAAATTACTTGAATGAAAAAATAAAGGCCACTTACTTCTTGGTTTTTAGATTCAACTGTGAGTTTCTCAATAAAATCATTTTGACCTTCAGCATCAGAACATCTAACATGATAATGTCGAAGGGTTGATGAAGGAATAGGATTGAAAATGGTTTTAAAGATAGTATTCAAAGTTGTCGTCGTCATGATAGAGAGAAATTTTGTAAGCTACTAAAACTTGCTTGGCTTTTGAATTTACCTAAATTTCAGCGAAGGTTAAATTTTTCCAGCATTTTTTTGGCGCTTTCAACCCTTTTTGCCAAATATCACTTTCAAACAAGGCTGTCAAGCGGCCAGCTAACTCTAACTTTAGCCGATTTCACTTCGGCTAGTTTTAACGGGGGCTAATTTTTTTTGAACCAAAGTTGACAGCCTTGCTTTCATAGATTTTACACTTTCCTCTAAAACTGCTTATGATTTTTAGAATTTACACGAACCATTAATTATGTTAAGATGAAGTTTCGCATTTTGACGCTTATGTTATAGGTTTAATTTTGTAATAACTATTTTGCGTGAATATTTTATTTATTCCAGATTTTTCGATGCATTTTTAATTGTAACAAGTGATTGTGCAACTTTTCTTCGGAGAAAAAGTTTGTATGGAATTAAAAAATTTAAAAATGTTTAATGTTTCAAAAAAGGAAGCTTCGTCGACTTTCGTGGAAGTTAGAAAATTTTTAATGGAGGCGAATAAAGCAAAGTTTTTTGTAGTGGTATTCATTTTAAATATATCTTGGGATGTTTCATTGTTTCAAACAAACAAACAAAAAAATTGTTGTGTAAACAAAATCACAAGCCGTAATAGAATATACATATCTTATTTATTAACTCTGATTCACCACAGATGAGAATACATATGTTTGACTTCCAAAAATTAACAAACATCGAACAAAAAAAATATTCCTTTTCTTACTAATGCGATATCATAAAAATTTTATAAAATTAACTGAAAAGCAAGTAGCATATAAATTTTTTGGGCTCATAACTTGTTACATCTGATAAAGTAATGATAGAATATTTGCTTTTAATAAGGGAATGCACTTTGCATAATTTTATTTTTAAATTTCGATTAAATTCTGCTTTTTTTATTACATAAAATAAAATCGGTTCAGATATGGCAGGTTTTAATATGGTAAGATTATTTGTAAAAAAATTCTTCTATGATGAAGTGATGGATAATTTCAATTTTATATTTACCTAAAAATGAAGTTGCTCATTTTCTTTTTATAAAAGCTTTTATTATCAGCTTTCAAAAGATAAAAAAAAAGTAATTAAAAATTCAAAGAAAAAATTCGAAAATAATTTCTGCACAGAGAAAAAGAATAAAACCAAACCAAGAAAAATGGTTTTTTCATCTGACACATGGAATTTGTAATAACTTAAAACTAAAGAGAGAGATTTCAAATCAATTTCTCTTTAATACGTCAAAAACAAAAAAACACAAAAAAAAGAAAAGAGAATAACAAATCTTGCCCTTTAAGGGTGACACTAAAAATCGAGTGTGCCTGAATGGCGAAAATAAATTAATTAAAATTTGAGCCAAATACGCGACTATAAGTGTTTTTATGCCATGCGTATTTTTATATCGATCTTGAATTCTTTTTTGATCAAAGATTAACTAAAGCATTGCAAAATTAGAATGTGATAAGATTCAGGTTCAATTGCATTCATTTTGTTTTTGACGGTTTGTTTTAAAAATAAAAAAAATATGTTAGTGATAAACAAAAAAGAAGAAAGAAATAAATCGTCATTTTCTTGATTTCTTTAATAAGTTGTGTTATACTTTGCGATTTCGAGGCACAACATTGTATTGAAAACATTCTTCGAACTTCGCCATAACAAAAATAATGGCTTTTTTCCGCCTTTCGTTAGACAATGAAAAAAAGAAGATTTTATGTTTTTCTCAATTTTAGCTATTCTAAGCAAAATATATTTTTTGAATTTATTTTCACTAAACTTTATTTGATTCTTTTATGAACAAACAAACTCTATTTTTAGAAACAATAACATCAAACATTTTCGGTGCATTTGATCGGTCAAACTTATTCTCTTTTTTTTATCGGAAAAACGGACTTCCGTCCTTTCGAAATTCGAATGTACTCAATTTTTTAATTGAAAGCAAAGATTGAAAAAAGTTCACAAAATGACGTATGTAATTTTTTTTTTGTCTTAGTAAAAAAATAGTTTCATTGACGCAGAAATAAAAATCAAATTTTAATTGTGTTATTGGTTTTTTTTATTTCATTGGTCACAAAGTGAAAAGACAGAGAACATTGGTCTTTTTTTCAAAATATATTTGGTCATGTCTACAATATTGGAGCACAGTGATTTCATAAAAAAACAAATAATTCGCTAATCACAGCTACCTCTTGTTTGTTTATTTACACTTTTTTCGAATTTTTGATTCACAGTATTCAAAAAAGAATTTTATTTCACAAGAATATCAGTCGCATTCATACTTTGTTTAAAAATAGTAATTTTAAACTGTAAACATACCGTAAAAAACACAACATTTATTACATCATTCTAAAAATCAAAAAACTTTTCTTTTCAAAATTAGTTTTTTTGATGGTTTCTTTTTCAAGCAAAAGAAGAAATTTTTCGTGTCTTTGAACATTGATTTGTTAAAATTCACTGAAGCTCCTCTGGAAATTCATTCCTTTCCACCGTATCTTTATTAATTTTTCCAAAAGCAAAAAATCATTTATTATTTTTTTTTCAATGAACAAAAATCATTTGTTTTTTGTATTTGATAATCCGTGGTGGCCGGAATTTATTCTTATTTTATTTTAAGCTTCGAATTTCAAGAAAAGTTTTGGGGCAAATTTTTTGAATTGACATCAGCGAACGGAAAACGACTTCTTTTCATTGTTAAAAGATTTACACTTTTATACATATTTTTTAAATTAAAATTTGCCCTCGCATTTTTATTACTTTTTTAATCGTATCAAAAAATAGGATAAAAAATATCTCGTCCGGATGCTTCTTCTTTTTCTTCAACGATGGCAAAAATAGGGAACCCACGTCGCTTTATTTTTAAAGACATTGAAATCTTTGATCCACGTGGTGGAAAATTTATTCCCACAGGCATCAATCTCACCGTTTGACAAATTCCACAAGAGCTAATTCCATCTGGAAGAATTTGTTGAACTGGAGTTGGCAAATTTGGTGAAGGTTGAGAAAAGTCATCATTTAATTTAGGTCAATCTTATTAAAGTAAACGACATTTTTGAGAAAAATTAAAAATTAAACTTTACCTTATTTAATTAAAATCAATTCTTACATAAATATAAAGGAAAGCTTTGCACTAAAATAATGTGTTTTTGTTTTGTTGGTTTAAATTTTTCATTCGATTTAGAAAATCAATTTTAATTACTATTCAAAACCAGATAATAAGCAACATGCTTTTGATTCGATATACAATCATAAAGCATTTACATGAATGAACTAAAAATGAAAGAAGTTACATGAATTACAAAATATAACGTTTTCATTGGCAAAAAGTAAGCTTTTTGCAATGATTGAAAACGATAGCCTTCAAAAATTTTGAAGATTCCTATGTTTTTCCATTTTCATCTTTGACTATTTTTTCTTCTTCTCTTTTTTTTACTCCATTACTCCGCGTATTTTTTTATTATTATTCTAAAATTTTACTTTTCAGTGTTAACCTTGTTAGCTTAGTTCTCGTTCGTCATGTCGTCTAATCGTTCAACTGCTGGTGGTATGCATGTAAGTTACTATTCTTTTGCTCAAAATGATTTTTTAAAATTTTTTTCTTTTTTAGGATAGACAAGAATCTTCAACTCCAACACCCGCTGTAAGAACAATTCCGTTATTAATTGAAGGAACTGAATGTGTCAAAGCTGCAAAATACAAAGAAGCATTAGAAATGTATACTCAAGCCATTGAAATATTGCCTGATCCACTTTGGTACTCTCGTCGTTCAGATCTCTATTATATGATTCGACGATTTGATGAAGCTTTAAATGTAAGAATATTTTCATTTTATTATTATGATGCATTGTAATTATTTTAGGATTGTCGTACTGCTCTTGAACTTGATTCGAAATGTGCTTTTGCTTATAGTCAGTTGGGTTTAATATTTAAAGATCAAAAACGTTTCGATGATGCTATAGTTAATATAAAGAAGGCTGTTGAACTTGATCCTGATTATCAAATATTTAAAGATGATCTTGCTCATGCAATGCAAGAAAAGCTTAAAGCTGTGAGTTAATTTCTTTTGACTAGAATTGCATTTTGATTCGTCTAATTTTTTAGGCGAAGCAAGAATCCTTTCCTCCAACACCTGAAGCCATTGCCAAAGCTAACGCTCTCAAAGAAGAGGGAAATGAATACATGAAATCCTTTAAATTTAAAGAAGCAATCAACAAATACATGGAAGCCATTGCATTGAAGAATGATCCTGTCTTTTCTTGTAACCTTGCGGCAGCATTATGTCGTGTTAATGACTATTTTAATGCTCTTCTTGTGAGTAAACTTATTTATTATCGTTGAATAAAACATTGTAAACTTTTTAGCATTGCGCCGATGCTATTTTACTTGATGACAAATATGCTAAAGCTCATGGTCGTATGGGATTCATCTATTCGTGTTTGAATTTTTACAATTATTCTGCTGAGTCTTATAAGAAAGCTCTTGAATTGGATCCAACCAATGAAAACTATAAAGAAAATCTTGCTCTAGCTGAAGAAAAAGTTCGTGAAGAAGCCATTCAACAACCATAAAACTGTTTTATTATGCATATTTTTCTTTAATGTTTCCGTTGTTTTTTGAGCTTTATGTTTCTTTGTTGTTTTGTTGATGTGAGCATACTTTCTTGTTAATTTATTACTTTTTTTGTTTTGTTGTGAAAACCTTTGTGGTTATACGTTATATTAAAATGTTACAATTTTTTGTTTTATAATAAAGATTTACAAATACTTTTTGATGGCTAAAAACGCTAATGCATAATTCTTGGATGTAATAAAATCACCTCAAAGAAAGAACTTTTTGAACCTTGTTATTATTTTTTTTCATATGTCTAAGAAAATCAAAAAATGTAACAAAAAAAATACAACTTTCGCTAGCATCAGGATTTTTTTCTCCCAGAGTTGGTGGAGTTATTGCTTTTCACTTAACGACTAAAAGAAACTATCATATAATGGAGAAATAAAAAAAATAAAAAGGAGGGAACTGGGTTCGATGTAACTCAATAAACGTCTGGAAATCTTTTTTTGGATACAATAAAAGTTGTTAAGCATGAACTCAATAAAAGCCTGGAAATCTTTTAAAACAATATTAAGTCAATAAACGTGGAGAAATCTTTTTTTAAACTACAGTAACTTTTTTTTGGTACACCCAGTTCAACGGCGGCTTTAAAAAAATTTTGCCTTTCATTTTAAAGAATGGATCTCTTTTTGATGAACCAGTTTATCTGATTTTTTATTTAAATTTTTCTTCCATAGCTATTATTTAAGAAATTTAAAGAGGCTTTTATTATAGTTTATGATTTTTAAGGTTAAGCAAGGTGGCAATGTGAAAATTTGTTTATTCTTAAAACTTTTTTTCCTTCTTTATTATTTTTTTTGATTGAAAAGAAAACTCACAACGCGAATTTTTTTTGTCAATTGTTGTTGATGAAGAAAAACAAAGAAGTACATCGTTTTTAACATTTTAAATTATTTTTTGTTACTAATATTGAATATAGGCAAAGATATTAATATTTGTAATATTTAAGCACATAGTAATAAATATCTGCTTTAAAACACGGCAAATCTGAGTAGAGAAAACTCGAAGAAAAATAATTTGCTTACTTAATGCTTAGATTTTTAGAAACGCTTATATTTATGTAAGGAAGACTTACGAAAAAATAAATTACTATTGCCCTCAAATTGTTTTTTATTTTTTCCTCAAAATTTTTTTAAAGCCGCCGTTGAACTGGGTGTACCAAAAAAAAGTTACTGTAGTTTAAAAAAAGATTTCTCCACGTTTATTGACTTAATATTGTTTTAAAAGATTTCCAGGCTTTTATTGAGTTCATGCTTAACAACTTTTATTGTATCCAAAAAAAGATTTCCAGACGTTTATTGAGTTACATCGAACCCAGTTCCCTCCTTTTTATTTTTTTTATTTCTCCATTATATGATTTCCTTGTTTTTATTGAATTTTTGAAAAATAAAGCTTTAATTGCTCTCTTACGAGAGCAATAAAAGCTCTTCACAACCCTATCCATGAATAGCTAAATATTTAAATTTATCCTAATTTTTATGCAAATTTTCCATAACAAATCCAAGTGTTTTCAAAAATAACAAAAATCATCCGGTAAAAATGTTTCAGTTTTGCAACAACAAAGTTTTTTTTTAATAAAAAGTAAAGGTTGGCGACAAGAGCTAATTTTTTTTGTGGATAAACAGCGAGAAAACAGATAAACTGATACTCCATTTACAAATAAAAAAGAAAGAGACAAAATTTGTTTTCAACAAAAAAAGAAAATTTAATTCACGGCTTTGCTTTATTTTCAAAGAGTGGTTTTTACCCAAAAAAAACAAAAAAAAAGAAAAAGGTCAAAAAATAATGTTGTTTGTTTAAAAATCTTTCTCCAAAAAGCGACTTTAGGAAAAAAAGACACAACTTTTTTAAAGGTTGCAATAAGAAGATACAAAGACATGGAGAGATGAAATTTAGGAATCTGCTTCAGAAAAAAGCTAATATTCTTCAAAAATTAAAAATAAAATAACCAATGATACTAAATTTATTTCGATTATTTAGAGTGATATAAAGCCATAGGCCAATTATTAACTCAAAAAACAAAAAATAGCGCGAAAAAAATATTTTCACCTTCGCACCTCCATCTATTTTCGTTTTTAATTTAAAAAAAAAGGTTGGCGGGAAAAGCTAATTTTTTATTTTGGATAAAAGGTGAGAACACAGAATCGTCTTTCTTTAATGAAAAAAAAACATTTTGATTGAAATAGATGGTATGTATGTTGACCCACTTGCTAAAACCAAAATTAATAAGCCGAAAAAGCGATCGTTCACGGTTACTGGATTATCAGAAGTAAAAATGTTTAATTTTAATTGGATTTTAATAGCCGCTATTGAAAAGAAACCTAAGTTTTATATTACTTGGGTAAAAACAAACTCAGGCTGGAGAACCATCAACGGTGCAATTATTGATAAAAAACCAAGCTTCACACCTTCTATCACTAATTATTGTTTACTTTTGTATAAACGCGATGATGAATAATTATTTTTTTAATGTTAAAACTTTGCTTTATTTTATTTTTCTTTTTGTGTTAATAATTTTTTAAACATTATGATAGCTTTTTTATTTTCACAATAAATAAAATATTTATATACAATGCATAATTCTTTTTAATGTTATTACAAATAAATCAAAAATAAGAAAAAATGATCCATTTAAAAATTAAAAAAAATTAATTTTTCGATATTTTATGCAAATTTCCAAATGTTACCCTTCGTAGGCCAAAATTGAATAGCTAAAAATTGCATGGTCCACAAATAAAAAAAAATTGGAAGAATCATAATTTTTTCGGATACATCAAGCATATCGGGTGTATTTTGGTATATCGGGTGGATCAAGCATAAAAAATAATAACCATATACAAAAAAATAAAGAAAATGGTTATTTGTCAACTTTCGTAAGCCTTTGTAGTTGTTTGTAACAATTTTGTAAGCATTTGACAGCTTTTTCATTTTCCATCTGACCAATGCATGCATGTACCATGCGAGGGACACACGCAGGGACGGACACACGGAGAAAAAAGTGGGTGACACATTTTCGAAAGATTTGAATTACGAAATTTTTTTTTTGACTATACTGTTCTTACTAGATATACTAATTCGACTATCCGAAACCCGATTCTCTAAGCAAAATAAAAAACGGGATGGAAACCCTACGCAGAAAGCGGGCCACAAGTTGAAAAAGTGATGCCTTGCGTCAACGAAAACCCAGTTCGCGCCAGCCACCGAAGCATTCGCAGCGGTGGCTGGCGCCAAATTTTGGAAAATGAAAAAGCAAATTTTTTAATATATTATTTTTGATAAGATTAAATTTTATTTTTTTATCATCAGAAATTCAGTAATGCTTTCGCAGAATTTTTACATTTACCACACAGCTTTCTATATTATTGTTGCTCATACAGTATTAATTTTGCCCTCATCACGCAAATTAATTTTATAAAAAAGCTAATTAAATTTTCTTCTTTTTGTAGAAAATATTATTTTGTCTCTAAGCTTATAGTAAAATCTTTTTGTAATCTGGCTTTTATCTTCTCATTTTTTTTGATCCCTTCAACTTTTGTGACGCAAAATTAATATTCAAATGAATCGATACAACAACTATGACGCATTATTTAAATAATCGAGTTTTCAGTTAGATAGTTTTAGTTCGAAATTATTAAAAATGACAAATAAAAAAACTATAGGGATTTAAGAACTTTAAAATGACTCAAAATTTTTTTTGGATCATTTTTTAAATTCATTAAATTTTGTCACAAAACGAAAATAATCTGGCTTTTGCTACAATCCTCGGAGACGTAGCTTATCCTTAATAAATCTTCTTTCCACCAAGAAAAAATGAAATGTACATTTTTTTTTGACTTTTTTCGATATATTGGCTAGCTCTTAGTAAAGAATAAATTGTATTAGAAAAAATACCAAAAAATTGTATCTAATTAATTAGAACATGAGTTTCATTACTTTTCGTTCTGAGTGAAAGAGAAAATTAGAGATAACTCATAAAATACAAATATTTTTTCCTTCCGTTTTTTTGTTGTTACATTTTTTTAAGATACCTTAATTTGTTTTGTAGAAGAAATTGACAAAAGAAGAAAAAACATCTAAATGTATTAATCATGTTTCACAGAAGAAAAATCTTTTTGGAGCAAAGAAAAAAAAGCAAAGCAAAACGCATTTTTCTTTGTCAAAGATTTTTTTAGAAATTTTACTTTTCTGTAAATTCCAAGCTTAATAAACTAAGACAAAATATATGGCTTTAAAAAGTTGTAAATAAATGCATGGATATTAATTTGGGGTTGCTTTACTCATTGCCAATATATATGCGTGTAAATACAATCACTTTTCCTCCATGTTTAAAGAATAGGGAAATTAAAAGCAATCTTTTTAAAGCTTTTTTAATGGTATATTCATAGTTTGAAAGAATACAATTTGTGTGAAAACATGCATAATAATGTCACATGCTTTTTTAAACTTATGGTTTTTCTTATTTTTTTTCTTTTCATGGCTTTCATTGATATTTATAACCCACCGGAAATCAAAATAAAATATAAAGAAAAATTTAACATTTATACATAAGTTTGTTTTTCTCATACCTCTCACGACATAAAAATTATGCAAAAAATGGTTTAAATAAAGAAATAAAAGGTTTCCCATTTCCTTTTTGCGTTGACATTGCAAATAAATAGAAAGGAAGTTAACTTTTGACGCCGAATGCAAAAAAAAAACTTGCAAGTGATTACACTTTTTTTAATTTTCACAAACTACATTTTTTACTTTTTTTTGGAAACCCACGACCATTATTTTTTTGTTGGTTTATTTTCAAACAAAAAATTTAGCTAAATTTGTAATAAAAAAATGCTTTTTTCAAATTTTTTTAGTAGTTTCCATTTTTAGCTTTTTGATTTCATAAAAAACTTTCCGGTTTTGGTGGTCTTTTTTTGAGTGAATGCATTTTTACGCACACAAATAAATTTATTAACAAAAAAATAACATTTATTTGGAAATTTATTTTTGCGTGAATGTCGTTGCCGTAAAAAAATTGCATGGCTATAAAAATAAATTTGCCTCCGCAAAAAATAATTTTTTGCCATTCATTTTTGTATTTTTATAAACAATTAAAAAGTTCAAAATTTATTTTATTTGGGGAAAAAAATAAGAGAGTCTACGTAAAAAATTTTTTATGAAAATACAAAAACGGAGGAAGCAGAAAAACATATTTCAAGAAAAAATAAAGAAAGTTTCTTTTGTTTCAATAAGCTTTTAATTAAAAAAAAGAAATTCTTAGTAAATAAACTTTTAAAGACCAATAATAAAGCAGAAATGGCTTTGTGATCTTTTAAAGATTCTAATTATACGTGAATGGAGGAGATTGTCATAAAATTGTTAAAATACGATAAAGAAACTATGAAATTTGTAAAGCTAAAATTTGGGCAACATTGAGAGGTTCTCATTTATGACCAAATTCCAAAGTTTATATTGATACTTTCAAAGCCACCTCTAAAAATATGGGATTACTGTTTGCTTTTTTTTTGATAAAATCATTTCATTCAGTATTGATTTTTTTGTTGTTAAAAATTTTAATTTGAACACGGAACAAAACTATTTAACGTTATTTTAATTGTAAATTAATTAATGTTTCAGACAATAATAATTTTTAATTATTTACAACAAATATATGCTTGAAAACCTTCCTACAATTTTTTTTGTCATCTCTCTTATGTAAAACAAAATAAAAAAGTACTCAAAATGTTCAGAAATCAAAAATTTAAAAGGGATACTTCACTTACTTACATTTTCGCTGTTAAAAAATTAAATGCTTATTGTTTTTTGGTTTGATATTTTTAAACAATCGGAAATTTTATTATTTTTGCAACATTCTTTTTTAATAATAAAAAGAAAATTATGAACGGAAGTGTGATTTTTTGGTAGAAAGTTCAAAGCTTTGAAAAACAAACTTTCTTTTATTTTCTTCCATCTTTTTTTATGTTTTCTTTTTATTGGCAGAAAATTTGTTTGATAAAAGAAAAATTAAGGAAACAAGAGAGAGCAAAATTGGTCATCTGAAAAATAATCTTATGATTATTCTTCTTTTTATATTTAGCGGGGGTTTCAAAAAAAAATGACTTATAAAAAGATTGACTTAAATGTTTTGGAAAAAATTAATAACTCGATTTAAAAATAAATTTATGCTATTTTTAAATGCTTCCGTTGAGCTGAAAAAAGTGAGAAAAGCTTTTAGTAAATGAGTTGCTTTGAAAATTAAAAACATGATACATTTGTTCCTTAAAAATTTGTTCCCCTTCTGCCTTCGCTGCGTTTTGAAGTTTAGTATTTTTCTTCATTGAACCGTTTATTAATAGGGAAGTTTTTTTAAACGGGTTCCATGAAGAAAGATAATTGTAATTCAAGCAAGCAAAGGTAGAAAATTATTATTTATGCTTCAGTAAAATAAATAAATAAATAATTATTTGAAGGTGTAATTGTAGCCGAGCTTGAAACTCCCTCATTATTTTATCTTAAGCTTTAAAAAAAGCTGGTTACTAATACTGAGTTATTAATTGCTAATGGTGATTAAAAAAGTTTTTAAGTACCCAAAGTCACATGGTTTAAGTATAATTATATTTTCTTAAATAACTTTTTTTTAATAATTATAACAGAGAACTCAAATACTTAAATGAGTTCAGATCTTTATTTTTTGTTGTTGTGAAGCTTCGAAGTGGAGGAAAAAATTCGTTGCAAGGTATTTCCACTATAAAAGAAATTTTAATGCTAAAGGTTTGCTTTGTCCCTAAGATTTTTCAGTTCTGATCTTTTTAAATTTGCTCATAAACTAAATAGGGTCATATTTGTTTTTACATGCAAACAAAGCCAATGTTTTTAGTTTTTCTTTATCTCTAAATTAAATACCAGGTCATCCTTTTTATTTTTAAAAATAGCAAAAATAAAGCAATAAAAAAAGGTTAATCCCTAAAATTATTGCTAGTTTAATAACATTAAAAATAACATGGCTGCCAAACTACGTATGCGTCGACATCTTCAAATTCGAAAACGACGATGAAATAAAATTCAAAAGGTTCATATCTCTTTCTATTTTTCCCAGTGAGAGAAACCATTTTTAGGAAAAAAAAGCAAATGAAATATTGCAAGTTTTTTGCAAAAAAAAAATTCTGATGACATCCATGAAAAATTATTTGTCGCCGCAGTGCAGAAATAAATATTTCCAAATTTTAAAATTTAAATTGTGAGACTATTTTTAGTGAGTTTAAATTTATTTTTGTTGTGTTATGTCACACTTTTTTTAAACTCTGTCGTGCGACAAAAAATCCACCGCAAAATGAGAAAATACAAATATTATTTACGTCTAGTTTTTTAAAAGATTAGGAAGTTGTATTTTAAAAAGGAAATATATTTTATTTTTAAACCACTTAAAAAAAAGGAAGATTATTTTGTAAACTCATTTTTTAATTATACAAAAAAAGAAGAAACTAAAAAAAGAAAGTCATATGTTTTAAAGACAGAAAAAAAGGAAATGACTGGATAAATTAGTATTTATGCTTAAATGGTCTTATTAACAGCTGTCATCGTTGGTCATGGATGCAAGTATAACAATAATCTATTTCAATACTTCCTTTTTTATTAATTAATAATTATAAACCCACAAACATAATTCCAACTACATTTTTTGTTAGTCAGTAAAATTATTGGTAGATAAATCTGATAAATGAAGTTGGGTCATTTCATTATTTAATACAGAAGGAAGGTGTCTATGAGATAAAATCACTTAATTTTGAAACGACTAAATAATTAATTTATTTAGCAAGTATGAGTAAGAATCATTTTGAAGTATTAGAATTTTCTGATATTAAAAGCGGTAAAAATTTAAACACGGAAATTTACTTAATTTTAAAAAGGCATAAAATGAAAAAAATATTTGTCGAGTTTGCAAGCAAATAATTATTTAACTTCCGCGCAAATCCCGCCGCACCCCGAGCGAAGCGAGGGGTGCGGCTGTTTTAGCAATGAGAACGCCCGATCTGCTAACCGAAATTTATGATTTTTTTTATTTCGTGTAATTATGTTGATATTAGAGGGCTCTTTAGGGTCAATTTTTCGTCGCATTGACGAATTTTTAAAAAAAATAGAAGGAAGTATAGAAAAAAAGTGCTTAATCACAACATTTTAAAAGTTCACAATGTCCCGCTGAGCGTTGCAGCAAAGTTAACGCATATTCTGGCTATAAAAATCGTTTTCTCCACCCTCAATTACCTCTATGAGTAAGCTAACTTTAAAAAACATCACATAAAAATAGATGTATGCCGCTATGGAAATTTAAATATTTTGATTTAGAGTAAAAATATCATTGGCTAAAGTTCCTTGTTATACATTTGCTGTGTGGCGTAGGCGTTGAAGGCGGTGATGTTTGGATATTTCTGTCATAGGTTCGAATCCCCACAATTTTTTTTTATTAATTGTTTTAATTGAATTGAGACAATTATATCCAAATAATTTTTTATGATTTTTAATAATGTTTTCATTAGAAAATATGCAAATTTTTAATAAAATATTCACAAATTTTACTTTTTTTATGAATATTAAGTTTCTTTATTATGAAATTAAAGCGAAATTATTTTTAACGATTTTCAATGAAATTTTTTTTAACTAAGCTTTTGGATCGTATATTTTTTTTTCTAAATTTAATTGGATTAGCATACAAAACTTTTAGGTATTCTAAACGCAAAATTTAATTAAAAGTACGCTGACGTTTAGTTTATGAAAAGAATAAACATAGGGAACTTTTTTTATTATTTTCGGTGAGTTTAATCGAAAAGTAACTTGAATATTTCCTTCTTATTAATTTTTATTGTTCGTTCGTTTTCGATTACTTTTGGTCGCAGTTCCAGGGCTACTAGGCTTCGCTATTTCCCATACATATTATTATTCTTTTTCTCTCTGTTTTTTTGTATCTTATCTTGAAATCTTTTATATTAAAATAGGAAATTCACCTAAAAAATTTGCATAAATTAGAATGAAACTATATTTTGTTTTCCAAGCGCGATGAAATGATTTGGGTAATTTTCATATACATAAAAAATCAGCAAAACATGGGTTTGCTTGCTGCGCAAATTAAGTGATTTAACTATTGTAAGCTTGCTCGATGACTATAACCTTAACTTTTTGCGAATTTTTCACAAGCTGGTATAAATTTTTTTTTAATGGTTCAGTTCATTGTTTATTTTGATTCGTGCAAAAAAAAAGTTTTAAAGGCTTACACATGTTTCAATTTTTAGGATCTCATTATTGAAAATTAAGTGATTAAAATAGACACGAGTGATAAGATTGTTCGGGAAAAGTTTTAATTTTTATAAAAGTCAATACAATAACTTTTTGGAAAAGTAATTATTAAAACATAGGCATTAATACGAGTGGCAATTTTGTATTTTTCAATAAAACAAGTAAGATCGCCGACCGGAGGCAGCGGAGTTTCTAGTAATTATTGTTGCAGACGGCTCAAGAGATTAGTGCACAAGATTACTATGTAAAAAAACAAAAGGCTGTTCAGGAAAAAACTTTTAGACGGCTAATGAGATTAAATTTTTTTTATTGATTTCAATAAATTATTTTATATGTTACACTGAAACAAACAGCCGCAGCACCGTCTTCGATTGTTATTACCCAACTTCTTTACCAACTATTTAATATTGAAAAATTTTTTTAAAAATGTTAAAAATTAAAAATTTTGTTTTATTCTTGATTAGATAAGATGTAAAAGCAACTCGTATATTCGCAAGATTTTTGATGTAAAAAATGTTTTGGTGTAAATTGAAAAAAATAATAATTATAAGGTCAATTACAAAATAAAATTTTTAGTTTTTTTTTCCAATTTTCTATTGTTTTCTGAAACAAAGCATGTTTGAAAAAAGGTATTTTAAGCAAAAAATTTAAATATAACTAATTGTCGGACCAAAAATTTTTTTACTGTTAAAAATCGAAGACGGTGCTGCGGCTGTTTGTTTCAGTGTAACATATAAAATAATTTATTGAAATCAATAAAAAAAATTTAATCTCATTAGCCGTCTAAAAGTTTTTTCCTGAACAGCCTTTTGTTTTTTTACATAGTAATCTTGTGCACTAATCTATCTAGTCATTTTTTCTGACTTTAAATCATTTTTTCGAACCACAAAAACATTTTTAAAATTTTTCAATTCCATACAAACCTTTTCATATGATAACGTATTGCACAGATTGTTTTTATAGTTTCGTAGTGTGTAAAATCCCCAATTTTGCCTCATTCTTCTTCTTTTTTACACCCACCATAAACATTCAACAAAAAAGTACCACGTTTATTTTTAGGTTTTGAAAAAAAAACAACAAAAACAATTAAAAACTCACATCATTTCCAAAATAAAGAAAATGTGATATTGATAGATTTCAATTATTTTCTCCCTCACTTATCCTTCTTAAAATTTTCTTAAGATTTTCGCTACCGGTAAAAGTAAATATTTAAAAAAAAGAGGGTATCAAAAAGCAAAGAGAGAAAAAGCATTCATTGTCTCCACCAGATTTGTGATACTATTATTTTTACTTTTATTTTGCCGTTTTTTTTTGTTGTTGCAAAAATTAAAGGTTCAAAAATAAAAAAAGAAGCATTTATGAATGAATGTATGAAAGAGGATTCTTAAAATCAATTAAAATACGTGTGTTTATGAGTATATATACCTTTTTAAAAAAAGATAAAATTTTATTTTTGTTTTTTTAGAAAAAAACACATCGGATTTAGCTCCTTGAAATAAAAAAAATGTAATCAATTTCTAAATGCTATAATAATAAGTCAAATAATTATTTCATGCTTCCAACAAATTTTTGCAATTTTAAATTTTCCAGTTAATTATAAAAAGCGAGAAAAAAAATTTAAAAAACATTGCAATGAGAAAATGCAAATAAAATTGTATATAGTTTTATGTTTCCATGACTAATTGAAGTCCAAAAAGTTTATGTTGAAACATAATTTAAAAACACACACACACACATGTGTCTAGAATTAACCATAAACATCTGTTAAAATTAAGCAAAGTAAGAATGTTTCTTGTATTTTAAATTTAAAAAAAGGAAAGCAAGAACTTTTGTAGGCGAAATTATTTCCCTAATTTTTATTTTCGACACAAATAAAAATAATTAGGTTTAGTTATAAAAGAAACAAATGCGTTATAAAATTAAACAATCATTTTTTTCGCCAACACAAAAATTTTCGTGTTGGCAATTGTAGGTCATCGGAAGTTTACTTTGACGTTCATCAGTTAAATTTAGTTAAGTATGGGTATGCTTTTTGGTAAACTAAAATTAATCATTAAACTTTTTACTTTAAAGTATTTTGAAAGTTTAGTTTTTTGATCCCCAGAACAATCTATTTCTTCTTTATTAAAAAAATGTATTAATCATAGTTTGTTTGCTAGTAAACATTCTTTGATTAATAATTAAAATTATAATAATTTTAATGGTCTTCTTGCTTTTTGACCTTTCTTTTTATTTGTATGTTTCTAAGATCATAAAAAAGTGTTCTTTGTCCTCTCTTTTTTTTTATTTCTTCGAGGTGGTCAAAAAAGCAGAAATAATTTGGTTATTTATTTTCTTTCTTTTGGCTTCCAATAATTCTTACTTTTTTTTGCTTTGCTTTTTTTTGTAGCAAAAATAAGGAATGAAACATTTTTTTGGTAATAAAAAAATGTTGTTTGTTTTTATTTCTCGAACATTATTGAAGTTTGTTTTCTTTCGAGTCTCGTATAAAAAACCGAATGCCAAAGAAAGATGTCGCTACCTTTTTATGAGAAAAAACTAAAGCATCAAAAAATTTAAAATAAAGGAAATCAAAATTAATTTGTTGTTTTTCTTACATTTATAAAAGCAGTCTGACAGAAAGCAACTTTTGATCTTCACAAAATATATATATAATAAAATAAATGTTCTAGAAGAATAAAATAAGTTTTGAGCTTTTGGGAGAAAAAAATAGATAATACTAAGAAAAATGGATGAAGCTATGAAAAAGTGACCAAAAGTCAAAAAATAATTTTTCGAATATCAAAACGCTGTAAACTAAAATCAGGAAATGATATCAAAATGGAGCATGGAATTATAAAAAAATGCATAACTGGATTAATATAAGCATGCGAAGAAGAAAGTAAGTTTTTTGCTAAATGCCTAAATTTTTTTGATACGTTTTTAATAAAACCCGCATATGTATTTCATATATAACTGGACTTACAATTTATTTAAAAAAATAATTTTTATTTTTTTACTGTTTGTTTCTTTTTAAAGTCTTTTTCTTTTATTAATTCTTTTTACAAAAATTATTACTTTCCTATTTGTTTCGAAGGCTATGGGCTAGAAAAAAAAAGAAGAGGAAGGCTTTCCGCTTTTTCACTTCCCCAAAGGCGTCCTTTTTCCTTTCGATGTTTAAGCTTTCCACCATCCATCCTCCTAAAATGAAATAAAAGGCGGAGCTTTTTCAAAAGCTGCTTCGAAAGAAAGAATGGGGCTGGCCTTAGTTTCTTTGGCGGGGAGGCATAAAGGAAAGCAAAGAAAAAAAAGAGTATATAAATGAACGAAAAAAAGAAAGAATAAATAAAATACTTTCTTCTTCAAAGCTTTATTCCTCCTTACTTTTACTTACTTTTATAAAAAAAGAATTTGCTTTGCATTTCTTTTTTAATTATTAAAACTACTGTAAAAATGATTCATATTTTGATTGGCGTTGATGATGCTTTCACAATGAATCAATTTGCTTCAAAAACAAGCAGCAATAACAGAAGATCAGCCTTCTTAAAATCACGATGATTCTTCTATTTATGCCCATGAAAATGGAGCTTTATTTACTCCAAAGAATGGATTAACCAACAACATCTTTCTTACTAATTGGAATTTGCGGCCAAAATGGATATTTTGATTCAAGCAACGTTGAAATGACTTCAGCTTTGCCTGAAAATGTATCTCAAATTATGACCAATATTAATGAAGTTATCGCTTTGGCTCAATCAACAAATGCAACATATCCAACCAAAAATACCTTGTCACTACTTTCATAGAAAAATAAATAATAAATGTACAAACTTGTTTTTTATGTATATATTTTTTTGATTTTTATGCCTTTTTTGTTGCTTTTTGAAAATAAAAATTTATAAAAAAAATTCTTGTTGATTTTATTTTCCAACGCAAGTGTCCAAAAAACTTTATTATGAAAAAAATATAGTTAGTTTTTAATCAAACTTTAAAACACAAGATTTTGTCAAAAAACATAACTAAAAAAATGGATTTCTAAAAATAAAATTTACTTGCTTTTTTAACAAAATTTCTTTGACAAACATTGATTTACAATTTCAACCTTTTTAATTCAAAGTTATTGCGACTGTTACATAATTACTGAAACAACTCAAAAAAGGGACTTTAAACTAAATAAAAATACAATTTTTTTGAAAAGCTTTCTTTAAACAATAATAAGTTTAATATCTTTTTTATTTTGAAACAAAATTTAAACTCTATTTGCATGAGTGAATCTTTTATATATTTTTATTTTAATACCGCTTGGAACCTTTTTAAATATATGGTAGATATTTTACTTGGTAAAAAACAGCGATTCATAAAACAAAATCATTCTATAGAATATTTTTATGGTAAAATTTTGGCTTTACTTTTTGTTTAATATTACAGTATTTTCAAGCAATAATAAAATTTTTAGGAAAGAGGAAATATTTCTTTAAATCTTTTAAATACATTTTACTTGTTGTTGCATGCATTTGTTTGCTAAATTTTTTATATACATATTTTCACCTTGCCATCGCCTCCATTTTTAAATCTGCGTTTTTAATCTCATTTTTTTGTTAGTATTTTTGAATGTCTTCCTCCATTTTACTTTTATCCTTGAGACTTACTTATTTGTATTTAAAAAAAGTGTAGGCTGTTTATTCCAAAAATTTTCAGTCACCTGTTGGTTTAATTTTGGATAAAAAATATATGACGAGTAAATAAATCGGATTATCTTCCTTTCCGGCAAAAAATGACACAGTAATTTTAATTTTATTTAATTTAATAATTTTTTGCGTTACAGAAAAAAAAAGATTATTTTATGGATTCAAATTAGGATTATTTTTTGTTGTTGCAATAATACACATTCATATTTTTGGATAAAAAACAATGGCTTCGATGTTGAATGGTGAATGGGTGTCAGAGAAAAAAATGTGTTGTAATCTTCTTTTTTTATTTTTTGTGTTTTTTTGCATTTTATAAATTAAATTAAAAAATGTAGGTAATGAAGAATGTAAAGGAATGTATGTAAGTAAATAAAACAAAAAAGGTGCAGCTGTAAAAAAAGTAAATTTCGGAGGTTTATAAAACTACGAAAAAGAACGATAAATCGGTAAACTTTTTCAAATGAAGTCATTAAAATTTGTTAAATGGTGTTTTTGAAACAGCCAACAGAAAATACACATAACCGGATTAACAACCGTGAAAAATAAAAAAGTGTTCGTCTGCTTGATTTTGATGTCTGCCATTCATTCGCCAATGACAACGCAAGATATCATTTTTTTTTCTATCCCAAAGGTGTTTTTTTGTGGGTTTCATTATTGCCTTTGTTTATGATCAGGGCATGAAAAGTTTTAACAATTCCCTTTATTTCCTTAACTTTTTTTGTTGAGAGAAGAAAAAATAAATCCCTTTTTTTAAACCCCTTTAACGACTCACATATTAATGGAAAAATAAAATAAAACAAACGAAAGTCGCAGCGGCAGCGACAAACTTTTTCCTTTTCTTCTTGTATTTCTGACAAGGCCGGGCCGGCAAAATCCTGCTCGTGGAAGAGGCCTGCTTCTAGTGGGATCGCTAAAACATGGAAAAGAAATTTTTTTCCGTTAAGAAAAAAATGATCTTTGTTTTCTTGAAAACGAAGCCGCTAAATAAAAACTAAACTAAAAGTCGTCTAAAAAGTGTGAAAAAAAACTTTGATAATCATAAAAATGGTGGCTTGGTGTCAGTCTGTTGATGGATGAGTAATAATGCATCGCCGCTTTTAAAGCCTTTTTTTCAAGATTTAGCTGTGGCCGGCTGACGCGCGAAAAAAATAGAGAGAATTTTAAAAAATGAAAGAAAATAATATTATGCATTGTGAAATATTTTTTGCATACAGACATTTTATGGTCGTCGCGCGATGGAAAACAAAAAAATTTTGCATTGAAAAAATATATTTTTGTTTATTCATTCTATGTTTTTATTTTCCTTTTTTTGTGGATACTTTGCATTTATCTTCTTTTTTTTGAATATTTTAGAAAGATATTTTCTTTTTTTAATTTTTTTAAGCCTTCAGCTTCGAGCTCGGAAATAATTTTATCTAAACTTAAATCCACTTTAAATTTAAATGTCATGAATTATGCTATAAAGAAATCAAGCAAATTCATGAAAGAATAAAAATTTGAAAAGAGAAATAGAAAAACCTTCAAAAGTTAAAGTTAACTCTTGTATCCAAGTTACCCTTTATAAATGGTTTAACAAATGTTATGAGAATAAATCAATTAGATGTGAACTCAAAATAGAAACTCATGTGCGATTTGATTTATATAAAATCAGTGAAGCTTTATTTGTAAAAAGAAAAATACGTAATTTTGGTTCCATGGGTATTTATAGTCCTTATATGTCATGTATGGAATACCCTAATGATTCTATAAAATGTCCATATATCCGATGTGAAATGAGTTTTTTAATGATCCAAATCTTGTAAAACTATTAACTTGAATTTACTATCAAAGGCCACAAATTTATCTTTGTATAACAGGAGCTGCTCGAAAATGAAAAATTGTGGTTTTTTATATTGAATTTCTCTTCGCGTTTAAAAAAAATTTTTTTTTGCTATACGTAATTTTTTCTTTCTGAAATCATTAACAAAGTTAGCAGAAAAAAATTAATTTCTTTTATTTAATCAATTTCAAAAGTATTAAAAAAATATTATTCACCAACGATAAAAAAGAATTGTAGTCTTTTTGGGCCCAGACTATCAATTTTATCAATCGAGCGAAACAATTAAAAAAAAAAGAGTAATAAAAACGTTGCATATTTGAAATTAAATTGACAATACCCTCAAAAATGGATATCAAAGCAAAAAATTTGCAAAAAAAAAAAATGACTCAAAATTTTTTTTTTATATATTCCCTTGGCGATTATTTTTTTGTGTTTATTGAGAATAAGGTTAAGGTATTTGAGTCAGCCATTACATGTTTTTACATCAAACTTTTTTTTTCAATCATTCTATTACAACTTTTTTATAAAACTGTCCCCAGAAACTACATTTTTCTGCAATAAATTATTCTTTTTTTTTGCTAAACCTTTTTTTATATTCATTTTTCTCATGGGTCCATCAGACGACAGACGACGACGCCTGCCGACCTAGGAATAAGTGTTGTTGACCTTCGACACGTAGTCACATGACTTGATCTGATTTTTTTTCTTTTTATTTACACTTATCAGAAAAAGAAAAAGTAAATGTTTAATGTCTTTTTTTGTTGATTTTTGATGCAAAAATTTTGTGTGTGTTAATGAACATCAAATTTGTGATCTAATTGTGTTTATTGAGTGTCTTAAAAAACTTTTATGACCTCTTTTTTTTGCATGCATTGTTTAAAATCCGGGTGTGTGAGTAAGAATGTTTTTTGACGTACTATATTTTTACGATAAGAGCGTGGTGGTCTATTGAAATCAAAGAGATTAAGAACAAAAAAAAGAATACGATAAAACTCTGTAAACTTTTAAAGTTACTTTAGCTCTACAAGTTCCATTTAAATTGTTTTGAATCTTTTTTTCCGAAACCTTGCTTAAAATTTTCTTTTATTTTTCCCAGTTCAAATAAGAATCTCCCTAACTTTTCCTTCAAGACAAAATTTCTTTTGCACCTTTCTTATTTTTTTCTGAATATTGAATGTTATGAAATCAGCAACGAAAAATTCTTATTGCCAAAAGAAATAAAGAATAAAAGAGAGGCACATCCTTATCATTTTTTTCTCTCTTATTTTCTAGCTTTTTAACTTTGATTGTTTCTTTTTAAGGCAACAGCAATCTTCTGAACGCTTAATGAGTTATTCTAAAAAAATGTCATAAAAAACTGCAAATTCAGCAAAAAAAAAATTTCGGGAATAAAACTAAAAACTTCAATTAATGAAAGTGTTGATAATAAACTTTTCTTTCCACGTGACTGATTATGTCTCAAATACCGTAAATTTTTCTTATGTCTTTTTTGGCGCCGCTCTGAGCTTTCATTTCTTTCTTTTTTCTTATCAAATTTTTAAACTTTCTTTTTTCTGGAGAGTGGTCATTGATGGAGGGATTTTCTTCGTTGAATTGAAAAGAAAAAAGATTAAAGTTAAGCTTACACACTGCTTAACAATCGACAATCGCGAGGCACTACAAATTATGATGATTGAGGATGATTTTTGTTTTTTTGGCGATTAAATTAATTCAAACATGATGAAAGAAATTAAATTCACACTACATACAATTGAGTGAGGGATTAAAACTAGAGTTAAAAAGTTGGTTGTTGTAGTGGATATGAAATGATCAGAGTTGGGAGTTTTAAAAAGTAAAAAGAATGTGATCTCTTTGGATAGTTTTTACACCATAATTGATAATTTAAAGTTAAACCCGATTTGCACAGTGAATTTTTAAAAAATGCATTTAAAAAAAGTCAATTGATTAATTGAATTTTAATAGTTATTTATTTCAAAATTGCCATTTCCCTTATTTTTCTATTTTTCAAAATTGAAAAAAAATGAAAATATCCAAAAAAAAACTTTTGATAAATGAAGGTTTTTAACCATAATTCTGAGTATTCTCGAAATGGCAATTTTTATAGTGGTCGAATTTGGCTTATCATTGTTATTTAAATTTTATTGCTCCGGAGTCCGGACTCCGGACCTCTAAAATCAATTCCTAAAACTTTTTTCTCACTGAGCTTAAGTTGCTTTATTATTTTTGGACTATTTTCAAAGCCTCGACGATTCATCTATATTTTATTTTAGCATTTGATGACCTTTTTTGTAATCCGTCCAATCTTTAAAAAAAAAAATAAGTTGTAGCATTAAACACTTAACAACGGCGGCTTTTTTATTATTGCTAATAAAAATAAAAGTTTTTATTTTTCTTAAAAATCTTTTTTTTATTTTTTTGATAACATTTAAACAAAAAAAAACATAAATGCCAAAAAAATTTAAAAACATAGCATCTTTTTATTTTTTATTTTAGTTCTGCAATAGAAGCCAAACTTTAAATGTCTCACTTTTTTTTAAGATCTTCGACATTTTAACGTCACAGACCAACAACAAAAAAAGAGAGAGAGAGAAAAACAACGAACGGGAAATGGTGATATTTTTATAACTTTTTATTTTTGACTTTATTTTTAAGAAACTGAAAAAAAATAAAAAAACGAAAGCTAAAAATTATGACAATAAATACAACACATAACATAATTTTAAAAAAATATGCAAATTTATTCTTTTTAGCAGCAAATAGGTTTAAATTTTTTTTGCTACGTATTTTAATCTTTTTATTATTTAAACAATTTTTTTTTGTTTTGTATTTTTTTGTTTACTCATTTATCAGCACTATAAGCTCAAATCATTGCGGTTTTAACTTTTACTATTACTAGTCTTCTTCATTCAATTTAATTTTATTATTTTTTTGTTGCTATAAACCCTTTTATTTTTGGCAGCACAAAAATGTGGAAAATTTGCACGAGGAAAAATTATTGCGCCATCACTGATAATCTTTTGTGTCTGTTGTTTAAATTTGAAAAGAATTTATCGTTTATGACAAATAAATGACTTCAGGCTTCAGGGTTCAATTTTTATTTATTGTTTTTTATATTTTCAAAAAATGCAGAAGGACCAAAAAAACGCAACTTTGTTGTCGAGCTGAACGGAGGAAGCCGTCAAAGAAGTTCAAAAGCTTCTAATCGTTAGAAATAAATCCATGAATAAACTTTGTTTTTTGTTTGCTTACCAAAATTTCTGTCAGCCTCTGAACAACTTAAACTTCACAAGAAAAATGTCAAAAAAAAGACTAGTCTTTAAAAAATCATAAGACGCAAAAAAAAAAAAGAAACAGCAATGGGTGTTCGTTTCTTATTTTAAGGATTCTTTTTAAAAAAGTGTCATCGTCGTCTTCCTTTTTTTGGCGGATTTAATTTACACCCTTTAAAAAATATTTTTCTTAGCCTCAAATGTTTATTTGACGAAGATTCTTAAAAAATTAAAAAATAATAAACAAAAATAAAATTTTCATAAATTTACAGTAAGATTTTGTCAAAATATGAGAAATATGTATTTAAAAATTGACAAATGAAATTATAATTTTGTTTTAAATTGAAAAGTTACAAACTTAAATCCACAAAAATAACAAATGATTTTGAATGATGGATGGATATAACCTTAAAATTTTTTATTTTTTTTATAATTAATAAAAATTGATTTTTATTTTTTAAAATTGCGGATGCTAGTCCCTCATTTATTTTTCTTTTTCGTCTTTAAAAAAGAAGTATCATAGCACACGCTTTTTAACTGTTTTTGTTTTTGCATTATTCTTAAATCACATGGTTTTTTTGACAATATAATGTCAAAAATAATGAGAGTTAAATCCGATTTATTTACTTTACTTCTTTTTCTTTTTTTAAAGACACGATTGATGTCTGGAATAAATATTAATTTTTATAAAAGGATTTTGGCGTAAATCCATACAAAAACTTCTATCTTTGATTTTTTCACCTTTATTAGACACAGAATTTAAACACTTAAGCCAAATTTGTATTTGAATCCTAAGGTGAAAGAGGAAGAATAAATGCTGCTGTTGCACTTTCTATGTCATGCATGAGTAATGCTTACATTTGTTTGATCTTTAATGCAATAGAGAAGATCAGAAGTTGAGAGAGAGTTAATGCGGTGATGCTATTTTAAAATAATATGTATTTGGGTACTTTTGTAAGATTTTATAGTAATCTAATAAATTAAGAACTAAAAGGTCTGTGGATTTACGGATTTAATTCCGGTTTTATGGCACGGTTAATCCAATTTTCAAATATGTGATGCCTAAAGTTCAAAAGCGATGATTTCATTTGACTTCTCTTCCTTTTGATCTTTGACTTAATCAGCAAAAAAACTTTTTTTACCGACAAAAACTTTGTTTTTGTCTGGAAAAAAACAGAAACATAGGATTTAGAGAATATTGCCTTTAAAATTATATTTACTTTTAAAATTTAGTTGCTTTTTTGATATTTTAGTAATATTTTCTTTTCCTAACAAAATTTCCTTTATCAAAATCTTTCAGTTCCAACAAGATGGAAAGTTTTACAATTCCTTTTTTTTCTTCTTCCGGCTTGAAAGCCATAAAAAAACAGCGACTAACAATCATCTTTCCACCTTCTGCTTGTAAATTAAAATATTTTATTTTACAATGTAATATTTCCCACACTGTCTAGATTGTTTTACAATTTCCTTTTTCTTTATTTTCCCGGAATATACAAATTTTCATTTAAAACATTTTTTATTTGTTGATCTTTGTAAAAAAACTTAATTTTATGGTGCACATTTTTATTTTATTTTAATTACCTTCTTTTAATTTTCTAGCCAGTGTGGTAAAATAATTAAACTTTTTTTACCATAAGTACATCCATAATTATTATTCTTAAGATAATAATTTACTGCTTTTTTAGTCTCTTTTTATTTTTTTTATTTCCTTCAAGTGCAACTTTTTACTTTTTAACAACTACAAAATGAATTATTATTCAAGCAAGCATAGAAATTAAAAAATTAAATTTTTTTAAGATGTCTTAAGTTTTAGAGATTTTGAGATAAAAAGTTAATTTACTCTCGATGAGTAATGAACTTCCTTATGAGACATTCTTTTCGGTTGAAAGCAATTAGAAACATGTGCTTTTGTGTGTTTTACTCATCTAATTTTTTTCCTCAGCTGATTCACTTTTTTAATTTTTACAAAAAAAAGATAAAAGCAAAAACAACAAAAAAATTTAAAAAAAAAACACAAGACAGTTTTTTTCTCATTAATTCCTGATATGAAAATATATGATGACGGACCCATGGAAATTATCATTTTTATCTTCAAAAAAAAAATAATCCTATCTCGTCAAATTTTTTTGTATGTTTGTAAAAAGCCAAAAGGATTATAGCTTTGAAAAAAAAAGCTAAAATTAAAAAGCACACTAAAGACAACAAACAAAACAAGCAATCCAAAACATTTAAAAAAGCAAAAATGTTAAAAACATTTTTTTGTTGCCTTAACAGGATTATTTGCTAATTCTGTTCTTGCTTGCTTGCTGGCATTTAACAAAGATAAAATTTTGTAAAAGCGGATTATCTCTCTCACTTTTTTTTAGTTTCACCTTTGCTTTATTTTTTTTTATTTTTATGGTGTTTCTAATTTTTGTATTTTTAATATTTATAAATAAGCAGATGACTAAATAGCGTCATCTCTTATTTTGTTGCTTTTTTTTGAAACACGTGGTTTCATTAAAATTTTTAACATTTTTATTAAAGACCATGAGTTTTTATTTTTGCAGCTTCTGTTTCTTCTTCGAGAAAGAAAAAAAGATGCAAATTTTTTTTAATAATTTAAAATGTTTCTTTTTCCCTTGTGGGTGCAATGGAATGATAATACCATGCTTGCTTTTAATTTTCTAAGAAAACTAAAAAAGCCAAGAACTAAAGAGATTTTTTTTTAAATATCAAAAAGCGATTGTAAATCATCCGCAAAGTAATAAAATAAATTTTAAATTATTAAAAAAAATTTGCATCTTAATTTATTAATTTAAACAAAAAAATTAAAATCAAAAAAATGTTGGATTGAACTTAGAGGACTTGACAATCCTTGGCTTTTTTGCAATAATAAATCATGGATTGAAAAAAAACTTTTTTGAACCCATAAAGTTTCCTGACAAAATTCTGTCGACCATATTTTAAACTTATATCTCCCTTCTTTTTTTCATTTTACAATATTCACATACATACAAATTTAAATTATATGCAAATTCCAGTTACAATTACAAAAAAACACATAATTAAAATATATATGTATATAGATACAATTAAGATAGCCACACTTAATAAAAAAATAATTATAATTACAAACGCCCGCTAACTTTAATTACAAATTAACTACAAAAACTCATAAATTCAAATTAAAATTATAAGTTATAAGATCTATTACTTTACAGAATAAATTTTTTGTATGTTATGTGTTTTTGTTGTTGGTGTAAAACAATTAATAAATTAACAAACTTTTTCCTTCTGCCTCTGATTAATTAATTAAGTTTAAGAAGGAAGAAACTGAAGAAAAAATCTATGAGTCTAAAACATTAAAATATTTCCAAAAAATACATTTGTAATTCATTACAGTACCCTTTAGGAAATAGTTATGCTAACATACATATTTTTTACAAATTTCGTATACTTTTTTTTCTTGAAATATAGAATTTTGACAGATATGAGAAACTAAAAAGCAAACGATAAAAATGTGGGCGCTGATCCGAGAAAAGAAATCATAGAAAAATCTTTTTATTAATTGCATTTCGAACAGGAAATAAAAAGCCTCTAAAATTCTTTATGCAAATTTAAATCAACAAAGGAATGTCATAAAATTTAATGTAATATAAAAGACATTTACTTATATTGTTCTTAAATTTTGTTTTTATATAGACCTAAACTTCCCTCAATATTGAGTGCGATTATTTTCTGCTGACCATTTTTTATTACTTTTATGAGGTATGAATAATAATTAATTGTAGTTAAATTAATTCCCTGTAGACCAATTTTTTGAGGTTACAAAAGGTCAAAATAACCTTTTTTTCTCATTCATCTAAATAAATTAATGGTTTGACTTTTTATAGCCGAGTTTTCCAAGATTCCCAAGAGACAAAGTAATTAATTGTCTTCTCTTTTTTTTTTTTGCTCCAACTATAAACTGTAACATTTGGCTGCTGCTTGTAGCGTGGGTTTAATAGACTTTCTTTGTTTTAGAATGCTTTTTTGTTGATGAAATGAATGAATGTAAGTGAGTAAGAAAGCTTGTTAAAAAAATAATAGCAGCTGTCCCAAAATGAATTAAAGTGTTTCAAAAATGTTGTAAGTGTATGGCAATTTAAAATTTACGACGAGGCTGTGATTCATAGAAATAAGCAATATTCATTATTTAAATAAACTTCAAACATAGAATTAAACTTTTTTTTATAGTGCAAAAAACATTTAATACTAAAAACATTTTACCGGGAAAATACGGTAGTTTTTGAAATAAAGGGCTAAAAAAAGGTAAGCTAACAAAAGACTGTTGATAAATTTTTTATTTCATTAATTAAAATATTTGCAAATATCTATGAGCATTAAGCTACAATTTAGAATATCCTTTATTCATAAATGAATAAAACGACGTAAAAAATCAAACCAATCTCAAGGTTAAAATTTTAATTAAAAATCCCGACTAAAACCTTTATTTTTTTCGTTAATTAAGATATTTTTATTAATTTAATCAAAAATTTCCAACAACAAACACAATACAGTATTTTTCCTCTTCATTTATAAATGAATATGAAAAAAAACGTAGGTATAAACACTCAATTTTATACAAGGTTAAAATTTAATTTTAAAAAAAAATTAATCTCTCTATTTTGACAATTATAATCTTTTTATTTATTTATTGCATCGACCAAAAAAGAGAAATTAAATCGAAGCGCAGCATTTAGCTGTGGCATTTAGTAGACAGCAGCGGAAATTGTTTTTATTAATTAAAAATATGCAACAAATAAATAAATGATTATTGCAATTATTAATCAAATTAATCAAAATTAAAATTAATATTAAAAAAAAGTAAAAATAAATTTTTTATTAATTTAAAAAGTATCTTTTTATTTACAATGTCCCCAAAAAAGAAGATGTCCTTGGAAAGAGTGGCTTTAATTAACTTTTTTTTGCATGCATTTAAAAATATTTTTAATTGTTCAGAAAAATTAAGAAAAGGTATTATTTGCTGAATTTTTTTTCTAATATTAAGTGTGGGAAGTGTAATTTTGAAATATTGCTAAATATTTCCTAAAAATATGCACTTATCTTTAAGTTTTTTGATAGTAGTTTTTTTGGGATAAATTTGGCTTTTTTGTTGATGAATATATAATTGATCCGGAAAATTATAAAAAAAAGATTTAAACGCGGAATTTAAATTTTTTTAAAATAAAGTAATGATAATAACCGGGAAGCTTTTTTCTTTTTTGTCTTTGTTAAAAAATACGGAAGGAAAAAAGTTATTTTAAACTTTCATGCTTTGAAGGAGGATTACTTTCCTACTTCCTCATCCTCTTCGTCATCGTTAATTAAACTTTCAGGGCTGTTTAAAAATTTTCATTTGTAGCCTTCTTACCGCAAAAAAAAATTACTGTAAGCTTCGAATAAGAAAAGCTCAAATTTGTTGGGATAATTGAAATTGCTGAGCCATGGCTTTTTTCCTTATGGAATTGTGAGGAATAGTTTTAGGTTATTTTAATGATTTGAAAAACCATTTTTTTCTGACATATAAAAATGCAAAAAATTAAAATTATCTAAAACTATAATAATTCTTTGATTTCTGAAATTTTTTTCAACATTTCTCTATCGATTTTAGTTATTTGGGAAATAAAATTATTTATAAATTTACTGTAAGATTCTTGGCAAAACATTTTTTGCTTTATTTTTTCCTTAACTTCTCTTTTTCTGTTGAAATTTTCTTCCTCGATATTGGAAATTTCTCGTTAGTTAGTTCCTGAATGGTTCTATTTTCAAATTTAAAATACTCTGAAGTTTAATGTTTGCTTTTTTGTTGAAGTTCAAAAAGTATTACTCAGAAAGTAAGTCTCACTTTTCAACGATGTGTATATTTATTAAATTAAACTTTTTCAACAAACCACTTCCGACTATATTTTTTTTACGACAGCAAAGGTTTTTGTTACTTTAAATTTTAATTTTTTGCTCTAAAATATTTAAATTAAATTTTAAGTTTTTTACACTGTTTTTTAAATACAACGTATTTTACCAATTTTAATTTGAAAATTTTGGACCCCTAAAAAACATTTTTTGTACTATTAAAAAATACAACATTAATGAATTCCAAAGTTTTAAAGTAAAAGAAAAATTTGCGTATAAAACATTAAAGATTAATAATTATTTCGATGCTTTGGTGCTAAAAACATTTACCAAAAGGAAAAAATATTCAAATTTGATTTAATTTTTTATTTTCATACAAAACACATAAAGTTCGTTACTGACTTTTTACGTAACAAATTACATTAAAGTTTTATTGACTCTTTTTTTTATGAGCTATTTTTATTTTGATATACAAACAATAATAGCCGTCATTTATTTTTTTGGTTGGTTGGTTGGTCGGTTGTTGGCTAGCTAAAAAAATAATAATATAATAATTTAATTTAGTTTTATGTATATATCTTTCTGGATTTGAAAAAAATAGTAATTAGTTCAATAGGTAAAAAATAATATTTTATATTATTGTATAAAAAATATTTATTTTTTGAGTGTCATTTTAAAGGTCAAATTTGATATACATACGAAATTTTAAAATGGTTATTATTAAATGAGCTATTTTTAAAGTTGTTTTTTTTGTGACAGAGATCGGCCATTTTTTTTTTTTGAGGAGGTAGATAAATTTAACGCTGTATAAGATTTGGTACTTCTATAGATGTGGCCCCCCGCTTTTTTATTTTATTTTTTTATTCTTTTTTCGACCAATGGATGATTCGAACTTTTTGTTCTTTTGATAGTCTAATGTACTAACCACTCGACCATAGAAGCTTGAATTCTAATGCAAACAAATTCAAAGACTTTAAATTGAGCTCTTGAAACTATTTTGGCACTCTCCTTTACAATTCGACTGAGATACTTGGATTGAAAGATTCAAAGAAATTTATTTGTATTTAGTAAAAATAATAATAAAATATTAGAGAAAAGCGGAATAATGTTCACGAATTTGGTTCCAAAGATTAAACATGACATCAGGTCCTCCAATTCTTCCAAAGTATCCATTTCCATGTTCTTTTTAATGAGAAAAGAAATATGAAAAATGACATTGGAAAGAAACTGACTAAATTGAGTATATGCAGATTTTTAGTGGTAAAAAATTAAGAGAAAAAAGAATAAAAAAATAAAATAAAAAAGCGGGGGGCCACATCTATAGAAGTGAGATTTTGCCAAACTTTCGTGTTGACAAAATTATTAAAATTTTACGTTAAGTTTTTTTTCTATTTGCTTGGGAAAATTTTCCCTTTGCTAATATTTCTTTTTTTGGTCGGTCCACAAACACAAGAAACAACAAAATAAAAATGATGTAGCACACACACATTCAAATAATTATTAATCATCCAATAACAACAAAAAAAAAGAAGATTAGTCTTTGCTTTTAGGTCTTTTGGAACGACAAAAATAAATTTAAAAAAAATACAATCTCACACACAATTGAAAAACAAAACAAAAAATTAATACAAATCCCCAAAAACAAGGATATTGCTAATACTTTTTATTTATCTTGAACAACGCGAATTCCCTTAATAAATTTCTTTTATTTTTTCTTTATTTATTTTTCATGGGAAAAAAAACATTGGTCTTTTTTAACTAAAGTCAAAGTTCAAAACGCTTATTTATGATGGATAGATGGATGAGTGAAGATGAATAATAAGAAGCTAAAATTTTTTTTTACAGTTTATCCTATTTCTTTTGAACATCTTATCCTTTTCTTTATTTTTCTTTATTCTAAATTTTTTGTCTTTATGGCTTTTCCATTTATTTCTTTGTAAAATTTTAAACTACAAAAACCGACCACAAAAAGAATCTTTTATTTTATGTAAGGATTTTGAAAAGGAATTTTTTTTTTAATAATTGGTTTGTGTGTCTTAGTTAGTCAGATGACAGAGATTTACATTTATTTATTTATTAAAGCAGGCACGCTTGGATTTTTTTTTGAAAAGGATTGTGTGCAGCTTCCGTTTTTAGGAATATGATGATTTTTAGCATCAGTTTTTTTTTTCAATCCATTTTAGTTTTAAGGTAATCCGATTATCTAAAATTAAAGATAGAAATGAAAAAGTTGTAAACAACTTCTACAGTATATTTATTTTTTTCAAAAATAAAAAACGCTTATGTCATTTATTTTTTGAAAATAATGTGAGAAAAAAATGTATTTAAAAAGTTTTAATATTGCAAATCACAAAATTAACAAAACTTGAAAAATTTTCGATCATGAAACTACTAAAAAAAGCAGGGATTTGTCTTCCCAAAAAAATAATTTTTTCGGTCTCAATGCTAAAATATTTTATTCGGGCTTATCAAAAGCTTGCTGTTCAAATTATTTCTCTTTTTTGAGATACATCAGCCATTTTGAAACATTCATTAAAAATTTAATTATTTTTTATGAAACCCTTAAACTTGGGCACTATGAGTAAATACATACTTCTTATTAAAAAATGATAAATACAAAAATTCAAATTATAGTCACCTGAAAACCAATTACAACACCCTCAAATAAAAAAATCACATTGCCCTTTATTTTCTATATAAATATTTTTGTTTTTAGCAAATTACTTGTAGTAAAAAAAAAGGTTTTTCTTTTAGACACCTGCTTGCTTTTCCACTTTGCTGCATATTATATAAATTCCCATAATTGTTGTTTTGTTTAAACACAAAACAAACATCTGCTCTATTTTTAAGTTTTTAAATGTAATATAGTCTTCAGCATCACTTTTTTTTTAATTTTATTTTAGTTTTATTGTTTTTACACCTGGAAATTATTACTTTACTTTTTTTTCTTGGCATTGCAAAAAACTTAACTTTTTTTAGTTTTATTTTTACACCTGCTAAAACTAATTTTTTTATTACTCAAAAACAAAGTTAAGTGTGTTGTCTCGCCGGATTCTTTATTTATAACTTTCTTTTTCGAAATTTTGTAGTTATAAAAAAAGATGAGTTTTTTTTTGCATTTTTCTTTGTCGACTACATCGGTTTTAAATAACTTTTTTGAACTTGAGAACTTGAGGATTTCTGAATTTTTGAAATGTGAAAATGAATGAGTAAATTTTATGTGGGATTTGACATTTTTTGAAATAATGAAATATCTGGGGAATAAATTTGAGTTGTTTTGATTTAAAAAAAACCAAAAGTATTAATGATGGGTAAAAGAGCAGCGAGATCTTTTGAAGAGAAAAATGGATGACAAAAAAAGTGCCCGAATTTCTGCAGGGATTTGAATGCAATTTTTTGTTTTCATTTTATTACATTTATTAGAAACCCTGCTAAAAATTTTGGCACCGTTTCCAATAATTTAAAATTTGACGATTATCTAAAGTCGTGGTAAATCAAAGAATTTTTTAAAGCTTTCTTGGTTGAACACTTTTGATTTTCAAAATTAAAAACTTTTTTCAAATTATTTTCATTTGCACTTTATTTTCTTTCAAAAAATAATTAAAGTAAAAACACATGGGTTCCAGAAGTTATTATTTCTTTGCAACAATTTCACTTTTTTATTTTCGAAGAACTATGCCAAAATTCACCTGGATGGTACAAAAACACAAAAAAAATATATGGGGGCATAGCTACAACTACGTGCAGGCGTTCTTCCGTTTCTTTTTTTTGTAAACAATATTTTTTTAGTAAAAAAATGAAATTTGCATTTTAAATAAGCTACAATTCTTTGCAAAAAAAAATTCGTATTAAAATATCCTTTTTTACTTTTAAAAGTTTTGGAGCAAAAATTACGGTAGCTTCCAAATGTTTTGAAGCTAAACCTTTTCGCATTATTTCTTCAAAATTTAAATATTTAAAAAAGTGAATTCATTTCTAAGAAATTTTTATTTACTTTTTAATTCAGCCAAAAAAGAAAAAATTACATACATATAAACATTTTTTGTAGTTAACTACACTTTTTTTCTAAAAGTCATTTGATTTCTGCGATTATCGTTAAAAATGGAAAAGTTTTTTTTGCAGACCTCCCAAACCAAAAATTTATTTGGTTGATAATCTTTCTTTCCATTTTTTGATTCCGTCGAAAAAAATAAAAATATGACATTCATTTACTTTGTTTCAAAGTGTTAAACCTTTTTCTTTCTTTTTCTTCTCCAAAAAAGACTATTCTTGATTATAATGATAATTATTGTCCGGTCACGTTTTTTCATTTTCTTTTGCTTGAGAAAAGAAAAAAAGTATGTAAACAAAATTCTTTCTTTTCTTTTGTTTTCCTTTTTAAGAAATTTTTACAAAAAAAAGAAAAAGAAAAAAAGGTTTTGGTAGCTTTTTTAGAAATAATAAAGAAAAATGAGAATATAATGAATAATGAGTTTCATTAATTTTATGTGTGTTGTAGTAGGTATATTATTTAGTTTGAAAATCAGCTGGTTTGTGTGAAAGTCAAACTGGACTATTTCGAGGTCATTCAAATGCGGAAGAGCCAAATAAGAGCCAATGGCCTTGAAGTATCAGGGGAAAATGGCAAACCTGTTTTTTCTTGCTGAGACACTAATATAAAAATCTCATGCTAAGGTATTTCATAATGTCCAATAAAATATATTTAAATTATTCTCTTTAAAAATTTGTAACAAAAAAATTATTAATTTTCTTTTTGCTTTTTTCCCTTCGAGATAAATTTTTTTGACCATTTTATTGTATTTGATAAATTCCAAAAATGATGTTATTATCATCGGACCCTTTTTTTAATTAACATTTTACAAATGAAAAAAAAATTCAACTTAGAAATTACAAATAGCACCATCACTTTTTGATTCCCTATAGAAGTAACAATAAAACATTAACACCTAACACCCTCAACTTTGCCGCCAATTAAAATTAAATATAAAAAAAAATTTTTAAATGTCTCACATTTGAAACTTTTCCATTAACCCCCGGGAGATTTTTTTTCTTCTTCTAAAAATGTTAATGAAGCACAAATTTTTACCAATTTTTCATATAATTTTTATTGTGCAGTAAAAGATTTTGCTTATTACTACAAAAAAAAAAAGAAAAAGTAACAAAGCAGTAAAAAAAATATTTGAAAGGTTGTTGTAATAATCATTTTTATAACATTTATAAAAAGTGTGATTTAACACTTATTTGACCTTCCATTGTTTGCTTCTAAAATGAAAAAAAAAACTAAAAATTAATCATAAATTAAAAATTTTTAGTTTGATTCCCTTGAACTTTTATTGTAGCATTCTTTTTTGTAATCAAAAAACTCCAAAAGAAATATATTTTCGTCGCAGAAATTATTTTGGAGATATGTGTTTCCAAAATATATTCCTTCCCTCGAAAATGCAATTTTTACTTTCCTTTTTATTAAAATTAAAAAAGTTTTAGCAATCACGAAATTTTTTTAAACTTTGCCCTTTTCTTTTGTTTAAAACAAAACTTAATTAGATCAATCAAAAAAATCAAAGAAATGACAATACATAGTCTGGAAAATTTTGCAAAAAAATAAACTTTTTATTATCAAATTTGTAAAAATAAAATTTTTTCTTGAGAAATACTCTTTCCTTTTTTATTTTTGAAAATATTAGAGGAAATAAAAAAAACACGTTTTTGAAATAATTTTTATTAAAACTGATTAATATTTTATTATTCGTCCATCCAAGCAAGCCCGAAATGAAGAAATTTCTTTTTATGTGATATGGCTTTACAACAGCTGGAGAGGTTGATTCACGCTGGTTTCATGGATGATTGAAATCAACAATTTTTCTGAGAAATAAAAAAAAGTTTGATATCTGCAAAATATAATTGTTGAGTAATTGAAAAAATTTCGATATTGTTTTTTTTGGATTACTCATACTGTTCAAAAATCCCAAAAAAAATAGTCATCACAAACATTGGATGTTTTTATGATTTTTTCTGATTCTTCTTTTGAAGATGGTCATTCGCTGTTGGTATTCATTGACCAAAGAGAGTCACCAAATCTAGGCAATTATCAACCTTTAGTCTCTAAAATAAGAGAGATTATTTTTGAACCTTTAAAAAAATATTTCCTGAAAGTAACTTAAACGCTGCAGTTTTCGGGAAAAAAAATATATGTTTTTATTTATCATATCTCTATCTCATTTCACTTTCTCAAAAATAAAAAATGTTCAAATTAATCCCTCGAAAAAGGAAGTATTTTTTCCAACAAGAAAAAAAAATTTCCTGGTTTTATTTATTTTTTTATGATTTAATTTACTAACAGTTTTTTAATTCTTCTTGGGGTTTACCAAATTGCTTCCATTTTTTTTATTTGGCCTTCTCCGCTTCCTTCCAACGAATAATTTTGTTTTTTTTTGAGTATAACTTTTTTTTCTACAAAGATTTTATCTATCATAGTTTTGGTTTGGTTTACGCATTTTTTTTCTTTAAAAAAGAAATTAAAAAAATTTTTTCAAGAAAAAAAGACGCTATCAATGTCTTAGGTTTTGTTTATTGAAAGTCATCAAAGTGTTTAACGAATCGCAAAAAAAGATCAAATGGACACTATTTTACGCAAGTTAGTTAGTTTATTAACAAATAATTTGTGAAAGAAAAGTGTCATAGTTATTTTTATGCGCGATTAAAAGAAACTTTTTATCATCGTCAACAAAAAATAATAACACTGTTTTTGAACCATGTGGCCGAGCACTCATACTTGGTTGGTCTCTTATGGGAAGCGATGATTAATTCAATTAAAGTGCTACCCGGAAACCTAATGTAGCATTCTTTCTAGGCTACAATAATTTGAAACAAAAAAGAAACAAAGAACCAGCTAAAAAAAATTTATGTATGCAAAAAATCATCCTTTTTTTGGAGGTTAAAATTTTTGCCCTGAAACCTCCGATGATTTATATTTGCCATGTGAAAGGTCTCATAACAATAAAGGGCAATTTTAAAAAAGTTCGTCTTTAATCAATGTGCTCTTTCTTTCCATAGACTCTCGTTCCCATAAAAAAAACGATCTCAAGACACAAATTAAAAAATAATAATTAAGAAACTCACAAAAAATACAATTTCTCAACTTTAAAGTTTAAATTTTTCATTTACACAAAAACACATGCTGCTATTCAGAATATTAAGGTAATTAAAAAATAAATTCACATGGGCTAAGAAAGAAAGAATGTTTTTGAGTTTTTTTTGTTTCTGGAAGAATGAATTAATTCCATTTTTCATTATTGCAACTTTTTTCTCCATATGATTTTTTCTTCTTTCTCACATTACTTTTTTTTCGTACAATAATTTTATTTTATCAAAGACAAAAAAATTCTTTTTTTCTTAGGTGGTTGATTAATACCACGTGTCGTCGTCTATCAATGGTTTTTTTTCCTCCAAAAAAAAAGAAAAGAAAAGAAAAAAAATGGTAAAAAGACTACGTTTCAATAAACATTGATCTATCTTTTTACCTTTTTTCTCTTTCTTTTATGTTTCTTTTTAATCAAT
The DNA here is from genome assembly GCA_028622995.1 of Panagrolaimus kolymaensis. Classification (NCBI taxonomy): domain Eukaryota; kingdom Metazoa; phylum Nematoda; class Chromadorea; order Rhabditida; family Panagrolaimidae; genus Panagrolaimus; species Panagrolaimus kolymaensis. The sequence goes on from JAJQJQ010000071.1 coordinate 312,350, forward strand.
TATTCACAATCATCATTGATTTAAAAGTGATATAAAAAAGAAAGAAAAAGAAAAAATTAACTTTTTGTCTAACAAACAAATATAAAACTAACTAACTATAAATGAAACGAAAAATGAGAGTAGTAGTAGTTTTGCGCCATCATTGCGCAATTTGATCTTTTTTTGACTTTGAATTTATGGTCGAAAACTTTTTATTTTTGTCTGCAAAAAAACATAATACTGACGTCGTGATTTTTGTTCATAAAGGTGAGTGACCTCTGGGGCATTTTAGAATTAACGATGGAAAAAATTTTAATAGAAAATTTTTATTCATTTCTTGTTGTTTTCAAAATCAAGTAAAATCCCACTTTTTTGGGCCAAAATACATAACATATAAAATTTTCCATAAAAAACTGTCTTTAAAAAAGTTCAAAAACAAATCAAAAAACTTTTATAACTTCCAATAAAAAAATGATGTTGCATTTAAATTTTTTTGTTCCTGTTTTTTTTCTCTTTCAAATTGAAACATCTTTATTTTGAAGAAAAAAAAGTCGTGGGAAAGGTACTCATTTTAATACGAATACGTAACAAGTCCGGTTTTTTTCTTTCTTTCCTCTTTCTTCTTTGAATATGTATTTTTGATCTGAAGGTGGACTTCTTTCTTCCAAAAAAAAAAACAGGAAGAAAAAATTTCAAAAAAAAAAATAAGTAGCACAAAGTTGTTGGTGGTTCCACGAAATTTAACTAATATAGGCAACCGCATGATTTTGATTCATAAGATTTTTTTATAATACACTTAAAAAATACATCCCACAAAAAATCAGAATAAGATCAATTTGAAATTTTTTTTAATGGCAATTAAGGGGCAAAAAAGCAAAATAATATAATAAAATTTTAGAGGTCTCTCATCAAAACACAAAACAAAAAAAAATTTGCATGCATCGTTGCGAAAAAAATTTCCTCCGGCTATATTTTTTTGTTTTTTGCTACATCGTCGGATATCCGATCAACCAACTAAATTTAGCTCTCTTTTTTTCTTTTTATAACTGCGTCATTGATAAAATGAATAAAATCAAGGTTTTTAAACCTTTGTACTCGTTTTTTACTTTTCTATCGTTTTTCAATTTGAAAAAAAATCATGAACGTGAAAAAGAAAATAATAAAGCGAAGTATCATGCGTCATTGGTTTGCTGCAAAACCATTTTTCTATCATTTCTGGTCAAAAGACAAATGGCGGCAACCATTTATCAAAAACAAATAAATAAACAAACATTACAGTTTTTTTTTCTTTTTTCTTTTTGCAAATAATATCTTTATTTTTTCCCCTTCAAAACAGAATTTTTTTTCTAAAACACCGGATTAAAAAATTTAAATTTTTCCAAGAATTTTAAAATAAAAAATTTATAAAGACAAAATGACGGAAAAAAAGAGAAAAAAAGCATCAAATTTTGTTATGAAAAAATTTTGTTTTACATATTTTTTTAAAGTGCGACGATATTCAAAATACAAATTTTCTTTTCAAAGATATAAAAAATGATGATCAAATTTTGTCGTTGCTTCGGCTGCTTCTTTGTTTGAGCTTCTTCGTGATGTCGCTGGTCTTTCTACGGCCAGAAGTCATGGAGGCTAAGGTCGAAGATTATTGAAGTTACTGATGGACAAAAAAAAAAGACACAAGACAAAAAGAAGCAAATAAAAAAATGTTAAAAGCAAAGTAAAAAAAAACTGAAAGAAAAAAAAGTCAAAAGCGAATTAAATGAAAAGAGTTAAAAGGATTTGACGTTGCTGTACTTAACTTTTTTTTGTTAGCTGGCTTCATACAGAATTACTGTAGCTACGGACGGAATAAATGAAAGCAAAGTAAAAGAAAAATATTAAATTAATTTTTTTTCTTCATGTGACTAACAACATAAGTTGAAGTTTTATAAAACTTTTCTTTAATAAGCACATGGCTTTTTTTTTGAAAAAAGTGTGTTATCGTTAGCTTTTTTCAGACATCGCTTGCTTTTTAAACTTTTTTTCTTTAATGAAAATTTCTAAGTTTTAAATTTTTTCCCCCCAAATTCTTGTGTCCCCAATTCCAACAATTTTATAAGTATTAAGAATAATAATTTATTTTTTAGTTTTTTTGAACTGTTTTTTGTACAAATAAAGCTCTACATAAAAATCAAAAACAATAAATAAAAAAAACTGGGATATCAGCAAAAGTGTATCAACATTATTTACAAACAAAGAAATAATTTAAAAAAACGGAGAACAAAATCAACAAACAAACAAAAAAAGGAAAATTTGAGAAATATCTGGGATTTATATATTTGCATATTTTAGAGTCCATGCAATGACAAATAAATATTGAGAGATCGAGTTTTAGTAGTTTGAGATGATTAAAGAGATTTTAAATAATATTACAGCGTCGAAGTTGTGAGAGTTAATTACAGTAGGATTTGAGAAAAGATGGTTGTCGTTGTTGTTGTGTATTTTTAAGGCACACAACTTTAAATAAATAAATTATAAAACACGTAGTAATATCACTGATAAATCCATAGTTTAGTATTCAAAAAAGAAGGGTCCATTTTCAACAAATTTGTACAGCAAACAAAAAAAAATTCAGAAGAAACCATTGTTTTTTTTAATCAAAAAAAGTGAAAGGCTTGGTTTAGTTTGAAATAAATAAATAATAAATTAAGTAAATATAAATATTAACAATTATATATATATAAATATATTTATACAAGGTAATAATTATCTTCTCGATGAAGTTGAAGATTGTTGCAAAAAGGCTGATCTTCTGTTATTGCTTCGAGAAGCCAATTGATTCATTGTGAAAGCATCATCAACGCCAATCAAAATATGAATCATTTTTACAGTAATTAAAAAAGAAATGCAAAGCAAATTCTTTTTTTATAAAAGTAAGTAAAAAGTAAAGAGGAAGAATAAAGCTTTGAAGAAGAAAGTATTTTATTTTAAACACTTTCAAACACAAAAAATGTAATAATATTTTATTTTATTCTTTCTTTCATTTTTTCGTACGTTTATATACTCTTTTTTTTCTTTTACGCCTCCCGCCAAAGAACCAAAGGCCAACCCCATATTTTTTCTAACAACGACGTCGCTGCTTTTAAAAAAGCTCCGCCTTTTTTTCTTTTTTTTTATTTCGTTTAGTTTTATTTAGGAGGATGGTGGATAAAAAAGCTTAAACATCGAAAGGAAAAGGAAAAAAGGACGGCCTTTTGAAAAGTGAAAAAGCGAAAGGCCTTCCTCTTTTTGTAGCCGGATGGATGGATAGCCTTCGAAAAAAATAAAAAAGTTATGATTTTTGGATAAAAGATAAATAGAAAAATTAGAAACACTAATGAAACAAAAAACAGTAACGAGGAAAAAAAACATTGTTTTTTATTAGGTAAAGTTTTGAAGCAAAAAATATTATATTACAGCCATAATAAATAGAATAAGTAAGATTCTTGAAAGACCATTTCGACCACAAAATTATTTTTTTAGCAGTGAAAATAAAAATAGGCGCGACTAAAGAATGTTTTGTAGTATATCTCAAATTTTTTTTTCGCTTGCATGCATAATCAGTGCTTAATTGCAAACACAATGTACAAGAAAAAAGAAGACGCTTAATGAGCAAAAAAAGGGTTTCTTATCATTTGATAAAATAAAATGAGCAGCAACTGGGTGAAAAAAAAAAAGAAAGCTGATGCAACAATGAAAAATGTCTAAAATCGTAGAGGAAAAATTTTTTTTAGTCGCCTCAACCACGAGATGACGATTATATATTTTATCTTTCTTTGACTCACATCAGACACAATAAATATTGAATAATCAAACGACAACAACGATGACATCCGTAAAGCTATAAAAAAAATCGTGAATGAATACGTCCGCTTTTTTTGTTGCAAGAAGCATTTTTTTTGTACTCAAACAATTAGTCAGAAGAGTCCTGTGTCAATCTGTCAAAAAAAAAAGAGAGTCAAATAAAAAAAATTTCGCAACTATTTCCTTTGCAAACAGAGAAAAAATCACAAAATGGAATCATTTAATTTATGAACAAAATCATCTTAGAGCACAAAATTTTAGCATAAAATACAAACCTCGAAAAAAAATTTGATTGTTGGGTCTTCTGATATTTCCGATTAATGTTCTTGATGTTGACCGCCCAAGGAATCTTTTTTTTTTTGCAAAACAAATAAATTTGATTTTGTTTCTTTCTTATCGCGCACCTCTTTTTGCTTGCTTGTTAGTTAGTTGTCACGATCAAAAAAAAAGGTGCGTTCTTTTAAAGTTTTTTTTGATATTGTTTTAAAGAAAAAAAGGTGTGTGTGATTCATTTTTTTTTTTTGATGTAATCTTTTCTTCTTTTTTTATTGTATTTACGTCGTTCTTACAAACAGTAAAAAAAACTTTATATAAAAGAAAAAAAGGTGCAACTTTTGATTAAAAAAAACAAATAAAAGACAATTAATGAATGGAAACATGTATGATTAAGAAATTTTATTTTTATAGTGTCCGGGTCAAAATTAAATAGGCGTCTTCTTGCGTAGTAGGTGGTGGTGATGGCGATAGATAGACATTTTGGAGGAAGTGATGGCATAAAGTTAAATTTCATGAGAATAATGGAGGTTGATGATTATAATTATGATGATAATCCTAAAGATGATGGATTTTTATGGTATATAGAATTAGAATTGACTTGGAAAATAGTTTTATTGAAATTTAAATTTTTAAAAATTAAAAAACCAAAAAGTCGGAATTGATAAATTTTCGAGTATCACGAATGCGAATTCGTTTCGACGAGAAACTTACTCATAATTAAAACTTTGCTAATTTGTTAATTTTAAGTCCAATTTTTTATCATTTCGCTTGGATCGAAGAATAAAATTCTTACGAAATTTTTACTTTGATGTTGGCTCTGGTCTTAAAAATTCTTCACTATTGCTTTACATTTTTTCGGACAATGTTTATGTTTTTTAATCATTGCACTAAAATCCAAATTATTTTTTTTATGCAAAACCTTGTTTTCACATGCTTTTATTAATCCATTTATGCATCTTTTTTTTTAATTTCCAAACTTCATTTTGATATCATTTCCTGATTTTAGTATACAGTGTATTGATAGATATTGTTTGACTTTTGGCCTTTTTTTGAAGTCTTTTACAAATTTCTTAGTATTGTCTCTTTTAAGCCAAAGCCAAAACACTACTAAAGCTTTTTGTAAGGGCATATATTTTATTATTTTTTGAAGCTCAAAAGTTGCTTTCTATCTGACTGACTACTGCTTTTAAAAAATAACAAATTTATTTTGATCATCTCTTCCTTTTTTAATATTTTTTTGTGCTTTAGTCTTTTCATAAAATTGTTGCCTCTTTTTCTTTCTTTAGCTTTGGTCTTCTTCTTAGTCGAGACTCGAAAGAAAATGCTACAAACTTCAAAGATGTTCGAGAAACAAAAACAAATAACATTTTTTTATTACTAAAAAAATGTTTCATTCCTTTTTTTTTTGCTACAAAAAAGCAAAGCAAAAAAAGGTAAGAATTATTGGAAGCCAAAAAAAAGAAAATAAACAACCAAATTATTTCTGCTTTTTTGACCACCTCGAAGAAATAAAAAAAAAAAGGAAAAGAATACTTTTTTATATTTATTAATTTTAGAAAGGTCAAAAAACAAAAAAAAACATTTTTTAATGTATTTTTTTTGTATAATTATTTGGTTTTTATTAAAAATAATATTGGCCAATTGGTCAACCAATTAAATGAAGACCAATAAAATTATTAATCAGTGAATGTTTACTAACAAACATTTTTGATTAATATTTTATTAACAAACAAAAAAAAGTAGCTTTGGAGATCAAAAAACTAAACTTAAAATATACTTTAAAGCAAAAAGTTTAATGATTAATTTTAGTTTACCAAAAAAAATATATATATATTCAAATTTAACTGATGAACGTCAAAGTAAACTTCCGATTATCTTCTGCCAACACAAAAATTTTCGTGTTGGCGGAGTTAATCGCTTAATTTTATTACTCGTTCTCTTTTTTATTTTTTGGTAGAAACTTTATTTGTTTCTTAAAACAGATTTCATACTTTTTCTGAGGAAGCTAAATCCGCTGTTTATTATCAAAACAAAAAAAAACCCCACGTTATTTAATTGTTTTTGAGAATTCTCTCATTCATAGAAAATTTTTGTTTTTGAACCTTTATTTTTTGCAACAAAAAAAAAAGACGAGTAAGATAAAAAAATAATAATAGTATCTCAAATCCGGTAGAGACAATAAATGCTTTTTTTCTTTTTCATTCAACTTTCTTCTTTTTGATACTCTCTTTTTTTAAATATTTACTTTTACCGGTAGCGGAAATCTTAAGTAAATTTTTCAGAGGTGAAGCAGAATTAAAATATTTAAATGAAATCTATCAATGATCATGTTTTGTTGGTTGGAAATGATGTGAGATTTAAATTGTTTTTGTTTTTTTTTTTTCGAAGCCCAAAAATAAATATGGATACCTTTTTTTGTTGAAGCCAAGAAAAAAAGATAATCGTGAGTACAAAAAAAGAAGATGGAAAAATTTGGGGGTAAAGACACTTCGAAATTGTAAAAAAAATGTCTGTGCAATCCGTTCTCCGAGGAAAATGTTTGTATGCAATTGAAAAGTTTAAAAATGTTTGGAGGTTCAAAAAAACAGCTTCACAGACAGACTTCCGCGGAAGTTAGAAAAATTTTTAGTGGAGGCGAAATAAAGCGAAGTTTTTTGCAGTTGTATTTTCTACTCTCAAGGGAAGATGTTTCATTGTTTCAAAGATACAAACACAAAAAAATCTCAAGAGATATGATTAACCAGGTCTTGAACTGTTTATTTTTATTTTAGATAGCAATTTAAATTCTTGCATATTGCTTGAATATTGCTTGCAAACTGGAACTAAATAATCTTATTTTTCCGCGTTTTTAAGTTATGGTTATTGTTTGGCTTTTTTAAATATGTTTTTGACATCTCTCTTTCTTCATATAATAAAGGATACGATAAAATTAGTAGTAGTTGGTAATACTATAATACGATTCTGAATCCTAATTTCCGAATTAATTATCATGTTATTTTAAAACACTTAGAACAAAATTGTCTTCCTTGTCCAATGTAAGCTTGTTACTGATCGAACCTCACAATTTTCGCTTAATACGTTTAATACAATAATTTTGTAGCTCTCTCTCGTCTCATAACCAAACTGACTAACAAAAAATGTAGTTGGCTTTATTTTTATTTTTATTTCTGGGTTTATACTTAATTAAAAGGAAGTATTTAAACTGATTATTGCTATACTTACAACTATGAACAATACCGACGCTAAAGAGATCATAAATACATATGTGTCCACTTATTTATCCAGTCATTTCCCTTTTTTCTGGCTTTAAAACATATGACTTTCTTTTTTATCTTTTTTAAGTTTCCAAATTTTTTGTATTATTAAAAAAAGAGTTTATAAAAAAATCTTCCTTCTTTTTTTCAGTGGTTTAAAAATAAAATATATTTCCTTTTTAAACGCTACTTCCTATTCTTTTTAAAATAAAAAATTAGACGTAAAATATATTTTATTTGTATTTTCTCATTTTGCGGTGGATTTTTTGTCGCACGACAGAGTTTAAAAAAAAGTGTGACATAACACATAAAAATAAATTTGAACTCACTAAAAATAGTCTCAAAATTTAAATTTTAAAATTTGGAAATATTTATTTCTGCACTGCGGCGACAAATAATTTTTCATGGATGTCATCAAAAATATTTTTTGCAAAAAACTTGCAATATATTATTTGCTTTTGCTAAAAAGAGGTTCGTTCTCTCATGGAAAGAAAAGAGATATGAACCTTTTAAAATAGGATTGCAACGGATGAAGACGTTGTCTACGTAGATATATGGCAGCCAAGTTATTTTTAATGTTATTAAACTAGCAATAATTTTAAGGATTAACCTTTTTTCTTTTCTTCTTTGCTATTTTTAAAAATAAAATGCAATGACCTGGTATTTAATTTAGAGATAAAGAAAAACTAAAAACATTGGCTTTGTTTGCATGTAAAAACAAATATGACCCTATTTAGTTTATGAGCAAATTTAAAAAGATCAGAACTGAAAAATCTTAGGGACAAAGCAAACCTTTAGCATTAAAATTTCTTTTATAGTGGAAATACCTTGCAACGAATTTTTTCCTCCACTTCGAAGCTTCACAACAAAAAAAATAAAGATCTGAACTCATTTAAGTATTTGAGTTCTCTGTTATAATTATTAAAAAAAAGTTATTTAAGAAAATATAATTATACTTAAACCATGTGACTTTGGGTACTTAAAAACTTTTTTAATCACCATTAGCAATTAATAACTCAGTATTAGTAACCAGCTTTTTTTAAAGCTTAAGATAAAATAATGAGGGAGTTTCAAGCTCGGCTACAATTACACCTTCAAATAATTATTTATTTATTTATTTTACTGAAGCATAAATAATAAATATTCTTCAAACTTTGCTTTTTTTGAATTATTATTCTCCCTCATGGAACCTATTAAATAGAATCAAAAAACTTCCCATTTAATAAACGGTTCAATGAAGAAAAATATTAAACTTCAAAAAGCAGCGAAGGCAGAAGGGGAACAAATTTTTAAGGAACAAATGTATCATGTTTTTAATTTTCAAAGCAACTCATTTTCTCACTTCTTTTAAATTCAGCTCAACGGAAGCATTTAAAAATAGCATAAATTTATTTTTAAATAGAGTTATTAAAAATTGTTTTTTTCCAAAACATTTAAGTCTATCCTTTTTAAACGACTCATTTATTTTTTGAAACCCCCGCTAAATAAAAAAATAAAATAATCATAAGATTATTTTTCAGATGACCAATTTTGCTCTCTCTTGTTTCCTTAATTTTTCTTTATTTTCTGCCAATAAAAAGAAAAAAACACAAAAGATGGAAGAAAATCCCGCCGCACCCCGAGCGAAGCGAGGGGTGCGGCTGTTTTAGCAATGAGAACGCCCGATCTGCTAACCGAAATTTATGATTTTTTTTATTTCGTGTAATTATGTTGATATTAGAGGGCTCTTTAGGGTCAATTTTTCGTCGCATTGACGAATTTTTAAAAAAAATAGAAGGAAGTATAGAAAAAAAGTGCTTAATCACAACATTTTAAAAGTTCACAATGTCCCGCTGAGCGTTGCAGCAAAGTTAACGCATATTCTGGCTATAAAAATCGTTTTCTCCACCCTCAATTACCTCTATGAGTAAGCTAACTTTAAAAAACATCACATAAAAATAGATGTATGCCGCTATGGAAATTTAAATATTTTGATTTAGAGTAAAAATATCATTGGCTAAAGTTCCTTGTTATACATTTGCTGTGTGGCGTAGGCGTTGAAGGCGGTGATGTTTGGATATTTCTGTCATAGGTTCGAATCCCCACATTTTTTTTTTATTAATTGTTTTAATTGAATTGAGACAATTATATCCAAATAATTTTTTATGATTTTTAATAATGTTTTCATTAGAAAATATGCAAATTTTTAATAAAATATTCACAAATTTTACTTTTTTTATGAATATTAAGTTTCTTTATTATGAAATTAAAGCGAAATTATTTTTAACGATTTTCAATGAAATTTTTTTTAACTAAGCTTTTGGATCGTATATTTTTTTTTCTAAATTTAATTGGATTAGCATACAAAACTTTTAGGTATTCTAAACGCAAAATTTAATTAAAAGTACGCTGACGTTTAGTTTATGAAAAGAATAAACATAGGGAACTTTTTTTATTATTTTCGGTGAGTTTAATCGAAAAGTAACTTGAATATTTCCTTCTTATTAATTTTTATTGTTCGTTCGTTTTCGATTACTTTTGGTCGCAGTCCCAGGGCTACTAGGCTTCGCTTTTTCCCATACATATTATTATTCTTTTTCTCTCTGTTTTTTTGTATCTTATCTTGAAATCTTTTATATTAAAATAGGAAATTCACCTAAAAAATTTGCATAAATTAGAATGAAACTATATTTTGTTTTCCAAGCGCGATGAAATGATTTGGGTAATTTTCATATACATAAAAAATCAGCAAAACATGGGTTTGCTTGCTGCGCAAATTAAGTGATTTAACTATTGTAAGCTTGCTCGATGACTATAACCTTAACTTTTTGCGAATTTTTCACAAGCTGGTATAAATTTTTTTTTAATGGTTCAGTTCATTGTTTATTTTGATTCGTGCAAAAAAAAAGTTTTAAAGGCTTACACATGTTTCAATTTTTAGGATCTCATTATTGAAAATTAAGTGATTAAAATAGACACGAGTGATAAGATTGTTCGGGAAAAGTTTTAATTTTTATAAAAGTCAATACAATAACTTTTTGGAAAAGTAATTATTAAAACATAGGCATTAATACGAGTGGCAATTTTGTATTTTTCAATAAAACAAGTAAGATCGCCGACCGGAGGCAGCGGAGTTTCTAGTAATTATTGTTGCAGACGGCTCAAGAGATTAGTGCACAAGATTACTATGTAAAAAAACAAAAGGCTGTTCAGGAAAAAACTTTTAGACGGCTAATGAGATTAAATTTTTTTTATTGATTTCAATAAATTATTTTATATGTTACACTGAAACAAACAGCCGCAGCACCGTCTTCGATTGTTATTACCCAACTTCTTTACCAACTATTTAATATTGAAAAATTTTTTTAAAAATGTTAAAAATTAAAAATTTTGTTTTATTCTTGATTAGATAAGATGTAAAAGCAACTCGTATATTCGCAAGATTTTTGATGTAAAAAATGTTTTGGTGTAAATTGAAAAAAATAATAATTATAAGGTCAATTACAAAATAAAATTTTTAGTTTTTTTTTCCAATTTTCTATTGTTTTCTGAAACAAAGCATGTTTGAAAAAAGGTATTTTAAGCAAAAAATTTAAATATAACTAATTGTCGGACCAAAAATTTTTTTACTGTTAAAAATCGAAGACGGTGCTGCGGCTGTTTGTTTCAGTGTAACATATAAAATAATTTATTGAAATCAATAAAAAAAATTTAATCTCATTAGCCGTCTAAAAGTTTTTTCCTGAACAGCCTTTTGTTTTTTTACATAGTAATCTTGTGCACTAATAAAAGAAAGGTTGTTTTTCAAAGCTTTGAACTTTCTACCAAAAAATCACACTTCCGTTCATAATTTTTATTTTTTATTAATAAAAAAGAATGTTGCAAAAATAATAAAGTTAAAGATTGTTTAAAAATTGTCAAATAAAAAACAATAAACATTTAATTTTTTTATGGACATCAACGCAAATGAAAGTAAGTAAAGTATTTTTTTCAATAATTTTTAAAGGACAAAATAAAAAGAAAAAAATCTTTGCTCTTATTTTTTTATAAAAAAAACCATGTGAATGTGAATGAGACTCAAATAAAAAACGATTATAAAAAGCTACTTTATTTTTATAAACGGATATGAATTTGGATATAATAGATACATATATATTTTTACGAGAAAAAGTAAACAACTTTTTTTAGTCTTAGAAAAAATGGAGGAAAATGTTTAAAAAGTCATGAAAGCGTGGCAGCGAAAAAAAGAAAGTATAAATTTCGTATACCCTTTTTTTACTAAATTCATTTGTGAAATAAAAAATTTGTATGAAAAATATAAATGCAGAAAACAAAAGTATAAAAAATGAGAAGTGCAAATACAAATAATTGTTATTGGAAGTGAGTCACGAAATGTCAACTTTACCACCAAAGCGAAAATAAATTTTTTAAAGTTTTTACCTAATAATTTGTTGAGTATTAAGTGTTTTTATTTCCTTCTCTAAATTAGACTGCAAAAGTCTGATATTTAAGGAATGATCCATTTTCCTACAAAATTGTCACTTTTTGTTTGCCATCTCTTTGTTTTTCTTTTGTTTGTATTTTGTTTTAATTTTGATTTTTTTTGGCACAAAAAAATAATTGTCTAATTTTTTCTCCTCTTTGATTTTTCACACAAGTAATCGAATACACATATCCGATATCATAATTTTGATTCATTTGTGTCTGACTGAATATATTTAAAAAATGAAACAAATATTATTTTCATTTCTTACTAAAATAATAAAATTTTCAAGAGTTTTAAAAATCTCAGAAAATGTAGAAAGGAAAAAATGATCTCTGAACATTTGAAACACTTTTTTATTTTGTTTTACATGAGAGAGAAAAAAAAAGCAAAAAAATGTGTAGTAAACTTTTCAAGCATATATTTGTTGTAAATTATTAAGAATTATCGTTGTCTGAAACATTAATTACAATGACTGTAACACAAAAAACTTGTCCCTTGTTGCAATAAAATTATTTAATAAAAGAAAATAAATAGACTGAAAACACATTGGTAAATAGCAACCAGACATGTCCTATTTTTGTTAATGGCGTTTATATTTAAACTTTGGAATTTGACAACCGATGACTAAGTTAGAAACTTTCTTTTTTATTTTGCTATCTTATTCTCCATATTTTTTGCACCAATTTGTTTTTGACAATTCAGAAATTTAATTGATAAATTATTGTGAGTGCTAGTGTTGTATCTAAGATCCTATAGCATTTTTGGATCGTTTATATCCTTCTTCATAGTTGGATCCTTCTCATTCTTTGGATCCTTCTCATTCTTTGGATCCTTCTTCATTCTCGGATCTACTTCTACACGTATAGATCCTTCTACATGTATAGGTCCTTCTACATGTATAGATCCTTCTACATGTATAGATCCTTCTACATCTCTTGATCTTTCTACATATAATCATTCTTCTTTCTTTCATTCTTCCCCTTTCTTTGTATCCTTCCCATATTTTTTGGATCCTTCTCCTACATTTATATTTTCTTCTACATGTATAGATCTTTCTACATGTATAGATTCTTCTACGTTTATACATCCTTCTACACCTAATAATTCTTTTTTCTTGGTCCTTCCGATTTCTTTGGATCCTACTGCATCTTTGGATTTTTCCTCATCCTTGGATCTTACTTCAAAATGCTACCTATCTCACATAATCTCCCTCTGGTTAACGAAACCCTCATTTTATCTATTCTCACATTTCTAGCCTTCATCTCATACTCAACATCGATATCTTTTGATACGGTCTAATCTTTCTACTTTTCACTTTTTTAGAAAGGATTTACAATTACTCTTTAAAAGTTTATTTATCAAAGTTTTTTACAAATATAAAAAAAATAAATTTGTTAAAACAAAAGAAACTTTCTTTATTTTTTCTTGAAATATGTTTTTCTGCTTCCTCTGTTTTTGTATTCACATAAAAACTTTTTACGTAGACTTTCATATTTTTTGTCCATCCAAAAAAATAAATTTTGAACTTTGTAATTGTTTGTAAAAATAAAAAAAATGAATGGCAAAAAAATATTTTTTGCGGAGGCAAACTTTTTTTATATCCATAAATTTTTTTACGACAGCGACATTCACGCAAAAATAAATTTCCAAATAAATGTTATTTTTTTTTAAATAAATTTATTTGTGTGCGTAAAAATGCATTGAATCGAAAAAAGACCACCAAAACCGGAAAGTTTTTTTATGGAACCAAAAAGCTAAAAATGGAAGCAACTAAAAAAAGAATGAAAGGTTAAACGGAAAGAAATACCCTTGGTTTTTTGGTTTGAGAAAAAATGCGGGGTTTATAATTTTTAGCAAAATGTTTGTCATGTTTTTTGAAAATAAAATCTAACGATTCTTATTTTCAAACAAAAAAAAGTTAATTTCCGCTATTACAAATGGCCGAAAGCCAATTATTTTGTTTGAAAAAAACTAATAAATAAAACTAATAACATTTTAAAAGAATAAATATTGCAAGATCAAAAGCTTTAGTACTAAATCTTATTCAAAAACATTACCATAACATTTTGCATTTAAAGTTTAACAACGGAAGATAAAAAAATGATAGAACCAACAATCTCATGTTTCCTATTTTTTAGTATTTTATTTTAATTTTTTTTTGTTTCTTACTTAGCATTTTTAGAGCTTATCTTTCTTTTTTTGCTTCTGTTGCAAATAAATGTATTTGTTGCTGATTAAAAATTTTTCTATAAATGGCATTTATATTATTGTAGTCTCTCACCCACAATAATTTCTAAGTCTTAATTTTAAAAACAAGTTTTATAATCGAAAAAAGAATGAAAATACAGTTTTTAAATTTTGATAAACCACCAAAAAAATAATAATTCGTGGGTTTGAAAAAAAAGCAATTGTAGTTTGCGAAAATTAAAAAAATTAATGTTTGCATTTATCATTCGATGTCAAAAATTAAACTTCCGTTATATGTCTTTTTGTGGCATTTTCTATGCAAAATAGAATAGGGGAAACCTTTTAAATTATTTTTGCATACCTTTTGTGACGTGAGAAGGATATGTAAATAAACTTAAGTTTAAAGGTTTAAATGTTAAGTTTTTTCAAATTTATTTTATTTTTGATTTCCGGTGGGTTATAAATATTTATGACTAAAAGCTATGATGAAAAAGGGGTTAAAAAAGTTATTTTCTTTTTCTTTTGATTACCACAAAAAAAGAAATCGATGAGATATAAAAACATGTGGTATTATTATGCTTGTTTTCCTCCATTTAAGATTTGAATAAACTATAAATGAATGATGGACTAAAAGCTTCTAAAAATAAGTTTGTAATTTGTCCTACTCTTTAACCGGTTAAAAACACGATTTTTTGATAATAAAAAAAACAATATACTTAATAAATTTTTTCCTTTATCCAAAAACATTTTTGTTCTATGAAATATGTTAAATGCACTATAGTTGTTTTTTTTTTCATCTGTTAATTGCCTACAAAATAAATTATTGTATTTGGAAAATATGTATCCACAAAAAAAATAAGGAAGAAAAAATATACAATATGTTTTTTTTGCTTCTCATGAGTAATGAGTTATTGCTACCCTTCTCTTAAACAACGATAATGAAACTCATGTTTTAATTAATATTTTTTTTGTCTTTTTTACTAAGAGCAAATATGGAAAAAAGCGAGAAAAATAAAAGTACATGTCATTTTTATGATGGAAATTGAAAAAAAGATTTATTCAGGATAATCTTCGTCTCCGATTTTTTTTTTAAAAAAAACTGATTATTCTTGTTTTATTAATTTTGTGACAAAATTAAATGAAATAAAGAAAATAATGATTCAATCAAAAGGAATTTTTGAGTCTTTTTAAACTTCTTAAGTCCCTACAGTTTTTTTGTCATTAACCAAATGGAACTAAAACCATCAAGCTTAAAACCCTAACTCAATACTGCTCAAACAATTTATAGTTATTTTATCAAAATTAAGACAATCTAACGTCACAAAGCCGCCTATAAAAGGAAGAGAAACAAAGGATTACAACCAAAAAATTATTGCAAGCTTAGAGTCAAAATGAATTTTTCTTTAAAATTTAATTAACTGATTCATAAAATTTGTGGGATAAAACTATTTTAATATTAGCGATAATATTGAAATCTGTGTGGTAAATGCTAAAATTCTGCGCAAGCTTAACTGTTTTTCTGATCTTAAAAAAATCCATTTTTATCAAAAATGTTACATTAATTTTTTTAAATCAGGGACTGTTAATTCTACAAAAGTCACCTTGCAATCAAAAAAAAATTTTTCAACACACATTAATTCTATATTTTATGGTATAGACGAAAATGTATATTTTTCTTTAAAAAACGATAATTTTCAAACATTAACAACCATAATGCCACCACAAAGTTAATATACTTTCGATAACCAATTGGCTACGCTACAGTAATATAAAAATCAGAAAAGTTTTTCATGCACTTTTTATTAACAATTAAGAAAATTAATATAATTTGTTCAACCAAAAATTTAGTTTTTTAACCTTTGCTCTAAAAAACAATGAGTTTAATGTAAGTATGAATGTACTAATTTTCAAATATTTTGTATTTATTAATTTTTACTAAAACTTTTTTTACAAATTTTGATTGTTCTCAAATGTATTAAACAAACAATGAATAAGTAAGTAAGTAAGTAGGCGTATGTGTAATCTAAGTTTTTTATCCTTAAAAGTTTAAAACTTTTTTTAAAAGAAAAACATTTAACTTAAGATTTTTACAACAAAAAAAAGTATCGGACATCCGTCGAGATAATTCTTTTTTTTTAAAACAAATTTGTAAAAAAAAAGAAGAAAGGTTGCTTGCAAAAATTATTGTTTTTTGACTATAATTCTTTAACGACTTTTTTAATATCATTTTTTATTTAAAAAAAAGAGAGATTTAAATTTAAAATAATTATGCAAAAGCATAAAAAAGATATAATAAAAAAGAAAGTGTCTTAAATTGGTTTTGCTCTTTATTTTTTTAAATTGACTATAATCCCATAAATGCATAAAAAAAGCGAAGGCGACCAAAAAAAGAAGACATGGATGAATGGAACTTTTTTTTGTCCTTCCAAGATTAAGAAAACACAATCGGATTTGCAAAAACATGGGATTTAATAAAAGCATCTCATAAAAAAATACTAAAAATGGAAATTTTATAATTTTTTATTCTTTAATTATTATTAGTTGCTATTTTATTTTCTTATTTATCAGGGATGTTGTTTCTATAAATGGTAAAAAATAATTAATTTTAATTTTAAAATTTAACGATTATTGTTGCAAATAAACATTTGTTTTTAATTTTAATTTAATCTTTAATGTTTTTTTCACAAAATTAAAAGTAGCAAAAACATAAAGAGAAAATCATCGAAGCAAACAATAATTTTTAAGGACTTAACTTTTAGAAGAAACGGAGGGAAACAACCTTTTTATAAAGCATGGGACTTTTTCCCAAATAAAAACAAATCAAAATAAAAGCTATTCTTAAAATATATGTATTATTCTTTGGACCAAAACATAAATAAAGAAAGTCAAAGATTTGGTTAGTTGGTTCCAGCATTTTTACTTTTCAGGAAATGGATTGGAAAAAGACCAAATTTAAAAAACTTTATAAAAAGGAACCAAAGTTGCACCGAAAATAGCAACTAAAACAAACTTTTAAAGTGCATGAATGAGAAAGAATATTTAGAAAATCATAAATCAAGCAACAAAAATACATATTTTTGGATTATTTAATGTTTCCAAAAATGGGTGCATCAATGAAAACAAAATTTGACCGATTAAATAAAGTCTTTTTTGGGTGTATTTAAAATTTGGTTCCACTAAAATGGTTCCAAAGTTTCTAACAAATTTGTCGTCAAAAGCAGACACGTGCCATTTCTTTTTTTGCCTTTATTATTTTTAGAATGCAAGAATTTTTTTTCAATTTTTTCAATGATCACAAAAAATATAAGCAGCAAACCATAAATTCAAATGTTTTTGCCAAAAAAAATATGTTTAAATGCAACCAAACCAGTTTTTGACTTTTTTTGTTTAAAATCACTAAAAAAAGAAAAACCTCTGATCCGTTAAAAATCAAGTGCATTTCTTTTAGGAAAAAAATTTTAATTCCAAAAAAAAACTAAAAAGTTGTCTTTATAAAAGTTGTAAACAATTTTTTATTGCACTTTTAAAACTCTTTTTTGACATTAAAAAATTATTCACGAAAGCATACTATACTTTTTATAAAATATACAAAATATGTTTTTGTTAAAATTAATTATTAGAAATTCAAGCCAATAAAAAAAGTTTAAAAAAGGTACAAGTGCGTTTTGCGAAATAATTAATATTTTTGTTTACAAAGAATTAATAATTAAATTTGGGTTACGGTAATAATAAAAATATTTTTGCTACAATATTAAATGTTTTTTAAAGGAAAATAAGAGTTTTTTTACAATTAATTAAAACAAGACACTTAGAGAATTAAGAAAAGGAAGTTGTGGGTTTCAAATAAGTAGAAATGAAATACAAGGTTATCAACTTATTGCTTCCTTCTTCTATGACTTAGTTCTGACTCAAAAAAATGAGAGGTAAGCATGCAGAAGAGAGCTGCCCTGATGTAATTTAATTAAGCAAAATGCGTATAAATTTAATTTGTAATTACGAGTTTGAAAAAAAGCTGGTTAATTAGAAATTTTATGAATCTAAGTTCTTTTTTAAGACCAAAAGAATATAACAAAATCTAATTCCAATTCAAGAATGAGCATAAGATATCCGACACCTTCTTTTAAAATGATACTAAGAACCCAAAAAACTCCAACTCTTAATGTTGCATCACTTCTCAATTATGCAATTTGATCCATTACTTAGTGTACTGTAGATTTTGTGAAATTTCTATTTTAGTCTGTTGTTTATCGAATCTCATTTTTACTATAAATCAAATTTATGTTTTTCTATAATTTATTTGTAACATTAAATTAGCTTTTGTGTTTTTTTATTGTAGTGTTCTATTTTTATATTTAGGTATGACCTAAAATAATAAAAATCTTATTAAACCTAATTTATATTTTTTTATGGCTATGACAAATCTTTTTTCCCTATTGCTTTGCCAAATGCATAAATATTTATTTTTGATTTGTTTGTGTTTTGTTTTTTATTTGTTTGGAATTTTATAAATTTTAAATGTGCGTATATAAAATTAAACTAATAAAATAACTCACCAAATTATTACATCAAAAACATGTGAAGTTCCCATTAAATATAAATTAAGTTTTAATATTGGGTTTTTGTTTTTAAAAAAATCTTTAATGTTTGTTTGTAAACAATTTCCCAAAAGTTTTTTTTACGTATTCTGCAACAGCGTCATAAATACATAACTTTATGGTAAGAAAATTAAAAATTGGTTTAACATTTCTAAATTTTTTTTTTAAATTTGTTTTTTAATGTTTTTGCGATGAACTAATTTTTTCAACAAAATTTTTACGAATCGGCATTTTTAATTTTTACTGTAGCTTTCCATATTAAAAAATAAGAGTTTCTAATGACTACAAAAAAAGAGAAAAAACAAATCAACAAGAAAGCAAAATACCAAAGATTTTTAAAATATGTATCAAAATTAAAAAAGCAAAAAAAAGAAAAGCAGATTTTATTCGACGGCAAAAATAGTTTGACTCACCCCTTTGTTTTTGAGCTTATGACAACGCATATTCATAATTATTCATTGGAGTATTAGAAGAAATACATTTTCCTTTGTCTATGAGTTTTTAATATGTTGAAACAAAATTTTTTTTTTCGCCGGTTTTTTTTGTATAATTTTTAAAGAGGACAAATAAACAAACTCTGGACTGGAGATGCGACGTAGTTTCTGTTTTTCTATGTTTTCACAAATCAATCGGATAATAAAATTAAAAAAAGAACGATGCAGTAAAAAAATGAGGGCGAAAAAATAGGAATAAAATTAAGGTAGAGTTAGAGAAATAAAATCATGAATAAAGGTTTTAGCAACAAAAACCTATAAAAGTTGTAGCTTTGACTTTATTTTAAAAATTTCTGTCTTTGAGTCTTTCGGCTTTGAAATATGTTAAATATTTCTGATTTTTTTATTCCCAAAAAAATTTGCATAAATTTTCTTAACTTTGCCTCAAATACTTTTTTATTTCTGCTTTATTTCTTTTCTAACCAAAAATATTTTTTTTTTCAATAGATTATTAGAAACCTTTTGATTGTTTATCACAAAGTACTTTCATCGGAATAAAAATGCGAACCCCGTCTTTATGCTTTCTTTTCCTACAACGACGACGCTTACTTTACCAAACAACAACAAAAGTTGCCGACGTATTAAATTTTTTTCCACAAAAAATACTAACTAATTTGTATGTTCATATAAAAAATAGTTACTAAAAATAAAAAATAATAATACACATAAGTCATGTATTTCTTTTCTTGACTTTTGCGTTGTAAATAAACATCCAATTAAATAAATTAAGTTCGTTCCGTCGTCTAGGGTACATTTTATAATAACAAAAAAAATTGTTTCATTAAAGGAAGTTTAATAATGAAATTGAAAGAAAAAGAGAAGCATTAAATATCTATGAAAAATTATGAATCTTTGGAAAATCCTTAATTTTTAGCACGTATAATTTTATTTATGGAAGGAAAGTCAGGTAGGTGGTGGCTTTGGAAGAGAAAGAGTACTATGAACTTTTTTTATGAAACGTAACAAAAAAAAATTGTGAATAGACTAACTAAAAAATTAAATGCTTCAAAGTTTGTTTATGACTTCCTTCCTGATAAAATTGAAACATAAAAATGTAATAATAATATAATATTCTAATTTTAGACAGTCTTTGTTGTTTCGTAAAAATATCCGTGTCAAAAGCAAAAAACTTTTTAACGATAATTATTACGACGATGAAAGTGTCAGCAAAAAAATAAAGAAGCATAAAATGACGGAAAAAGAAGAAGAGGGATCTTCCAAATACATATATTAAAAAAGAATATAACCATCAATTTTGTGAGATTCGCTCATTTCCAAATGGCATTTTTCATCGCTTGTTTAATTGTGGGCAAGATCGAATAAATCTCCATTTTACATAAATTCAGAGATTTCAGGACATAAATAAAAGTTATAAAAATATCTCACCAAATGGTTCCAAAAATATAAAATTTTTGGTTCATTGCTGTCTGTCTATGTCTGATTTAACATTTATTCTTAGTTATAAAACTCAAATTTTCTTCTGATTTTACCTTACCTTGAATATTTACATTTTTTAAACAATTTTTCTTCTTAGAAAACTTCCTGTTCTACGGGTGCTTTTTTCGGACATACAACATTTTTTCTTTTTTATTTCTTGGCAATCAAATAAAGAAAGAAAAAGTACGTATTTGTGTAATTTTGGAACTTTTTTTTATTTCTATGAAACTACAAAATCCTTTCTTTTCACCGTCAATCACGAGGACCTAACTGCTTTGACATTCTTTGATGACTGAGACTTTTCTTTAAACACAAAGAAAAACTAAAATTAATTTTCAATGCCATAAAAAAAATGGAGTATGAGAGAAAGCGTTAATAGACTTTTAGCATGAAAGTTATGTTATTACTTCTCTAAAAACTTTTTATAGGTAAAAACGCTTTTTACGTAATAAAAGTGGTTGCTTTTCCACGAAAGATGTGACTTTTTGTTAGTAAAATCAAATACAAAGAAAAAAGGGAAATGGAAAACTTGACATTAAAAAATAGGGGACCTTTTAATTTTTTAAAGAAATTAAAGACAAAGACTTTTTTGGCATTTTATTATTTTATTTTATTGTTGCAAAAAAATAATAATAAAAGGTTTTATAATAAGCAAATAATAATAATTATAATAAAGAAAATGAAACTGATGCTATAAATGTCAAAAAAAAGAGTATGAGTAAATAAAAAATAAGGTCAAACATGCGATTTTCTTCTTTCTAACCTTAAAACATAACACAAAATAAATATAGAGAGAAAAAGTAAAGAGTAAATTGAAGAAAAATAAAAAGTTGCAAGTTTTTAAAAATTTGGGGAAGTTGCAAACATAGAAACTTTTTTCCAATTTCATTTGCTTTCTGTGGCTTTTGAATAAACTCATCTACTGTATATTAAAAAATTTATTTAACAAATTTGTATGATCCTGAAAGATTATAGTAAAAAAAAAGATGCATTTACTTAATTAGCCATACCAAACAAACAAAATACAAAAACTTTATTATAATAATCTGGAAAGTCGTCCAGCTTAAAAAAAGGAACCACAAAATAATTTTTTTAATGGAGCTACAAAAATTCAAAGATTTCTAAGCTGATCACATTTTTTTGTCTGAATAATATTGTAAATGTGGTTAAAAAGAGGCTAAAATGTTTTTTGGAAAAAACTGTGACAAAATAAATTTGTATATCTTTCGCAGACTACTGTCTTAAAAATGAATTTTGCTTTGTCTGTTATCTGAAAAAAATTTACTTGGATTATTTTATTGATTTTGTTTGAAAACCCATAAGCATTTTTCATAATCGCACAACTTCTCTTTATTTTTTAGATAAACTTTTGGTCTATAGCGCTACATTTTTTTGATTAAAAGCGCTATTATCCTTATTATTAATTTCATGACAAACCAAATTTAGAAAAAATCATTAAAAATTATTTATTATTGTTATTACTTTTTTTTTAATAAAAAAAACAAATTTTCATTAAAACATTATTAAAAAAAATTTGATAGAAAAACAAATAAGAATTAAATAGTAAGATTTTTGATGAAGAAGAAGGTTATTTTTAAAAGAAAAAAAGTTAAAAAGAGTTTTTTTTGTTTTTGATCTATGAGTCTCAGTTTTTTAAAAGTAAGGGGTTACACACTGGTGCCAGAAAAATAAATATTTTATCCTTAAAAAATAATTCTTAAAAAAGTTATTTTTTAATTTTAAGTGGCATCATTGTATTGAAAAAACAAATACATGGAAGATGCCCCTCTGCCAATATCATAATGATGGAGATTAATCTTTGAAATCAAAATATAAATTTATTTTTAAAGCAAGAAAAAAGGGATCGAAAATAATAAGATTATTGTTCTTTAAAAATATAATTTTTTTTCTCCGGAAAAAAGGTGTAAAGAGCAAAGATAAAAGTTGAGTGAAATGATGTGATGACTCAAAAAAAATAAGAGAGCGATGTGTTCTCTTAAAAAATGTATCAGACAATCCTTAGAATTAAAAAATTAAATCGAATTTTAATTTTTTTAAAGTCATAACATAACCATAATAACCAGCGTCATTATTTGCCATTTTTATGATACAAAACTCAAAAAAGGAAGTAAACTAAAAATAATAATATAAAATGTTTGCCCTATTTTGATAACTAACCAAAATCTAAGCAAAGTTTCTTAACGGATAAGGTAATTAAAATTTGCGATAATTCGTATAAGCAGCTAAAACAAATACCGAAGATACTGTAAACACAAAGTTGATTTTTTTTAAAGAATTTACAATTTTTATTTGCCATGAAATTTGCGTCAGTCTATTTTTCAAAGGGTCATCATCATTTTTTGAAGCACCCCAAAGAAGTTTTTGAAATTCTTATTTAATAGGATACTGTAAAAAATAAAAAGTGCACTTTCTTTTGTTTTATTTAATTCTTTGGTTCTTGGAATTCAGTAATTTCCTCGCCAAATTACTTTTTACCATTACAAAAACATTTTCTGATTCATTTAAGTTTTTCTTATAATTAAAAATTCTTGAGTTCTTAATTGAAAACAATTATCCTTTAGAAACCTAATCCAAAAATTTGAGACAAGAGCAAAGCATAAATTTTAGTTAAAAACCTTCAGAAAAATAAAAACTTTTTATTACTTTAAGCTTCATTTCTGCTAAACATTTACTTAAGTTTTTAAAACTCAATTAAGCGCAATTAAAAATTTAAAGCTTCTTAATCACAACAAAAAAACAATTTTTTTAAGAAAGCATTTAATTGTTTTGGAAATTTTAGATTTAAAAATGTTTCAAAATTAGTTGTCATTGTTATTTTTTGTTTTGCTTTATTGCTTTTTTTGTCAAAGTATAAAAATTTACAAATCTTTTTTTTCAAGATCATCCATCTTTCAAACCAGACAAAGGTCATCATCGAAAGATGAAAAATAAAAATACAAATAAAAAAGCTACAAAATAAACAAAAAATAATTTTGGAGAAATAAGTCTTCTTCTTAGACATCATTTTTATGGTTTATTTTTTCATGGATGTTGAGCAAAAGCAAGAAAGCAAAAAGATGATGTTGAAAATCAAAGAACCAAGAAATTTTTTATGGTTTCTATTCTGCCAAATAAAGACCATAGAATTTAAGAAAATGATGGAATAAAATACTCAAAGATCAAAAAAAGTGTTGAAAGAATTTGTATGAATCTTGTCTACATTGAAGTGGATTAAACACGTATACAGTAAAAATTTAAACAATGAATAAAAAATCAAATATCTAAATTTTTGTAATGCATCAATAAAACACGTAGATATCTGTAAGTTTTATCTGAAAAAGTTTTAATACGAGACCGTGTAGTTCCAAGACATGAATCAACTATTTAATCCATAAAAAATTATTTTTTGTCTGTTTCCTATTTTTAAAAATATTTACTACAAAATGAAGCATATAGCAAAAAACGCTACATCGCTACGTTATCAAAAAATTAACAAATGTAAATCCAAATTTTAGAATAAAAATTATATAATTTTTTTATTGTAAAGTTAAAACGTCAAAAAATTATAAACTTTTTATAATTTTTTTATCTGAAACTTTAATTTTCTTAATGTAAATATTTTTATTTTCGTTTTTTGAAACCTTTCAACTTGAAATAAAACCCATAAACTTTTTTATAAATGGTGTAAGTATTTGCTGTAACAAATAAAAAATTGTTATATTGTTTTATTATTTTATTGTGTAGCAATGTAAATTGTATTTTTATTCTGTAACATAGTATATTTATTGTCACGACGCTATCATCCGTCGTCGATGATGTGAAACTAAGTAATTTTAGTTTTTTTGTTTCTTCAAATATCCGGTGTTACAAATAAAAATAATTAAAATGCACGGAAAAAATATATTTAATTCGGGTTATAAATAAATCCGGGATACACAATATAATAAATGAAACATACACGTTTAAAAAAATGTTTTATTTAACATTAAATTAAACAAGCTTATCATATTTATAAAAATAGAAAATGCCGTAGCCAACCAGCTCTTTTGATTCAACACAAAAACTATACTGTAATTTAAAAGTACAGCCAGCGAACTTAGAAAATTCAACAAAATGACTCAGTTTCGAAAAAGCTATTAAAATTTCTACATAGCTTGCAAGTGTGACTATTCTATCCCCTCTAAAAAATTGTGATTATCACATAAATTAAGCTACAGCTTAATCCATCTTCAGAAAAGTAGCATGCAAAAAAAAACACGCTGTCTCATTTTCAAAGATCTATAATTTCCAAGTATTTTTGTAAAAAAATTAACATAAACAACCTACAAAAACTTTTTGACATGTTAAAAAAAATTTTTCTAGCTTTTAAAATCGTGTCTATGTTTTCCTTGGATTATATTTTTTCAAAAGATTGAACGTCTCAAGTCTCAAATTTTTAAAGGATGGTTTAATTTTACGTCGAATTTTTGTAGCGAGCATTCTTGTTTTTTCCCGTTTTCTCATACAAACCCTTAATGTTGTTTTTGATCTACGAAATTTTTACAAAAAAAATGTTATTGGAGCAAAAAATTCAAGATTAATAAAATTCGCATAAACTTGGATGTTATTCATTCATACCAAAAAAAATTTTTAATGTTGTCTCATATGACAAATATGCGTAATACAAAAACATATGTTAATATCTAATCAAAGCATACATTTGTAATCCAGACACTACTACACCAACATCCCGCATAAAAATATCGAATCACACACATACATTAGAGATAAACACCGGAACCGTGGATTATTTAGCTTAAAAAAATGCGACGAGAAAGAAAATAAAAAAGTGGATTTTAAAAATAAATGAAAAAATATTTTAATCCAAAGCAACAACAAAAAAAGTGTAATTTTCCGGTGACGTAAAATAAAAAATCCATGTGTGTTTTTAATGTTTTTTTACATTCACTTTTTTTAAAGAATTTTTGCTTTTAATTAATAAAAAATGTGAGGCGCTCTTTTTTTGATGGAATTTACTGCAAAAGAACGATGAATGGAAAGGAAAGGCTTCGTCGTCAACAATATTTGTAAAAGTGCAACAAAGCCTTAAGGAAGTTAATAAACAACAGATTTTTTGTTTAGAAAAAAGGTATTTTTTATTTTTGAATGAATAAATAAAAAATATTTTATGTTTTAAATATCTTTGAATAGTTTTTGCCTACGCAGTTGCATAATAAAAAAATTAAGTCGGTCAAAATATTAATAAAATAATGGAAGTAATAAATAAAAGGGGGAAAAAAGATATGGGGCTAGCATTATTTTGTTATCAAAAAAAAACAATGATTTCGGTTAAATTAAGCCAGACGACGATATTAAATGAAATAAAATTTCCAAAGTGTAAAAAATTAGTTTTAAAGTTGCTTCACACTCTTCCAATAATTTATGAAACTTTTACATTGACAATAAAGACTTCAGTTTTTTTGCTCCATTAATTTGCAAAATCCATTTCTCAAGTGCATTAATCACTATTATTTCTGTCCCAAAAATGCTATGGTTTTCTTTAAAAAAATTTCAATAATAACCATGAAGAATTTTGCGTGGATGTAATCCCATATTTTGTTTACAAAATTCATTAACAATATTAACAATGTCACATGTTTTTTTGTTTACTTTTTTCTTAAAAAAAACTACAAAAATTCTGCAAAAAAATCACCCATAAAAAAAAGAAGATAATCCAAGTCCAATTCAAAGTAAGTTACTCTCTGAACTTTTGATTTACATCAAAAAGAATCATCGTCTGGGATACAAAAAAATAATAAAATCTTATAAACATTTTTTATCTTTTTTTTCGTCATTGGTTGTTGTTTGTAAAAGATTTGTGTATTTTCACGAACAAGAAAAAAAGGGCTACGAAATAAAAAACAAATACTATCAAAAAATCCCAAAAAATATGAAGCAAAAAATTTAATAATCTTTATTATTTTGGATTTATTTTTTTGATGTTAAAACAAACAAAAAAATACAAGAATACAAAAGGAATGATAGAAATTGGAAAAATTTATAAAATGAGACATTTTTTCTTGGAAATATGCAAGTCAAAAATGAGTAATGAAAAAATATTTTAATGCGTTATTTTTTTGACGCAAAAATTCTTATTTTGAAAGAATTTTAATGACTTTGTTAAAGTTATTTTATTGCGTTGCCCTTCTTAAAAAATAAAGACAGTTAAAAATTGTTTGTTTATTTATGTCTAATCTAAATCATCTGGCATTTGAATTTAAAACAAAGCCTTTTAAATCTCTTTTTTAGGTCATCAAAAAAAGACAAAATTTAAAAAAGATGACTCTTTTCTTTATATTTTTATAATTTTTTCTTAGTTAAAGTATCTAAAAAATGATGTGATCGCATCTTGCGTTTCTAAGTTTCTTATAAAATGCAAAATTTAAAATTCTTCGGGTGGATTTATATTAGCATGAATGTCAAGCTAAAATTTGCAAAAACAAAAAAAATCAATAAAAACTATTGAAATTCACGTGAATAAAAAAGCTATTAATAAGTTCGAAAGGACTAAAAACAAAGTTTAATTTTTTCATTTTAAGAAAAACACGGAACGGAAAAAACTGACTAAAACAGAATTTGTAGTGGCCGAGAAAGAAATCATCAAACGATTACATAATAAAAGTGACCTCCAAAGAATAAATTTAATTTCAAAGAAAAAACTTTTCCCGTGAACAATGATCGCTTTGAAACGGAAACATTTCCATTTGAAGTTCTTTTTTACGCATTAGACGTAAAATGATGCAATTTTAGGGGGCAAGAAACCTTTTTTTTACAGATCATGATGACACTTTTTATTGTGCAAAAAAATAAAAATAGGCAACATCGCTTATTTCTTTCGTTTTACTTCGAAAAGATACACATTTCCATGAAAAAAACAGGAAAAAGAACAAAAATAGAAAAAAATGTTTAGAGACTAAAATCGCCGAAATCCTTTTTCGAATAAATAAATTTCAGTCAGAAAAATGGAAAAATAAAAATTAGATAACTTTTTTTAATACTTTACATTTTTAAGTGGAATGAATTGCATTGCGATTTTTTCTCTTTTAAATTCTTTATAGTTTATTGTTTAAATTTTTAAAGCATACATAAACTATAAATAAACATTCTGATCGCAAATAGAATTAAAACGATGATTTCCTTTTCGTGAAAAAAAGTAGCACAAAATATTATGTGATTAAAAACCCTTTACATTAGGGTTATTTATGGCTTTGATGAATGAAAGTTCACTTTTATAATTTCAAAACCTTTTTAAGTTCAAGAATAAAAATAATTTTAACTTAATTTGTTTGCTCTCTTTTTTGTTGATACATTTTCATACTGTATTTGTACAAATATTGGTTTGTATCCTACAAAATATATATTTGGGGATTATCATAATTAACGAATCAAAGTCCGTTACTTTCGTGCTTCTTAATTTAGCTTCTTTTTTTCCGTTTTTTTCGAGTCTCATCATTTTTATTATTATTTATTTTAAACCATTTCTTTCTTCTTTTTTTTCAATGGCTTTACTTTCAAAGAAACAAAGATCTTTCTTTTTTTCTTAACCTTTTTGTTTAAATGAATAAAGATTTATCATTTTATTTATATTGTTCCATTTTGTTTTTTCTAATAAGTCCTAAAAATAAAAATAATAAAAACAACCACTTTTTAGGTGTCAGTCACCTCCGAAGTAGCGGTGGCTTCTTTGCAAAAACACTTGTTTTTCTTTTTCATGATATATTTTTATTTTTATTTTAAAGGGTTTTACTTTTTCCAAGTATAACCTTCAAAATAAAAAAAGATAAAAGAAGAAGCACCATCTCTACATAAATAAATCCTCGTAAACAATTTTTCTTGGCATTATAAAAAAATGACGATTGTATTTTTTTTATTTTTCTTTAAAAAAAATATGGGAAAAAATGCAAAAATAAAACATGTTTTTTCTTATCTGTTTGTAATGGAACACTATTAAATAAACTTTCACTCCTTTGGCTAATGTAAAATTTGGAATATTTATCAAATAAAATAAATGAAATCCCGATCCTAAAAATTTTTTTAACTTTATGCAAGTTGTTTTGAATAAACTTTTCAAATAAGGCCAAATTTACGTCGTTTCTTCCAAAACATGTTATTGATATATATTAGTCATGAGATAGATAAAACTACAATACGATAGATTTATTTATGAATGTTCAATAAAATTATTTGCTTTAAACAAGTTAGCGATTACGCCATTTTCACTTTCAAAAAGATAAAAAAAAGTAATTAAATATTCAAAGAGAAAAAAATCAAAAAAAAATTTCTACACAGAGAAAAAGAATAAAACCAAACCAAGAAAAATGATTTTTCATCTGACACATGGAATTTGTAATAACTTAAAACTAAAGAGAGAGATTTCAAATCAATTTCTCTTTAATACCCTAAAAACAAAAAACACAAAAAAAAGAAAAGAGAATAACAAATCTTGCCCTTTAAGGGTGACACTAAAAATCGAGTGTGCCTGAATGGCGAAAATAAATTAAGCAAAATTTGAGCCAAATACGCGACTATAAGTGTTTTTATGCCATGCCTATTTTTTTATTGATCTCGAATTCTTTCTTGATCAAAGATTAACTTAAACATTGCAAAATTAGAATGTGATAAGATTCAGGTTCAATTGCATTCATTTTGTTTTTGACGGTTTGTTTTAAAAATAAAAAAAATATGTTAGCGATAAACAAAAAAGAAGAAAGAAATAAATCGTCATTTTCTTGATTTCTTTAATAAGTTGTGTTATACTTTGCGATTTCGAGGCACAACATTGTATTGAAAACATTCTTCGAACTTCGCCATAACAAAAATAATGGCTTTTTTCCGCCTTTCGTTAGACAATGAAAAAAAGAAGATTTTATGTTTTTCTCAATTTTAGCTATTCTAAGCAAAATATATTTTTTGAATTTATTTTCACTAAACTTTATTTGATTCTTTTATGAACAAACAAACTCTATTTTTAGAAACAATAACATCAAACATTTTCGGTGCATTTGATCGGTCAAACTTATTCTCTTTTTTTTATCGGAAAAATGGACTTCCGTCCTTTCGAAATTCGAATGTACTCAATTTTTTAATTGAAAGCAAAGATTGAAAAAAGTTCACAAAATGACGTATGTAATTTTTTTTTTGTCTTAGTAAAAAAATAGTTTCATTGACGCAGAAATAATAATCAAATTTTAATTGTGTTATTGGTTTTTTTTATTTCATTGGTCACAAAGAGAAATGACAGAGAACATTGGTCTTTTTTTTCAAAATAGATTTGGTCGTGTCTACAATATTGGAGCACAGTGATTTCATAAAAAAACAAATAATTCGCTAATCACAGCTACCTCTTGTTTGTTTATTTACACTTTTTTCAAATTTTTGATTCACAGTATTCAAAAAAGAATTTTATTACACAAGAATATCAATCGCATTCATACTTTGTTAAACAATAGTATTTTTATACTGAAAACATACCGTAAAAAACATAACAATTTTACATCACTCTAAAAATCAAAACATTTGTTTCCAGACTTAATTTTTTTTTGATAGTTTCTTTTTCAGACAATAGAAGAAATTTGTGTGTTGAACACTGATTTGTTAAAATCCTCTGAAGCTCCTCCGGAAATTCATTCCATTTTACCGTATCTTTTTTTAATTTTTCCAAAAGCAAAAAATTAAAATATTATTTTTTGTTAATTTTTTGCAATGCCAAAAATCATTTGTATTTGATAATCCGTGGAGGCCGGAATTTATTCTTATTTTATTTAATTAAAGATTCATATTCCAAGAAAAGTATGGTGCGAATTTTTAGAATTGACATCAGCGAACGGAAAAAGTCTTTTTTTCATTGTTAAAAGATTTACATTTTTTGATTAAAATTTGCCCTCGCAATTTTATTACTTTTTTTAATCCCCATCAAAAAATAGAATAAAAAATATTTCATCCGGAAGCTTCTTCTTTTTTCTTCTTCAATGATGGCAACAAAAAATATGGCATCCACGTTGCTTTTTTATTTGTTTAAAAATAAACATTTTTTAATTTAAAAATTTCAGTTTTTGAATATAAGAAACTTCCGGAAAAACATATATCAAAAATAATATGTTTAAAATGTCAGAAGGTCGTTAGACTTAAAATTAAGTGAAGTAGGGGAACTCCAACTACTTCTAACAAACAGAACTTTATTTACGATTGCGACGTAGCAATCAACAAACACCAGACAAGTAACGAATGAATGAAAGACAAAAGAAAAGAGAATGAAGAGAATTTTAGGCTGAAGCTTATTGCTGCTTCTATTTGGCATTTAAACATAGGAAGCCAATCTTCCTGTATCATTAAGACACTGATTCAAATGTTACATTTTTTTTTCTTTAATAAAAATGAAAGAATAATGACATTGTTTTTCACTTTGATTTTAGTTAAAGACAACGACATCTTTGGCATTTAAAAAAGCTGCTTTTTTATAGTATTAATTCACGTCGAAAATCTAAAAAGATAAAAAATCAAATAATAAAACATAGTAAATGGAAAGTGCAATGGCATTCTTAAATACATTTCTATTTCATTAATGAAATAGACCCGACGAATGGATTCCATTTTTTCTTGGAAGAAAAAACAAAAAACAAAGAAAGAGAGAAATCTGATTTAAATTTAATATAATCAATCTGAAGTTTATTTTTTAATTTTGTAAAAAAACATGTGATAATTAAGGTTTTAATATTTTATTAAGAATAATACTATCCACACAAAATTTATTATTTTATAATTATCCGTCAATAAAGTTTTAATACTTAAAACTAAAAAAATCAGGTTTACAAAACCGAAATATTAATTAAAAAATACAATCCAACACTTATTTCTGCTGCCCACCACTAATCACATCGAATCCTTTTTCAAATGTTATCAGCTGAAAATTTCAAGGGATTGCAAGTATGTTCACCATAGTAGGATTTACAATAATATTCTCCAGTAGTTTTTTTATAAAGTAAAACACTGCATATATTTTTATCGTCAGAATAACAACCGCGACAGCGAAAGGTAGTACCATAAAAACAATAAAAATAATACTTATTGCCATTATCAAAAATGACTAAGCCCACAATTACTCCATTTTCATTTTTATTAAGTTTTATTTGATGAAATATTGTTCCTTCTTTTTGCGGTTCACAAAAGTGTCCGTTTCCGCGATAAGAAACCATAATTACTTTGGAGATTCTTCCATGAATTTTAATTGCAACGCTTTTCCCTATTAATTTGCAATTTGTACAATAATATACTTTTTTTGATTTTTCAAAATTATAAATATAGCATAGTTCCACATTTTCACAATCATAAATTGTTAACTGTTTATACTTTTGGCCAGAAGCGTTGATTATAGATTCAAGTTTAAAATCGCTTATCTCGCGAATCTCTTTCAAAGCTTTTTTCATTTTAATTTTTGATGAAGGTCGATGGGATGCTAATGGTGTCGTCAAAGTAATTTGTTGATTTTCTTCTTGTTCATTGTTTGCAGCAAAATTGGAATCCATGGCATTTATTTCCTTTAATGGGTCTCACCAAAAAAAAAGGAGAATGAAAACATAGAATGAATAAACAAAAAAATTAATACTAGTTCATTTTTTCACTGAAAAATTGTTTTGTTTTCCATCGCGCGACGACCATAAAATCTCTGTATGCAAAAAGTATTTCACAATGCGTGATATTATTTTTTTTCATTTTTTTGAATTCTCTTTGTCTATTTTTTTTCGCGCACCGGTCGCAGCTAAACGTTGGGAAAAAGGCTTTAAAAGCGGCGATGCATTATTACTCATCCCCAGATTGAATGACACCAAGCCGGATTTCTTTGATCATAAATGCTTTTTTTTTCTTTCACTTTTTGGCATCCTTTTTTGACGACTTTTATTTTTATGTTTTTCTTTTGAAATTTTTATAGTATTCAAGAAAGCAAATAAATAAAGAATTATAAAAAGAGTAACTCCAGTCTAATGACTTTACATTATTGCTAAATTTCCGCAAAATTTTGCAGAAGTCACAAAAGTAAACGAAAATAAATAATGAAAAATATTTTATTGGGTATTTATTGATGCAAAAATGTTTATCCAAGAATTTTAATGACTTTGTTAAAGTTATTTTGTTGCGTTGACCTTCTTAAAAAAATAATGACAGTTAAAAGTAATTTGTTTATGCCTACAGAAACTTTGCTATTTGATTTGAAAAGGAATCCTATAAATCTTACAGAATTAGTTATGCTAAAAAAAGAATTTACAACAAATAGTGTACATTAAACTTAAAACAGCTGCCAAAAAAGCGAAACCTTTTTTTGTTGAAGAAAAAATAAACTCACAATTATTTTTTACCCGCGGTACACAAGTTTGCAAAAATATGAATGCCATTCGCTAATGATAAAGAATACATTTTTTTGAAAAATGGCGACAATAATAACAGAAAAAATTAAAGTCATCTTTTTTTTTTAATTTGCTTTTCTATCTTTAGTTTTTTCCATCAGTAATAATTTTCCATTTTTTCTTTTTAATTTTTTAACATAATTTTATTTAGTTTTTGCTGATTCAATTGTTTTATTTTTGTATTACTTTGCATAGTTTTTCTCGAGTTTCACTATTATTAAATTAAATATAAAGAGATAATTTAGTACCAAACGAAGCAATAAAACGGTAATGCTTGAAGGAAAATTAATTGTAAAAAAAACAGCATAATCTTTTTTCACCTAATCCTTGGTCATGGACATTGTAAAAAATGTTTATAAAGATGGTTAAATTTGCCTGAAGCGAATTGCATTTTTTTGATTTTGAATTTTTTTTTCCATTCAAGCCTATACTTTACGTGAACTCTTTTTTAATTGTAAAAGCTTTTTCCTTTAAAGTTTAGACAACAAAACATATTGCTGAAAATAAAATGCTCTTTAATTCTATTCTACAGTAGCTTTTGTCATTTTTGTTTATTTATTGTTCATTAAGCTTTAATTCTTTAAAAACGATTAAAATAGTTTTGACCTTTTTTGAAATGCTTTTGCTTACTTTTTTTATTCGTCTCTTTGTGCCATCCATAAATATCGCCTACACTTATTAATTCTTTTTTTATAAAAAACCGATGAAACATATTTCCGTTTTCTGTGTTTACTAAACATTTTTTTCAAGGACATCCGGTCTTGCAAAAGGTTTTGTTTTTTGTATTTATTTTTTTAAAGGATTTTCTAACAGTGTTTCATAAACCTTTAAAATGGCCAAATTTGCGTTGTTTTTCTTTTTTTTTTGAGGGATAAATAAAATTCAAATTAAGAATAATAAATCCGATGGCGGTTTAGAATTGTTTCTGGATGAAAATAAAAATGTCAGAGTTCCAAACGTGGATTTAAAAATGTAGCAAACAAAAAACAGATTTAAATATGACTAATTTTGAAAAAAGAAAATGTCGAAAACGCAGTACAAAATTTTTTTTGTAGTTAAAAAAGAAGAAAAAAATCAAAAAAAGTGTCAAAAATAAAAATTAAAAATACTAATTTATTTTTTACTTCAACGAAAATAATAAAGCTGTGAAGGCTAAAAGGGTTTGCATACGTCACCAAGTATTTTCTAAAAAACATTATTTTTAGACTAATTTAGACATTAAAAGTTCGGTGAAGCTCTAATAATTAACAAATTAATGAAAAAGGTTAATTAACACCAATATTTTTATGACGTCAAAAAAGCAGCAATAATGAGAAATGAAACAAACAAGCTTATATGCCTTTAAAAAGTTCATGGTTAAATAAACAATATAAAAACATTTTATTATTCGTTGTATTTTGTCAGTGATTGTGGTCAAGTCAGTTTAAAAACAAAAAACGAAGAAGCTATATCTTCTTCAAATAATAATAAAATTTTAAAAAAATGAATGTATATTTTTTTAAACCCGAAATTATGAAAACTTTATATAATTGTTCTCAAAGAAGTGAAGCAGAATGGCAAAGTTTTGCTAAACCAAATGCATTTATTGGATCTATTTACTGTGGGTTAGGAATTTTTTATTTTGTAAGTTTTGCCATAAAAATGAAATATTTATTTGTGCAATTTTAAAATTTATTTCTTTTAGGTAACTTATTTTCCATTTGTGGTTGTAATGTTAAAATCTGATTTAACCAAATATTCTTGTTATAAGGTATGTACATATTTTTAAAAAAGTATAAAATTTTAAGTTGGAAAATCGTATGCAAAAAAATATCAAAATTGAGAGAAACTCTAGAAGCCAATTTTTTTTTTTGCACAAAGGTTTTCAGTCTTTTTTAAAAACTGTAGCTTTCATTTAACGCTGGAAGCAATTATTTTAAAGACAGATAATTCGCTTATGAAAAAGATTTACATTTGTTCTTTTAAAATTCTCTTCTTTTTTTGATTTTAAAATTTTATTCTTAATTTTTATTTAGATCATGTTATTCCTTGGCTTTATCGATTTGATTTGCATTCCAATTAGTGGTGTGATTTTTGGTTATGCTGCATTTTATGGTTTAATTTATTGCTTGAGTCCAAACTTGCTTTATATTTCTGGTTCTCTTGGAGTTGCTTGCTGGGGTGGTGGAACAGTTACGGTACTCATCCTTGGTCTCAATCGCTGCATAGACCTTACAAATCCAAATTATGCTCAACAACTTTTTTCTGGAAGAAAAACTTATTTATGGCTTTTATTTCCAATTGCATCATTTATTTATTTTAGTTGGTTTCATACTACCGTATCTTTTAGCTCCCATGCTTATGCGGTGTTTTTTGATCCATATGCTGGGTTGCCAGAACTAAATGGAACTGTTGATAGTGTCAATGTAAAGTTTTTTTAAAAGTTATTTTAGCTAAATAAACTGAAATTTGAAGCAAAACAGAAATTTAAAAATTTTTGTTGCGGAACTACTTTAGTGATTTTTAAAAAAATCAGAAAAGTTGGACTTCTTGAAAAGCGTCTTTTTTTTTGCAAAATTTTAGTTTTAAACTAAAAAAGTTTTTCATTTTCAGTATCCCCATAACATTCACTCAAGTTATAATCTAATTTTTGTAACCACTCTGTTAATCGAATATCTTTGGATTTGTGGTGTTCTTGTTTTAAAAACCAAAAGAACAAATACAACAAATATGAATAAAATTGAAAGTCAAACTTTTATTCAATCATTAATTATTTGCACCGCTATGTTTGTTGCAGGATTAGTTTATGTATGTCTTAAATTTTCTGAAAATATTGGATAGCTTTTTTTTGATTTTTTAGGTTTACACTCAATTCTTTCCTGCTCCAGCTTTTATAGCTATAGTGGGCCAAATTGCATGGTTATCCAGTCATGGATGCGTTGGAATTGTTTATGCAATATTTAATCCAACTTTAAGAAAAAAAGTTATTCGAATGTTTTGTTTAAAAAAGTCATCTCATGTTTCAACGATTAATAATACTTTAAATGGAAATAATGTTACTCCAGCATTGCATATTGTCACTCTCTCCAGATCTTTTACATAAAATTATTATATGTATTTCTAAAAATGGTTATTAATTTTTTTTTCTCGTAGTTATGCAATTTAACCATAAACTTTTATGTGTTATCTTTTTTTGCAACGTTTTTTTTGTTGTTTTTTTAATTCAAATAATGTTTCGTATGGATTCAGCCACTTCCATAAAAACTTCAAACTTTTCTATGCCTGCATTTTTTAATTTAATTTATTATAAAAAGCTAAAGAAAAAGTAAAAAAGAGAATTTACATCACATTTTTTTCTGTGACACCCATTCCACATTCGATGTTTAAGCCATTGTTCCAAAAAATATGTATTTACTACAACAACAACAAAAAATAATCCTAATTTGAATCCATAAAATAATCTTTTTTTTTCTGTAACGCAAAAAATTATTAAATTAAATAAAATTAAAATTACTGTGTCATTTTTTGCCGGAAAGGAAGATAATCCGATTTATTTACTCGTCACATATTTTTTATCCAAAATTAAACCAACAGGTGACTGAAAATTTTTGGAATAAACAACCTACACCTTTTTTTTAATACAAATAAGTAAGTCTCAAGGATAAAAGTAAAATGAAGGAAGGAAGACATTCAAAAAATTGCAAAAAATAAAATGATGAGAGAGATTAAAAAATGAAAGAAAAATATGTGTGGCAATGTTTAAAAAAAACATATTTCCAAGAAATCAAAGAAGATTTCCTTATTCAATTAACTTTTAAATATATTTGTGCAAGTTCTCACTGTAGTTTAAAAAAGTGGAAAGAAATATATGCAAGAAACAATGGATACAAAAAATTTATTTGGTAAATTTAATGTAAGCCAAAAAAATAAACAAATAGAAAAGGAATAACTTGGATTGAAATATGTTGAACTATCTTTTTGGAATCATACATGAAAATGAATATCATAAACTTTTATGGAAAAATTATTTGATTTTGGGATGGAAGATGGAAAATATCCAAAAGATAATGAAGCCAATTTGCAACTTTTTTCATTTATAAAATGTGTTTTTTCTTGAAATATGTATACTTTGAATTTGTGGAATTTTCGATTTTATTTTTAAAGACTTCCTAGATAATTTGTAACAAAATCAACAAAAAAAATATAACGACAAACAAAATGGCAAATTAAGAAGATTTAACAGATAAATGAGCTCGAGGAGCTCTTTTGGGACGATGCTTTTCATTATTGTTAGTCCATGGTCCACGGGATTCATAAGAATAAAAGTCCATGGGGTATTCATGCGTTGTAAATTTCGTGTAATCTAATGCTGAAGCAAGTTCGTATGGTGTCAGTAAAGGTGCTTTAAACGAAAGTCCCCAATCAATGGATAAACGTGGACAAGCAACTTGAGCGAAACTAAAATTACAATCGTTTCATATAAATTAGAAAACAAAAGGTATGTAAGAATAGCTAACCATTCCACTCCTTTAAACAATGCCAATTTGTTAACAAAAATTTCTGAAAGGAGAATACGAACAAATTCTTTTTGCTTTCCAACAAGTTTATCTTCAAGATCATCAAATATTCTTGTATTTCCTTGTCGGCCAATAGTACCTTGAATCAAACCAAAGCATTGCTTCTGTCGTGCAACATCCACGGCCATTTTTCGATTCTTAACCATTAGCTCAAATCCATATTCTTCTTTTGTAAGTTTTCGCGAATAAGGATTATATTGAAATGCGGGCAAAGTGGGATTTTGAATCATCACCGATTCAAGGTGGAATCGCCCATCGCCCAAGTAACTTAAATTATGAATATTCAAATGGTGGATAAAACGAAAAACAACAAAAAGCTTACACAACAGCTCCAACAGAATCGGGAAGTTTAGGAGAAGTACAACCAAGAACTTCACCAGGACTCAAAGGATTGCATTGGGGAATAATAACATCGATACCTATTTCTTGTAACTGCTTTTTGACAATCTCAAAAGCAAAAGAAATTTTAAAAATGAGATGAATGAAATAAAAACTCACTTGTAAAGAAGCAACGAATTGAATAGTACTAACAAGGGCCAAAATACCAAGACCTTTCAAATGCAATTCGGCGACGTTTAAAAAATGACTAAGACTAACATCAATGTTTACAAAAATATACAACATTTGAATTCCAGCTGTATCTTGAATGGGGACGAGGCAACTATGCCCGTAATGCACTAATAATTCGCAACCTAAAACGAAAGAGGTTGTTGTTATAATTTATGTAATTACTTGTAGGCACATACCAAGCGAACGAGCAGTATAATCATCGACGCAGCATGCTCCATATGTAACATCGCCCATAATAATTGTTTCACATCCAGTATGCTTTGAAAGAATATCAGCTATCAAACAGGAATACATTAAAAGACCTTCGGGGAATTGTAAAGCTACTAAAAATTGAGATTTTTAGTTTGTTGTTCCAATAAAATTATTTAACCAAATACCTAGTGTTGCCTTTGAATCACGTATTTTCCAAATGGTTTTTGGTATCTCAAAATTGTAATTTGATGGAAGCTAAAAAATCATTCAAATTTATTATATTCATTCAAGAAATGGAAAAGAAGAAGGGGATTTACAATTTTCAAATCAGCAACTAATATTTCATTTTTGATTATATCATCAATTTGCTCTCTAATTCGAAGAGCACGAGACATAATAATTTATTATTTCTATGTAATTTAATCAAATAAAAATCGCAATAAAATAAAATCTATGAAAGTAAAGCTTTGATGCAATAAAAAAATATTTCAACAGCAGCAAAGAATCGAAATTGAAGGATAACAAAAAATGATGGAAATTTAATTTGTCATTCAAAGACATATAGCAAAAAATGACTGCATTTTTAGTTCAATCTAAAAATTAGTAAAAAAACAAGTTATTCTCATACAGCCTTAAAGCTTATTTATTGTTTAAAAATAACTTAAAGGAATTCCTCTTTATCCATAAAGCAAGCATGGATACATAAATACATATAGTCGCATGCCACAATAACAATAATAACTCATATTTCATTCTAAAAGTTTATTACAATTTCATTTATATATTTTGCTTTACTCTTTTTTTACTTCCTCAACTTCTCTTCTTCTTTTTTTTCTGCTACAAAATGGCCACTGATATTTCTGTTGCTGCTGCTAATATTGTTGTTCCATTAGAAGAAGCAACAAAAATTATTCTTCGATCCATTGCTTCTTCACCTGATTTTACTATTGAAGTTGGTCCTCGCGTAATTAATTCATGTTCCATCCTTAAAAATGTTACTCAACATACGGATAATAAAGGAACCATCGATGTTGAAATGAATCAAAAACAATTAGAAAAATTTGTTGAGCTTCATAATCATTTTGAATTTCCTGAATCTCCAAAGGATCAAGAATTTACTAAATCCATTTTTGATTCTTTCACCGATGAAGAATTTAAAGATTTTACTTTTAAAGCTGATTTCCTTGATTCTCAAAGATTTCTTGAAGCCGCAGGGGATTATGTTTTAAATAAAATTGATGAGCTTGAAGTTCCAGAAATTCAAAAATATCTCGAACTCATCGATGATTTCACACCCGATGAACGAAGAGCCATGGAAGAAAGTCCATTGGAATTTTTTTCTGGAATCAAATTCAACGATGATAAGGAAAAAGATAACAAAAGCGATGAGGATGATGAAATTTATTTTAATAATTTGTAAATCATTTTTTTGTTGTTTTTTAAAATTTTAAAAGTTACTGTATTTATTTTTGCTGCCAAAATAAATTATGTTTAAAAAAAAGAAAATAAAACCACTAAAATTTTAATTTAAATGAAGGGAGAAAAAATGTATTTATTAGTTGGGGATTTATTTCTTTGAAATATTTCTTTAACAAAAATTATTTTTTATTATTCAATAAAGTTTAAAATGGACACGAAGAACACGCTACCTTCGAGGATAGCTTAACTTTTTTTTGAGAAGGTAAAAGTTTGCCTGTTGTGTGTACAGCCGAAGGATAAAAAATCGATTTAACATTTTCTTACGTTTAAGCTTCACCATTTTTTTTTCGCTGTTTAATTATAGTTGCACATAATAAACTTTTTATGATACTTTTTGGTTTTTTGTTTTGAATAATTTTTTCATTACTCCATTACAATCAGCTTTTTCTTTGTTTGCTTTAACACACCATCCATTTTTTTTCTCATTAAAAGTAGATTTGTAAATGCACACATTGAAACGATGCATATGTAATTACTCCAAAAAAGTAATTGCTCTGGTAATTGATGAATCAAGAAAAGTAACTTTGTATTCAATAAACGATAAGGCAAATTTTCTCTAAAGAAGTAATCTGATTGTAATTTCGAAGATTTTATTTGTTTCCTGCTTTAATTTGGATGCATATATTTTTTCATCAAATTTGATAATAAACTTATATTGTCTTTTCATAACTAAAAGTTGGCTGGGCTCATTCGAAAGAAATTAAAAAAGTTTTTTATAAATATATTTTTTTTCAAACAAGAACAAAGAAACCGCAGAATAAATCAAAAAACAAAATGAAAAAAAATCCCTGAGTCAAAAAATAAATACAAATTCAAACATAAAAAAGCAAAGTTCTGTACATTTTTTAAATTTACTTTTCTTCCATGAAAGTAACGAGGTATTTTTTGGTTGGACATGTTGCGTTTATACTTTGAGCCATTGCAATGACATCTCGAATGATGGACATAATTTGAGATACATTTTCAGGCAAAGCAGAAATCATTTCAACATTGCTTGAATCAAAATATCCATTTTCGCCACTGCCATCGCCAAATTTATATGAAACAAAATTCTTCTTATAAACTTTGATAGTTAATCCTTCAATGCCATAATTCTTTGATGTGAAAATTGCTTCATCTTCTTGAGTATCGATTATATCAATGACATCATAATCACTTTCATTAGAAATGAGGGATCGAGTATCAAATACATCATCGCTATTATCTCCATCAATTGATGCTAAAGATAAACCATTTTTGATGATATTGCATGAATTTTGTTGTTCAAAAGCTTCATTAAGCTTTTCCATGGAATCAGAGAGAGTTGCAGTAACATCTTCTTCTTCGTCATCAAATTTATCAAAAACTTTGATTTCATCTGAATCATCTTCAATGGCTGTTTCAGTTTCAAAATCATCAACATCATCGTCATCGCAAATAGCAGTTGAGATTTCATCGGAATCGCCTTCGATAGCTGTTTGGGTATCAAAATCATCATTAGCCATAACTGTTTGAGTTTCATCAATATCTTCGCCAATGATATCGGCATGAGTTTCAACTACTTCATCGTCATTTTTGATAGCGGTTTGAGTTTCATCGTCGTCAGCTATATCTTGTGCGATTGCTTGAATATCTTCATCGCCAATAGCTGATTCAAGTTCATCCGAATCGTCACCGCCCAAATCACTTTGGGTTTCATCCGTATCTAAGGCTGATTCGATTTCATCATCGCTAATAGCTGTTTTTACTTCCACTGAATTATCTTCAATGGCAGTTTGGGTTTCATCGTCGTCATCGCTGCTAATAGCACTTTCATTTTCATCTGAGTCATCTTGTGTTGATTCAGTATCGCTTTCATAATCATCGACGACGTTGCCGATAACAGTTTTAGTAACTTCTTCGTTATAGTCATCCGATTCTTCTTCACTTCCATCATCGCCACTAAGAGGAGTTGCTGAAGCTGTAGAAAGATTATACATATTTTCAATTAATTCTTCAACTGCATCAAATTCAGGAGTTTTGAATCCAAAAATACGTTCAACAAAAAGCTTTTCATTGGGTTTTTCAAGGGCTTCAATCGCTTCAGAAAGATTGGAATATGAAAGGAAATGATTTTGAGTAAAACAATAAAATGCAGTTGCACCAATATCTACAAAAGCTGGGAAGGTTGTTGAAGCATAATTTTTATATGGTAAATCAAAAGCTCGAGGACCATATTTGCAAAGAAATGGACGGCGAATTTTGAGGGATTCAATTTCGATGGTTTCTTGATTATTGAGGTTAACAATAATATGATCAAGATTGAGGGAAGATAAATCTTTGTCATCAGCAACAAGCACACGATAAAGATCCAAAAGGTTGAAAAGAATTTGTTGAATTGCTTCGGGATATCCAAGTTTAGTAAAAGATAAAGTAACAAAACGGGGAAGGGAAATGCCACGAGCATTTTCACTGCATGAAATAATAATATTATTTTCTGCATCAATAAGGACTTCCTTGAGATTGCATAAATTTGGATGATGGATAGCATTTTCAATAGCTTTTTCTATTCCATCCTTTAACATTTCAATATTAGCTTTTTGTCGTTGAAGTCGAACCACAACGGATGAATAATTGCTTTTATCAATACATTCATAACATGCATCGTTTTCTTTAACCCATATATGCCGATGTGAAACAAAACGTGAATCAAATAATGGGGATTTTGTAAGACGCATCATAGTTGTTGGTTGTTGCAAAAGAAAGAAGAAGATGTAATTCTGCAAAAAAAAGAAGTTATTAGTAATAAAATATTTTTGTTTGAAAAAAATAATACAAATTTCAAAGCAATAAAAGCAGGAGGACAACAAATTGATGGCTCACTTGCAAAAAAGAAAGAAGAAAAGACTAACTGATAGATAAATGACGAGAAAAATATGGGAATGAAAGGAAAAAAATGAGTGGTCAGTCGGTCAGTCAGCCGTCGGTCGTCACTAAAAATATTTTTTTTGTTTAGTCAATGCGGCCAAAATGAATGAAT
Organism: Panagrolaimus kolymaensis; assembly: GCA_028622995.1. Lineage (NCBI taxonomy): Eukaryota > Metazoa > Nematoda > Chromadorea > Rhabditida > Panagrolaimidae > Panagrolaimus > Panagrolaimus kolymaensis. Next base: position 355,088 of record JAJQJQ010000071.1, read on the forward strand.
GTGTCTTTGGAGAGCAGAGCTGTCGATTTTTCGATTTTCGATCCGATTTCGATTCGATTTTCGATTCGATTTTTCGATTTTCGGTGCACCGAAATGAATCGAAAATCGAAGCTTCGATTTTCGGTCCACCGAATCGAAAATCGATTCGAAGAAATTTCGATTCGGTGCACCGAAAATCGATTCGACGAATTTTCGATTCGATTCGGTGCACCGAAAATCGAATCGAAGAAATTTCGGTGCACCGACAGCTCTGTTGGAGAGAGACCACAAAAATATTGCGAAGGCTAGCTTTGCCTCTTTTTTCATAGTTAGATATACTTGCAACGCCCTCCTTTTTTCATTTTCTTCCTTTGCTTTGTTTTTGCGAATTTTGCTAACTTTGCCTTTGGTTATTTTTTCTTTTTCGATGCCTTTAAAAATGTTTTTTTGGATTTTGTAATTGTTTTTGTGCATCCAATAATGGACTTTTAGAGATGCCATACCAACTAAAACTTGCATAAATACAATAAAAAATCAATAACGAAATCATTCAATTTTTCTAAGTATTCAATAGCCTTTTTTACAGTACACTTTTTGTTATATGCAAAATAATTTAAACCAAAATTTATTAAAACAAATTTTTAGAAAAAATAAATTAAAAAACGAATTAAATTTAAAATGATTGTATGGTGGTTGTAAGACTAAAGGAATTTCGTTGAATTGCTGAAACAGGTTTGGGTTTACAAAAGATTTTTCTTGGATAAAATGAAATAACATTAAACCATCGAATTAGAACCTTTCGATATGGAGTAATTACGATGAGTACTGTCAAAGCATTGGCGCATGAATGAATAGCCAAAATTTGCATGGCGTAAAATGAAAAATCTATAATAAAAAAAGTCACATAAGTATTTTTAATTTTTTTGGTTGACAAAAAAAAATAATTTTGCTTTTTTGAAGTTTTTTTAAATGTAAAATCATACCTCTCATATTTTTTAATTTTAAAAGTATTGCACCAATGATAACCAATATTGGCGCCACTAATAAAACAGCGGGAACAATTATTTGTAAAACTAAAGCTAAAACAAGTTGACGCCGAGCTCTTAGCGTTTGAGCTGAAAGAGATCGTTTGAGTTCATGAAGCTTCTTTTGAATTTTATAAAATGTTGCCCATGCAATAAAAACAATTAAAATAATTTGAATAAAAACAATTCCAAAATATAATTCACTCCAAAAATTCATTAAAAAAGTATTGCAAGGCGCAGAAATAAAAATATTATATGCATTTGGAATTTTTTCTTTTACATATTTTAATGCATTTTCTCGATCGAGGGTTTTTATTAAAGAAATAATTGAAGGCAATGGATATAAAAACATTAAAAAGAGAAGGATGAAAACGCCTTTAAATGAATGAAAAAATTCTCCTTCACCAATTAGGGAGAAATATTGATAAAGGAGACCATAAATAATTGAAAGTCCAGCAAAACTTAAATTAAAGTGAAGGATAATCTAAAAATAAAATTAAAATGAGAATGGTTAAAAGTGGAATGAATTTTTCTAGAGTTTGATTTTTTTACTATTTTTTAAGGTTAATTAATGATGAGAACAAAATATACAGTAATTTATATAGTTTTTGGATCAAAAGTTTTAACTTTCTCTTCTTTTTTTTGACAAAAAACAAAATTTTCTTTTCATTTTATTTTTTGTTATTTTTTATTTAAAAAAAATTAAAATACTGTAATTTGTAAAAAAAAAGAAGAAAATATTGCTATTTTTTGCTGAATTTATTTTTTGTCTTTAAAAAATTGGTAATTGTTTCAACTAAAAAATCCCATTCTTTAAAAATAGAGTGTTGGTAGGCAGGTGTGATATGGGACATTTTAAGAACTAACAATTTTAACATTTAAAATTTTTACATTAATGGTTGTTGTATTATTAAAGAATTTAAATAAAAGGAGATAAAAACAGAATAAATATTTGATGGGGTACAGAAGTGCTAATTCTTAGCCCACGCTATGTCATGCCACTATTTAAAAAAATAATAAAAATAACACCTGGGTATTTATTTGATTTTTGCTTTTTACTATTCTTGTTTCTAATTTTGTTATTACTTTGAACAATACAATTATAATTTATAAAACAACTAAAGGAAGGAGGTTTTTTTTAAAAATAAACTGTATTAAGAGACAGATGTTTGAAAGTTTAAAGGTCAGAGTTGTTTTTAACTGTAACTTTTTTTTCATTAAAAAAAACTTAAGAATGGTGCAATGAAGTGTCACAGAATGATTGGTACCAGTGTTGTCATATTTTTAATTCATCGCCGCCGCCGGCGGCGTTAATTGTAGTACAAACTTTACCAAAGGGAGGACCCTTTGGATTTTATAAATTTTTTGGAAAAAAATTAGAACGTTATTGCTTAGTCCTCATATCTCTTTGGAATGCTCAAATATCGACAAATAAATATACCAAACAAGAAATCATGTTGAATTTAGAAATTTCTGAAAAAAAGATTGCCTTGGTTATCCCTTTGGTTATTTATAAAACTTAATTTTTTGTATCGCCGTCGGCGGCGGCGTGACAACACTGATTGGTACAGAAAAAGTCAGAAAACCAAAAATTACTCCAAATGTATTTTTAAATATATGTGAGGCAAACATTAAATTATTTAATCCCATCATTTAAAAAAAAAGTAATTATTAAACGATTAGTTTTAAGCCCTTTTTAATAAAAATTAAAAAACGTCAACTGGACTCTTGAGTTTTTTATTAAACATTTTCCTTTAAAAAAGCTCAAATGAAACATAATCAACAACTTACATATGGCACAACCCTTCCAACAATCCAATCCAAATTTCTTGTAGCTATCCCAGTGGAACACATAATAGCTGTAGGCAAAATAAGATATGGACCAAAAATGAAAGTAATATTAAAATCTTGTAAAAATGTTAAAATAATTGTAGATAAAATATAATATTTATATATTCCCATTGCTTTTGTTGAATGTTTTAAAATTATATAACATGCAATTCCATTTAAAATAATATCCACTGCTGTGATATAATGCAAATGATTACCATATTCTCTGAGATCTTTAAGAGTATAAATTTTTGAATCATTCAAACCTTCATCCATCGTTTTTTTTTGTTGGAGAAAATATTGAAAATGGCTAATAAAAAATATTCGAGGTTACCGTAATATTTCAAATTTGGCTCTAAAAATGCTTGAAAAAAATTTAGAAAATAATATATAAATAAATTCAGCTGCAAAACAATCAACTTTCGACTCAAAAAAAAAGAAAAAATAAGGAAAAAAATATTTTTAAAACGATTGAAGCATAAAAATATTAAAATTAATTGGCTCTTATTTTTCCGGCCGTTGTTGTTCTTTGGTAAAACACACCCAATTATTTTTTTTTCTTTTTATATAAAAGTTGTTGAATGGCAGTAGTAAGTAATGCCACCTTTTTTCTTTTTCTTTCGCTATAATTACCCCATTTATTCGACAGGTGAAAAAACAAAAGAAAGAAAGGGTATTTGTAGCTATTAATTTTTATTTAAAGGAGGCAGGCTTATAAAAACAAAATAATTATTTTTTAATTTTATTTTTGTGCCACTTTTTTTTAATGATATTGCTTTTGAAAATTCTGTGTTATGGCAATACATACATGCCAAAATTTAAGTTTTTACATGAAAACACAAAAGGTCACTGTACCATACCAATTTTTAATAATCGATTGGGGTTTCGAACTTTGTTTCGTAAAACCACAGAGACAAAAAAAAAAGAACTGTAATTTTTAATTCCATTGAAAAGCAAAACTATGTGAGTTTTAGTTTTTGTTTAAATCAACAAAAAAAAATTTAAAGTTATCAAGAAAACTTATAAATAAATTAATAATAACAAAACCGAATTGTAATTCACTTTGAAAAATAAGTCACATGATTGTAATAGGCATTTCAATAATGAATGAAGAGCTTAATTAATAGCATTTTGTTTTGCGTTCTTTGAAGCTAAACAGGAATAGTTGGAAAACGAAAAAATGAGCTCATTTTTTCAATGAAAATTAAAGAGGACGAAAGATTTACAAAATTATAATGGTTCCGAAAATATCAAACATCGAATGTTGTATCATACATAAATTATTCTTCCAATCAACGGCAATAAAGAAATATGCAAAATAAAAAGAAGCTAAAAGTGAGATGCTTCATCGAACTTGAAAATTTGCTATCACCTAATAAACTTGTTATCGGTATGTAATCGTTCCTTAAAAATTTATTTCCTGTTTTGTAAACAAAAAATTTGCATCCCAAAATTTTGATTTACACATTTATTTGTAATTCTTACTTTGGAAAATGATACTGGCCATCCTAATACAAATAGACCCTTGTCCTTTTTTTTAAAGGATCTGATAAAAATAATTTATTGCTTTATTATTGAATTGTTAGTTGTAGCTAAAGTTTCAAAAAAAGTTTTTTGCTTCAAAGTTATTGTAACCGAAAAAAGGTGCGCCAACAGTACGCTGCAACCTGCAGTTGTCTTACCTAAAAAAAATAAAGCTTCACTTTTTCTTTTTTTGTTACTTTCGAGTTTCGTTTTTTTTCTTCTTTTATTTCCTTTTTACAAGAACATTGGGGCCTTACCTTCGGTAAGTCCCTCAAACTAAACATACAAACAAACAATCTTCGAAACCGTTACATTTTTACAATCAAAACGTGGACATTTTACACATTAAGGTATTTTTTGAGAACCCTAGAGAGTAGACCTGCTTTTAGGAATTCTAAAAAATTATGAAAGGGGAGATTATGTGCTTTTTTAGAGGGTGCAAAATTGGAAAAAAATAGAGTGCCCAAACACCCATGCGTGTCTACAACAATACAATTAAAATAAACAACATTGTCCATGGCCTTACAGGCTTACATTCCATTTTTCATGGTAAATTTTGGAGCCCTGCCTACGGCAGACCTCCTAAATTTTACAAAAAAATCTTCTCCAATAATCAACGGTTTCCTGGGCCATGCATTTCCATATCTCTCATATTCGGCTACATCTTAACCACTTCGAGGTCCATTCCATAGGTCTAATTACACATGGGCCCTTCAGGCCCCAAAACACATTTCAACCCAAAAACAACCAAATATCGAACCAAACATAATCAAACAATCACCCGAAAATCATTAAATATCAACCCGAAAACCATCTTACATCTCACCAAAAACAACTAAACATTCACCCAAACACAACTAAATATCCACCCAAATATTATAAAAAAAATGTGCCGAACGCTTACATGTTTACAACAATGCAATTACAATAAACAACAGGGCCCTTCGGCCAACATTCCATTTTCATGGTTAATTTTGGAGCTCTGCCTTCGGCAGACCTTCAAAATTTACGATATAAATCGTCTCCAATTAACGACGGTTTCTCTGGGCCACGCTTTTCATATATCTCATAGTCGGATATATCTTGACATCTTCGGGGTTCATTCCATAAGCCAAATTATACTTGGACTCTTCGGAACCAAATCCGTTTTGACCCAAAAACCACCAAATATCCACCCAAAAATTAGCTAAAGATCCACCCAAAAACATTTAAATATCGATTAATACATTACAACACAAACAACTAAACATTCACCCAAAAGCCACCAAATATCTAACCAAACCCAATCAAACATCTCACCAAAAACAACTAAATGTCCACTCAAAAACCATTTTACATCTCACCAAACACAACTAAACATTCGCCCAAACACAACTAAATGTGCACCCAAAAGCCACCCAAAAGTCATCCAAAAGTCACCAAATATCCACCCAAAAACAACTAAATATCCACCTAAAAATTTCAATGCAGACAATCAGAGAAAAAACAAATTTTTCACTTCCAAAAATGCTTTCAAAAAAAGCAAAGAGAAACTTTCGTGTCGAGAAAATTTTCACGAAATGCAAATTTAAATTGACCAAAACATAGGGATCCTTGACTCTCCGAAGCGTAAGACCAACATATTCGGAATCAGCGTAAAAAACTGATCTAGGCTATCGGGACAAAACAAAACAAAAGCAGAACCGACATACAGACAAACATACAGACAGAAACGACACTCCAAATTAAAAAGGAGGACTAAATTCCCTAATTTTGCTTCTTTTTTTAGGCATACTCGTCTATTATGTATAATAATCAATCTGTGCCTCCTGTAAAGCGAATGCGTTTAAGTGATACTATTGATGTTATCAGAACTTTAGAACCTAATGTTTATTCAATTGTTGATGCTGTGGACGCATCATGGAGACATGCATACAATCGAATGCTTCAAGAGGTTAGTTTTGTAATATATTTATTGTAGTTAATTTTCTCTTGTGTTTTAGAAACAGACTATCGAAATGATGCATTGTGGTCTTGTACGAAAATATAATGATCTCGAATTTGTTCATATTAAACTACAAAAAGAACATCAAAATCTTTTGCATTTGTATGAAAGTCAACGCAAGCATATTTCTCAACTACCAAATCAAAGTCAAGTTACTCGTCTCAATGAAAGAATTATTGCAAAAGAGGCTGTAATCAGTGTAAATCAAAAAGCGGCAAGTTTTCATCAAGCTTTAAATGTCTAATGTATGTATGTCTCTATTTCACATTAACTTACTTTTTAGATTTCTGACCTTAAAAAACAATGTGATGCTTACAAAGATATTATCAATAAGTTTGATAAAGAAATAGATGCCACTCGTCAAGCTTTTGAAGAGCTAATGAAGGTTCAAAAAGAAATCAAAGGAGAATTGCAACCTTTGAAGGAAAGGTATGAAAAAGAAAGTGCTGATCTTCGTCAAATCATTGCTAAATTGGAAGCAAACAGCAAGGATCGTGATCAAATTGTAAGTAATCTGCTGATATGTTGCATTATGTTCGGCTTCAGCTTTTACGTCTCTCCACTTAATATTTCCTTTTTTTATATGATTAAAATGTATGTTTTAGATTGAGCAAATGAAGGACCAGCATGAAGTCTACAAAACAAAAATTGCAGATTTAGAAAACGAAGCTGAACGTTTGGCTAATGAAAAAGGTGCTTCTAAAGCTAAAAAATATCAAAAGAGACGAAGCAGCAATGTTCATCAAGAAGATACGTTGTTCTTACTGGATCAAAACTTAACTTGGGAAGAATATGTGAAGCGTGTTCCAACAATCAAAAGTCTCAACTTTGTTCGTGTTCGAGTTGATAAACCAAATGGTGATGTAGCTTCATTAGAAGAAATCTTGGGCAAAATCCCTAATATCCAAATGTTTGGATGGTAACTTTTTTGCTTTATACTTTTCATATTGTATTTAACTATTATTTTTTCAGTGTATTTGGTATGGATTTGACGGAATCTATTGGTTTAACTAACAAAACATTTGTCAATCTTTTAATGCTTCAACCATTCAAACGTCTTCGAAAGTTTTATTTGGCTGGTCTTCGTCGTGATCATTTTGATGTTGATTGCTTCCTTGCTTTCATGAAGGTTGGTGGATAGTTTTCTAAACGTTCATTATTTTACTTTTATCCAATTTTAGGATCACCCAAAGTGCAAATTTTACCTCTCATTTCATTTTACCGGAAAGAACAAGTTCAAAGATATCGCTAAGAAGTTACGTGAAGCGTATCCATCCAAAACTAAATTAGTAATCGATTTATTGCGATCCGATCTTACGGTAACTCACAGATAATAATTCGTTTTATATTTTTCATGTTTTGTAATTGATCGTATTAATTTATTGTTTGTTTTTGTTCTGAAAAATAAAGTTTGTTGTAATGTTTAATTTTGATTTTGAAATGTGAAATTAAGTCTTTTGTTTTTAGTTTAACATCTTTTGAGCAGGTAGTACTCATGTATACGGGAATGTTTTTGCCATCCAAAAAACCGTTTAGCAACTTTGGTGATTTACATTAATTTTGATTCCATCTTTGTTATTTCGTTTTACTTTTCTTCTTTCTTTTTTCGGTGTCCTTTTTTTTGAATGTTTCGCTCTATGCTATTTTTCTTCCATGAGGTAATTTTCTGAAAAATCCAGCTATAGCTGCAAATGAGCGCACAACCTTGAAGCATAGAGACATGAATAGTTTGTTAAAAGAGTGATGAATCAATGACAAAAAATTTTTATCTTACGTTAGAAAATTCTATTTATTTTTTCTGATTAAAACACTATCAAAAAAAGCTCAAATCCATTTAAAAATTTGAAATCACACTAATTAATTTTTATTTTGATCTAATAACAAATAAAGTTTTAAATTTTTTTTTATCATTTTTTAAACAAATTCCCTTAACCACTCTTAATAGATAAAAAATAATTGTTCCATCCATCGTTTTTACTTTAAATAAATTTTATGTATGCTTTTTTCATTATTGGTTGGCTCTGCTAATTTTTTTCGATTTTAAATTCATTATTCGAATCTTCAATCTTTTCGCGGGGAATTCGCTTTCACCTTGTTCTAAAAAATTTTAAGTCTCATACATTTGTATCACTCACTGGTTTTGGCAGCAATGTTTTTAGAATAACTTTTAACAATTATAATTTTGTTTAAAGGGACATAGCTATTTCATGCCTTTTTTGAAATTTCGTTTGCGGGCACTGAAAGTTACACTTGGTAAGGCGCGTGTTTGAATTACCGTGTAAGACAGAAGTGACACGGTAATTCAAACACGCGCCGCCCCAACTGTTCCTATCAGCCCCAGTATCGAAATTTTTGAAAAGGCATGAAATAGCTATGTCCCTTTAAATATGTTGTTGGCTAAAAAATTGAATATAAATTTTCTTTTGTGTTAGCAATTTATTTTTCGAATATTTTATAAACCTTTTAAAGCATGAAACCCTTCAATTTGATACTAAACGCTCATAAATGCGCGAGTATTAAAGCAAAAAATAAAAAAAATAAAGAGAAGTTCCAGGGCGAATGTAAATAAAATGGTTGCAGGATTTTTTTTTTGATGAAATTTGTGTAAACCGAAATGAGTGGGACGGGATGGATATACAACAACAATGATGTTTGAAAAAAACAATTATTGTATAGCGTGAATAGAAATTAACAGAAATAAAGGGTTAAATCACGAACAAAACAATAAGTAAAAAAGTTTTTGTGACTCGACATAGTTTATAAATACAATATTATCAAGGGGAAAAGGTTCTGAATTTATGCAATAATCATGATTGGAATTTTTAAAATATGTAAAACATTTTTTACAGACTCAAAAGTTTTTTATAACAGCTTTGGTAAAATTGAGTTTAAAAAATTTACAGTTAAAAATCAAAAAGAGAAAGCCGGGGAACACTGAAGCTGAAGGAGTCTTCCCTAAAAAAAATAAAGCTTCACTTTTTTTTCCTTTCATTTTTTGTTTTCTTTTCTTTCGAGTATCGCTTTTTTTTCTTTGATCTTCAAATTCCATTATTTTTATTCCCTAATTTTGCTTCCTTTTTTAGGCGTACTTTCGGCGATAATGGATATTAATCGATCTGGCCCTCCTGAAAAGAGAACGCGATGGGATTATACTGCTAATAGTCTTACAAGTTCTGAACCTATTTTGCCATTGAATGTCAATGCATTTAATTCATCATGGAGATCATCTTATAATGGGAGAACACAAGCGGTTAGTTAGTTTCTTTATATTGATATGGTTAACTTTCTCGTTGGTTTTAGGACGTGGACTCGGAAACGAAGTATTTTGAAATTGAAAAGAAATATAAAGTACTTGAATCTGGCAATGCTCAACTTGTTAAAGCACATCATGATCTTTTTATTTTATACAAAAGCCAATGCAATCATATTGCTCAACTTCCGACTCAAAGCGAAGTATTTCAGCTCAATGAAAGGATTATGGAAATGGAAGCTGAAAAGCAAAAAAAGGTTAGTTTTCTGTTTGGTTTAGACTTTAGATAGCTAACACTCTGTCCATTTTTTACCTATATTAGTTTTTTAGATTGCTGATTTGGAACAAGGTCGTAAAACTGATAAAACAAGAATGGCACAATTTGAAAAGCAAGAAGTGGCAATTAAACATGCATTGGAAAGCGAGAAAGAAAAATGTTCTGGTCTTTATAAAATCATTGACGAATTGAAAGCAAAGGACAAGGATCGTGATGAATTGGTAAGTAATCGTCTGATGGCAATATATTTTGCTGCCAGTTATACTCCTCTCCATTTAATATATCCTTATTATATGATTAACATATATGTTTTAGATTAAACAAATGAAGGACCAACAGGAATTCGACCAAGCAAAAATTGCTGATTTGGAAAACGAAGCTGAACGTTTGGCTAATGTAAAAGGTGCTTCTAAAGCTAAGAAACCTCAAAAGAGACGAAGCAGCAATGTTGAAGATACGTTGTTCTTATTGGATCAAAACTTAACTTGGGAAGAATATGTGAAGCGTGTTTCAACAATCAAAAGTCTCAACTTTGTTCGTGTTCGAGTTAATAAACCAAATGGTGATGTAGCTTCATTAGAAGAAATCTTGGGAAAAGTCCCTAATATCCAAATGTTTGGATGGTAACTTTTTTGCTTTATGTCTTTCATATTGTATTTATCTTTTATGTTTTCAGTGTAATGGGAAATACGGAATCTATTGCTCTTAATCAAAAAACATTTGTTAATCTCCTCATACGCCTCACTCTCAAAAGTCTGCGAAAGTTTTATTTGGCTGGAATTACGAATGAAACCTTCGATGCTGATTCATTCCTTGATTTCATGAAGGTTGGTGGATAGTTTTCTAAACGTTTATTATTTTACTTTTATCCATTTTTAGAATCATCCAAGGTGTCACTTTATTTTATCGTTTACCATGACTGGTAAGAACAAGTTCAAGGCTATTGCCAAAAAATTGCGGGAAGCTTGTCCATCGTCTGATGTATTAGATATCCAGTTGGAACGACCAAATCACTCTATAATGCTAAAGTAATTGATTCCAAATGGCTTATTTATTATGTTGTATAATGTTCATATTAATGTATCGAATTTATTCTTGTTTTTATATGAAAATAAAATTCGTTGTTGTTTAATTTTTTTGATTGTAAAATGTAGAATTAAAGCTTTTGTATATAACTTTTGCTCTTTTCTTCTTAATGTGTTACGATAAAGAATTGGAAAAAGAGCGAATATGTAACAATTATGTATCCGCTAAAGTTGCTGCGATTCTCCGCAAAAAATAACCATTTAGCACCTTTATTTCGATTTCATCCTTGTTATTTCGATAAAAATAACCATGAAAAAAATATTGTTTTTTGCTTTCACCGCAATTGTTTGACAATAAAAATACGTTAAGCTTTTCACTGAAATATGTAGTTTTATTCAACCGAGAAAGTTTCGCCATGCACGTTTTGTAGCGGATTGCATTACTCATGTGAGAATCGTACAGCTCAAGGTACTTACGATAATTGTTGCAATTGCGGACGCGTTAAAGTTAATTTCGAACCGAATTTTCCCGAACAATTGAAAGCGATGCTTACGCGTGAAGAAGGTACCGATTGGCGTCCATTTCATGATAAAATTAATAAGTATAATACGAGCGTTAGTTTTGCGTATATGAAGGGTGAAATGCGTCAGTTACCTGGCATTTTTCACTATCGCGTTCATGGTGAAGTTATGCATGTTTTACCGAGATACACAGATCCGCTTCCAGGACAACGGCCTGCTTTTGGGCAATTGTGGATTGTGGAAACAAACGATGCTATTGAATACCGATGTCAAGCTCCATTTGCGTCTGATTGTGAACGACGAATTTTTGAATTTTTGCATACTTTGTTGGTTAATGTCAACGAATATGCAAATATTTATCGTATGCTTCACGATATCGAGGATGAAGAGCGTGAAGTAGCGGAAAGAGAAGGACGCACGCCAAAAGTGTACAAAATTCTCTTCAAAAAGACAACGAATAATACCAGCGATACGTATGCGTTACCGACAGTGTCTAATGAAGTAGCGGGTATTTATATTTGCGATGAGAATGGTGACATTCCTTGGAATGATATCCAAGTTCAACGAAAGTGTAACGACGGAGAGCTACCTATGGCTCAACGTATTTCTAAGTATTCGAAGCATTGTGAACCGCTTACGTTTGTGTTGTTTAACCCTTACGGTAGAGGAGACTTTTGGCATTATGATAGGCCAAAGAATCCTTCTAATCCACAAGGCGGAAAACTTACTGCGCTCCAGTATTTTTTGTATAAGTTAGCTTTGCGTACCGAAAATGAAAATGAGCCTTTTAATCCCATCCTTCATGGAGGTAAATTATTGAGCAAATATTTAGTTTGGTCCTTTACAATTGTCGATAATGAGCGTTTAAAGTTTTTGCGATTGAATCAAAAGAAGTTACGAGTTGATACGTATACGGGTCTTACAGACTATTTGCGAAATGTTGGAGAAGCTAACGATTCGTTACCAGGAAAGAAGTTTGTTTTGCCCTCATCGTATACGATGGGACCTCGAAGCCAATCTGAATTTTTGAATGATGCGAATGCGATGTGTCAGAAGCATGGAAAGCCGAGTTTATTTATTACGAAAACGTGTAATCCCGATGATCCCGATATTACGAGACATTTATTCGAGAACCAGAGAGCCTATGACAGACCCGACGTTGTTGATATCGTTTTTAATTACCACGTTAAGCAATTCGTCAAAGAAATGAAAAGTGGTATTTTCGGAAAAGTTAAAGCGTTCCTTTACGTTGTTGAGTTTCAGAAGCGTGGATTACCACATATTCACAGTTTGTGGTGGTTTGAAGAAGAATGGAACGATATTGCGAAAATTAACGATTTCATTTCTGCGGAATTGCCAGATCGAGAAAGTGACCCCGTACTTTACGAACTCGTGGTGAAACATATGCTTCATCGACCTTGCGGAGAATACGATCCGAATGCTATGTGTATGCAGGATGGTACATGTAAACGTCATTTTCCGAAAGCGTTTAGCGAAGAGACAACGTTTGATGAAAATTCGTATCCGACTTACCGAAGGAGAAACGACGGTAAACAAGCTACGGTCAACTTTAAAGGACGACCCTTTGTTCTTGATAATCGTTCCGTTGTTCCGTATAATGCGTATTTATTGAAGCGTTTCGGTTGCCACATCAATATAGAAGTGGTATGCAGTTTGAGAACAGTGAATTATTTGTTCAAGTATTTGTTTAAAGGTCCGGACAGAATTAATATTGAGATTAGTAGCGGACAAGTTAATTACGACGAGATTCAATGTTTCCTTGATGCGAGATATTTAAGCGCTCATGAAGCTTGCTGGAGACTTTACAAGTTCGATATGCATTTTTCGAGTGAAAGTATTGAGAGGCTTCAGGTTCATTTACCTGAGCAACAAACGATTGCGATGGCGGAAGATGCGACGATTGCAGATATGATTCGAGATGCGATGAAAAAATCGAAGTTATTAGCGTTCTTTGATTTAAACCGAAACGCGCCAAACGGAGTTAATCGAAATCTTACGTATACGGAGGTTTGCCACCATTTTACATGGGACGCAAAGAAACGCGAATGGCATACACGTTTGAGAACTACGAAACCGAAATGTCCACGAATGTACGCTGTTAATCCGAAAAACACCGAATTGTTTTATCTTCGAAAGTTACTTACCATTGTTAAAGGTCCGAGAGATTACGAAGATTTACGTAGAGATCCTTACGATCCTAATGCAATCCATGTAACGTTCCGCGAAGCGTGTGTAGCACGAGGATTAGTTGAATCTGATCAAATTTACTACGATGCGTTACATGAAGGAACGTTTTTCAACTTACCAAGAGAATTACGACGTTTATTCGCACGAATCGTTGCTCATTGCGATGTTGAAGCTCCGTTATGGTTATGGAATCAGTTTCGTCATCAGTTAATCTCTGATTTACTTCGAAATCATCGCGGCGATGAAGATCTTGCGGAAAATTTAGCATGGCGTCAAGTTTTACGAATGATTATCAACAATGAGCGATCGCTTGAAGATTATCCAATCCTTCAAATGGTTGCAGAAATTGTTGGTATTGACGACGAAAGCGTTGATGTTACAGCACACCGAATTCGAGGTGATCAAATGAGAGGGACGTTGAATCCTGAACAAGCGAATGCGTATGAAGCGATTATGCAACGAGTCGTTAATCCAGATAATTCTGCGGCCTGTTTTTATATTGATGGCCCAGGAGGTTCAGGAAAAACGTATCTCTTTAATTGTTTATTTTCGAATTTAGTTGCGTCCGATACCGATGTTGTTATTATGGCTTGGAGCGGTATTGCGGCAAGTTTATATGAAACGGGACGAACAGCTCATAACGTATTTAAGCTTGATTTTCCGTTCGACGAAGAAAGTCAATCCGGTGTAGTTTCTTCGGATTCACTTGGACAAGCGTTGCGTAAAGTTAAAGTTATTGTTTGGGATGAAACTCCGATGGCACCACGAAGAGCACTTGAAGTTGTTGATGAGAAGTTACGCGAAATTATGAATAACGACGTTCCATTTGGAGGAAAAATTATCGTTTGCGGAGGAGATTTTCGTCAGTTAGGACCAGTTGTGAAAAACGGTACGCGTAACGATGTTATCCGAAATAGCGTTAAGATGAGTCCGCTTTGGCCGCTTTTCTCGGCGAATAAATACGATTTAATTAGTAACGAAAGAGCCGATAATAATGGAGATGATTTTGCGGAAACGATATTGAGGATTGGAAACGGAAGCGCAAACGATGTTCACGGTAAAGTATCGTTACCCGAAGAGTGTATTACTGAGAGTGATTTAGTTGAGGTTATTTTCGGCGATGTTATAAGGAATAACGATTTAAATGCGTTTGCGTCTAGAGCTATTCTTTCTACGGTTAATGCTGAAGTTGACACGTATAACGAAGCGATTATCGATTTACTTGATAGCGATACCGAAAAGATTTATCAAGCTGTCGATCGAGTTGAAGATAACGTATTTGAGTATAGTCCAGAACATTTCGAAACGTTTAAGCCAAATGGTTTTCCAGCCTACAAGTTACGACTACGAGTGAATGCGGTAATAATGCTTATGCGTAACTTGAACATCCGAGAAGGTTTATGTAACGGAACGCGACTTATTGTTAAGAGACTTGAACGTAACATTATTGTTGCTGAAAAGTTAACCAATCGAAGCGATAATAGCGAAGATAACATCGTAATGATTCCACGAATTACGCTCCTCGACGATTCAAGCGTTTTGAAAATCTACCGCACACAATTTCCGGTTCGAGTTGCGTTCGCTTTAACGATTAATAAAGGACAAGGACAAACGTTCGATTGCGTAGGAGTTGATCTCAGTAAAGGAATTTTCACGCACGGCCATTGTTATGTTGCCCTTTCACGCACTCGTGCATGGGATAAGCTTCATATTAAATTGCCTTCCGACGATGTGAATAGTACGCGAAATATCGTTTACAACGAACTTTTGAACGACGATCCGCTTTCAGTTATGTTGCCAGATGTTCCAGATTATGCTGCTTTAAATCCCGATTGGAACGTTGAGAACAACGTAAATATGGAAGTTGATGAAGAGCAGCGACCTATCGATGACGATAATCAAGTTTTAGAAAATGTTTCCGTTAACGATATCGTCGATTTAGAGTATGAGATTAGCGATGAGTGGAACGATAACGTTGAAATGAATGATATTGATAGCGATTCTAATTAGAATGAAGTTGCGTTTGTTACAGCGATGAGTTGCGTTTTTAGCATGTTTACAAGGTCTTATCAGTAGCAAGTACGAGATGTCATGCCTATTTTATGGGATAAATGTGTGCTTCCTCGGAAGCAAGTATTTGGTGCATTACGCTTAAATCACCTCAGGTGAGCCTCATGCTTAACAAATCGCATTGTTGACATTCTAATACTTGGTAGGATCATACGTAATAATTGCATTAGCGTTGCGTATAATAAGAGATAGGATTTTTTTGACCTTTTTAAAGGGTTTTATTTTCCTTATAAACGAGAAAAGTTGCGTCATGATGTTTTCAGGAGAATGCGACAATAGTAGTTCAAGCAATAAGAGTTTTACGATGAGTTTATGTCAGCGATGAGTTGCGGCTTGACCATATATACAAGGCCATATTAGTAGCAAGTACGAAATGTCATGCCTATTTATGGGATAAATGCGCGCTTCCTCGGATGTAAGTATGAGGTGCTTGCTTAAATCACCTCAGGTGAGCCACATGCTTAACATAGCGCATTGTTGACATTTTAATACCTGGTATAGTTATATGTGTTTATTGCACCTACGTACGAATACGATGGGGTTTCTTTGCCCTTTTAAAGGGTGTTGTTGACCAAAAAACAAACAACTATCCTCCAATATGCTGTGAACCTTGACGAGGTTTGGAGGCTTACTATTGAAGTTATTACTGTTTACAGTAATGCACTTTAATAAACCAATACTCAGCAATTTGTTTGTTATTGTTTATGTTGTTCTAATTGTTTGGATGTAGCGTTTTCTCAATTCATTCATATTGTATTATTTTTTTGTTGTCGTAAATATTTAACGGTTCCGTAGATTTTCTTTTTTATAAAATGATTGTTTTAGTTTGAGGGACTTACCGAAGGTAAGGCCCCAATGTTCTTGTTTATATAATTAATTTTGGCAATAATGGCGTCATCAAATCAAAATGATATTATGGAAAATTTAAAGGAAGCCCTTCAAATCAATCAAACAATTTTCGAAGTAAGTTAATACTTGCTTTTTTTTATATTTGTTTGGAAGGAAAAAGTTTTTATCTTTTTTTTAAATACCAATTTTTTTAGAATCAAAAAGCAAACCACCAACTATTAATTTTCGATGATAATCAGAAGATTTCATTTTTTGGTGGCTGCACTTTCATGTTAAATAAATCAGCTAAACGACTTTCACTTCAACCAAATGTGGAATGTAAGGATTTAAAAAAAATTGATTGAAAAGGGTTATTAAGTAATGGATAATGTTTTTAGATATTGAAACAATAGTTATAAGCTTTAATGAAAAAATCACTCGATTAAAGGTATTTTTTTGTTTTCAAATTTTTTTCATATTCTGAATATTTGGTAATCTTTAATTTTTCAGAAGCTTCTTATTATTAATCAAGCCAATAAAAGACACCTTATTTTGGGTT
Organism: Panagrolaimus kolymaensis; assembly: GCA_028622995.1. Lineage (NCBI taxonomy): Eukaryota > Metazoa > Nematoda > Chromadorea > Rhabditida > Panagrolaimidae > Panagrolaimus > Panagrolaimus kolymaensis. The sequence continues at coordinate 372,169 of JAJQJQ010000071.1, forward strand.
TTCCAAAAAGACGAGAGTCTAAAGAAATTTACGACGATATTTAAAGAAAAAAAGTTTGTTTCATTCCGAAATCTTTTTTCTAATTTAAACTTATTTGTTTGTTTGTTTTAGTCTTCTCAATCAGATGCTCTTGGGCAAGATGAAGAGTTTCTAAAAAAATTTCTTCAGCGTTTGATTGAAGAAATTCAAACGATTGAATTAAAAAAACAGCGGTTGCAAGATTATGCTGATGTTATTTTAAAATCTTTGCCCACAGAAAAGCAAAAAAATTATCAAGCTATTTTCAATGAATTTCAAATGGAAAATATTTTTAAGTTTTCTATCGTCGAGGCCATCATTCCTTTTAATGATAACAATAACAATAATGATAATGAAAATCAAGTAAGATTAATTAATTATTTTTATAGTCGCCAGGAAAAAAAGTAAACGGATTTTTAGAATATCGAAAATAGAAACCATAATGGCGTGAGCAATGACAAAATCATTGAAAGGTAAGTAAGTATCTCCAAAAAAGCTTGGATTTTGGCGTTTTTTTGAAAATATAAATTTAAAAAATTCCAACAATGCCTTTGTATTTGTACATTTATTTTTCGTTAGTGAAATTTGCATATATTTAAACAAAAACTTTCAAGTTTTGGTTGATCGATTATTATATGATTTTTTATTTTGGAAAAATCTATAAAACCCCTTTGATAAAAATATATGAAATAAAGCTCTAAATTTTTCTTTTACTTATATTTTTAGAACATCAAACGCTGAAGTTTTACCTGTAAATCCAACAACTAAAAAGGCTCAATTAAAGCCCAAAAGAAGCAGAAGTGTTACTTTTTCTGAAAACGTTACAATACATCGTTCGAACTCACCTCCGTCCCAAACTTCTGAATCTTCGAAGCATAATAATTTTGAAAATGTAAATGAAACTCGAAATGTTGCCGCTGCACCATCACATTCTTCTGATCATGTAGAACCACAATATCAGCGGCGGCGATCACAACTATCACTAAATATTGATGAGAATGAAAAAATTGTACAACGTGAAAATTTTGAAATAAAGCTTATTTATCGATGGGGCGATCAAAGAAAAACTCTTTTTGTTTATTTGGATGATGACAAAACCATGTATTATGAATATTATCTTCGATCAGCAGGATATATTTGTCCAAAATGTACGCCAAAAAAAACTGTCACAGCTAAAGTTATTTTAAATCGAAATAATGAACCCGATTTTGTTTTATTAAGTAAAATTCAACATATTTGTGAGCCTCAAAAAGTATGTTAAATTCGATTTACTAATAATAAAAATATTGGAAAATAAAATTTATTTTTAGATTCTACAAACTATGGCAAATTTCTTTTCTTCAGATTAATAATGGCAAACATAATCCATAAAAGAAATTAATATTGTGTTTTTTTAAACTCTTTTTGTTGAGTGATACAGTTATTGTTATTGCTATGAACAAACCACTATTAAATTTTAAATATTATTTATATTTTTACTCTATCATAGTTTCCTCGAATTTTAAACATTTTTTTTTCAAAGAGAAATTTTATAACGTTGATTTATTTATAATGCTAGACTTCTTTGATACATCTGATTCAAAATAATTTTGAAGAACAGAACCAAAACGATTGAATATAATAATAATATGACGGGTTTTAGAAAAAATAACTATCGAAACTTTTCAATATATGGCAGTTTTTCGAGGATAATTTCAAGAGAAGCAAAAAATTTGCTTTCGTTAAAAAGTTTAAAGTGGGTGAATTAAATGGTTTAATTAATTTCGATATTTTTCTCAATCATTAAAAATAAATTTTGTTAAAGAAAAATTCAATAAAAATCAAAACAAATACAATAAAATAAGGATGAACCAAAAAACAACATCGTATTTTATTACAAAAATAAAAAAAGTGATTTATTTTTATTTTTAGAGATTACATACATATTCATTTCACTTTAATAATTTTCAATTTGGATGAGCAACTGTCCCGAATTAATTTGGTGATTCATTTTCATTTGCACCAATGTTTTCTTCTGGAGTCTTAGTGGTGGTGTATTTAAATTTTCCATCATCAAAGAGATAATTCTTTAAAAATCCAAATTTTTCATCATTTAATTTTCCTTCATCGTTTTTAGAATATTTGTTTAAAAAATGAATTAAATATGCAGCAGTTTTTTCATTTCCACTTTCTTTAAGCTTTTTAATTTCATCATCCAATTCATTTAAAGGAGTTTTAAGGAACAAAATTTTTTTCGGTCTTTCACTTTTAACAGAATTTTTGATTAGTTTGTTGGAATTTAGTTTTAATTCTTCCACTTTAAATAATGTTTTGTACCATTTTGATAAAACATCCAATTTCTTTCCTGGGGTATTAAATCGAGCTTTTAAATTAGGAAGATTAACAGTTTGGAAAAAATTTAAAATTATTTCTTCGCGTTCAATTTCATTAAATTTTTCATAATCGGATCCCAAAATTTTTCTTTCAAACCAATCTTTTGAATTTCCTTCAATGAATGCTCTATTATGTTTCAACCATGGAATGAATTCCCATGGAGGCATTAAACGTATTTTTTCAATTAATAATTCTTTGTTTTCATAAGGCTTTTTTAATAATTCACAAATTCCTTCGGGACATTTTTTATATTTGCTTAAAACCATTTCAAAAGTATGATAATCCAATTTTGAAAGTTGTTGATAAATAAATTCCATATCTTTTTCATTGATAAAAATGGTTTTAAAAAACAAATTTGGAATTCGATTTGGATTTACTTTTAAAAAATTTGCAAGTTTTTTGCGCACTTCTTTTCCAAAATTTCTTTCATCTTTTGATTCAATATTCCATGGATCCATGGATAAATTTAATTCTTTGGTATGGTTTCTTAAAATATTCCATGCATCTTTAAACTAAAAAAAATATAAAAATTATAATTTTATATTTAAACAAATTTTTGTTTTTTAAACTTACTAATTTAGTTTGAGCGTGTTCGAAAATGTTTTCTATATTTTCTTTGTGGTTTGTATCAAAAATATTTGTAGTAGCAATTTCCTCATCATCACTGATTCCAATAACAACTTCATCAACGCTTTTTTCATTATTGGTTGGCTCTGCTAATTTTTTCGTTTTTAAATAATTAAATTCTTCTTCGTCATCTTCAATTATTATTTCGCTTGGAATTCGTTTTCGCTTTCTTAAAAAAGTTATTTAGCGATAAAAAAAAATAATGAATTTAAATATTGCTTACAATTTTGCTTCATTTTTTTCTGTTCGATTTGGATCGGTAATATTGGTAGCCATGCTTTTTGAAGAATTTTCAACAACAATAGTTTTGTTTAATTTTGTCGAAGAAGAAACTTTTGTTGCTGGCTTAAAAAGCGAATACACTTTTTCTTTTGCGACAGAAGTGGAAGCTGCTGCAATATTATTAGTTGCCTGGGATTTTTTTAAATCAGAAACAATTTCAGCAATTTTAGGATTATATTCTTGATCAATCAAAGGTTTAAAAAATTTTTCATCGAATAATTGTTGTTTGTGGATGGCCGAGATGGTAGTTTCTTGATTGGAAGTCTAAATTTTTTTTTAATTTTGCTATTTTTTTTATGAAAAGTTTTTGGACTAAAAGCCACTGCTGCTATATTACTAACCTTATATTTTCCCACGCAATCCATAATTTTTTTACAAACGGATTCATTTTTGAAAATGATAGAAAAAATAAGAACTTTTTTAAGGGAAAATACACATAAAACATGCTAAAAAAAAGAAGAAGTGTTTTTAATAAACTTTATCAATGATAAAAAAGTTATATGCACATACTTTTTCTTGAATAAATATTGAATCAAATGAAGCTGATATGGGTTTTAAATCTAAAACTTAGAGAAATAAATTAAAGTTCCATTAAATATAGTACTATTGGTTACCTTCATTAATTGGATCAAAAGTTAAATATTTTGATAAAGCATTGACTTTAATATTACAAAATCCTCCATAGCAAAGTTTATGTTCGTCATCGGAAGTTAAGAATTGAGCAGACATTTATTTCACTAATCTAAAAAATAAATACTTTTATGAAGCAATTGTTTTCAATCAAAAGTTTCAAATTGATTTATTTCTTTGCCTAAAAAAATAGGAAAATAAAAGTTCTTATTACTATTTTTTGAACTTTGAAAAACAACTAAAAGTTTTTTTTGTCTTTTTTTTTGAGGGCTATTTTTTGTTTTTCTTGCAACAGAAGATTCTTTTAAGGGCATCCTTCATATTATTATTTCTTCTTTTTTGTTCTTCCAAAAAACTGACCAAATATCCAAAAGGCATATAATCCCTCGGCTCGGCGTTCCAACAGACGGCAGTTGGCAAGGTTGGCAAGTCAAAAAAAAATTTTCTTTGTTAAAACTTGCCGACCAGTTGCCGACTGTTCGAATGCCGAGCCGAGGGAATGTAGCTATTATTTTCTCTTGTCATTCTTAAAAATATCTTGTCAAAATTAGAGAAAGAAATAATCTTTGCCTAAAGATTTTTTATAAATGAATGGAAGATTTATAAAATCAATTGAAATCCACGAAGGTTTTGAAAACAGTTTTTTGAATGCTATATTTGGCTCTTTTTTGTTAATTAAAATTAAATAAATATTTTTTAACTTTGGTTTTCAATTGTTGTTTTTTTACTTTTCGATCACTTTTTTTGCGCTTCCGTTAGATTAATTTGATTTTTTTTCTTTCATTTTGTTGTTTTTTAAAAATATTAATTTTAAAATTTTATTGTAAGTAAACGCAAAAAATAAAAATTGGCTGTGACAATAATGAAAGAATAAATTCAATAAATGATAATAATAAACAATTTTTAAAATAAAAAGTTAAAACTCAACAAGCATCATTTTTTATAAAGGCAAAGTAAAAAAAATTTATTTAAAATAAATGCGAGTTGAGTTTGCACTCGAGAGAAAAAAAAACAAAACATAAAAAAGTGTGTGTGTTTGTTAAATATATAATTAATATAAGTTAGCGTCCCTGGACTTGAGGATCGTATGATTGTCGGTGGTCGTAGAAAAGAAAAATTTGCATACAAAAAAAATAGTGATAAAGCTAATAAATTTATTGGAAAAAATGGGTTAAAATAAAATAGGAAATATAAAAAAAAAATGTTAGGCAGTTTATTTCGAAAGTAAAAAACTATAATAACGATAAAATAAAAAATGATATTTGGAAAAAAACAAAACAAAGAAAAGCTAATAATGTACAAAAAAAATTTTTTATAATAAAATGAGTAAAAAGCAATTGCGGCAAATATAAAATGGCAAGAGCATGAGCACCAGATTTTGAATTGAATATTATTTTATAAAAAAAAGTGAAGGGAGAAGAGATGAATGAATTTATCGTTCAAAACCGCGATTCCACTAAAAAATCAAAAATAAAACCCTTTTCCAAAAAATTAATTTATTTTAAATACTTACATCTCTATTATCAATATTACCCGGAGCATGTTGAGCTGAATCTAATGATTCTAAAGATAATGTAGATTGATTATCTCCTTCAACATTATACATTCTTAATTCATCATATGGGCCAACATTTGGATCAGTTTCTAAATCATTTACAGCTGCATTAAGTCCATCATCGGGTGCTGGCCTGGATTGGGGATAAACTTTAGATCCTCCATTCACATCCAAAGGCATAACGGGTTTTCTGAGATTAGCCAAATTGTGTCGGTTATTATCTGCTTCTCCACCTCCTTCAATTCCATATTGACGAAGAGTATCTCGATTCATTTCTTCTGGACGAACAGGTTCAAATTTAGTATGTCGACGAGCAACAAATGCAATAAGGAAAATGAGGACCAGGAGAAGGCCAATGGCAGTGAGAATAAGGGCGATAGCAGATCGAGTAATTCCAAGGCTTGAAACCGCTGCAGCTGCATCACACATAGCTAAAGTTCCATCTTCTCGAAGAGTCGGTCGGACATTTTCAGGGCAAGTACACATTGGACCTTTCCAGAAATCAACACAAATAAATCCAGCTTGGCAGAAATCACTGCCCAATCGGTCACAAGTCATTTTTTCTGGACATCCTCGAGTTACACCTTTCACATCAGTGATATTTATTTTAGCTTGAGTATTTAATGGAGCTCTTCTTCTTCGAAGATTATTAGCATTTTGAGATCCTTGATTGTATGCTTCTTCATCCATCAATGGAGCATAAGTAAATCGATCCATTCTGAATGTTCCAATACACCCAGTAAAACCATTGCCATTTTGATTACCCAAAAATAAATTAACTAAATTAATATTAAATGGAGTTTGTTTGGGATCGAGAAGTTCAGTTTTAACATTATAATCATCCACCGATAATGAAATTTTAGTTGGATCTCGTTCAAAATGAATCCAATAACTGCTATTATAAATTAATGGCAATCGATCAAGATCCACTTCGGTATTAGAATTAGTTCCATAAGCTTGAAATTCTCCATGTGCTCGTTGTCCAACTACGCTGGTTCGAATATGAGCTTCACCTCTACCAGATTCTCCATAGGCTAATAGAAAACTTTCAGCAGAATTTTGTCCAGGCATAACCAATATTTCCATATCCGTTGTTTTAGATGAAAACATTCCAATATCCGTTATATAACTTATTAAACCATTAGGAGAAAATTGAACCCATTCAATTGGAGTTTGACAATCTTCACCTGAATATCCTGGATCACAAATGCATTTTCGAATTCCATTTGCATTAGCTATGCAATCACCATGATGGCATACGGTCATTTTGCCGACAATATTAGAATCACATGCTCCATTAAATAGTTTACAACCGGGTATGGAATTTTCTGATCGAGCTGGGGAATGAAGGTCATAAAGCTAAAAAATTTAAATATATATAATTTTAAAATCAAATTTATGTCTAAAAACTTACATCATAATTAACTCTCATATTTCTAATGCATCCATTAAAATTATCACTGTTTTGAATAAATTCAGGATAGGCTTGTCCATTAGTCAATGAAGCAACTCCACCAAGTTGTAGAGCACCCATAATATTTAATCTTTCATCATCATCAATGGAGCTAACTTCCATGGCGCATGTGCTATTTGCAGAACTTGCAGATTGAAGGCTTCCACAATTATCAGCAATTAATCGAATCTTTTTGCCTATTTGAGTTAAAGAAACTTCATGCCATTCACCATCATTAAAAACTCCGGGAAGGGTTAATCGAGTTTGAGTAAAACCATTATTAAAACTTAAATCCGCTGTAAGTTGGCCGCCTTGAAGTTGAATGGCAATAAAATCATTATATTCTGCTTGGCCTCGTGATGAATTGGTTTGAGAAATGGGTCCATTATAAAGTAAAATTCCATCAAGCCGTTGAGTCATAAATGAGAATGAAATATTCAACGAAGTGCATGCTGGCATGGGTTTATACCAAGCATATCCATTTCCATCAAATGATCGAGTGGTTCCTTGACATCGAATTCCTTTAAGCATATCATTTCGACATTCACAGAAAGTTCCTGGATATGTATTATGGCATACTCCACCATTATAACAAAGATTGGATTCGCAAGATTGGGGTGGAACAAATACAGGGCAAGTGCAATCATCAAATGCTGTAGCATTTACTCCAACAATAACCGTTTGATTTGCACTTACAACCACGCCATTCTGAAATTATTAAAAATTTAGTAAAAATTTACATAATAGTTGATTTCGAAAAGATTTTTTTAGGTCTAGAAGGGAAAAATTACTTACATAATCAGCTTTGTTAATAGTTCTGCAACCATTATCACAAGTGGTAAACTTGCACATATCAATTCCAGCTGAAACAATGGTAGCTCCAAGAGCTCGTTCAAATTCAATTTGATTTAAAGAAATAATGGAATTCATATTTACTGGATCCAAATATCCATTTGAAGTTCGTCCAAAGAATCGAACATCAATGGCAGAAACATAAGCGGATTGAAGAACCACAACTGATTCCTTAATAGAGAAAATTGTAATATCTGCGTCATCAAGTTTCGAGGAGAGTAAATCTTTAAAAATTTGAAGCCTTGATTCTCCGCCATTTCCTTGAGGGGATTTAAGAAAATCTGTGCCATCTCGAACTCCAGTATTTTGATCAACCAAAATTCGAATTGCACCTTGCTTTTCAAATTCAGTTTGTTTAACTTCAATTACTTGAATATTTACTGTGCCAACAGCCTTTTCATTTCGAACATGATCTTCAACATCCACAATTAATTTATATGAACCTTGAGGTATTCCAGCAGGAAGATGAATTTCACCATTACTATCCACGTCAAATCCTGCATTTGATGGTGAACTTTCACGAAGGGTAAATTGTTTATCTCCTCGATCCCAATCATCTTTATCTGTAACATATACATATCCAATACTTGTGGATGTCATTTGTCCAAGATATGAATATACTGTAATATCCATGCTTCCATCCGTCATTGGATTATCATTCTGCAAAAAAAAAAAAGTAAAGTAAAAAGGTCATTTTTCAGAATTATGCAAATTAAATTTTTTCTTGAAAATCTCTTCAATCCCTCAACAAAACAAAAAAGAAGCGTTGAGTGGTTTTTTTGAGATCGTGGAATCATAAAAAAACACAAAAGCGGCTCTTTCTTCATATTTTTTTGCACAAAAAATAAAGGTCAAGAGTCAATCTTTAACGCAAATTTGCATATCGCTTCAATGAGCGCTTTATTCTTTTTTTGGTTTGCGACAATAGCGGTTTTTTAATGGTCGAGCAAAAAAAGAAGAGAAAAGCTCAAACCAATTTTTGGATTAACAAAAAAAGATTTTTGGTAACGCAGCGGAAAAATGCTTTTGAAAAAAAGCCGAAATCAAAATTATGAGATTGCGAAATTTTTGTTTAATCATCGCTTGCTTTTTCTTTTGCTTTTGCAACGAAAATTCTAACATTTTTTAATTTTCTGATTATTGAAAGCAAAAATCTTACTTGATCACCAACGATGACATAAACGGATCTTTCAACAGATAATCCTCCAGCATCAGTAATAACTACAGGGATTTCAAGTTCTTTTCCAGGTGGAACTTGTTCACGATCAAAAGTTTGTTTGGCTCGTACAATCATGGAACCATTTCCACCATCACCCATTGCATCAAAACTAACATCCAAATATTGGCTCCATTTAAAATCGCTTGCAGCTGACATTTTAAATGGTGGTCCATTAACTCGAGTATCACGATCATATGCACAAATTTCACATGCGGTTTGAGCTTCAGGTGGAGTATTTTCCATAAATATGCATTGGGCTGGTTTAGTGTATGGAATGGGAGCATTATCATTGACATCTTGAAGATAAATTTCAATTAATTGATTTCCAGTATTTCCTGCTTGATCAAAGGCTTCCACGATGAGTTTATATTTATCGATGTCTTCTCGATCAAGACGTTGAGCAACTCGAAGGGCTCCATTTTGATCAATTGAAAATTGACGTTTTGGATCGGATTCTCGATTGATTCGGAATCTAAAAATTAAAAATAATAATTTAGGTAATAGTTTATGAAAAATGGTAATTTTCGTGATGAAACTATGAGTCTCAAAACATGAATTAAATATTTTTTAGTCCCTCTTTTTTTGCTTCTCTCTCTTTCATCCTCCTTTAAAAAAATGCAATAATAATAAAACTCAAAATTAAATTACATTTTAGCTGAGAGAATATTGAAACTATTTTTATTTTCATTTTATTATTTTACCCCAAAAATACATATGTATGTATGCGCAAAAATAATATTCATTCCATTCCCCTTTTGGAATTTTTTTTTTGAATTGCATCCTTCCGTTTTTCTTCCACTTTATGAATTTAATTTTGTCTCTCGTTTGCCTTTCTTCCATTTTCTTTGGGTTAATAGTAAGAAGAAAAAAACTAATATTCGGATTAGGCGATAACTACCAATTACCTAACAAACATTCACTCATTTTCGAGAGACCCAAAAAAATACTCTAATCAAGCTTTCATTCATTCAATGGAGCTAATCTGTGTGGGAATGCTTTCGATTTTTTTTCTTTTTCTCGAGTGAATCAAAGATTATCTAATGAACACCTTTTTTTACCTAATTAATGCCACAAAAAATTCTAGGTCAAACTAAAATTAGTCACTCAGAAAAGAAGAAAAATAGTGTAGTTTTGCATTTTCTTTTAAATGAAAATGAGTTCGATGAAGAGGCTTTCTTAATTTTAACTATTTGCAAAAAAGCAAAGTTTAAAAAAACTGGCAACTGTAACACTTTTTTTTGGTGGCGCCATTAAAATATATTCTCTATTTGCTCCCTCAAAAATGCCAAAAACCTAAATGCAAATATTATACTATCCTTTTTGTTGGCATTCTCAGTTTGCTACAATTTTTTTTTCTCATTCATTCATTTATAAATTGTAAACATAAAAACAATACTAACTTCTTTTTTTTTACACCTGTGTATATATAAATGCTACATATATACATATTTTTCGATCATATCTTTCTCTTCACCCCTCTCTCACGCTATGTATATTTTTATGCAAATATGGGTATTCGAAAAAAGAACAAAAGCATACATATCGCGCAGGAGCAGCAATTTTACCCAAATTTTTTATATTTTATTTTCGCTACCGATACTTTTCTTTCCTTCTCTTCGCTTCCTTTTTTTTTGTTTGGCTCCTCTCTTATTTCTTTTCTATGTTCCGTTCCATTTTCATTGAAAAAAAAAATAAAAGCTCGAAACACCAAAATGAATGAATAACCCTTTTCTCTTTTGCGCTTGCTTTTCCTCTTCCCTTTCCTGGTCAAACATGTAAGTGAATGAGAATGAATAAATTCATTTTTTTTTTGGCACAATGACAAATTTGAAACGAGAGAAGAGAGGTCGAAAAATGGACAAAAGACAGGAGTAATAATAAATTGCGCATCGTTAATTTTTTTTATTTTATTTTAAAAGAGAGCTTATGTCAACAATAAAGAAGCAAGCAGAGAAGAACGGGAAAAACTATAGCAAACTAAAGTAAATTTTTGCAAATGGTATAAATTTTTTTTGGTAATGGATAAAAGCCTTGATTTATTGTTTGTTTTTTTGCAAGTTAGTTTAATTGAGCAAAAAAAATATCGAGATAAAAACAGATTTGCATATTTTAGTTTTTTAAAATCCAGTGGCAAAGATTTTTCATAAAACCAAATTTTTTTTGTGCCCCTCTTTTTTTCAAATCAACATAACTCTCAATTTCTCAAATAAATATTTTTCTAAATCCGTTTCCATTCTATTTTCTCATCGTTTAAAAAAACGTCAAAGAAAGAATCAAAGGAAAAAAACTCCTAAAAAGCTCATTTAACTTTTTTTCTTCTATTTTCTCATTGGGTCTTCTAATCGGTTTTCTTTAAATCTGTTTCTAAACTACTTTTTTTGCCATTATTTTTTTTTCTCTTTAATATCAAAAATAAAAAAATCTCATTCTCTCACACACATAAAAACTGCTTTGGTGCGCATAATCATCATCATCGTTGAAGTGGAAGGCAATTAGAGTTTTCTTTCTTTCTATTTTCTCATAAAGGATATTAGTAGGTAAAAAAGAAATGGACTTTTTTTTTATGGAAAATAAAAATGAATGAGGAAGACAAAAATAAGTAAATGGTTATGGACCTCCAAAAAAAAAAAAAATCCAAGGACGCTTTTTGCTTATATTTTTTTTTTGCTCAGCCGTTTTTGAAAAAGCCGACACAAAAAAAATTGCTGATGCAAATTATTTGTTTCGCTATATTTTTTTTGGATCACTCCTCTCAATTTTTTTGGAAATGAAACCACCAGCTTTTTCTAATGAAAAATAATGGCATCCATTTTTTCCATTGTTGCTAAAGAGCGCCATCGCTTTTTTTTTCTTTGCTTTTATCTATCTCAAAAAAATAGGAAGGAAGGAAACCCTTTTTGGAGAATGAGTGGCTATATTCCCATTCAATGAGACCGATCTTCATTGTTGTCTCGTCGGCATAGGCTTTATGAAATTTGCCGTGTTTTTTCTCTTTTTCCCAAACAAAAAAATTATGTGTCTATCATATATCGGGCGAGATACAATACAATAAAACAATTTTTTTTTCGTTGCTTTGCTTGTTTTTAGCGCACTTTTTTTGGTTGATGGAGAAAAAGTTTACTTTTGGCTGAATTAACTGACTGACCATGCCATGGCAAAAAGAAACGCCGAAAAGAAAGATGCAAAGATTTCCTTTTAAAAAAAGAAGTTAGTCCAAGATAGCGCCCGAACCAAAAACGAACGATCAAGTTACAAAAAAATAATAATTTTTTATCTTTGATTGGAAAAAAAATGGCGAAAGTGTATGTACAAACAACAACACAAAGATTTTTTTAAAAGCAAGAAGCAATCACTTTACTGCAATGATTCATAGATAAAATAAAACATTGCTATGCATGGAAGAAAAGAAGAACACTACTTTTTTTGGGAAACGAAAAAATGCTTAGTCAGAAAAAAATTTTGTTGGCATAAAAAAAGTAATTTTGGTGCTCGTCAAACTTTTATATTTTATTACTTAAAATAGCAATGAATTGCTTAGATTTTAAAATAAAGAAGTTATAAAAAAATAGTTCCGCGGCAAGACCAAAAATATAAAAAAGGTCTTGGAACTAAAGAGACCATACAACTAACCATAATAAAAAATTCTCAACTGCGTCAAAAACCCCAACTTTGAAAAAAAAACTTACGTTAAATTATACGTTGGTGAATCTTTATCTTCAGCTCTAAACGTAGCCAATATTTCACCAATTGGCACATCTTCAGTAATATTTTTAATTAAAAAAACTTGAATATTTCTTGTGGATTTTCCCGAAGCAAAATTCATAAACCTTGATTGTCCTACTCCAACTCCAAAAGGTAAACTTAATTCAGGTTGACAATGACCTGATTCCACCAAAAACATAAATAAAAATAAAATAGAAAATATAAATATTTTTGGTGATGAAAGAGAAAAGAGAGAAGCGTTTTTAAAGGTAAATTTAGAGGGCCCCGCTGATATTCTTTTATTATTTAATATATTTGGTTGAGGGTTAAACAACCTACACAATGATATCATTTTCATCCAAATCGGTTGCAGTAAATTCTGCGATGAGTTCACGACGTTCAACATTTTCGAGGAGTGAAATTTGTTTGGGTCCAATGATTTGTGGAGGTGAGTCGTTGATATCTTCGATTTCGACGCGAATGGTTGTGGTGGCATAGAATTTTCCATCAAAAACTCTGATATCGATGGAGAAGCCATTTCGTTGAGATGGATCTTCATAATCCAATTGCTTAAAATAAATGAAGATTGATTTTCAGCAGGCGGCAGGTTTTGATTCTTGAAGAAAAGGCCCCCTTTGTGAAAATAAAATATTTAAAAACCCCAAAAACGCTTTCTCTCTCTCTTTTTTAACTCTCTTAGTGAAGTAATAATTTCCCGTAATATTCCAACAAATAAAAAAATAAGTGAAATATATTTTCAGAAATATAATAAAGAAGCCGACGGACGTTGAAGAATAAAGCTTTTTCACATAAATATCTTCAAAGCATTTATTTCAATGCCAAATGAAAACTAAAAAAATAGAATAAAAGATAAAGAACTAATAAATAATTTGCTTTAAAAGGGTTTAAAAAAACACGTCGGAGAATAGAGCGCAAAACGACAAAAGCAAAATATGAAGAAGAAAAAAATGCTATAAAAACTAAAGAAAAAAAATAATAATGATAAGGCAGAAAAGAAAGACAGACGACACTGAAAATTGTAGATGAAAAAAAAGTTGTAGAATGTGATTCAAAAAAAAAATAAAAGACGATCAATTTCTTCTTTTTGGTGACTGAGAACCAAGAGAGAAAGTTAAGAAAGCAAATCGGAGGCGTGTGGGGAAATATTATGAGTCATTTTTAAAATTAAAAAAATAGATAAATAGATAACAGCAAAAAAATATATAGGTGTGGAAGATTGAAAAAAGAATGATGCATAAATTAAACTTAAATAGAAATATTTTAATGGATTAGATTAAAAATAAAAATAGATAGCCTTTTTTTGTGAGTAATGGAATTGGAAGCTAATGAGTAAAAAAGAAAGTCTCCACCAAAAATGGACGACAACCTTGGCAATTAAGTGATGGAATACCAAATATTTTTTATTTATGATTTTGGGAAATGCCCTAATCTTATATTTTTGTTTTTCTTGGTAAAAGCTTTCAGAAAAACTAATGGACATTTTTTTAGCAGCAAAACAAATCAAGAAAATCAACGAGTAGTAAAATATTCTAATTTCAAAAACTAATTTTCCACTCCACAAAATTTTTAACTCAAAAATCTTTGAAGAAGAAAAAATTATTTTCTTTTTATAAGTAAAAGATGAGCGTCGGATATTCCAAGGAATTATCGCTATTTTTCTTCACCAGAAAAATAAAAAAATCGAGGTCACGGAAAAAGAAAAAATTGAGAAAGGAAAGAATTTATATTCAAAAAAAAAGAAGGTTTCTGGGAAACTCAACAACGCAGAAAGAAAAAAAATACAACGACAGTGCGCTGCCGCTGCAGGCCGCCACCGCTCATTCACGGCGCGTCGTTCTTGTTGTTATTGGTCGTGGCAATGACCACTACTACGAACAATTATAACTACCACATGGAGAGAGAGGAAGAAAAAAGGGAGAGGTAAAGAAAGATGGGTGCCGATTTCATCGCGAGTATGCCAAACCAAAAAAGGGAAGCATAAAAAAAAGGAAAGGCGGGTTTGGTTATTTTTTGGATGATGCATCTGTCAACAAAACAGCCTAACAATTACACCTGAGTTTTTTGGCAGGAAGATTGAAGATGAGCAGTGCAGTAAGTATGGGTTTGATTTTTAAAAAAGAAGAAAGGAAAAAGGCTATAATTTTAAGATATTTAAAAAAAGAGAAAAGTTAATGATGATGTTATTGCTACTACCTGTTGCTGAGATAGGTTCCCAAAAAAACCATAATATTTTTTTCTAAAAAAGAGACCATCTGTGATTTTTCATTTTAAGCTAGCGAAGACTTCTATTTTTTAAACTTTTTAAAATTCATTTATTTTCTTGAAAACTCATAAAAATAAAACTTATTTTTAATTATTAATTTTTCTTTTCTTTTAATTTCATTTCTATTATCGCAATCGCTTACGCTCCAATTTCCAACTTCCAAAAGAATAGATTTTCATAAATAAGAAAGAAAGAAAGAAAGAAATATGAGGATTAGAATTCATTATTTTAATATATTTTTTAAATTTATCTTCAACAAAAAAAACTTTAATCGTTTTTTAAAATTTTTCTCAAATTTCAACCTTCAAAAAAACTTTGAAAAAAAAATAGAGGGGAATAAAGTCAAATGATTTTAAAGTCACAAAAAAACTGTAAAAAAAGAAAAAAAAATACTATGAAATCGATGATGACCTCGAAGGAGTATCATCAATTTTTTTAAACTATTTTTTGCTCCTCGATAGGTTTAATAAAAACTATTTTTTTGAAGACGAATGAATAAGAAAAAAAGAAAAGTCAAACACGAACAACGAACAACCAGCATAGCAACAACACGCATGGGTTTTTTTAGGAGGATTTTCAAGGCCGATTAGTAGAATCATCTTTTTATTTTTTTGGGTTTAATTTTTTTTTTTGTACAATAAAAAAATAAAGGGAACGAACCATAAAAAAGCCTGTTTTTTTTTTCTAAAGCAAAGCAAGGAAAAAAACGAGAGAAGATACGAACGACGACGACAAAGTCAACTTTTAATTTTTTCTTCTTATTCTTCTTCTTTTTTGCTGTCATCATCTCCCTTGGGTGTTATTCAATTCATTTTTTTTTTGGTTTAGTTTATATGTACATATTCGGGTAAAATCGATTTTTTTTATAAAGAAAAAAGTTTAGTTTTTTTTATTCTTTTTTCGCGCAAATGAAGAAACTGCGTAACATCATTATTGCGTGTCTTTCAAGTGGACAACGGTCAAAAACGAAAATATAAAAAAATAAAGGATGAATAAATAGAGAAGAACGACGAGGCAAAGAGCGAAATAGGAGAGAGATGATGATGAAAAGGAAAGATATATAATATTTTCTTCTTCTCTTTTTTATTTTTTCACTAAAAAGGAATATAATAAAAATATAAAAAAGGACCGCTCGAAAAAAGGCAAGAAGAAAGAAAGTCAAAAAGAAGGAACGTGAGCGAGTGAAAGTCAAAAAAAAAGTCAGTTAGTTAGAGATGGTCAGAACAACAAGAAGAAGCTATCATCTATCTATCTAGCTGTTGCTTGCTTGTTGTAAGGAGTTTCGAACAATATTTTTTTAAGGAAAAATGGAGATGGTGTTGGTTTTTATATTATTTTTTGAATGAATGTCCATCATCAATGTTCCCAAAAAAGCGATCTTTATTGACAGAAAAATCTTTAAGTTAGCATTTAAAAAAGGGTGGTTTAAATTATTACTAAAAACAACGAAAAAAGCAAGGAAAAAGACAGTAACATTATATTTTCCAAAATATTGTAAAAAGTAAGTCACTAACTCGAGGAGAGTAAACAAATCATGACAATAATTTTCAAAATTATGTTACTATTATTTTCTTTAAATACGCTTTAAGCAATTTTAGCAACAGAAAAAGTAGTTCGAAAAGGTATGTTACTTTACAAGGGAGACCTAATGACCACCATAAAAACTAAAATAATAAAAGTAATACAATTTTTAAATTTCAAATTTCTTCAAAAAAATAAGGGCAAAGAGAGAGAGAAATAAATTTTAATGATTCACATACATTTTAAAAATAAAAAAAGCTTCAAGCCAAGGAAAAAAAAGAAGAGAAAATCACGCTCAATTGAGTCACAAAACTAACGGACGACGAAAAATGTAAGGAAGAAAGAAAAAAAAGAGTGACCAAGACCTTTATTTTTATTTTTCAAACAAAAAAAAGAGAATGTTTTCCTTCCACCTTTTGCTCTTTCTTGCTTGCCTTTGCTTTCTTTCGTGCCTGACTGCAAACATTTATTTTCTCAATGCCCTTATAAAAAAACTACAACGAAAACAACGATGGTTATATTTTTTTTCTTTCGTTTGCCTTATTTTCTTTCTTCAAGGTCATCGGACTTGAGTCTCATTCTTCTTCTCCTCCGTCAAGGTGAGCTGGCCCAACCATAAATAGCAAAGGACAGAAGATGAAAAATAAAAATAGGAAGAAAAAAAAGTGAGGGAAAAAAATAAAGTAAGTAAGTAAATGAATGAGTACACATACGCAAACAAAAAGGTGAAGGTTTGAGAGAGAGAGAAAAAATGGACTTCCATCAAAAAAAAAATAATGGACAAGAGAGAGAACAAACAGCTGAGTGAAAGAAATAGAAAATGGATTGGAATGGAATATTGAGACTAATTGCAAAAAATAACAAACACTTGCATTTGCAGTTGCTTTTTTTTTATTCGTTGCTGCCCTGAAGGATGGGAAGTCAAGTTGTGGTCAGTCGTCATCGTCACTAACACTCACTTAAAATAAAACTTGTTTGGGTTTTTTTCTAGCACTGATATTTGTGCAGAGAGATGGAAAGGAAAGCGATTTTTTAGTGAAAAAATATCCTTAAAAACATTTTTTTTTTCTTGCACTCTGAGATAAAATAAAAATGAAAATATCCTTATGGCTGTTACTTTTTTTTTGTTTTTAAAAAGTCAGTCAATAAAGAAAATTATCGAAGCGAAAATAGTAAGTAAGTAGTTAGCGATGGTCAAAAAGTCAAAAAGCATTCGATCAAAATTTTTTTTTCGATTTTCACAAAATTGCCTCTCTTAGAGCGGAAATCTTAATATCAATTAGTTATAAAAAAATGCTCTTCTAAAAATTTGAGCTCACAAATGTCTTCTTG
Organism: Panagrolaimus kolymaensis; assembly: GCA_028622995.1. Classification (NCBI taxonomy): domain Eukaryota; kingdom Metazoa; phylum Nematoda; class Chromadorea; order Rhabditida; family Panagrolaimidae; genus Panagrolaimus; species Panagrolaimus kolymaensis. The sequence goes on from JAJQJQ010000071.1 coordinate 390,017, forward strand.
CTAATTACTCCCAATTAACCCTTCACATGCGAAGCTTCATGAAATTCTAAACTTTCTTCCTTGCATCAAATTACTGTTATTTTCTATTAAAAAATCAAATCACAAATACGAGAATATGAATTTGAATGTGAACAGAAACAATTAATTTTTTTCAATCTCAAAAAAGTAATCCTTTTGTTCGAAAGAAAAAGGAAAAGATGATAGAAAAAAAGTCAGTAAAGGTTAAAGAAAAAAGAAAAATGGAAGAAAAAGAAGATTACTAAAAACGTAAAATCACTCCAGGAGGTCCAATTTCGTATGATCTGTGAGTAGTCACTTGACAGAGAGTCGGAGCAGAAACAGAAAGAATAATCATGACTTTCTGTTGTCGGCATAAATAAAATATCAGGAATAAAAGGGATCAAAAACAGTGGTGGTGGAAATAGATTAACAAAATAGAAAGAAAAAAATGAGAACACAGTTACAAAGAAGAAGGATTGAAGAATAAAATAAGATATATCGAGTAATGGCAGAGTGAATCATCAAATTTCGATGGTTAGGATTTTTTAATAAAGAAATAAAGAAGTTAATATAAAAAACGTAACCAAAGAATATGTTTAGAGAAAAAAAAGAAAAATATTATCAAAACTTAAAAAAATTATGCACGCTGCAAAGAAGTTTTAAGTTTTTTTGTTTTTAATGTTTTTTCAAAAACCTGTAAATATTTGTTTAGTTACTCGCAGCGCAATCATTTTCAATCAAAGGCGGAGTACAAATGGCCAAACGCAACGTGCAATTTGTGGATTTTTTAATTATTTTTTGATAGTTATCGCCATATTTAAAAATCTGGAATGGGTTTAGGAGAAAAGTGTTGAAAGGGCGTTTTTAAGTTAGGTAATTATCTATCTTTTCGTACAAACGAATTTCAATTTCATAAAAAAACAAAAAAATGGTTCTGGACTAACTTTTTTGGTCCACATCTACTCCGCCATGATTACGCTGTGTGCTAGAAAAAAATATAAAAAAATTTGCCTCAGACGCTGAAGTTTTTGATCATAGACTTTTTTTGATACCTTTTAGGATTTACGCACAAAAGTATTCAGCAAAACCCCCAATATCTATCATCGGCGGGGATTCGAACCCAGCTCAAAGAGATCGCAAGAATCTCTTTTACCACTGAACCATGGATCAAACAAAATTTAACATAAGAAAGTTTAAGGTATTAAAAAAGTATTTCAAAGAATTATTTTAGATACTATCATACTATCACTCTCAAAAATTCTAGTCAAAACCACAGCTTAAACTTTCTTAAATTTGTCAAATATTTATATTTTCTAAATTATTCAAAAAGTATCAAAAGTTTTTAAATTAAATTTGGAATTCTATGCAAATATTTTTTTATATCTCTCTAACCTTATTTGTCACTAACATATTTTTTTATACATTCACTCTAAAGCAACAACTACATCAGGTGTATCCATTCATTTCCAAGCGTATTTATATATAAAAAATTACAAAAATAAAGAGTATCAAATTTAAGAAAGCTATTACATACATATATGGATTATAAAAAGTTTTAATTTTTTTATAAAAGGAAAAAAACAAGCAAAGGACTAAAAAGTTTTTAAGAAAAAAAGAAGAAAGAAATAAAAGTTTTTTTTGGTAATTTGAAACTTTCATAAAAATGGATGCAGAAAAAAAGAAAATAAATTCTAAAAAGTAAAAATAGCTTTTTTTAATAAAAGTGAAAGAGATGTGGTAAAAAATTGATAGGGAATTGAAGAGGGCTTATAAATTTTTTTGGAGTCATGTAAAACTTTATTTAATATTTTAATAATCCAAATAAGTTCTCACTGCGAAAATTGCCTCTATACAAAAAATTAAAAATGTTAAAATTTACTAATTCTTAGAGTCTAAAATAATTTTCTATTTTCTTAAAAGCTAAATATTTTTGTTTAAAGCATGAATGGCTTTTTTCACACCTTTTTTTGAAAAAAAAACTATAATTAGCGCATTTTTAACTCAAACACTTTTGTGGAATTATTTAAAGCACATTCACAAAAAAAGAAGAAGGTGTTGCTTGCTTGCAGATGCAGCTGCTTCAATGACAACAAAAGCACAAGAAAAAGAAACAAAAGCAAAGAGTATTTATTCCCAAAACAAAGAACAAAAAAAAGAAAATGAGAGAGAGTCGAGTCAGTAAAAAAATTATTTTCAAAATGCCTGCGCAATTTTTCGAGGTTTGAGTTTAACAAAGGGAATTCATTGATTTTGGTTTCATTTCAGTTTGAACCTTTCGAGAGGAAAAAAATATCGGTAGATCAAAAAAATGCCGTTGAAGCCATAAATATTTTTAAACGGTTGTAAACCTTTCAAAAATGTTTTAAATGAAAACGAGAAAATCAGCAAGTAGGAGATAGTGAGTAAGAAGCTCAAGAAAAAAAAAAGGAAAAGTGAGTGGTGAATGACCGTTCTTTTTTCCCAAATAAAAAAATAATCAACCGCCGACTCAAAAGTGGGAGTTTGACGGTGTAAGCGAAGGTGTTGGTAGTGGTCGCAGGTTCGAAGGCTATAGTGTTGAAACAAGCATAAATGAAATGGGAAAGGCGAGACTAGTCAAGCGATGATGCATGCATGTTTTTGGTTGTTTTTGTAAAAAGCTCGCGATTTTTCTTCTTCACATTCTCCAACAACCAAAAAAAAACATGCAGAAAACGAACAACGAAAGCAAAAAGAAAGTGTCCCTTCCTTCACCTTTGCTTATTTCCTTTCTTTAAAGAAAAATAAATGTGAATCATGAATTTTTTCATGTTTTTTTTATAATCCTAAAATCTAAAAGCTTTAAAGCTTTTCCTTTCTCAATTTTTCAAACTTTTTTTTGAAGCTTTCATTTAAAAACAAAAAACTATCAAATGATTTTTTTTATTGTAAAATAGTTGTTTATCGCCTTTAGGTGTCATAAAATAAAAAAGAAATAAAGAATGAAATCGTAGAATCGAACGAAAAACGATAAACGTCAAGGTCAGAAAACAAAACAATCTCTTAAGACTTTTAAAAAAATGATTCACAATTTCTTCTTCTTCTTCGATTTTACAATAATAAAAATAAAAAAGTGTGTAAATACATGAAAGATTTTTTGATTTGATTTTGACACGGGAGAAAAATATGTAAATATGTATGTGTTTGAGAAGATTGAGATTGTAAAAGGAAACCTTTTATTATTATTTTTGTTTTTGTGAATGAATGTAAAAAAAGGTAAAAGAGAAATAAAATGAAGATTATTGCTACCGGAAATTTGAGAAATATAAAAATTTATGGTTTAATAAAAAAAAATTTTATATGGCAGAAATTTGAGTGAGTCTTAGAATGAAAACTATTTTTGAGATAAAAACATTAAGAAATTATCCAAAAATGTTTACTTCATTTTTTTAGCTATCTTGCATCAAATCCAAAAGTGAGGTCAAAGTCAAAACCCACAGAAAAAAAAACTATTGCATTTTTTTCTCTCCATTTTTTTAAAGGTAAATCACAAAAGCAAACATATATAGCCGACCCGTTAATTTTTTTTTTCACTCAAATAATGTTGATCCTCTACTCTCCTTTCTCTATGGTTTGAATTATAAAAATGCACAGGGAAAAATAAGAAGAAAAAAAATGTTTGAACAAGAGGACAAGAAAAATATATGAGGTGACCAACAACAACAGTCAGGTCAAACACTAAACAAAAGAAGAAGAAAAAAAGTCAAATAAAAAGTGAGAAGGAATTAGAATTAGAAAATCGTAGTTTTTTTTGGCAAAAAAAAATATACTAAAATACTAAGAAAATTTTCAATTGCATTCCAATGTTTATTAGTTATTTTGTGCCAAAGACAAAAAAAAATATTTTTCTCACAAGTTTATGTTTTCCGTTATTTTTTTTATTTTTATTTTAAGACATAAAGAAAAAAACCGGCACTTTTGCTTTCACCCTTTTGTGGACTGGACTTCTTCCAGCCAAAAAGAAAAAAAGAACTAGCATCTTTAAAAAAATGAAGGAGGCAAGCAAGAACAAAAACTTTCTTTTGGCGAAGACAAACGAGTCCAAAAAAATCTAACACGTCAAAACAACGACGAGCATTTTTTTGTTAGCGCAAAAAATAAAAAGTTTTTTTCTTAACAAAAAAAAACTTAACATAGTGGTGCTTCTTCTTCGTCTTTAAGATGGATGGTCCAAAGACAAGAGGAAGAAGAAGACGAAGACAACAAAAAAAACCTCTATACTTCTTGTTCTTTTTTTTGAGGATGGTGCCATCCGCCATTGCCTTCAACTATCCATCCATGCTTGTAGTTTTTTGAGTCTTGAGGCGAGAAGAAATAAATTGTCAACACTTGTTTTTTTTTATTTTTAGAGACCTGCGAGTAAAAAAAATATGAAAGAGAAAGGAATGAGTTAAAGTTAGTTTTTGAATGCTAGAAAAGATTATGCTTCTTTTTTTTACGAGAGTGGGGTTCTTGTTTATTTGGACAATGGTCAAATAATACAAGTCCATAAAAATAAAATCAAAAGCAACAAAAAAGCGGCTTCCGTTGACGCGGGCTGCTTTCATTTAATCCAAAAGCTTTGAAAAAGTCTTTGCCACGGAATAAAAAAAAATGCATCGGCCAAAAAACTATTACCGAATTAAGTTTTCTTTTTTTTTTATTCCTCGTAAAAAAGTCAACGGCTTTTTTTTTGTTGCTAAAAGCAAAAAAAAGTTGCCAATTTTCGCACTTTTTCTTTTCGTTTTTTAAGAAAAGACAGAAGGCGAAGAAGAAAAAGAAAAGTTGAAAGACAAACGATTTTTTAAATGCCCAAGTCTAAGTATAGGAAGACTTCCACGTCGGCGTCCATTTTTATTTTTTTTTTTACATGAAATTTTTCTTTTATTTTATAGCATAAAAAATGTCCGAGACTATAGTCATCCACTATTAAAAAGTGGCTACTATATAAAGATTAAGAATGGCTTCAAGGTAGAAAGTAAAAAAAGGACAACATAAAAGATGAATTGGTTGAATTAACTAATAATTTTCCAGCAAATTTAAGTAAATTTTGGGGCTAAAACTGCTCCAAAAAAACCTTTACAATTGAAAAAGAATAAAAAATTAGATCCAATCGTTCTTCCTCCAAAAAAAATTCTTTTTTCTTCCTATTTTTTTAATTTTCAAAAAGGCTAGTTTCATAAAAAGAAAAAAATTCAATCAATTTTTTTTCTAACTCTTCCAACAATTTTCAAGGATAGAATACAAAAACTAAACAAAACAACGAAAAACGAGGAAAGGTCGTTTGAAGAATCGAGCAGCAACAATAAAACATGAAAAAAAAAATAAAAGAAATTTTCCTTCGTTCAGTATCCGAAAAAAAAATTTCAATCAAAAAAATCAAAAAGTGGTCATTTCGAGGTTCGATAGTTTTCAATTTTCCTCCTGTCGCGCGCTCATCGACTATGTAGCGAAAAAAAAGAGAAAAAAAGAGAGATATCAATTTTTTGTTTGCGGTCATTTTTATCCTTCATTCAACGAAGAAAAAAAACCATTGAATCCATTTTTTTTTTCTCTCCTTGATTCAATCGGTTCCGGTCATTGCAAAGCTGCTGCTTTTTTTTCTTTTCATTTTTTCCTCAGTTTCAATTTTTTTTTGTAAAATAAAAAAATAATTTTCAAGAGCTTTTTTCCTCCTTCTTTTTTTTCCATTGTTTTTTTTCTTTTGATTTAAAAGAATATGGAGAAAAATTTTAAGTGGTTTTTAAAAAAATAAAAAATGCTTTTTTATTTTTAGGAGAAGCTTAAAAAAATTTTCTTTCTGCTTACGGCTTTTAGCTATTTATTTTTACTATAACGAAAACATTAGTTTTTGAAGTAAAAAGTGTACAGAAAAAAAGTGGTGGCATAATTAAGAAAGCTTTGGTAACAAAAAAATATATTGAAATTTTTTGCTTTGAAACTAGAAAAGTTTTCAAATTTTTAAATCCCAAAAATCTCAACGATTCTTCTCCATTTAAATTTTTCTTAAATTTTTAGTCATCTCATTCTCAAAGTTTCCAAGAAGAAAAAAAATATTCATAATTTATGCTAATTTTCCAGCAACCATAAAAGACTGGATTTTTTACTCTCTCTCTATTTTTCCGTCAAAGTTGAAAATCAACTACTTCCCACGCTTTTTAAAATAAATTTGTATTTATGTAACCACCAACAAAAAAAAGCATTACCATTTTTCATCAAAGGAAGAAAAAAATTGAAAAAAGAAAAATATAAAGTGTTTCCCAGGGAGATATAATATATCCCTCTTTTTTTAGTTTTATTCCATTTGAAAAAGAAATATTCAGGAAAAAAGCTACCAACGAAAAAGTAAGTGCTACTGGAAGCTTCAAAAGGAAGAGGAAGAAGCAGGAGGCTAAAAAAATGAAGGAAGACTTGTTTTTTTTTTGGTAATACAAAATAATGACCACCTGGAAAGATGCTTTTGGTTACTCTTTGCTTTTATATAAGTAAATTGTTTTTTTTATTGGCTTTTCCTAGATGATTTTTTTTTGTTGTCGGTCAAACCCACAAAAAATCCCATTAAGCCTCAAAGGTGGAAAAGGAAGGTGACTGGCACGAAAGTAATAAAGGTCTAAAAAATTGCTGTGGAAAAATGTGAAATTTTAATGAAGTCAAAAAAATAAGTGTGGCAGCAGCGGCTATTGTTGTTGAACACAAAATTGAGAAAGAATAAGGTCAAGATTTGGAGTAAATTCCTCTTCCTCGTTAAATTAAATGAAGTTTTTTATGAGAAATTAAAAGCAAAGCATTATGCTGCAATTAAAAAAAAGAAGGTGTTAATGATGAAACGAGTGTCCGCCTGAGAAATGATGCCGTTGAAAGGTACAAAGACAATAAAAAAATTTGAGAAACATATAAATCAGCAATAAATTTGGAACAATTAATGTCAGTAAAAGCCATAAAACTTTTTTTGATTTTTATGGTCGAGAAATAAGACGGTCAGCTTTAGTTTTGTGCCGCAACGAAATTTATTAAACTTAATCATTTTTAACTTCAAAATTTCTTAACCAAAATGAAAAAACTTCCTCGGTGTATTTAAAATTATAATAAAAAAAGTATAGTTAAATGGCTTTAGTTAAAAATTCAGGTAAACAAAATTCGAAGTTCGAACTCAAAGAATTTTGTAAATTTTTCATTCCAAAGCAGTCATCAAAGAAAACTTTCCAAACCCTAGATGGCATAAATTAAAAACAAAAATCTTATTTTCGTTCCCATTCTGTCGCCCTCAAGTTTATGTATGCTTATTAGCTAAATAAGCATCCTTCGAATTTTCCCTTTAAGCTTTCATTCATTTTTCTTATATATTTACTCCTTCCAAACTCACTAACTAAAAATTTAGCAAGGAAGCAAACGTTCCGGAATCTCTCTCGCTCCTCTTCTCTCATTTTTTATTTGGTCCAAATAAATTTATGAAAACGCAGCAGCAGCAGCAAAAGTGACCAATGTCCACTCCCTTCTTCTTGCATTTTTGCTTGCTGCTTCCGGTTGCACTCTCATTTTTTCTTTTCTAAGTTGCGCACTTTGGGAAGAAAGTCAAAATTCAAGACGACTTTTTATTTTTCTCAAAAAGGTCGTTGTTCGTTCGTCGCTAAAGGGCAGGGCACTTGACGACAAACAACAACAAACATTTGATATTTGTAACTAAAAACAAAATTTGGTATGTCTTTTTTGCTTTTCAAATAAAAAAATTTGTAACAATTTTTGATTTGGTTTTTGGTAGTGAAACAACTGTCTTCTTTGAACTCTCGAGAAGTAAGTTGATGATGATGAGCAAATTGATGGAAGGAAGGAAAAAGGCGTTAAATGACCATCATCACAACAGCCAACAACAGCAGGGGCGCAAAATGCAAAAAAAAAGTGTGATGATGCTCCTCTCGATGAGGAACTGTTCATGCCAATCAAGCTTGATGGTCAATTGCGTAATCTTGAGGGTGGTGGAAGAAGAAATGTGTCATTCATTCATTCAGGAAAATAAAAAATGAAGTGCTATTAACTAATGATTTAAGACAAATGACAAGGCTAATGGAAGAGGGTAATGAATGTGAAAATGTTGTAAAAAAAATTTGTGCAATAAAAAAAAGAAAAAAGTGTAAAATGACCTAAGCATTTTTGTCTTAAAAATAAATGTAATGAAAATTTAGTTTAAAATTAACTAAAATTGAAACCAAATATAAAAAAGGTATAAGGAACAAAGGTCTTGAAGGCCGATTTACTACCACCAAATTCCAAGAAAAAAATGCTTAAGCTACTTTTCTATTTTTTTAAGCCAATAAATACTCTAAAAAAACTATCTCCAACAAATTATTTTTATTTTCTTACCCATAAATTCATAGGCTCATGCATACTTGTACTTGTCATAAGTATGTATTACCTCCTTCAAGCTATGCAGCAAAAAAAAGTGAATTAGTTTTATTACTTTTCAAAAAAAAAATATAATAAAAATAGATGAAAGTGAATTGGAGACTTGGACAAAAGAAAGAAAGGAGAGCAGCAGCAACAAGTATATTTTATTAAGATCAAAACAAGCTTGCTTTTGCTTTGCTGCGCATAAGTGGATTAAAAGGCAAAAAAAAAGAAATACGAAAGAAAAAAAAGCATGTGTTAGTTTTTTTTGTTCTTACATTCCATTACACTTTTTGGAAATCGGAAAAAGAGAGAGAGAGTTTAGGGGAAATTGATCATCATAAAAATTATTATTAATGTCAGGAAAAAAAGAATGAATTATTTGATGAAAGAAAAATATCCAAAAAAAAATTGCGCTAATAAATCAAGCTTTTGCCAAATATCAAATGCCGACGGGAAATAAAAGAAAGAAAGAAAAGAAACAATCATATCTTTTATATTTTTTTGAAAGGCGCGTTCGTCGATGACAACAAAAGAATAAAACAATAATAATAATAAAGATTATGACAAGAATGGATGGATGGATGTCTAGAAGACGACAAAAAGAAACACAGCTGTTTAGAAGAAAAAAAGAACGGAAATATTTTTAGAACTTGCAAGATTTGGCTTTTTTTAATTAAGAAATTAAATGATAATATTTTTTTGTAATGGTTACAAAATTCCTTAAAAAAGTTTTATTTTTTATGGAAATTTTTCTCTCGTGAAGTTGCTGCTACGATTATGGATTGGCAAAAAAATAAATAAGCGTGTCAAAAAGCAAGCGCAGCCCTTATGACACCTGCTTGTGCTTGTGTTTATGAGAAAAAGAGAGGCAAAACTTTTTTTGGCATCATTTTTCGGCACTCATACTACCAACAACAAAAAAATTGAGAAAGAAAAGTGTTTATTTTTATCGTTCATTGCACATACCCACATTTTTGAATTTTTGCATTTTTCTTTCCTGAAAAAATAGATTCAGAAGAAAGGAAAAAAGGAAGAAAAAAGTTTTTAAAAATAAAAGCAAGCAGCCACAATAGCAAAAGCAATGGCTACTACTACCACCTCGCGCCACTTATATAATAAAATATGCTATAAGTGGTTGGGATGGTGGTAGCCAATGCATGAATCTAATATTCATATTCCACCAAGCTTCTCAAGTATCATTTTTTTCTTTTCCTGTCGTCTTTAATTTTTTTTTCTTTAAAAAGGATATAATCAGGGCTGTCAAATCGCATCGCAAAATGTCGACGCAATCGCAGCAGCGACGCATTTTTCATTTTCGCAGCTGCGATGCGATGCGAAAAATTCAAAAAAAATGAAATCGCTGCTGCGACTTCAGCGATGTTGTCGCAGTTTGCAAATGCGACGCTTTTTTTACGTGTCTTTTTTGAAATGCGATCGCAGCTGCGATGCGATTGAAAGCGTCGCATATGAAATGCGATGAAAATCGCGCAAGCTGCTGCGAATCGCTGAAGTCGCAGTACACTTTTTCTTGCGTCGCATGCGAAAAATAGTGATTTGACAGCCCTGGATATAATATGGCTTTGATCGAAAAAGATGAAGCTTGTTTTGATATAACTAGTTTGATTTTAATCTCGAAAAATGAATTAATAAAAAAATGGATTAAATACTTTTAAAAATAGCGATTTCGAGAAGCAACTAACAAAATAGCTGGTAGGGAGAAAAAAAGGCTATCGATGCCGATTTATAAAATTTTTAAATAGATTTTTTCTTTGCCGATGAAAAGAATTTTTTTTGTAAAAAAAACATTTAAAAAATTGATTTGTAATTTCCGTAAAAAAATATAAAGCTTTCACGTCTGCTGCCGCTTCCGAAAAACAACAACAATGGTTGCTTGCTTTTTGAATTTAAAAAATTGCAGAAAAAAAACAAATTTCTTCTGATTTTTTCAAACACAATTAAAAAAGCTAACAAACAACGACAGACTGACCATTGTTTTGTTGTTTGTTACTTTTTTTGACTATAAAATAAAAGAGGAGAAAAAAATTGAATTACATAGAAATTTATTTTTATTGTTGTTGAGTAAATTTTTAAGCACCCTTGATTTTGACTTTTTTTTGGCGGACAACGATGGAGGTCAGTCAAATTGAGGGAAACAAGGTAATGCAAAATTGAATGCTTTTTTGGTATTTGGTCTACATATTTGAGAAGAGAAAATACAAAATAAAGCAAAAAAATTTAATTAGACTAATTTCGGAAGCAAGCAACCACTATAAATTAAATAAATTTAAGGGGATAGAGTTTTAAAACGATGAAGCACAAAACAGTTTTGTTGCTTTTGAAATAACCTTTTTTTGGGAGAATAAAAGGTTAAAAATTAAATTGAGAAATAAATGCGTTTATAAATTTTAGTTAAAAATAAAAAAAAAGGTTAAAAGCAGACGTAAACAGTTAAATATGTTAGTCGTCTGTCGATCATCGCAAAAATAATAAGCATCAAAAAATATGTTATGGAAACCGGAAATAAAGGTGATTCAGAGAGATCATAGTGCAAAAAGACATGAAAAATAAAGCGAAACAAAAAGATGCTTTGATAAACATGATAAAAAGTGACAGTAATTTTATTTTAAAAATAATTTCGAAAATTAAGTTACTATCATAAAATTTATCAAAAATTGCAAAAAAAAATTGAATCCCCTCAAATTACTATTTTGTTATAAAGTATTTAACCATAAAGCCGTCGTTCTCTTCTTTATCTGTTGCCTTCCATTATATTTTTTGAAACGATTTCTTTCTTCTTCAAAGTAAAAATTTTTTTTTCTGAATGAAAAAAACAATATTGTTTTCAACTTTATTTTTTACGCTTAAAAAAGTTTTCTTTTTTTTTTATTGTTGTCGGAATGAGTCAAAGAAAAATGAATGCGCAGAAGAGAAGAAGAAGTAGGGAAGAAAGAAAGAAAAAAATGACCACACTTAAAAGCAGCCATTTATCAAAAAATGAAGTGGAAAAAAAATTGAAAAAGATGCAACAAGAAAAAAAACATGGAAGTTGGTTTCCAAAAGTGAGTTTTTTGAAGAAAAACAAAAAGTTGGTTGAAAAATCTTTTGTCAATTTTTTTTCTTTTCCTTTTTTGTCTTCAAAATTTCTTGTCATATATAGTAGTGTTCATATAAAATAGCGGCTATTTTGACAAATTTTTGAAGAGCGAAAGGAAAAAGGAAGAAATGCTTGCAAAAAGTTATCAAGAAAGATCGTCTCCCCAAACCCCAAAAGTGAGCATCGATGACTCCCTTGAGACAAAGGGTCATTTTCATTGGTGTGGTGGCGGAGGATGGCGGGGTATTTGTTTGTAGTAGTAGTAGTAAAAAAAATGAAGCTTTTTTTAAAATGTTTTGAATTTTGAAAGTTTTCAAAGAATGTATGTAAAAAAAGTTGAGATTAGTGGGAGAAAAGTGGAAGTAGCAGAAATGAATAATAACATGTATTAATCGAATAATAGTAAGTACAGAGTGAACCATCAAATCTCGATGTTTTTGGCATTTGAATTAAAAATATGAAAGATATTATAAGGAGGTTAATCTAAAAATGCTTATTTGAAGCAAAGAATTTGCAAGCAAAAGTATAATAGAAATGTTAGGAAATTTTATTTGGACAAAGAGTCAAAAAGTGATAACATTTTCTGCCTTTTTAACTTTTTTTCTATGTTTCATATTGAAAATTTTAGCATAAAAAAATTTAAAAAATTTGCCTCAGACGCTAAAGTTTTTGATCATAGACTTTTTTGATACCTTTTAGGATTTACGCACAAAAGTATTCAGCAAAAATGCACAATATCTATCATCGGCGTGGATTCGAACCCGGCTCAAACAGATTGCAAGAATCTCTTTTACCACTGAGCCATGGATCAAACAAAGTCTACCAAGAAAAATTTGAACTAAATCACTTCAGAGAATTCTTACTAACCTTAAATAATCCAAGTTTGTATGTTTGAATACAAAAAATGCGAGAAAAAGATCCAAGAAAAAAGTGAATTGACAGTATCTCAAAGTTTATGAATATTGTTATAAAATTGTTACTATCATAGTACAATATTTTAACGGAAATTTAGTTTCATATTTTTTTTGTTTTCAAAATTTATTACAATCTGGATAATTTCTAAGCGATGACTATTATTTTACAGAAATACATGAGAGCAAGCAAACAACTGACCAAAAAATAAGAAAACAAAAAAAGTGATGACTAAAAACAAGCATTCGTTTGTTCGATCTCTCTTACATTTTTTGTTTTCTTCTTCTTCGATGATTTAATTCTAGAAACGTCGTGATTTTGTTTTTTGAAGAAGGAAAATAGAAGCAATGGTTTTTTTATAATGAATCACGGCGTTTGTACAAAAAAAGAAAGAAATTTGTTTTCAATGTTCATCAAAGATTGGACGTAAAAATAAAATGGACAGGAAAAAAAATAAACATTTATCATATTTCTTATTATTATTTTTTTTGTATAAAAAATCCGCTTTCTTACTTGGCTTTTGAGAAGACAAGGAAAACGAGAAAATGAATGTGACAGAGATTAAAAGCAGTGAAGCAAGTGGAAAGAAAAAGAAAATTATGGACTTTCAAGTTTTTGAGAAAAGAAAATTACAAAAAAGAACAGAGCGTTTTTGATGTAAAAAATAAATCTGGATCTTCTTGTTTTTTTTCTTCATTATTCTTAAAAGGATAAAGACAGAAAATCTAGTCGATCAATCTTTCATTTTTTCAAGAAAGAAAAACGATTATCTTTGAGTTGAAAGAAAGCAACGTTGCGAAAATTAAATTAAAACATAGCAACTTTTTTTAATCGAAATATGAAGAAAAAAATATAAGAAAAAATAAAAAATTAATTAGACCTTTTTAAAACAGAAATAGAGAAAAAATATATTTGGAACATTACGGAAGAATTATTACTTCTTTAGAGTTTTGAGAGAAAGCGTTTATTTTTATTTTTTACCCCATAGAAAAAAGTAAAAACAAAAACCAACCTTTTTAATTCTCAAAACACCGATACTTCCGCCGGTGGAACCTGGTTCAGTGGTCATGTAAAAATATTCATTGGATTTATCAACCAATTCGTAAGTGAAAACGTTATCCCTAAAATTTTATTTTTCTTTTAGAAAAAATTATAACAAAAATAAGAAAATTCGTAGTAACTTTTTTATCCCAATAATTCATAGTTTTTGATTACTGTCTTTTCATTCAAAATTTTAACTAACTACTAACCTGGCTTCATTATCTTTATCCAATGCTGCAACAGAAAACACGGCTTCCCCAGGCAATAAAGTTTCTGGAGTTAAAACTTCATATAAATTTTTTTCAAAATATGGTTCATTATCATTTACATCCGCCACGGTAATCGTGACATTACTTGATCCATCTTTGGGTGGTATGCCTTTATCTGTGGCTTGAACTTCAATCGTGAATTGTCTTTCAAAAAGTATTTCACGATCTAATCGTCGCATAGCAAAAATTTTTCCATTTGATTTATCTATTCTAAAAACAGGCTGATTTTCAATTTCTTTATTCACAGAAATTGAATATTCAAGTTGGGCATTGAGAGTGGAAGGATCGTCATAATCTACAGCGGTGGCCGTCATAACATAAGTTCCTTCATTTCCAGGTTCACGATTTTCATCAATATTTCCAAACATTTCAGATGGGAAAATTGGGGCATTATCATTTATATCTTTGAGAATTACATGGACATCTGCATATCCAATTAAACCCTTTCCATCATCATCGACAGTTTGAACAATAAATTTCCATGCTGGAACTCCATTAGGCAAATCTCGATTTAAGGGTTTTATAACATCTATGTGGCCATAAATATGATCAATCGTGAAATAATCTCCAACTCCCTGGCCTTCAAGTCGATATATAATTTTTTCACTTGCTTCATCTTTATCTGAATCAAAGGCTTTAACTGTAAATAATCGCTTTGGAACCTCTTCATCTTCTTCCTCGATGGTTATGGAATAAAGAGATCGTTCAAATTGAGGGGCATTATCATTTACATCTTCAATATAAATATATATTGAAGTTGTGGTATTATGTTTTCCATCGGTAACGGTCAATAATAAATGATAAACATTTTGTTGTTCATAATCCAATGATTCTTTAACAAATACCACGCCACTATCAGTTTTAACCGCAAATGGAATTCTCCCGCCATCGGGTGAATGTAAATCGTAGCGAAGGGTTGAATCTAAAAAAATATTGCCGAAAATTTAATAAATTTGGCCTCTAAAATTTAAAATAAACTTACGCCGATCAAGATCTTGAGCTTTAACGGTTATAACATCAGTATAAATTTCAGCATTTTCTTTTATTCTTCCTTCATAGCGCTTTTCAGTAAAATATGGTGGATTATCATTTATATCTCCAATAAATATTTGAACTTTTACAATATCTAAAAAATATTGGGGAAATCATTTTTGCTTATTTTTTATATTTTGATGAAAACATTTTCAAAAATCTGATAGTTATGAGAATTTTATATTTTTGGAATTTGCTATTTTTTTGCTAAAATCCGAGATAAATGCAAATATTTATTAAGCGATAATTAATATTTCTGGGAATTTTAATAAAGCTAATTTTTATTTCTTTCAAAAAATATAAGCTTTTTAAAATTAAAATATTACCTTTGTTAGTTCCAGTTGCGCCGGGCAAGCTGGATTGCATGCTATCCATAGCTTCGACATCAAAAATAAATGAATCTTGAGCTTCTCGATCAAATTTATCCAATGGAAAAATTCCACCCGTAATTTCATCCACTCGAAAATATTTCCATGCATTTGAATTTGAATCTTGAACAATAGCATAACGGATTTCACTTTGAAGTCCTTGAGCATCTGCATCTTCTGCTTTTACGGTGGTTATGGGTTTTCCACCAAATTTTTCCATATATTCTATTGGGAGTTGTTCTTCATCGATGGTGCCTGTGAATCTATCAACAGTGAATCGAGGAATGTTATCATTTTTATCTTTAATTATTACAGTAAATTGTTTAACCGTGGAAACTTGAGATCTAACATCTGTGGCTGCAATGGTTAAAGTATAATTTGAAGTTTCTTCATAATCGAGTGGTTCCATATTTCGAATTACAACCCAATCATTTCCAGATTCTTTGATTTGAAATTCTCTGAATTTTTGTTTATAATTTGTTCCAAGTTTTACGCCATTTGTCATTTTATATGAAATTTGTGATTTTTGATTTGCACTGCTCGCCCGACATTTAAAAAGTTCCGTGTAAACTGGAATATCTTCTTCGACAGCTATAGATTGTTTACATGATGGAGAACTTTGCCATATAGGTGCATTTTGAGCTTGTTCATGAACCACCACAATCACTTGAACCAATGATTGCCTTGATTCGGGTTTTCCATTATCGGAAGCCAAAACATTAAACATAAATCGTTTTCGATCTTGAGGAATTGATTTGACAAGGGTTATTTCTCCGGAAGATGGAGTTGTTAGAGTAAAAAATGAAATATCATCAAAATATTCAGGTGGCGCTGTTTCATCCGCTTCAATTTTATATGTAATTTTTGCATTGGGCGCTGAATCTCGATCGTCTGCTAATACTGTGAGCACAGAAGCTCCAGGTTGAATGCTTCGGGAAATGGAAGTTTCATATAAAGGTCGCTCAAATTCTGGACTATTATCATTAAAATCAATTATTTGAACTGTGAATTGACAAAATCCAATTAAAGGTCGTTCACCTTTATCCGTGGCTTTTACGGTTACTTCTTCAAAAGCTTTTTGTTCTCGATCAAAAACAAAATGGGGCGATGGCCTTAATTCTCCTGTAACCGAATCAATAACAAATGGCTTCCGTGATTCACTTCTTGCATAATAAAGAGAATAAATTATTTCTCCATTCGTTGAAGCATCATCATCCGTGGCTTTAACTTGAATAATTACGGGTGCTTCACCATGTCGATATTGACCTTCCTCAATTTTAGCTTTTTGACTATAACTTGAACATTCAGGAAATTCAGGTTTATTATTATTTACATCTGCAATTCCTATTCGAACTGTGGCAGTTTGAGTATGTTGAAGAGGGTTTTCTTCATCACAACACGATCCATCATCCTTGGCCACGACAGTCAAATTATATGGACTTCCATAATTTAGTAATTCCATAGGTGAAACATTTTCTTTGAGTCTGATTAAGCCCGTATCTTTATCAATTTCAAACAACTCTGTTTCACTTGTTTCAAAACCATATTCATCTAAAAATCCATAGGAAACTTGATCTCGATCTGGATCAATTGCTTGTATTTGAAGCACGGGTGTTCCACCTTGAGCATCTTCAGCGATGGCAGTGGAATATTCTCGGGTTGGAACAAACATGGGTGGTTCATCATTCGTGTTTTCAGTTCGAATATGAACGATCGCTGAACTTCGTTGTCGAGGCATGCCTCGATCTTCCGCAGTTACATTAAATCGATAAATAAAAAATCTTTCACGATTTTGATCTGCATTTAATCTTCGACGAGCACTAATTTCACCGGAATCCGAAACAGAAAAATCTGGATGATCGACGGTGTAAACAATTCGAGAATTTTCAGAAGAATCTTTGTCAATGGCGCGAACTAAAAAAAATAACATATGTATTTTTATTAAATTTAAAATTGTAAGGTCCTTCTATAAAAAAAAATACCTTGCAAAATAGATTTTCCAATAGCAATATTTTCTTTTGTGGTTGCCGTGTAAAGAGGTTGAATAAATGTTGGAATATTATCATTAACATCTTCAATTTCAAATTCCACGGTCACTGAATTCTCTTTTCCATCTTCTTTAACGACCGCTAAAAAAAGTTTTATGTTTGTTGAATTTTTTATAAGCAAATAAATTTTTTTTTAGCAAACCTCGAAGTTTAAAAATTTTTGGTATTGCTGGATCATCAAAATCCAAAGCTCTTTTGAGAGTTACTAAACCACTATTTTCGTCAATTGTAAAATATGGACTTTCATCATCTGTGAGTTCATTGAGAAGATAAAATTTTTGTGGAGCTTTAATTCGCCGCTCATCAATGGCTCGAAAAGTATGAGTTTCAATAAGTAAAAGACTATTTCCAACATTGGAATCTTCACGAATTTTTCGAGAATATTTTGAATTTAAAAATTGTGGAGGTCTATCACCCGCAAGTAATTCCAATACTGCAATTTCACTTTGTTGTTGTTTTTGTTGTTTGAATGTGGTTGAATTATTATTATTATTTATATTTTTGGGTGTAGCATCTCGAGCTTGAACGTACAATTTATAAATGGAACCTGGGGAATATTTTCTTTGAGCTGTTCGAACTGCTCCACTTTTAGCATCGATGGTAAAAGATCCAGAAGCTGAAAAAATTATTATTTTTTATTGTAAAATTTAAATAATATTGTTCCAGGATTCTTTACACAAAATTTTATTCATTCTGTTTTTATTATTTTATGCAATTTTGCATACTTTGAATTAAGGAATTTTTTATTTTTTTCAAGTTTTTTATCTCCCTTTTTTTGCTATCGTCTTTTTCGGTATAATCCAAAGAAAAAAGCTGCATTTTTTTCTTCTCCAAAAAAGGTTACTTGAGGCACAAAAAAGAATATATATTTTAGAAAAAAAGTAACACTATAAATTAGATTAAAAGCAGCTGCAAAAATAAAAAATAAAAATTGAGGACATTGAGAATAGTATTTTCTGTATTTTTGTTTCTCAGCTTTTTTTAAAAGGATTTGAAGGGAAAAAATGAAGTAACTAACTAACACAAAAATTGGATTAGAGTATGGTCAGTGACTTTTTATTTTGTTTTGTTTATCCAAAAACAAAAATAAAAAAAATTAGTCGCGTTTGTTTAAAACAAAAAAATGGAGGACTTACGTTCAGAATTAATTAAGCGATATTCAATTTGTCCATTACCATCACCATTTTCATCTCGAGCAACAAATTGATATACTTGATATCCAAGTGGACGTTCATATGGTACTACAGCAAGAAAGGGTTTGGGTGAATTAAGGAATCTAGGAGGTTCATCAACATCCATAACTTCGAGATGGATAGTTTGAGAGCGTCCTGAAAGTTGGAAAAAGTTTAATCAGGTTTTTGAGAAGTTATCGATTATTTGGCTATTAACGATTTGGTTTTTGAAAGTTTTATGTATATAAAAATAAGCAATTTTTAAATTGATGATAGTAATTCAAAAGTGACAATATTTCAAAAAATTAGGTTGCTATCATAAAGAGATTGAATATTTTTTAAAAGCTAATTTCTTTGTCGTTTTTATTTTTATTTTTTGACGCTTCACTTTTTTTTGCAACATATTTTTCATAAATTTTGCATATTTTCAAAACCCCTGAATTCATTCAAACTTTATTTTACAACAAACTTCTTTCATTTTCTTTTCTTTCTTACATTTTTTTATTTAAAAACTTTAATTTACTTTTTGCTTTTTTAGTTTCTTTCTTTAAAAATGTTTCTTATTAGTTTGTTTCTGTTTCTTTCTTTCTTTTTTAAATTGAAACATTTTCAGGAAGTCCTCGACGACAACTTCCGGCGTTCCTTTGAATGAAAGAGTTTTGATAGATTGCATGTGAATGAGCATGCATGCATGTTTCTTTTGTACATCAATTACTTTTTTTTGCTTGCCTTTCATCATTTTTTTATTTCTTTAAAAATTATTTTTAAAATTGTCCTTTTTCGCTAAACTGCGCAAGAAAAAAAAAGAATATAGAAAAGTCCCTTCATTTTTGAGTACTTAAAACTCAAGCTTCACCCGAAAAAAAGCTACAGTCAAAAAAAGTGTGCCATTTTTAGTTTCTAGTCGTTTGAAGGATGATTACAGGTGACCAAATCGGAAGAAAAAAGAAAGACAGCATTGTTGTTTGTTTTTTTTTTTTTTGCTTTTCTTGACCGTTTTGTCGTCGTCGTCGGATTTTTCTAATCCAATTATAGCCCTTTTTTGCCGATTTTTATTTTCAGTGAAAAGCAAGCACTAGGAACTAAATTAACAGCCGTAAAGCTGTACTTACTATTCACTCACTACCTTAGCAACAATTTGTATGGCACCCTGGTGTGAGACAAGAGAAAGGCAACTAAAAAAATTGGATGCTTAAAAAGGAAAGTAAAAAAATGAAGAAGAAAAAAATTGACCACCACGAAATAACCGTTTTTGTATTGTTCATTTTTCTTTTTTAACAATATAAAAAACGCTAACCACCTGGAAAATAGAGAAAATGATTGGTCATTGTAGAAGTCGCTGTTGGCGTCCACCATTTTTTTTGTCGATGCAATTTAGAATGAAAAAAAAAAATTATTTGAATAGAAAAAAGAAAAGTCAATCGGTCATATTCATTTTACATTCCGCTATTATGCAATCTCAGATTTTTTTCTCGAGATTTTGAAATATCCCTATTCAACCAAAAAAAAGCAGGCCAAAAGTAACAAACGATCCCCATGAAATAAAAAAACTATTTTCTTTACCCAAAAAAAAAACGGTTTCATTGTTTTCGCATTTTTTTACCATTCAATTGTTGTTAATTAAATTTTTGCAAAGCAACTGTCATCCCCGAAAAATCCCTCGATATCTCATCATCATGAATTACTCACTCTCATTCATTCATCTTCATTCACCCAACAATATTGAAAATAGAAAAAAGCAGCAGCTTCAAGTCACTCAATTAAGCCCTTGTGTTCCAATTTACTTAAGTATTTTGTTAATAACACATTTTTTAATTTACTCATTTATTTATGCACAAATAGTAAGAAAAAAAATTATAAGCGATTGTTTTTGGAAACTCAAGAATTTATAATTTTGTTTGTCAGCCAAAAAATATTTTAACAAAAAAATTGCAAAAACTTTCGACCTTGGCAGGATTCGAACCTACAATCTTCTGCTCCGTAGGCAGACGCGTTATCCATTGCGCCACAAGGCCACGCGAATTCCAACTGGTTCTATTGAACTGACATAATGCTTCCTATTGCTATGAATTGGAGAGTTAGAAAAACAACGAAGTTGCTTGCTGCTGTTGCAATCTTTAAGTATGCATGTGCGCTTTCCTCTTTGCTTTCTGGCCCTAGCGTATCATTCTTTTTTTTTGCAGTTGGTCCCTCAGTCTTTTTTTCCTTTCTTTTGGAAGCAAAAAAAAAAATGAATGGTCAATAAAGCGATCGAGCAAAAAACATAATTAGACTGTTCCTTCCTACTCTTTTTTTGGTTTTCAAGAAACACAACAAAAAAAAAACAAAAGCTCATGTTCCGACAAAAAAAGAAGTGCGATAAGTAAAAAAAAGAAAGAAGATTCATCTGATTTGAGAAGATTGTTGTTGCTGTAAAAATTGTCACCTCTGTTTTTTATTTATTTTTTTTTTGCGGTTCACATGAAAAACTAAACTAATGCCGCTTTTGAAGTTGAGAGGAAAATGAAAAAATCGGAAAAGGAGTTATCTTTCATGCACGCGTCGTCGCTTGTTGTCAAAGATTGTTTGCAATTAAAAAAAAAAAAAAAAGATAGAAAGAAAGAGATTGCGCAAGAGAGCGTAAAAATAGAGATTGTAAAATTGTTTGCGGTCACAACAACGTTTATGGCCCAGGAGAAAAAAAAAACATAGTTGACCAAAGAAGTTGTAAAATTTAGTCAAGCAAAAATAATAGTTTATGAACAAAATTGAGCAATTTGAATAATTTTGTGTTTAGAAGAAAAAAAGCTTGCAAATCTTAGACAAAATCTTTTTTATTATGGAAGAGAGTAATTTAAAATTAACAATATTTTGGTACATCTGCTTACTATCGTTTATTGAAAGTAACGAATAATTGACGATGATTTTAAATATGGAATTATTATCATTTTTGAAATTTAAGAATTTTAGCTTGTTTTTGCTATTCCCTGAGCATCGAGAAATGGCAAATAATTTAATTGAGTCTTTTTTTTACTTGCATCTTCAAAATTAAAATTTTACGTTTCCCTTCATTTTTTATATATTTTTTCTTTTCTCTCGTTTTTTTTTCTTCTTCAAAATAAAATGACCAAAGGGTTGGCACGCAAAAAAAAAGTAGTATGAAGCCAAGAGACTTGCTTATTTCTAGACTAATATTAATTAAATGACTCGAAGCTGCTGCTTTTTTTCTATTTCTGTTTTTATTTCATCATGAGTTTCCATTTTTTTTTTGTTGCAAAAATGACCAAACAAATAAAGCCCTGTGTCTTCAACAGGCGAAAATGAATTCACAATTGCTTTATTTCATAAATTTAATTTAATTCAATTTTCTTTGTGTAGAAAGAAAGAAACAATGAATAAGAAAATAGTTCTCACAATAATGCTTAATGATAGTAATTGAAAATTGAAAAGTATTGTTTCAAAATGGTTACTTTCACAAAGAAAGATACATAGAAACATAAAAAAGTGATAAAAAAATTATTTTTTGTTAATAAACTTATTTTTCCCCTCGAAATAACATTAAAAAAGATGCATGCCAAAAATACATAAAATTATTTTATTATGCATTACTAATAATCATCCGTCAATTTTTTTACGTCTCTTTTTTTCTAAAAATATCCCTTTTTTGACAAGTTCATGAACGACAAAAAAAAAAGAAAGTTTCATGTTTTTCTTTAATTTTTTTTTAGTCATTCATCCGTTTTTAAACTTCTTTCTTCGTTCGCTTTGAAGCAAATTTGCGTATTCACTTGAACGCAAAAAGAAGATGGATTTAATCAAAAAACGAGCAACGACAGATTTAGTTTTGAGATAATTTGTGTGGAGACATGAAAAATGTTTTTAAGGATGTGTTTAAAAAAAAGAAGTAAATTTGATTCAATAATGCGCGAAAAAATGGAAAAGGCTTAAGGCCGTAATCGGCTCATCAAAAAGAGAACGGCGGCAACTGCAATGCCATAGATAACTGCGCAAGAGCCCTTTAGGCATAATTTCAGAAGAGTGAAAAATAAAAGAAAATGAGCATTACAAACATTGATGCATGAAATTTGAGAGAAAATTTTAAACCATTTAAATATTTAATTTGTGCAGAAAAAAATGAAGATGGAAATAAATTTTTTGAAAAAAATTGAAAGAAAGTAACTCAATCTTGCAAAATATTGCTTAAATATCATTACTATCTCAATTTGATAGTATTAAAAATAACCAAAATATCGTCAAAAAATAATTACTATCTCAATGTGATAGTAAGCAAAGTTTGCAAATTATTGTTTTAAAATTTTTACTTTCAATGAAAGTAATCAAAATTCTCAAAATATTGTCATTTTTAACTTACTATTAAAGTCACCAGTAATTGGAATATTAACGTGAATTTCATTTTGCTTTTCATAATTTAAGCTTTTGATTAATTCGATTGAACCATTATTAAAAACTTTCAAATATTCTGAAGTTAAAGGTGCACCTTCAATACTTTCATCGGTAAAAAGTGCAATTTGTTGATTTAAAAATCCATTCGGGTGATCTTCTTTTAAAGCAATAAAAACATCACTCGCTCGATCTCTTTTAGCTGTTCGAGTTTTTCTTGATGATGATGATTTAAATAAAGCTGGAGAATCACTGCCGCCAACTATGACTTTAATTTTAGCTTTACTTTCCTAAAAAAAATACTTTTATTTTAAGAACCAAAAAAAAATTAGGGATTCTAGGTACCTGTTCTAAAGCATCAACAGCAATAACAAAAAATTCATATATTCCATTTTTTAATGTCGTTGTAGCAAATATATCTCCTGCAATTGGAGCAATATCAAATATACTTGATTCTGGATCAATTCGATAAAAAGCTGTTCCACGTGAGGCTCTGGAAAATATGTTTGTTATTAAAAGTTTATAGAATTTTGTGATTTTTACATTATTTTTGATTCAACTAAATTTTTAATAAATTTTAACTGATTTTCAAGCGTCAGTCTAACTTCTTTAAAAATTTGTATTCTTTGGTTACTGTCATTTTTCATGTAACAAATCGATTACTCTCTTTTTTGTCTTTGATCTTCCTTCTTTTTTTCTTTTAGGTTGCAATTTTTTTTTGTTTTGTTTTTGATCCGATTACTACTTTCCCTTTTTTTTCTTTTCAATTTAATATCCGCTTCCTCCATCATTTTTGTGTTTTTGTATTTATCCCTTTCTTTCTTCTTCCAACGAAAAAGATGACGACAAGAAAAAGCTTTAAAAAAAATCCAAGCAATAGCGGCGACGATGACCTCGGCCAGTTTTGTTGAAAAAAATCGGGAAAAAACTTAAAAAGCTTTCTTTTTTTTTGCGTAAACAAACAAAACAAAAAAAAGAAGGAAGAAACTGGAGAAAAAAGGGTCAAAGAAAAAAAGAAGCGAAAATAAGACAATAATAATAACTCATTTGTGAGGATTAGTTATTTTTGTAAGAAAAAAAACGGAAGCGATATATATGTATAATTGAAAAGGATTACATGCTACACAGATCGTTTTTTTTAGAAAAAAAATTATGGATATAAATAAACTCACTTTGCTTTAACTCTCAATAAAGTTAAATGAGCTTGAACACTTTTAATTTCAATAACATAAACATTCGATTCAAAAATAGGTGGCGCCAAAGAAGCACTTCGAATATCCACAATTAATTTTGTTATTGCCACTCGCTTTTGTTGTTGTCGACGATCAAAAGCTCCAATATAAATTTCTTTTTTGGTTTCATATTTTTTTGGCCGCCTTGAAAGATAAATTTTTGCAAAAGATCCATGAAGATATTCTTTGGCATTAACAAAAGTAATAAAATCATTATCATTCGTCGTTACAGGGCCAAAATAAATTTCAGTGGATGTTTCATTTTTAAGTGAAATTCTTCCGGGAAGTATTAATTCCGTTTCTGGAGCAGCTGTGAAATCAATGGAAGTGGTGTAAATTGGATGGAGAAATTGAGGCGCGATTCTGAAGCGACAAAAAATTTTAAACCGTAAAAAGACACATTTTTAGCGTAAAACTTACTCATTTTGAATTTCAGCAAATATAGTTAAAACCCTTTCATATGGTTTTCGTTCTGCAAGAATATTCAATAAAAATTTTTGACCCTTTAAAACTCCAAGTGGCGATGCCGAAAGAATTGTATGGTTTTCAACTTTAAAAAATACAGAATGTTCTGATTTTTGGATTGATAAATTTTCATGTTTATTACACACTCCATCGAATGCTAAATCAGCCAGCAACCAACCAATAGGGGCATCAAATCGGATTGGATAAACCTGGAAAGTAATAAAAATTTTGAATTAATTGCTTAAATTTGTTTACTCTCATTGTCATTTTTTACATTTTTTTTATTTTTCACACTTTTTTTGTTTCATTTGCTGCTTTTTTGACCCTTTTTTGAAGAAGAAAAAAATCATCAATCGGGATCGAAGAAGCCCAAGCTACTAGCTCCCATATAAGTGTAGTTTTGCAAGATGGTCATCGCCACTTACTCACTTCAAAAAAGCAAGGATCTATCTTCTTTTTTTTCTAGTTAGAATAGGAAATAAACTCTGGGAATGAATGAATGTCTGTTCTATAGAGAAAAAAACTAAACAAAACCCATTATCCTCTTGAAAATTTGCGCATCCGAGGAAACAAATAAATAAATTTAAAAAAATATAAAACAAAAGAATCGAAGAAGTAAGTGCAAGAAAATAAAAAATCAATCATTCATTACTCAATAATCTTTTCCGGATGATTGAATTTTAAAAGTGCCCATATTTTTAATATAAAAAAAAATAAATTACTCACCTTTGCAGCCAATGAAAAATTTAAATAAATAAAAATACAATAAAAAATTAATCTAATGCATGATGATTTCATTTTAAATAAGAAAATAAATTAATATTTTTTACTCGTAGTTTTTTTCATTTAAAAAATTTTGTTTTAAAAAAAACTTAAATTTCGATGTCGATGATGATAATATTTGTAAGTGATTATGGAATGTTTTTGAATTTACCAAATATAAATGATGCTATTATTACATGAGGCAAGAATGAAAATTAAATGTTTGAGAAATTATAGCTGAAATTTAAAAAAAGGATGATAGGAAAAAAATTATATTCAAAGTTTTATAAATTTTCTCACGAAACTATCAATGATAGTAAGCAAAAATGAACGATAATAAGGCAAATAGTGTTACTGGTAATTCCGTGTGTCGAGAATTATTTTTTGGGAAAGGCTTCGATGGCAATTAGAAAAAAAACTTTAAAATCATAAAAACCGCGCACATAAAAAAATAAATGAATGGATCAATCATTAAAAAACCTCAAAAGAGAAAAAAAATTTTTACATAGAAAAAAAAGCAAAGCAGAAAAGGGCATGGTCATCTGAAAAAAAAAGAAGAAGAAAAAACGGCGGCAGAAATATAAGGGACGGGTGTAAAATTAAAAAAAAATATGGCGAGAAAAAGATTTTACAACAACGCAGTGAAAATACAAAACAATGAAAAACAACAAAAGAAGCAAGTTGTTGGAATAAAAAAACCGAAACAAATTTCATCCCTCCTTTTTTTTGGTTTGACCTAAACCGCAACCAATATAAATGAAAAAGCAATTTTTTTTTCATCTAAAAATGGGTGTTTTGTTTTTTTTTTGGTAGGTTTTTGAATTAGTTTTTTTGAGAGAAGCAACAACAAAAATGCAACCTCGTTGTCCACGAACGGGTGTTAATGAAATTAGAAATTAAGGGTGGAGTTTGGTTGAAGCTCAAATTAAATAAAGTAAAAAGTTTATTTTTTTAAACAAAAAATGGAACAATACCAGTTTAAAAATTTTTTAGTGTTAATAAAGAAATTGGCGGTTTCAAATGGAAAATGACAGTTATAAAATTATGCAAGAATTCTTACAGATTTTGTTACTATCATTGATACTCCGTTAATTAAAGAAAAAATTTAAGCCGAAAAAAAGGCTTCAGTAATACTCTATTTTTTCCATTTATTTTTTGCAGAGTCAAACGCGGCAAAGCAAAAGAAAAGAAAAAAGTGTGAGTAAACACTACTAATCCTTTATTATGGAAGGAAGAAAAAAAGAAGCTTATTTCTAAAATACCCTTAAGCAATCTATTTGATACTTCTCTCTTTTCTGTCCTCTATTTTTTTTTTTCATTTCTTCGGCACTAGAAAAAAAGTAAAAAAAACGAATCTAAATAGTCTTATTTGGTCACTCATTTCTCTCTCTTAAAAAATTACGTTGCTTTTAATCATAAAAATTAAAAAACATGAAACTTCTCTAACTTTTTTGCTTGCATTTTAAAGATTTTTCATTTTTTAAGAGTAAGAAAAAAAACTGAAAAAAATCCAAAAAATAAAAAAATATGTTTTAAGCTTGAAAAGCCGGGAGGAGAAAAAGCAGAGGCATAAATAAATTGGGGATATATCTCATCTCATTCATTCCCATCCGGAGGAGGCAAAAAGCAGCAGCGGATGGCGCTAATTGATTTTAGACGAAGAAGGAAGAAGAAGGCACATTACACGCATTTCATTTTTTTTTTCAGCCGTCAAAAGCAAAAAAAAAAGCGCAAAATTCTTTCTTTTTTTAGAAGAATTAGGAGGAGGTTTAAAGGCTTTAAAAAAATAAAAAAAATGAAAGAAAAAAAATGGAGGAGAAGCAAATAATGGTCACTCAAAAAATAAAAATTCCCTTATGGCAAATAACAACAACGTTCGGAAGAGAGAAAAGTCAAGTCAAATAATGACGACGACCAATGGCATTCTTTTATTTTACTTAAATTTTTGAATTAAAATAATATATGGGTGGCAGCAGTCAGCGTAAGTTAGTAGAAATGATATGGAAGAAGGTTAATTATGCAAATTCTAAAAATAGAAAGAAGCAAAATGAATGAATAAAAAATAAATAAATAAAAATAAAAACAAAAATAAATGCTGGACACAATTAAATTAATGTTAAAAAAGATTAAAAATTGTTTTGCGAGCAAAAATTAAATATAGAAAACCTCAAATTTTTCTGGAATAATTTTGAAAAATTTTTTTAGAAGCCCTACAAAAATAAAAAAACATCAAAAAGGGAGCGAGAAGTCAAGAATAATGGCTGCTGGCAGCTATTATTTATTTTAACCCTTTAAAAAAACCAACAACAAAAAACGTAACCAAAGCTCTGTAGAGAGATTAACATTAAGAAGAAGAAAAAAAAATGACTTGGCCTTTTTTTAAGTGGACATCACGCATACATACATAAAAAACAGAAGGGCAGTAAGACATAAACATGGGAGTAGCTACTAACGAAAACCCGTCTTAACCTCACAATTAGAAAAGCACACATAAAAAAAGGGGGACGGGCGGAAATTCTTGGCAGGCAGTAAGTAATAAGGAGAAGAAAAAAAAGTGACCAGACTCGTGCCAAGGCGGAGTTCTTCGTTTTTTTGTTGAAGAGCTCGGGTGTGCGCGAATGATGATGAACGAATGAAGGCGGATTAAACAACAACACACGCAATCGAAGAAAAAAAATAAATAAGAAGAAGATGGATAAAGAAAAGAAAAGCATCCATCCTTATTATTTTATTTTTAAGGAGTTTAATTCTTTTTAAACGATGATTATATAAACTCAAGCAACCGAGAGAGGGAGAGAAAAAAAGAGAAGGGATTAGCTGCGGATGCTGCCATCTTTTCCGTTTATAAGTATATTATTGAATAAATTCGGTAATGTGTGTGTTGGTAGTAAAATGATGCCAGCTTTTTTGCATCTTCATTTTCATTCAATCATTTATTACTCAAAAATAATTGAAAAAATAGGTGGTCATTGAAAAATGGAAAATATGGTTGCGCAAAAAGCTGTTTTTTATAAGTAAGGAAAATAAGCATAAACTCTTTTTTTTGAAGCTCTCTTTTTCAGTTAAAAATGGCAAAACCAAAAAGAGAAAGCAACATTTAAAAAACGGGCAGTAAAAAAGTTCAAAAATTAGAGGTGGAAATCAAAAGCAAGAAAAAACTGAAAGTTGAAAGGGCAAAAGTTTTAAAAAAATAAGCGACGGAAAAAATGAAGGAAGGCTTGTCAATTTGTCGTCAATCTTTTGATTGGTTGGCAGATGGCGGCAGTGGTGGAATTAATAAAATAATAACATTTTGTTGTTGTTTTTCCCTCTTCTTTTTTGACCGATTAACTGATTGATTTTGTTAACCTACGCTTTTGGAAAATCGGAAATGAAATAAAGAAGAAAAAAAATTATTATTAATTTAAGTTTGAAAAAAAGCTGTCATATTTTTTAGTTTTAAAAAAAATATTTTTGGGTATCGAAGGAAAAATGATAATCACAAGATTTAGAGAAAAAATGTATGTTACTGTTATTAAATAAGAAATGAATGCAAAAAATTAAGGACAGATTCTTAAATAAAAAAAATCTCAACCGAAAATAATTTTCTTTTCCACATTTTTCCATCAACAACAACAACATCAAAACCATTTATATTTTTTTTATTAAATAAATCTTTCCTTCCTGGATTACTTTTCTTAATTTCACTCCATTTATTTAATTTTATAACCAAAAATTCATATCCTTTTCTTTTCCTATGGCAGCATTGAATAAAGATAATCTTATTTTTTTTATTTTATCCTATTTTTGGGGTTTAGAGGCGCCTCAAAGCCGCCAACCAAGTGTCAATGTTTTGAAACCGTTCGCTTTTTTCCATTTTTTCCATTGGCGCCATTTTTCTGATTTTTTTATTTTTGAATGAATAAAAATGCATCAAACAAAAACATTAACAACAAAAAAACGGAGTCAATAAAAAAACTTTTTTTATTATTTTGAAAATGAGTTTTGCGCAACAATGAGGCTAGCTATAAAAAAAAAGAAAGAAGAAAACATAACGGTGTAAAAAATAATCTTAAGAATAAATGAGGTTTCTTTATTGTGTGTTAATAAAAAAAATTTATGACTGCTACAAAAAAAATAATAAAAATATTATATTAAAAAATAAGTTCATTTTATGATTGCTGCTTGTGTCTTCTTCTTCGATATGAAAAATTAGAAGCTGGTGTTTTTTCATTTTTCATGCAATATTATTGCAATTTGCAAAGAATAAACTATAAAAAAATATATAAAAATTTTTTTAGGTTAATTGAAACCAAATTTTTCCGGGGAATTTTTGCTAAAGTATGAGTGAGTTAATGGAAGCATAGAATTTTTTTATATCTGATAAAAAAATTTGGAAGAAGCCAACAAAAAAATCAGAAGCTCTGATTGGAGAGAAAAAAGAGAGAAATGGAGAGCCAAAATTTTTTTAATAACAAAAATAACTTTTAAAAAAATATTATACAGCTGAAAAAAAAATTGATGGTGCCAACCTTTTTTTTGTTACTCAATGTGTTTGTTTATTAATCTTTATAGAATCCAATGTGTAAAACAAAAAATGACCAAACACATTAGTTGTGTCTTTTTTTGCTGCTAAATGAAAAAGAAGAGATAAAATTCGACTGCAAAAAAATACATATGTATGTAAAAAAATAACACATATTTCCGGATTCAAAATGAAATAAATATATTTTTCTAATAAAATAACACAGCTTTTTCGTCTAACCTTTAACGAAAAAAATAATATGTAATAGATTGAGGCAAAAATAGAAAAGTGGAGATTATAAACGTCGTTATTTTTGGTTTTTTGATGGTCATTATTTTTATAAGTCAAAAAGAAGAAAATAAAATATTAAAGATGTGAAACTATGGCAATGTTTTTGAAAGGAAAAAATAAAACCGGAAGAGTCAGTAAAAAAATGATAAATTACTATGAGACAGGCGAATGATGTAAAAAGGAGGGATAGAAAATATTTCAAAGCAAAAAATTATTGGAGGAGTAAATAAATGCCACAAAAAAAAAAATAAAGCACAATAATAGACAAATTTGGTGGTGGAAGTTCCAAATCCAAGATATTTAATGGAAATAAAAATCCAAGTCAAATAGATCCACAAAAAATAAAAATTCTGACCATCATTATTTAGACTAATAAAGATGATCACATAAAAAACAATTTTTTGTTTCGTATACAAAGATACCGTAAAGAATAACATGGCACCCTAAAAACAAACAAGTAAATCTTCTTAAGATAAAAACTTTAATACTATTTTTTTAGCTTTTTACTTTACTTTATTTATTTTATTTTTCTTATCTATCTCATTCATTCTCATTACTACGATTTTTATTTTTTTGCCATCTTTTTCTTCTCTATTTTTTTTTAACCAATTTAAAATTCTTTAGATTAAAACTAACACGTTTCCTTCTTCCTCTTCATTTTTTCTTCTTTTAAATTTCTTGATGCATCAGAAGAAAAAAATTTAACGCGCGCGAATGGCACCAGATGCATTTAATTTTTTCAAAAAAAAAAACGAGTATTACTTTTTTTTTAAATTTGACTTGACCACAGAGAAAGAAAAAAATGAAATGAAATGGCCAAAATAGCATACAAACAACACGCAGCAAAAAAAGAAGGGGTATGGAAAAAAGTCATCGCCGTAATTGGGCGTGAAAAATGAAAAGGAATGAACGAATGAATAAAATAAAAGTGCCATCAGAAGATGAGATGAAAAATAAGCAAACATATGTATTAACCAAAGAAAGAAGAAGAAAAAAAGCAGA
Organism: Panagrolaimus kolymaensis; assembly: GCA_028622995.1. Classification (NCBI taxonomy): domain Eukaryota; kingdom Metazoa; phylum Nematoda; class Chromadorea; order Rhabditida; family Panagrolaimidae; genus Panagrolaimus; species Panagrolaimus kolymaensis. The sequence continues at coordinate 420,971 of JAJQJQ010000071.1, forward strand.
AGGAAAAGAAAGAGATAATGAGAAGAAAAAAATGAAAGGGAAACGAACGAAATGAAGGCAATTCAAATTTAAAGTCAAATAGTAAAGATGAAGCCAAGAAAAAAAGTAGTGTTAATTCTTGCTTGAAAAAAAATACATATGTCTTTTAAAAACGTAAGAGTTAAAGATATTATTAAAAAATAAGTCAATTCAAAAGAACAAAAGTTTCAGAATCATCAAAGAAAGTTTTAAAAAATATTAAGGCTAGGCAAAAATTTTAAATAGAAATTAAATTGAGAAGAATTTTTTTACGAGGAAAAAAAAATTGGTAAGCTGGAAAAATGTAAAATGAAAAATTAATTAAAACCATTTCTATAAATTTGAGCAGCACTTTTAAAATTTTCAAGCTTTAACTTTTACTTTTATATAATACACATATTAGAATATTCATAATAATATGTATCTATCTATCGATATTTAAGTCAAATATCCACTTATATATTTTACAATATTCGCAACAACACCTGTCACCGGAAATCTTGTCAAAAATAAAAATAAAGTAATCGAAGCATGAGCTTTTTCATGTATTTTTTTTTTCACAAAAAAAGACGAATATAAAGAAAGAAAGAATAAAAAGGAATGACCGGAAACAAACAACAAGCAAGCCAAAAGCAAAAAGCAAAAAAAAAAGAAAGAAATATGTGCGCAATTGACAGCGCGCGGTTGGCGGCAGTAGTCTAGGTAGGTTGTTGGTGGCTGCAATGGCTCATTTATATCCGTGAATGAGTTTATTTGAGTTAGTCAAAATGATGTAGTAGCAAAAAAAAGGAACATTTTTATTTAAATAACTACCACCTTCATCAAGTAACTAACTAACTAACAAAAATGAAAAACAACAATCTCAGGTAAAATTATTTTATTATTATGGAAAGTAAAACAGCAGCCAGCAGCTAGCTTTGTTGTTTGTTGCTGATGCAAAGAAGTCGGACAACAAGCCTTTTCTTCTTCCTTTCAGTGACGACGAAAGCGATGAAACATAAGGATAAAAATAAATTTGGCTTCCATAAATGTGGATACTCAAAATAAAGAAATAAAAAAGGTGAAAATTTTTTAGTTAGATGTATTTTAACGTTAAAAACCAAATCAAAAACACCCAATAAAATGTTTTTCATTTTTTAATTTCTGTTTCCGGTCTCGCAGTGAATTTCTTGAAACAATAATTCAAGACTTTAGCAAAAGTTGTTCATTCATTCAAAAAATTTTACTTCACCTTTTTGTATCGTGTATTTGCAAACCGAAGAAGCATCCTTCTCATCACCACTACCTAATTGATTGTTGCTAAAAATAATATGTTAAAGTGGATTCTAATTGGAGTTGGAAGTTTTATCATGTGAGTTTCTTATGCTTTCTGTTTGATTAAGCTTTTGCAATTGCTTTTAGTAGTAATCTTGTTTACTGGTATTGAATCATAAGCTATTATAATGCCTTCGCTTTTTAGAGTTCTTATAATTCTTGCTATAATTGTATGTATACTTCGAGACAAAATATTCAAGAAACGTCGACCAAAGAAACCATTACCTGACAAAAATAAGAATGGTCAAAGTGTTCAGCAACCAATGGAATCTTATTCAAATGCTAACGAATATCAACCTCCTCCAGTTATCATCGATTTACCAAAGAAAAAACAAAAACCCAAGGATGTTGCAATCAAAAATGATCCAAGAATTAGCTCGTAAGTTTATCTTGTTGATAATCAGCACTTTATAAAATGGAAGATTGTTTTAGGATTCAAACAGCTGTTTTGCCTCCACAAGGATTACGAAGTATACGAAACACGGATGAGCTTTATCGGTTAGCTCTAACTTCTGAATCAAGTGAAGAAAGAAATGTGTATTTGGATGCGACGATGTATGGTTTTTTTTATCATGTTTCATTTTTACAAATTATCTGTTTTAGTGAAAGTGCAAATGAAGAAATTCAAGTATGGTCAAAATCAAAGCTATCTAAAGAAAATAATACTGCAACTTTACCAATAATTGCTCGACGGATGATCAATGCGAAGAAAGCTGGAGTAAAATTAATAACGACTCATAATCCAACAAAGTTAATTCCTGAACAAATGGATGGTCTTACATATGAACAAATCAACGATCTAGCATTAATTGAAATATATCCAAATGTTCGATATTCTCTTTTTGAAAGAGCTGTGTATGTTTAGCTTGCTTTTGTGTTACTTTAACATTTGGTTTTTAGGGAATTGATTAAAAGAGCTTTTGATGATGCTCCATCTGATGCGCAATTTGATAAAGAAAATCTTGATCCATTGTTGTATCAATATCAACGAGCAATCTTCGAAATCAATGAAGAACGTCCTGAAGCTGCACTACAAAGAAACAAACTTGTGGATGAAATTTTGTTGTTAAAGAATAAGCCCAAATAATTATTGTTATGTATGTATTAAATATTGTGGTTATAAATAAATTTGGTGTTTATGTTTACCTTTAAATGCTTTTCCTTGACGAGTTTTTGTTTTGGATGGGTGCTTCAAATCTTGGAACATTATCAACTTGGAAATGGACGGATTGCACACCATTGGATTATCTTTCCAATTTTATTTGATAAACAAATAGCATACGATCATAAGAACGAAATGACAACAAGAATATCACGCAAAAAATTAACTTGCTAAAAATCGATCCCGAGCTAGCGCAGTGGTTTGTGCATTCGATCTTCAGTCGAAGATCAGCAGTTCGAATCCCTTCCGATGATGAGAAGAAATTATTGACTTCAGCCTTCTGTTATCATAACCAGGGTTAATTCCCAGGTGTTGGTAATAGAAGTTCGTGATTCAGCTTCATCATTCTCTGAGGACATTTTTTTTTCACTTTTTTTAGTTTTAGAGATTCAATGAAAAATATTTTATTGCAAGTAGGATAATTCCATTCAATGCAAACATTTTTCATAAAGCAAAATAAACAAACAATTAAGACATTTAAAAAGAGAGATTATAAAACAGCAGGAAGCTGAGGCGAAAATAATGAAGGAAAAAAATTTCTAATTCTTACAATAAACTACGTCCTTTTTAGCTTCTAACATGTGTAAAGATGGCAAGAAAAGGTTTGTTCAAAATAGCTACCGAAATTGCGCAGTAGTTAGCGAGTCGATTTTTATTCTAAAATCGGTGTTTCGGTTCTTGTCCGATGAAAAAAAAATTATACTGATCTTTCGCTTTCTGTTATCATTCCTAGGTTGATTCCAAGGTTTGATAATAAAAAGTTTGTGATGTTGCTAAAAACACACACACATTTGAGGACATCTTTTTTAAATTTAATAGAGAAGAAATTTATAAACTTTGAGAGTGTTTCATCGCTTACTTTTTTCCTTTTTCCTTGCTCTATTACAACTTTCATCGTACACGATGTAATCAATTTTTATTTTACTTAAAATTTTATTATTATTTATTTTTTGATAACCAAAATCACAGGATTTTTAGGATTATATTCTTTCTATATTTATTTTTTTCTTCTTTATCTAATTTTGTAAAAATCCATTTTTTCTTCTTCAAAATCATTTATTGGAAAGTTTTGAAATCTAAGACATAATGCATTTATTATTATAACAATATTTTATTAGGTCACCAAATTAGAGCTATTATTAAATGGAGAAACTCTTGATCGTTGCAAATTAATGCAACCAAAAGAAATAAATTTGATTAAACCTATTCGAAATTGAGGGCATAAAATAATAATGATTGCAATGTTAGCAAAATGTTGTAAAATATAAAATAAATCTCCATAAGTAAATAAATGTCCCGCTAATACCCATGAAATTTTTTCCGTGCTTGCTCCAACCATTCCAATGGAATATAATCCGAACATGCAACACAACAAAATAGAGGAAACGGTGGTTTGAACAATTAATCGACGTTCAATTTGAATATTTTTTTCCGAAACTGATTTGGATGCACAAACAGATAAAACCACGGAAAGAATAACCAAAGCGCAAATAACCACGTTTACAATAAAACAACGAATAGCTAAATCTATTTTAAATGGAAAACAAATAGGATCACGACTTTGAAGGAGGCAATGCAATTTTCCATATGTTGTGCAATTAATTATTAAAGGAAAAATTGTGATTAAAATGATACTGTAAAATGTTCGACGCATTGTCCAAATCTGAAAAATAAACAACAAAAATTATTTTTTTAAAGGAGATTTTTGTGTAACAAAAAACTTAAGAAATTGTGCTATGCAAATTTTTGATAAATTATGCCAATCTTAATTTTGCTTAGACAATTTAAGTTTTTTTTATTTCTTAATTTTTTCTTCGGCTTTTTATTTTCACAAAAATTAAGAGAATCGAGTATTTCTTTGCGATTAAGGTTTTTTGATCGACTAAAATAAATAAAGTTAACATTAAAGAGAAATAAAGGGATTTTTTCCTCCAATTAAATTCAATGAACCTATCTATGTATGTATGTATTTGTCATCATTTTGAAAATTATTATTTCCCATATTTAGAAAATTGATTTGATTTAATTTACTAACACAAATTAAAAAATTTTTAGCTTTTTTAAACTTTAAAATTAAATTAATATAGAAAAAAAAATATTTTATTAACGGTTTTTGGTGCATCATAATTCGTGCCAGCCATTTTTGCACTTATTTATAAAATAAAATAAAATTTTTTGTTTTAGAAACTTCTTTAAAATTTATTTAATTATAAAACTTTTTAGCATATAAAATTTAATCTTTTTATTGCTTATTTTATTTTAATACAAAAGTTTAGAAAATAAACGAACTTTTGAATGCTTGAATGGAACCCAAATGGCTGTGGCTCGATTAAATGCTAACACCATATTCCAAAAACAATACCAAAAATCTGAATACCATTCAGCAATTCCAAAAGGAATAGCCAAAAAATTATCTCCATTATTAACTTTTTTTGAAATCCAAAATGGTGAAAAGCACACGAGATCCACAAAATATCCATAACTTAAAATAATAAAATATGCGGTGCGAAAGTTAGAATTTGTGTTTGTAAATTCTTTAAATAAAAATAATAAAACTGGTGCTTCCAATAATATTCCACCAGCGTTTGCAAAATCGGTAAGATAAATAAATATATAACCAAAAATATCTTCAATTGGAATAATTGTGACTGTGGTTGTTGTTGATTCGTTGCTCATGGTCGCCGCCGCCACCGCAATTTAGTTAGTTGAATATTTCTAAAAAAATGTAAAATAAAAAAATATTTTCATTTTTAAAAGAATTACTATTGTAATTTTTAAGCACGTTTTAAAATCGGTGAGTTGAAAAGTTTGTTGGTATTAAAAAAATGCTTTAAAAATAACAAAGTTTAAAAGGAAAAAATACAAAAAACATTTTAATTATGGCATAATTTTTTTTGTCGCAAAGGGAAATTAGAAGAATCATTAAAGTGGAAAAAAAGTTTTATCTTTAATCTGTTTTCTTTTTTGTCTTTTAGCTTTGAACTTTTATATTAAAAACTGTTTACAAAAAAAGAAAAAAAGCGTAAGAAAATAATGAGCATATATTTTTGGAAAATTTTAACGCTCTCTTTTTTCAAAACTAATCAAAAAGTACACATTTTTATGTTTGGATTTTTATGAAATTTAGCTGAAAAATAAGTAAAGAAAATTTTTAAATTATCCCGAGATACAAAATTTATTCGAGCATCGAATATCAAAAACTTTGTTACTCTTTTTTTTCATTTTCTGCCATTTTGTGATTTGCTTTTGGTTACTCTTTTATTAAATAGAAAAAGGAAATTTATTTATATCCAATTTTGACTAATCAAATTTCATAAAAAATTTTATTAGATTACTTACAATTTTTTTATATAGCTATTAGCTAGAGAAAAACAACATATAAATGGCATCATGCTTTATTAACCAATTTGGTAAGCGCGATTTAATGAAAGCGGAAAATGGAAACAATAACACTTTTATTAACCCGCAAAAAAATATTTTCTTGTCATTTTTCTTTCCAAAATAATTTTAATTTTTTTTATAAAAGTGTAAACATAATTTTGGACAATTTATTTAGAAAAAAATTTTACCATAACGTGACAAATGTGTATTTTTTATTTTTTGGAGTCATTTTTGGTTAATTATTTTCTCGATGAACTTAAAATAGCTTTAATTTTATTCGAATTGACTACAGTAGTAGTATTTTTTTTATTAGATTTTTATTTTGGGATAAATACATATTATAATCTTTTTTGTTGTTGATGACAAATAAAATTATGCAATGGGATGGCAGTGAAAGCGCTGAAAACAATTCCAAAGGCATCGGAGACACACGCGGCGGATAAACTAAATTCTCGAATATCTGGTTCAATATCTTTGTGAATTCGATGGAAAGTATTCACGTAAGATAAACCTCCCAATAAACCCTCGAAAAGAATAATTCCAAAAATAATTAAAATATGTGGAACAAAAAAATATATTGCATTGAAAATTAAAAATAGTGCATTTCCAAGCTAAAAATTAAATTTATAACATTATTTTTTTCAAGTTTTTAAAAAGCTGAAACGCACTTGTAAAACCGGAAGCAAATAGATAGCAGTCATGGGTAATTCAAAGAAGCTCACACTGGAGCGAGATAAAAATACTGAAAATTGGTATAAAACTTGGAACCATCGATATTGAGATTGTTTGGATAATTGAAAACCATGAGAACAATCAAAATAAATTAATTCCAACTAAAAAAAATTAGAAAGTTTTTTTGAAACATTTTAAAAATTTTTTACGGTGGACTTACAACTCCTTGATTTATAAGATATTCACCAAAATATACCAAAGCTATCGGTAACATGTATTTCAGAAGTGGCTAAATATTGAATTTTATAAAAATTATTATTTAAGGAATTTTTTTAAAAGCTAATCTTAAACCCAAAATTATTTTCGTGAAGAGTATCGAATCCAGTAAAACTTTTTTTTGTAGCAACGATATTTTTGTTAAATTAACTAACCCCAAAAAGTCTAATTTTTTCATTAAAAGTTAAATGTCTTTGTTGGATTCTTTTTTCTTCTGGAAAATTTTCATCCTCTCCTTCTTTAGTCTCCAAAACATCCGCTCCTGAAATAGCTGAAACCGCCACTGGAGTATGATGATGTTCATTTTCGATTGCAGGTTGAGTTTCTTCAAGCCCGAGGTTTGTGTTTATAATATAAGTTCTTGGATCAAAAATATTTACTTTGTACACAGAACTTGGAAGGTCCAAAATTCCCCAAAATGTTCCACCATAAAGAATTGGAACAAAAAGCATAATTAATAATGTGGCTTTTAAAGATAAATTAATAAAATGAGGTTCGGTTAAAACTGCATAACATAATGATGCAATAATATGAGCTGAACCCGTTCCACTTGAATATGTGGCTACAGTAGTTTTAGGAAAATATGATGTTAACGCAAGACAATTTATTACACCTATTCCAGAACCAAGCGCGGCAAATACAACGCCTAAAAAAATTAGGTATTATTTTATTTGATTGCTAATTTAAATAATAATATTAAGTACAACAATGAAAACTTTGGGAAATTCTCAAAAGATTTAATCAAGAAAAATTAAAAAAAAATTTTTTGCCATTTTTCTTATTTTTAGAACATCCAAAACTTTAAAATTTCATTTCATTTAAAAATTCACGAATCAAAATAATCAGACTCAATTTTTAGAATGTAAGTTCCCAAAAAAGAACAGAATTTGGTGACTCGTTTTCTTCATCTCTTACCTGTCAAAGACATAGCAACACTTGAAGAAAAAGCAACAATAATAAAACTTAATATTTGACAAATTAAAACTGTTGCAGTTCGAATACCATATGGAATTTTATGCATAAAAAAAGGAAATGTTAATTCCACAATAATCGTTGGTAAAATATCTGCTAGCAAAACAGCCCCGGTGGAAATAGAAGAGCAATGAGCTTCAGTAATTTTTTCCTAAAAAAAACTTTTAGAAATACTAAATTATAAAAAAAGAAAAAAATTTACATAACAAAAATCAGTTTCATTATTTTTAATTTTATGATTTTGTTTTGCCATAATATCTTCTGCACCCGAAAGCATAATCACAAATGCAAAAGCATTACATAAACCAAGAATCCAAAATGCTAATGGATTCCTTATTTTTGACCATTTTAAATTTTGGAACATTTTTTGTAACCCTAAAAAAATGAATCCGATTTAATTTTTTATAGTTGGAAAAAGAAGGAAGAAACAAAAAATTGATTAAAAAAGGAAGCAAAAACAATAATGTCCATTTTTAGACTACAAGAAAAAAAATTGGCGGCAGCTCATTTTTTTCTGACTTGGGTTTTTTTGTTCATTGATTTTTTCTCTCTTTCGACTTCCTTGGTTCAATGAGACGAAAAGAAAAGAAAGGAAGATAACGAGCGGATCAATAAAAAACAATGATTGATTGAATGAATAAAGCAACAACAACAAAAAAAGAAGTGTTTTTTTTTAAAAACAAAATTCAAAGCGCCCAATAAACAATATTCATTTTAAAATAGCCACGAGAGGTTTAAACTAAAATCTTTTTCTTCTTTTTTTTTTGCAGTTTGTAGCGTGATTTCAATATGGTTAATCTTTGTTATTGTCTTCTTCTTTTTTGTTTTGTTAAGAAGTCTAATCACTTTAAAGATTAAAAAATATAAAAGCCTTAAAATGTATTTTGCAAATAAAAATATTACTAATTTACTTTGTTGTATTGAAAAAAGTTGGAACAATTTTGATCAAAAATCTTATAATTCTTTTTGTTTTGACAAGAATGGATTGCAAGGATTTAAATTTTATTGGCATCTTGAAATATCAATATCCATTAATCTTCCATGATTTGTTTTTGTATATCTTTTAAAGCTCCACAAATAAACTAATTTTTCAAAAGATTTTTTCTTGGAATGCTCATGGTTAAATTCTTAATAAAGATATTTGAAACTATTATAATATTATATCGTTTTTTAGAAATCAGTAACAAAAATTTAGAAAAAAAATTAAATTAAAAAATTCCAATAAAAAAGCATAAAAAATCGGACATAAAATTTTTTGATTCAATACCAAAGTTTCTTTTCCTTGTTTTAGAAGACTTTTTCTTTGCCCATCCTAGTTTTTTGTTTATCGGGTTTTCTTTTTTTTGTTGACTAACCTTTAGCTAGTCCATTTTTGCGCCGCCTTTCCATAATAATTTTATGGCAAGTAATACACATACATGTGTTGATGACTAAGTTTTGTGAAACCTTTGATCAAACAAACAACAATCATTTTGAGCGCAAAAAAAGAATGAAAGAAAAAGTAAAAAATTCAAAACACAGCAAAGGCAGCATTGTTAAAATTGATGGAAATGTGACAAAAAATCGAGCTTACTTTTTTGTGGTTTAATTTTGGAGTTTGAATCTCAAAAAAAAATTTGATATTGTAAATGGCTTACACCCACCATCATTTTTTGTAAAAAAGGCATAATTCTTGTCTTTGAAAATATTTAGAAAAAATAGAAAAAATACATTTATTCAAAAAAAGCTTTTTTTCACAAAAATTAACAAAATGATGATGAATAAAAATAGCAACAAAAAAAGATACATAGAGTTTTGGCATTCCTTTAAATGCTTTAAAGCTATTATTAAAAGCAGCTAAAATTGTTATGTAAACAACCCTGAATGAATGGAGACCAGTTAATTTTCAACGATTTTAGAGTTCCATAAAAAAAGATGTAGTGTGTAACGCTAATGGAAGATTGGTTTAATAAAAGTTAAACGGAAAACAAAATCTTTATATCTATCATTCACTCATATTCCTAACCTTTTAGATGGCGATAAAAGTCAATCATTAATCGATGAACGAATACATGGACAAGCGTGGGCGTTTATGCATGAATGTAAATCCAATATTTAATATTATTTAAGAAAAAAATCAGTGCTTTAATAAAATCATAATCTTTCGAGAAAAATAAGCTTTATAAAAGATCCAGTAAACACATGTGTAAAATAAACAAGATTTATTATTCTTACGTAACAACAAAACAAAACAAGGAAAAACATGTACATATTACATACAATATTAATAATGTAATATCAACATACAAAATACGATAATAGTTATACAAGCAAACAAAAAAAAAGATGAAAGCTTAATGACGACCCATAGTTTGATGATTCTTATAAACGGCCATAAAAGTTGCGACGAAAGCATCCAAATGATAGATATCCTTTGAGCCCAATACAGATGTATGTTCAAAATGTGCAGCAGCTTCAATAATTTTTCTTCGGATTTCAGCATGACAATAAGGGAGCAAAGCATCAAGAAGCTCTTCAAAGATTACAGAAGTTGGGATACATCGAGTGAGCAGATCATACAAACGTTGACGAGTTTTGACAAGTCTGAAAATGAAAGGGAATACAAAGTTAGAAAACAAGGATATAAGAAAAAATTACCCATCAGAGGAACAATTTTTAACAATGATAGCAGCAGTATCAATAATATATCGTTGCCAATCAGGTTCAATAACTTTATGTGCATCAAGTCTTTTTCCACTAAAAAATACATCGCCATTAATCAAACTTTGTGAAAGAAAATAACATACTATTGCGCAGAAGCACTTTCTAATAAAAGCATCGCACGACGAAGATTACCATTTGAACGTTCAGCAATTGAATCCAAGAAACGATCAGAAACGTCAACATTTTCACCATCAGCTGCAACACGAAGACAAGTTTTCAACTAAAATAATTAACAGACATATAACTTATTAAACAAGAAAAAGACAAACATACTTCATCATTATTAGGAGCGCTAACCCGAACAACCATACATCGAGATCGAAGAGGTTCAATAACTTTGCTAACAGAATTACAGCACATGATGATTTTGCATGTTCCAGCATACCTTTCCATAGTTCGACGAAGTGCATGTTGTGCATCCTTGGTAAGAGTATCAGCTTCCATTAGAATTACGACTAAAAAAGAAAGTATTAGTAAGATGAGTAAGAGATAAAGTATGTTGTAAACATGCAAATCAAGTTAGCGTGGATAATATTTTAACCAAAAAGCAACCAAATTTTATATATTCATTACCTTTGAATGGTTTTTGAGCAGCTGAGTCAATTTGTTGCGCTTGTGCCATCTGTTTGATAAGTTCTTGGACAATAATACGATCATGAATTCCAACATCACTAAAAATCAACAAAGAGACTAATAAAAGCAATAAAGAAAATGTAAACCAACCTTGGAATAACTTCAATATGATACAAACTTGATAAAACCATTAATTCCAACTTTCGTCCAGAAGCAGATTCAAAGGATCTGTATTCCATTTTCATGTTCTCAGCTCCATTGCCATATAGCTTCTTAAGAATACACCGAATTCTTGTACTTTTTCCAGCTCCATCAGGACCATAAAAGAGCAAATGTGGAAAGTTTCCAGCTTCAACCAATTCACTCAAATTTTGAGTTAATTCTTGATGATAGTTGAGTGCAGATAATTGCGTTGGACGATATTTATCCACCCATAAAGCCATAATTGATTATTGCTATAAAAAAAGATGTTGAAAGGTTTCAAAGATGGAAATTGAATAAATGTTTGAAAGTGAAAAAGTTTTTGTTTGTTTTGAACCTCAAAGATTCGCGCAAATTTTTTGTTTATGTCAGTAAGCTACAGCTGAATTTGCGCATTAAGAAAATTATTTAAAGGCGGGGCTTTGAATAATTTTTTACTAACACATTTAGAAATTTTTCTTCGAATATTTTTTATATGTAATAATAAATTTTGATAAACTCTAAAAGATAAATTTATCTTTTTACTTTTTGCGTTCGTATTAACGAAAATTAAGCTTGAAAGTGCGCTAATAATTTTATGATTGTTTTTTTTTTAATATTTTGCAAATAACACAATTTTGCTCAATCGCCTTGCCGACGACTATGTTAGTTAATGGCTAACAGTATTCATAAACTAGTGGCTTTATTGCTTCTATATAACCCTTTTTCAAAACTTGATGATAAGCTTTTGAATGAGCATTAACAAGGTTAATCGACAAAGAAAAAGTGATGATGTAACAAAAATGTCTCTTGATAAAAGCTTTTCAAACTCAAATATTTCTCTAATGTTTAAACAAAACAAGCAAAAATCAAAAACAAACATTTATTACAAAGACAAAACTCGAGACAGACAATATTATATTATAACAAAACAAAAAGTCAAAGAACAAAAGTAACAAAAAAGTAAAAATACAAATTTTTTCTTGATTTATGAATCACCAGAAAGACCACGTTGAACCAGAAACTTTTTTGAACCAAGTATTGCAAGTTGATTTGCCATTTCGTTACCATGAACTCCAACATGACCATTAACATGTTCAAATTGGACATTAACAACAGTTCTCATTTCATCGATAGCTACAATCAAATCTTTGTTAGCCACAGCTTTTCCATTTGCGTTCTTCCAATCGTTCTTCTTCCATTTTTGAATCCATTCATTCATTGATGAAACAAGATTCATTGAATCGGTGCGAATAATTAATCGACCATGGCCTTTATCACGAGCTTGCTTAATTGCAATAAGAGCGGCTTCATATTCAGCTCGATTATTTGTTGGTGCACCAGTAGCTGGGAGGGAAAGATTGTTTGGATGATCATCGCCCCAGTAAACACCACAACCAGCTTTTGCTTTACTTCTACCGTTACATGAACATGCGCCATCAGTATAAACAATAGGTACACCAGCAGCAGCAATTGCAGGTCTAAAAAATAAATAAACGTAAGATGAAATAAAGTAATAATATTGTAGAGAAAAAACATAGCAAGCAAGCATCTCTTTTACATACAGACTAGCTGAGTTACAATAGTAAAAAATAACCAACCTCTTTGGACTAATTTCTTCCATAGGCAAAGAACGTCGTTTGTTGGATGAAGGATTTGAGCTTGAATGAAAACGATTTTCTTCAACAAATTTCATCGCTTCTTCATAAGTATCAAACTTTCTAAATTTAGCACCAAAAAATCTATCTACAGATGCTCGACATTCACGATACGTACCAAAGACACCAATTTTTCTTCCTCTTGCAACAGCATAAAATAGACACGGAGAATTTGCAGCTGATATAGGTGTTGACGATTTACATGCAGGAAATGAAGACATCATTGGTGTTTGAACTTGAGTGACAACAGGTGGAGCAGATTTGATTGGTTGAATAGTAGGCGATTCATTACGAGTTTCATCAGTGCCGTCAACAGTTTTTTCAGAAAAGTAAATGAGATGTCTAATCAATTTTAGAGCATCTTCAAAACAAAGAGATAAAGCAACGATTTTTGCAGGATCAGTTGTTTCTTGCGTTAAATCGTGCCATTTCTTTTTGGCTTCATCCAGAAGAACTTTAGATAAAATATTATCCATTTTCAACGCTATAACCTGAAATTGAACACAAATAATTATTCATTCATTTAAAATTTGAAGAAAAAAAAACGCGGAAGATGAAAGTAAAAAAAAAGTGTAAGAAGAAAATCTTTTAAACAAAAATGTTGCAAACGAGTGTTGTTGAATGCTTGATTGATTTTGAGACATGCTTCGCCAAAAATTACTAACATTTTTAAACGTAAAGTTGTTTGGTTTAAAAATTATGGGAGGAAGTTTATTTAAATAAATAAATATATATCTCTATCATTTTTTGTTGACGAATTATTTAAATAAAAAAAGAGAGTGACATGGCTCTCTGACTGAGGTTTAATTAAACCATAAACCTTTTTTTCGTCAGTCACTTACATTACTGTGACACTTTTATTTCAAACTTCTTGCTGCCAACAAATGGAGAGAAAAATAACTGCGGATGTTTACATTAAATCCTGATCCATCTAAAAAAATGAAATGCTTATGTTGCAAATAATTCATTTCAAAACTATTTTTAAAATTATGAGTTGTTAAAAAAACTGAAAAACATTTTTTTTGTTGGCTTTCTCTAATCAAATTATGATTTGAATTTTATTTTTTCCAACATACCTTAGATTCAACTATTTGTAAGTCCCGTCTCTATAAATGAACAAAGCTTTTAAAATAAAAAATATAAATATAATTATCTTTATTCAAACAAAAAAATACAACAAACATAAACAATTCGAAAATACCTGACAAAATGTAAAAAGAAAATGCTGAACTTTTATTAAATATTTGTTTCTAAAATATACATATTTCATTACATCATTATACATGCTCAAAATGGGAAGTGTGTAAACTTAAAAATAACAGTTTAAGAACTAAGAAGAATGTCATATCGCGAAACGAGGGTTTTTAAAAGTTACGAAATTGTTCAAATTTTGAAAATAAAAATTTTTTTAATTTGTTCTTTTTTGGTTCTTGGATCCAAAGGTTGTTTTCATTTGCGCTGTCAGAAATGGTGACCACAAAATCATATTCATCATATTTTTTGCATTTAAATTTTGCTGGCCTCGATGTCAATTTCATAAGTTCATTTTTCATGATTTCACTAGTTCCGTGACAAGAAAGGTAAATGCTAAAATTTTTAATTCTAAGAAGACAAAAAATAAAACACCAATAACTTACAATATTTTTTTAACCGGAAATAAAATGTCGACAAGCATGTTTATTTTTTGTTTCTGTTCTTCAACATCCATATCGAGTGAAAATGAAATGAATAAGGAAATCTGCATAACATTGGGCCCAACTAAGTGCTTTAAAATTTCAATTTTATTGCTAATACCACCACTGACAGATAAACTTGAATAAGTTTTTAATATTCCGTTAAAAATATTTTCTTGAGGAGTTTTTTTAATATGAATACCCAAATGTCCAAAAACTTCCAGATTTTTATGAATAAAATTGTGAATCATAATGCCAATCAAATCGCCTACCATATTAGTAGCTTTATCATAAACTCTTAAATTTTCCCTAACTTCTCGTTTTCGAGATAACCATTTTGTGCGTTGATTAATTTGCGAAAAATTTAGGAGAGTTTGAGAATCACAGAGTTCAGCAAATCGTTCTTGAATCAATAATGGTAAATTTAAAAATGGAATTGATTTGTTTTTTCCGGATTTAAATAAAGGGAACATTTTTACCAAATTAGAAAATATCAAATGTAATACTGATCAAACAACAACGAGTCTAAAAAATGTCAAATAAAGCGCATTGTTATTTTACACACATAAAAAATATTGGATATTTCACGAAAAGGCAAGTTATGAAATAAAAAATGAGTAATGATTAAGGATGTAAACGGGACGGGACGAGAAAAAGTCGTCCCGTTTCCACCCTTAGTTAGTAATGATTGAAAAAGAGTGGTTTAAAAAAGGTAAATAAAATTTTATTTTTTCATGCTTCTTTATCATAAATTAAAAAAAAGAAAATATTTAAAATATGGATAGAAGTCAAAAAAAATATAGAAAACGAATGAGATTAGATCAACAAAAAAAAGTAAGAAAAAGTTGAAAGGCGAAAAAACGGTGTATGTGTCATTGGCAATGATTGAAATGTGTCTTGCAAAAACCCATTCCACTCTTTTTGCTTTCCTTTTGTTTGCCCCTGCGTTGCTTGCTTCATTATTATATTTTTACGCATTTCTTTACTTTATTTTTTTGCATCATCTTCTTCCCCATTCATCATCCAAATCCAATTATGAAATTTTTTGTTGTTGTGTCTTTTGCGCACTTTGAACTAAAGTTTGAGAAAATAACCTTTATCTACAGCTCCTTCTAACTCATCGGCTGGCGCCCGGTCTTCGTCGACAATCCATAAAATATTCTCATAAAAGCCCAGCATTCACCATATTTTGGTTTAAAGGTTGTTTTCATAAAATTGACAAAAAAAACCAAGAATTTTTTAACAACAAAAATTAGAGTGTTTAAGTTCGGTCAAAATTTTGTTTAAAACAAATAAGTTTTTCTAAATATTAAACGAAACTCCATTTGTCTTACAGAAAATAAACAAAGTTTGAATGAAAAAAAAAAAATTATTTCTTCTCATCAACATTTCTCTCCTTACCTAATATTCATAACACCAGCAAAAAGAATTTCTAAAGCACAAAATAACAACAAACAATATTTATTGATAGATTTTATTTGTGAGCTAAAATTGTATAAGGGGCATTTTCTTATGATTTTTATGCTTTGTTTTATTTTAATATAGAAAAATTCAACGAAAACTTTTTAAATTATTTCTGGCTCAAAATCTAAAATTTCTTTTTCAAGGAATGAGTTTTTAAAAAAACTGTATTAATAAATTAATAAACCTCTAATCAAAACAAACCCTTTGCTTTGTCATGTCAGTAATTATATTTGAACACACATAAAACATCTTTGCGTTTATTATTTTTTCTGTGTAATTTAATATTCCTTTTTCTGAACCGTTCACTTTCTCAAATTCTTTATCATTTGTCTAGAATTTTTTTAAATAAAAAAAAATCGTTAATCTTTAGAAACAAATTTTTGAAATCTATAAAAAACATAAAAAAAAGACATCTAAAAAAACACACCAGCAGCGGCGACGATGCAATTCATGTAAGATAGGTCAAATCCAGGACACACGAAGAGAAAAATATTAAAAACGACGATATTGAAGAAGGGATTTTTTTGAGAGCCTCATTCATTTTATTTTTCCATCCAAGGTCAACTCCACCTTTGAGAATGAAAAGATTCTTTCTTCTGCGTCGTGGGGAAAAAAAAAAGCATGGAAATGGATTGAAAAAAAGTGGTCACTTTTATTTTTCGCTGTTGTTGTTACTTGCTGGTTGCCATTATTGAAATATTGATCCATCTATCTTCACGTTCACTTCTGTCTAATATTTTTCTTTCTCACTTAAAATTTTGAGAAAAAGAGAAGAACCATCTTTTTGAAAATTTTTTATTAGATTTTTCGTCATGACACAATTATTTTTAATTTTTTGTTTACTGATAATAGGATTGGATTTAGGTAAGCTTTTTAATATACACAAAAATATTAGCAAGAAAAAAAGGAGCGAAAACCTTTTTTTAAAACTAGCTTTTCAAACTATGACTTTTTAATAACTTTTTTTCCAACACAAAAAATCCTTTTTATAGTTTATTTTTTGTTTGACAAAGAAAAATAGCTATTTTTTAATACCTAATTTTAGCGTTAGCTGATGTGGCTGGTACGGTGGAAGTTGATTTAGCCGCAGCTAATGCAGTAGGAAAAAAGAAAAAGCCTGAAGATGCTATTCCAATTATTGAACTTCGAGGTGAAGGCAAACCCATGACTGCTTCTCAAATTCGAGCATTGGAAGAAACATCCAATGGTGGGCCACTAGATATTAAAGTAAGTCGCCCCTAATTTTTTTACATCCAAGTAAAACAAAAATTGGTTTTAGATTGAAAAAACTTGGCGTCCAGCTGCATGCCCTCGAGCTGCAAAACGCCTTGATTTCATTACCTTCCATTATAAAGGCTTCCTTGAAGATGGCAAAAAATTTGATCAAACTTATGGTCGCAACCCAATTCGAATTCAACTTGGAACAGGCATGGTTATGCCTGGACTTGATAAAGGCATGAGAGGCATGTGTGATACAGAATTAAGAAAGATTAGTGTTCCATTTCGTTTAAGCAGAAAAAATAAATCCAAAGGTAAGTAATAATTAAATAGTGGCACTTGAAACCTAAAAAAAGACGGCGACAATGCTAACACTCGCCATCAAAAAAATTGCATTTTTAAATCCCTCAAATCTTTGCTTCTTGTAAACTTTTTTTTAAAATAATTTTTTAGTGTGGAAAAATATTCCAAATGATGAACATTGGCTTACATTCAATATAGAAATGTTGGAAGTTGAAGAATGGACCCTTGAAAAGCAATTCCAATTTATGGATTCCAATAATGATACTTTTATAACTGAAAGTGAACTCGTTCGATTTGCTGAAACCATGAGAAAAGAATTTGGTAAAACTTGGAGTAATGAAGATATTGATAATGTTCTCGCCGCAAGATATTACATCACATATTTTGATGCAAATGGCGATACAAAAGTAAATTTTGTGGAATTTAAGCAAGTCATTGAAAGGGATCAAGCTTCCATGGAAAACGCAGCTAAACAACGAACCCAATTGGCTGAAAAATCAAGCAGCAAGAAAAAGCCTGAAAAGGAAGGGCGTAAACGCGATCCAGGATTTGGATGGATTTTAGATTTCAATAATGATGGAATTGTAAGCGTTGAAGAAAGTGAAAATGCTGATCAAATTTTCCAAGGCCCACCCGCTGTTTTACCCATTTTTAAGAAAGATGAACTTTAAAAAAAAAATTTATAACCGAGTTCAAAATTTTATTTACTAATAAAAAATTTTTTTGATTATAAATATGTCGGTTTTTACAATATCTTTATATCAAATACAAGAAACAAAAAAGAGAATAAAATCCAACGAGTAAACACAATTATGGTTTTAGGCGGTGTGAAAAATTCTTAGGCTATACTCAAAAATGTTTTCTTTTTTCATTAACAAAAAAAAACTGGCCCATGATTGCATACTCACTCAAATCACAAAATATCAATTACCTTACTTTTTTTCTTTTTTCATATTCTGCCCTACAATTTTTATTATGGCTAAGAATCAGCTTCACACAGGATCATCAAGTGTTGATAATATAACTCCTCGAAAGCGTCCTACAAATATTTCTGCTAATGATGATACTACCCAAATAAGTTCCGTAGATGGACCTTCACAATCAAAAAAGCCACGTATTAAAGAAGCAAGTACCGATTCTAAAAAGGTAATTTTTTTTAAGATCCTTAGTTATTTTAATTGTGCTTTATTTTTTTTAGGAAAAATGTTATCCATTTGAAAAATCATGGAATATTCCTCTAAATGTTTTTAAAATTCCCGATTTTCGTTTACTTGGAACTGTGCTTTATAACGTTGATGGGTGACCAGATATAAAATATTATATTTGTATATACTATGATTCTGATGTTGTAGACAAAAATGTTTCTGTTGGATTAGCTCTAACTTTCCCCAACAATAAACACGTTCAAGGAGATTTTATCATTACGACTCCATCCAAAACTTTTTCATGTCACAAAATTTATAAAAAAACTAATCATTCATTTGATTATGAAATTATCAGCGATGTTGAACCCACATATGGAAGACGATGATATTAAAGTAATTGTGAAGGGAACTTTCAAACTTCTTGAAAAGCCACCACCTGTTGATATTATCACTCTCGATGATCGCAATGATGATATCGTGTATACAAACAAAAATGACTTAAGATTTATTGTTAATGGTCGAACAATATCTGTAATACCTTTTTTCTTTTTCTTTGTTTATTGACATTCACTTATTTTATTTAGGTTCATAAAGCAATCATTCATCAAAAATTCTCCAATATTGGTAATACTGTATCCAATATTGAAACATGCGATGAAATTCAAATTAAAGATTTTCAATTTGATATTGTCAACGCCGCTGTAGCATTTTGTTATGACAGCAACCATCCATTACAAGATCTCAGCAATGAAATTTTGTTTGATCTAATAAAATTCGGAGATTTATATGGAGTTGAAAATCTTAAAGTAATTTTTTATTAAATATCTTAAAATCGCTTTAAATAACTTCATTTTATAGGATAAAACTGAATCGATCCTTGGTGATAAACTTAATTATGGATGTTGCATTGATATTGCTAATGCAACGATAAAGCTGAATGCTCAAAAGCTTAAACAAAAATGTCTTGATTTTATCCTTAAAGCTAAAAGAGATAAAAATACTGATATCAACTTTAAAAGTTTGGATGCTTCTCTCAAATTAGAATTATTTGATATGGAATTTCAGTAAAAAAAAATTTGACATAGCATTTGTCTTGTTTTTATTTTGATTTGTGTTTGTTATTTTCATAAAGTTTGTTGCCATGTTTTTGTTTTCATAAAAAATATTCAAAAATTAGCCACGCATGTGAACAAGCAATAATAAAATTATAAGCCTTGAAGAAAGTGAAAGTTCTAACCAAATTTCCCAACAATTAAAAGTTAAACTTGTCAATCAAAAAAATTGTTCTCGAATAACTTTATTTTATCTTTGCAAACGAGATAAGACAATAAATCAAAAAAAATTCTTATTGTTATTAAAATAGACTATTAAAAGATCAACAGTTAGTCTATGAACCAATATTAGTGGGAATTTTAAAAACAAATTAAAGTTAAAAACCTATTAACTTTATTTCATAAAAATATTTGTAATGTACCGTTTCTGAACTGATAGAGAAAGTCCAGTAGCGTTCTATGGTCGAACGTCCAAGCGAAGCTTCCAGAAGTTTGCATCCTAAAATCGTTTTCATTGTCATCACTTTTATTCATTCATTCTTCATTTACTTGTTCGTTGCTTTTTCGGTTGTTTATTTATTATTTGTTGATCCTAACGTCGAGGTCTAATAAAGATTATTGGATATTAATATGGTTGATTAGTTCCTTAACACTGAACAATCGTTTGCCTGTAGCGTTTTGTCCATCCACCATTCCTAAATTTTGAGATTTTTCTTTTTGCAACTTTTTTTTTGCTTGTTTCCGTGTTTTCGTTTCTGAAAAAATGAAAAAGAACTTTTTATTAATAAATTTACATAACACATATCTAACTTTTTATTTTTTAGGCTTTCAAACCCAAGATGACTCGACGACGCAAACAATCATCTAAAAGACGTTCACCAATCAAAAATCTTTCACCAATCAAAAAACTTTCACCAATCAAGAAACTTCGACTTCGAAAATCTGTTACACCTGAACGAACAACATATGAAATTGTTAGAACTCCACCTCAACGCATTCTTGAAGAAAGTTTTAGTGAAAAAACTCCATCCCAACATCAGAAGATAAAGAAAGAAAAGATTGTGAAAAAATCATCTTCAAAGCTTGATCGTCAAACTCTTGCTGATGCTTCAACTTCAACGAAACCTCAACGTGCTTATACTCCTGAACAAATCGAAAAGTTTAAAGCTCAACAAGCTTCTCATGGACCGCATCTCGGATTTACTACTCGTCCATTTCCTGTCAAACTTGTTATTAAAAATCGTTCATGTGCTCCTGTATTTATTGAAATATCTCAACGTAATTTTCGAAGAATGCTTCCTCGTCTTCCAACAACAAAACCTAAGCTTGAATCTGAAATTTAAAGGAACAAGACTATTTGATGCCTTTTTCAAAATTTCGTTTTCCGGGTCATAGAAGTTCGTTTCGCCAACCGGCAATTTGAATTTACGTGTCATCTAAAAAATTACACATTAAATTCAAACACGCGCCTGGCATTCGCAACTTCTATGACACGGAAACGAAATTTGAAAAAGGCATCAAATAGTCTTGTCCCTTTAAGTTATTTGTTTTTCATATGTTCTTTTTTGTTGTCTTTCATTTATATTGTTAATTAGTGCACAAGATTACTATGTAAAAAAACAAAAGGCTGTTCAGGAAAAAACTTTTAGACGGCTAATGAGATTAAATTTTTTTTATTGATTTCAATAAATTATTTTATATGTTACACTGAAACAAACAGCCGCAGCACCGTCTTCGATTTTTAACAGTAAAAAAATTTTTGGTCCGACAATTAGTTATATTTAAATTTTTTGCTTAAAATACCTTTTTTCAAACATGCTTTGTTTCAGAAAACAATAGAAAATTGGAAAAAAAAACTAAAAATTTTATTTTGTAATTGACCTTATAATTATTATTTTTTTCAATTTACACCAAAACATTTTTTACATCAAAAATCTTGCGAATATACGAGTTGCTTTTACATCTTATCTAATCAAGAATAAAACAAAATTTTTAATTTTTAACATTTTTAAAAAAATTTTTCAATATTAAATAGTTGGTAAAGAAGTTGGGTAATAACAATCGAAGACGGTGCTGCGGCTGTTTGTTTCAGTGTAACATATAAAATAATTTATTGAAATCAATAAAAAAAATTTAATCTCATTAGCCGTCTAAAAGTTTTTTCCTGAACAGCCTTTTGTTTTTTTACATAGTAATCTTGTGCACTAATCTCTTGAGCCGTCTGCAACAATAATTACTAGAAACTCCGCTGCCTCCGGTCGGCGATCTTACTTGTTTTATTGAAAAATACAAAATTGCCACTCGTATTAATGCCTATGTTTTAATAATTACTTTTCCAAAAAGTTATTGTATTGACTTTTATAAAAATTAAAACTTTTCCCGAACAATCTTATCACTCGTGTCTATTTTAATCACTTAATTTTCAATAATGAGATCCTAAAAATTGAAACATGTGTAAGCCTTTAAAACTTTTTTTTTGCACGAATCAAAATAAACAATGAACTGAACCATTAAAAAAAAATTTATACCAGCTTGTGAAAAATTCGCAAAAAGTTAAGGTTATAGTCATCGAGCAAGCTTACAATAGTTAAATCACTTAATTTGCGCAGCAAGCAAACCCATGTTTTGCTGATTTTTTATGTATATGAAAATTACCCAAATCATTTCATCGCGCTTGGAAAACAAAATATAGTTTCATTCTAATTTATGCAAATTTTTTAGGTGAATTTCCTATTTTAATATAAAAGATTTCAAGATAAGATACAAAAAAACAGAGAGAAAAAGAATAATAATATGTATGGGAAAAAGCGAAGCCTAGTAGCCCTGGGACTGCGACCAAAAGTAATCGAAAACGAACGAACAATAAAAATTAATAAGAAGGAAATATTCAAGTTACTTTTCGATTAAACTCACCGAAAATAATAAAAAAAGTTCCCTATGTTTATTCTTTTCATAAACTAAACGTCAGCGTACTTTTAATTAAATTTTGCGTTTAGAATACCTAAAAGTTTTGTATGCTAATCCAATTAAATTTAGAAAAAAAAATATACGATCCAAAAGCTTAGTTAAAAAAAATTTCATTGAAAATCGTTAAAAATAATTTCGCTTTAATTTCATAATAAAGAAACTTAATATTCATAAAAAAAGTAAAATTTGTGAATATTTTATTAAAAATTTGCATATTTTCTAATGAAAACATTATTAAAAATCATAAAAAATTATTTGGATATAATTGTCTCAATTCAATTAAAACAATTAATAAAAAAAAAATGTGGGGATTCGAACCTATGACAGAAATATCCAAACATCACCGCCTTCAACGCCTACGCCACACAGCAAATGTATAACAAGGAACTTTAGCCAATGATATTTTTACTCTAAATCAAAATATTTAAATTTCCATAGCGGCATACATCTATTTTTATGTGATGTTTTTTAAAGTTAGCTTACTCATAGAGGTAATTGAGGGTGGAGAAAACGATTTTTATAGCCAGAATATGCGTTAACTTTGCTGCAACGCTCAGCGGGACATTGTGAACTTTTAAAATGTTGTGATTAAGCACTTTTTTTCTATACTTCCTTCTATTTTTTTTAAAAATTCGTCAATGCGACGAAAAATTGACCCTAAAGAGCCCTCTAATATCAACATAATTACACGAAATAAAAAAAATCATAAATTTCGGTTAGCAGATCGGGCGTTCTCATTGCTAAAACAGCCGCACCCCTCGCTTCGCTCGGGGTGCGGCGGGATTTTGTTTCTATTGTGTTTATTGATACCTTGTTATTATGTATTGCCATTTTTGAATAAAATTAAAACTAATATGTTTCATATGTATAAGTAAACAACCACAAGTATTAATTTACTTTAAAATTAAAGTTCAGCTGTCGATAACCACCTTTAACCTCGTCCATCACCATGACCTCCACTTATGCAGCGTTCCTCCTCTCTCGATTAATTAGAAAACCACTATGGAATCCTTGTTTACGAATTACTTGATTTTTAAAAGCAAATAAAAAGGGAGATTTGAAAGTTGTTCTCTATGTCATAAAACTATATAAAAAATGAGTCAAGTTTTCAATCAAACAACAATTTGGGTTCAAGCATAAAACACTTTATAATACATGTAACTCATTTTATCGCCTAATAAGTTTTGTCAGAAAACAGTTTAACAAGAAAGTGAAGCTTTTTTGAACTCTTTAACCTTCGTTGCAACCAAGTTTGTTAGTAAATATTTGCTTCATCAAAAAAAAATTTAACTACATAAAAAAATGCTTTCCATTTTGTATTGCAAACTTTGAACAAAAATATTTCATAATCTCTTCTAAAAATATTTCTTGAAACGACAGTTTGAATTGATGCAAGCATTTTTCTTTCTTCACTTTTTTTTGCTGCTGTTGTTTGATTGATTGAATTTTTTTTTCAATAAATTTTTTATACAGAATTTTACAATGGGAGCTGATGGAGGAAGTATTCCAAAACGATGTGAACTTGTTCGACATAAGAAAAAGACAGAAAAATTGGATAAGAAAGTTAAAGATGCTCATAAATGGAGAAATTGTCAAATGACGAATGAACCTTTGAAGAAACCTATTGTTGCTTGTAAACTTGGAAGGTATGTATTTTTTTTATTGCTTTTTTATGAACAACTAATGATGGTAGTTATGTTTTTAGATTATACAATAAAGAAGCAATCCTTGAAGGTCGGCTGTACAAAACTTTAGCCAAAAATCCTTCCACAATTCATATCAAATCTCTCAGTGATGTTAAAGAACTCAAATTAACTGAAAATAAAGCTTGGAAAGATAATGGCCCAGATAAGGTTGGTTTTCATTTTACGTATTCATTGTTCTAACGATTTATCTTTTCAGGGTGATGTTTACAAGGATTTGAATGAAACTCCATTTGTTTGTCCTATTACTGGTTTAAATATGAATGGTTCATATCCTTTTGTAGTTAATTGGGAATGTGGCTGTGTATTCTCTGAAAAAGCAATGCAAGAAATCAAAACTGATACATGTCATGGTTGCGGTGGAATTCTCAACAAATCCAACGTCGTTCAATTGAATGCTGAAGGTGAGCTGCTAAAAGAATATGTAGCAAAAGTTGCTGAAGAAGTCCTTACTAAAAAGGCGAAGAAATCTGCTGTCAAAAATGATGTTGCTGAAGGTCCTTCGATTAATCCAGAAATTGAAAAGGGTATGTTGTTTTCTTCGATTATGCAATGGTGCAAAACTACACATTATGCCAATTGGGTGCAGGCATGTAGTTTGATTGTTAAAATTATTACCATTGAATTTACCATGTTCATAGTTACTTACTATTACCAATAATGTGAATTTTGCTTCATTACATACCTTCCGTAATGGATATACCTCTCTCCATTGATGGAAATCTTTCAAGGTCATTAACATCTAATTTTTCGTTTCCATTTTAGCCACTCACTCAACTAAAGAAAAGCATCAAGTGAAAGAAGAGAAAAAAGAACTCAAACGTAAACCAGATGCCAAATCAATTCAAGATGATCCAACGGTATCCAAAACTTTCAAATCAATGTTCACTACATCAGAAGCAGCAAAGAATCAACCTAAAGCTCATTGGGTTACCCATAATCCATTGTACTTTTAAATTTTTGTTTTAAAATTGTATTTGGAAATTATTGATTGTTTTTGCTTTTTTGGTTTAGTTTGTACATAAAGTTTTTTGTTACACCAAAAGGAAGGCTTTAGTCATCACAAGCTTGTTGGGCGGGAATAATAAGGTATGGCTTCCTAAAAGTTAGTGGGAGGAAATGGAGGAGTCATTTTAGTACCAATGGCGGCAATGAAAGAATCTTGAAGCATAGTTACAGTAGTTTGTTGCTATTGGTATTTGAAAATCTCGAAACGAAAAGGATTTTTAGGAGATGATGCAAAAATTTTATTGCATCAAGCTTTTCTTGAATTTTTTTTCGCAACTTTGTTTCATTTTTTCTTTCTTCTAAGTAATTTTTACCAATTTTTAGGATATCGATATGACTGGAATTACTGATCAAAGCAATCTTGAAAAGCTTCGAAATGAAATTAATCTTTATTTTCATAAAATGTAAGTTTTTTTGCAGTAATTTTGTGGTAAAATCATTTACTTTAGACTTTTTTTTTTCAGGACTGAACGTTCATCATCTGGTAAGATTGCAATAAGAATTCTCAAATATTTTCATGATATAATTTTATATGGTAAATACAAAACTGCTGAGTATGTTCTTTGTATGATACTACTGGTAATAAATAATATGTGTGTTTAATTTTCAGAGAACTCATTGAAATATTGACTTGTGATGGTGAACTATTATATTCTGCTCATTCGTCCGAATTTTTGATTCGTAATGTTCTTTTGTCAGTGCTTAAAATTATTAGAGAAGAAGCTCTTCGACAAACATCTGGAATGGATGAAACTTTGACTCAAACTGATTCACTTAATGTATGTTTTTCGTCTCTTTCAAACAAAAAATATATATGAAAATTTGTTTCAGCGTCTTTGGTTTTTGCCATCTGATTCTAATGCTTCTATGGATGTTAAACAACTTAAAGCTTGTGTTCTTATATCAATGAAGGAATTTAAGGATGAAATGGAAAATTCTTGCGAACAATTATCAATTAAAGCTTTACAAGATGTCAAGGACGTTCTCATATCTGAGCATAATGATATTGTTATGACTTACAAATTTAGTAAAAGTGAAACCTTAAAGGTACGTTTTTGTTATTGCTATTGATGTGAGCAGGCATTAGAGGCATAAGTGAATATAAGTTGTGGTACCATTTATTCATCTTTTTTTTACGCTTGCTTCGATCATTTTCCTTGGTCTTATATTTAGTGGCAGGGAAATATTAGCTGCATTGATAGTTACTCATGATATTTTTAATGAATATTCTAATTTTTAGAAGTTTTTTTCGCATGTCAAAACCAAACTTCTTTATTCCGTTGATGATAATGTCGATGCTCAAGCTAATATCATTCCGTCAACTGATATTTTATCAACTATGAGAATCACTACTCGCGTCGTTTTATGTGCTGCAGCTATTCTTCCTGATGGTTCATGTGTTTCAACTGCTGGAACTTTATCTATTTGTCTTGCTGCTAAACGTCATTCTGTTCCAGTGCTAATTTGTGCATCAACTTATAAACTTACTCCTATGTTTATTCCTCATTTGGATGAATACAATGTTCATGCATCTCCTGCCAATGTATTACCAGCATCAGAAGCTCTCAAATTTCCAACTGTATTCGTCGCAAATCCATTATTTGATCGAATTCCATCAACGTTGATTACTTTATTTATTACTCCATCTGCTGTTGTTTCACCAGCGCATGTTTATCGTTTGATTGCAGAATGTTATCATCCAGAAGATTTTCGTCAACTTCATAGTTAAGAAAGATTACAAATTGGTTGTTGTTGGTATTTTTCGTTTTGTTTATCGAGTTTCTGTTATTAAATTTCAAGTTAATAAATGAGGTTTATAATTTTGTTTCACTGTTGTTATTTTACTTATTGGCAGCCGTACCATTAACTATCTTCTTTGTTGTTTCTTTTTTTGATACTATCAACTTGTTTCGTTCGTGAACCTTCTCTCGACAAGGTCGTGATTTTCTTTTTTTCGTTTTATCTATTACCCAAGAACATTTGCAGGCATATATGCTTCTACCCATACTATTACAAAATGATGGAAACAACAAATCGTAATACTGATCTCGATGAAATTGCCGCCCCTATTTCATCAGATGAAGAAAATATTATTATACCCAAAAAATCTAGGAGGAAAAAGCTTCTTATTGATTCCGATGAGGATGATAGCGAAGCTATAGCTTCTGATACCGGTAAAGATATTGAAGAGGATCTCGAAGAAGATAGTGAAGCTGATGATGAAGATGTTTCATTATCAGCTGAAGATGGCGAAGATGAATTAGATGATGAAAGTGGCGATGATGCTGAAGACGATGAAGATGATGAAAATGAATCATCAGATGCTTGTTCAGTCCTTTCATTTGACAGCGAATTCAGTTGGAATGAATTTGGTTATGTTGAAGATGATGTAAACAATTCATTTATTCAAGATGAGGAAGAAAATCTTCGTGAAAGATACAATGCAGCAATGAAATTACTTTTGAGCGAGCAAGCTGAAGAAGGATTTGATTCTCTTACTATTCTTTATGAAGAACCATTAATTCAAAAACAATTTGCTCCAGATTTTTTAAATTTTGATTGGGAAAAAGCTAAATCTCAATATATTAAAAGTTGTGAACCTAAAATGCGAACTATTGCATTTGGAGTTACTCGAGCTTTAGCAAGATTTGCTAAAGATCCAATAATATTTTATCTTCAAGCTTTATCTTTGCGACCCACTGATAAAGCATTATGGTATGAATTTGGTTGTACTTCGGCGAGATTGCATAATTGGAAAACGGCTGAATTAGCTTTTAAACAATGTTTAAATGATTCTGATTCGAAAGTAAAGCTTGCAATTGTTTATTTTTATTCCAAAGATTATCACAGTGAGTTATATTTTTTGTTTTGCGAGGAAATTCTAAAGGTGAAGCTCCCAATTTTTAGAATGTTTACCTTTACTTCATGATGCACTCATTGCTCGATCAAATAACCTTGCATTATTAGTTCTTAAATCAGAAATAACAAAAATAAATAATTTTTGGAAATTTTTTGTTGAACTTTATTTTCCATCGAATCCATTTTTCTTTCCCCAAATTCAACTGCCACAAGAAGTTTATGAAAAAGTGCTCAAAGAAATTCAAAATTTCACTTCTCAACAACCATTACCTCAAAAATTTTGTTCTCCTTACAGTATTGATCCTTTACCAGCAGAACCCATTCGAATAAATATTGAGCAATCAGCTGAAGCATTTGCAAAATTTTTATGTTTATTTTTTGATCAATCAACCAAGCAACAAATTGTTAGTTTTTTTTATTTGGTAAAAAGTTTGGGATTATTAAAATATTGTTTTTTTTAGCCATTCCATCAAAATATACATTTTGCAAAGGAAAGAAGGCATCATCATCATTCTTCAAATCGAAATTTATTTAATTCTTCTATGAGTAGTTCTTGTTATAAAGAGCCTTCACCCATTCGAGATGTCGAAATGGTTGTTGATGAAGTAGTAAACGCAGAAATTGAAAATGTTTGCAAATCTTTCCTTGATGATACTGTAGCAATTGTAACGGATGTTGAAAAAGTTGTTGAAAAACTTATTAAAGATGTTGTGGATGGAAAAATTCCAAAATCTGTAAGCATTAATTTATTAAAAGTTTTGATGTTGCAATTATAATAATAAAAAAAAATAATTTTTTGTAGATAAAACCCAAACGTCGAATAACCCGAAAGAAGCCCAATCTTTCATTGGATGTTCGACGATCAACTCGAAGAGCAGAAGAAATTCCATTTGAAGCTATGGATTCTCCATTAATTGGAACATTTCCAACTACTTCAACATCTAATAATAATAATAATTCTGAACCCATTACTGTAAGCTTTTTTTATCTTTGGTTTCCTTTTTTTGGAGCAAATTTAAACCCTTTTTTCGTGGATTTTTTTAAATTCTAAAGCCTTTTACTATTTTAGATTCGCACTTTACTTGGTTTTCCAACTGGTGATTCATCATCGTTTCCACCATTAGATTTTCCTGGTGCTTCTGGTTTTCCATTGGATAATCTCAGTTACGAATTCATTCCATCGTTTTCATTGGAAACATTTGGGACATATTTAACCACTTTAATTAATAAGCAAATACTTTCCCTTGAAGAATTATTGAAAAGCTTTTTATTATTTTTTTCCACCAATCTTCCAGAAGGTTGCAAAATGACTTTACAACAACAAAAACTTTTCTTGTAAGTTTTTAGTATTAAACTGCCGAAATTTTTTAAAAAATCTCTTTTATTTTTTTTTAGGGAAATATATATTCGATGGATTCAAACTTTTTGTCAACCCTTTTATCAACATTGCTTCCATGCTTCAGTGAAAGAAATTTCCATTCATTTACTTGCCCTTGAACTTGATGTTCATGAAAAATTGGTTGCGGATGAAGCATGTCAAATTGCGTTTGGTCGACTTTCAGGGTTATTTATTAGCCATCTCGAAGATGAAAGCAATCTTGCTGAAGCCCAAAATGTTGTTGAGGATACATCTGTTAAAACCATGAGAAAAAAAGCGATAAATTTGCTATCGGAAGCTGATCCACAAATGGCAGCAAGAATTAAAAGTTGTATGGAAGAAACTCGAACTTCCGCGAAAGCTTTAATGAAAGAAGCAAATATTGGAAATGCCATTGAAAATTTGAGTTTTGTTGGAGATGCTTTTAGGCAGAGAAGTTTAAAAGGTAAAAATTTTTAAACTATTAACTTTTTTTGCTTGTTACTGTATTCCTAAAATTAGAATTTCCGTATTTTTTTATTCTCGTTTTATCGCTAACTCAGAAACCCGATTAAAAAGTATTATTTCCAGGAGCTCGACCAAAACCAAAGAAACAAAATACTTCCATTCTTGAATCTCCCGAACAACCGCCAATTGATTCCATGGACACAGAAAATTTTGATCTCACAACATTGGAAGCCATTGATCTTTGCATTCCCTCAACATCCAACCAACAAATAAATATACTCCCAAAAATATCAGAAACTTATTCAAAATTTATTTCATTATGGAATGATTTATCTAAAATTATGCAACGAATTAAACCAAAAAAGCAGCAATCTAGCGAACGCCAATCATCATCAGCATCAAACTCACGAGAAATTTCACCCATGGATGAAAACGAAATGCTTTCATTATTAAATGAATGTTCGTCTTCCACCGCGACCGAACTTGAAGGAATTAATGAAATGTTTTTTGAAAGTTTAAAAACCATTGGAAAAAATTCTTTAAATCGAGAAGATGTTAACGGATTATTAAAAGAATATATTTCTGGGATATTAGAAAATTTTGTGAAAGATTTTCGATTTAAAAAGGAAGTCGATGAAGATGCAGCTAAAAGGTTTTTGGATGAAACTAAAAAAGCTATTGAAGTAATGAATATTGTTTTGAGCGAAAATATCGATGATGAAGAAGAAGAAAATATGGAAATTGAAAACACCGATAATGAAAAACTTCGAGAATTGGTTGTTCGTTATTATTGGTTGAGATTAATCCGACTCAAAAATATCGATGGCCAAAGTGAAAGTAACTTTGAAGAAGAAAGGAAAGCATATTTATCGACAATGTTGCACTTAATGGATCCCAATAAGCCATTGTATACTCAGCTTGCTGATGATAATGGAAAATATGCGGTTGTAACAGCTAAAGAAATTTCAGCGAAATTGACTAAAATATTCAGAGAAGAAAAAATTAAAAATATTCATAAATTATTTGAAGGAAAAGATTACCACAAAGTTAGTTTTTATTTTTATTTTCTTTGGTGTTTTTTATGAACATAGAATGCAATTTTGAAAGATTCGAATACCCATAATTTTTATTATAGGTTATTTCTGAATTCACAAGTGATTTTAATTGGCATTCATGCAATGAAAAGGAAATAGTTTCAAACCTTCGATTACTTTTGGATTCCTTTGATGCTGTTGAAGATCGCAAAGGTCCAGTGGAATGGATTTGTCGTTTATTGGATCGAGTAATATCGGGCAAATTTGAAGAATTTCGAGATGACATATATCATAGTTGCCTTCAACAACTTGAACAACTTGATTTCGATGAAATTGAGCATGATTTTCTTCGACTTGTTGCAAAACGATTGGTTGTTTTTGCGGAATATGATAGATTTAAAAAGAATATAAAATTATGGAAAATTTTATATCGTATTGCTTCAGTCCTCGAAGGGTCATATATTGATGAAGAAAATCGAATCGAAATGTATCAAGAAATTGAAGGTTTTCGAGCTGTTATGCCAACGAAGGGATTATGTTTGTTGGTGGAAGCTCATCATGTTCTTGGACAAGAAAATCATTGTTGTTCAATGGATATGGTAAATCTTTGGAATTATAAATCGATTAAAATAATAATAATTTCTTTATAGGGTGAATTATTATTTTTCTTTATCGATGAAGTTTATAAACATTGCTTGGATTATCGATGCGAGGAACATTATTACAGTAAAATGATTCAAAGGAACGTTGAACTTCAACTTATTCAATGTTTAAAATGTCTTTTTGAGTATGTTTCTATAGCCTCGTTTTATTTTTATTTTCCTTTTGTTAATTATTATTTTTAGTCCAACAATAGGCAAATCTGTTGTTTATGACCATGAATCAGATTTAAGCCTAACTCCCACTTTATCAATAGCAAGAAAAGTTCGACCATTTTTAATTCCTAAATTACCCATGTTTGATGATGAAAAATTTGCCACTAATGATGTGATTGAAGCTTTAACTCGAGTATTTCCATTTATTGAAGATGAAAGAATTGCTGGGTTTGATGAAGCTTTAAGCGAATTTGAAATATTTCTTAAAAATCCACCATTCTTTAAATTTATTTCAAACAATAATGAACTTCAACCCATTGGCGGCGGTGGCGAAGATGAAGATGATGATGATTTAGAAAAGGCGTATAAATGGCCATGCGTGGAATTAAATGATGAAAATCGTGAAAAATTAGAACTCTTTTCATATGTTCGTTATGTTTTGCTGGTTATCAAATATAAAAAGCAAAGTTATTCATGGGATGAAAATGAAAAGCTTCGACAATTAACTAAAGAATGCTTAGTTTTGGTTGGCCCGTCATCGAGGAATTTATTACCGCCTAAAATCATTCATTCTTTATGGGCTCTTTGCGCTTATACCAATACCATGCATTTTTGTAATGTAAGTTACTCATTTTGCCGGATCTCAAAGTTTCTAAAAGTTATTATGTTTGAATGTTTTTTTAGTTGGATGACGAAGAATTAGCTCAAGAAGCAAATACATATTTTTATATGTTTAAAATGGCTTTTTTGAATTATTCCCATGCTTTTCAACTTCATATTGATATTGCTGTGGCTTATTATCAAATAAATACAAGATTAAGGCGGCATAAAAAAGCAGTAAGATTTTTAAACAATAAAGTTTTCAAATTTTATTCAAATTTTTTAGTTAAAAGAAAAATCTTTCCCTCCTGAAGTTGAATCAAAAATAGAAAAGGAAGCCATGATTGAACAATGCCAACTTCACTTTAATCAATTTCGTTATCGAATATCCCAAACCAATGAATATCCAAAAGATATATCATGGATTGAAGCATATTTTTCTGGAAAAATTGCTGAACATTCTATTCCACGCCAACAACAACAAAATCGTCGTCGTTTATCACCTGAAGATGTATTTGCACATTATTATCGATGTGCAAAATTAATGCGGGATGAAGCTTACACGTATCCATTGAGAGTAAATAAAACGACACAAGAAAATGTTGAACCATTAGAAATCCATTATCGAGTTCATGTATTTGCATTGAAACAATTATATGAAATGGAAAATATTAAATCCGTGGATGAAAGAATGTCCATTTTAAGATGCATTCGACATTATTTAATAACATTTTTGGGACATTTTATTTTTGCTAAAAAGAATCAACAACCTCCCATACCTGCAATAGAAACAAAATTCCCTTTTATTGATTCCACACCTACGTGTGATTTTGATGAAGATTTATTACTTGAAGATGAAGGGGAAGTATGGTATGAAGATCCAGTGGAAAGAGTGGTAAGTAGTAACCTATAAATTTAAAAATATTCCAATTCTAACTTCTTTTTTTTCACAGGTGGATTCCATGTTAAGTTACGTTGAAGTAAGAAATGAATGCATGGAATATTGTCGTAGAGCTTTCGAAACCATAGTTAAGCGATTCCCTCATTATAAATCATATTATCAAATTGCTTTACTTCATTTACGTGAAAATAATTTCAAGCTTGGCCTTGATACAATTTTTAGTAGACTTTTTAAAGGAAAATTTGTTTCTTTTGAAGTAAGTTTTTGTGGTTTCTAAAAGTTTTTAAAAAAATTATTATAATTTATTTTAGAAAGTCACAGAAATTGAGCGAACCGATATTGAGCGAAGTGATACTTTATTGTATCATGTCAAAAAATTAATTCAACTTACTATTGGCTTACTTCGAGGTTGCCGAGATTGGAAAAAGACCCAATCAGTTTTGGAGGATTTAGCAAAAGATTATCCAAATCGAATTCGTTTAAAATCAGAAGATCGAGAAATATTTATTGGACAATGTTTGGATATTTTTTCTATCGCTGTTAAAAAAGTTATGAAAGAAAAGAATATCGATGAATGTAATTCATTAATAAAAGCATTGGAAAAAGCTCGAAGTACATTAAGAAGGTATGTTATTACACAGTGTATCAGTGGAAAAGTAGTCGTCTTTGAATATCCACATTTTGGTGTAAAAAATAGTTCTAATAACTCCCAAAATACTTTCATTCCAAAAGACATCCAATAACGTAGTTATATGTACTTAAAAAATTCATTTTTTAGTAACAAAAAATTAATGTTTGATGAAAGACTTCAACAATTAATTACTCGATGCCAAAATACAATCCGGCATGTTAATGAAGCTCGTGATAAACAACAGCAAAAGGTCATCCAAGAACAACGTGAAAAACAGCAACAGCAGCAACAAAAGGCTCTACAAGATTTACGAGAGAAGCAACAACAACAAAGGGCTCTTCAGGAGCAACAACAAGCACTCCAAAATCAACAAAACCATCAAACAGCTCTTCAACTTTTAATGGAATTACAAAGGCGAGCCGTAGAAAAACAGAAGCAAGATTTAGAAGAAAAAATCAAGCAAAAAGCCGAGGAAGAAAGAAAGAAGCAACAAGAAGAACAAAAAAGGCAGCAAAAAGAAGAAGCAGAAAAAAAGCAAAAAAATTTCGAAGAGCAACGCCGGGTTTTATTACAAAAAATTATGGATGAAAATAAAAAAACTATTGCAGAAAATACTAAAAAAGAAAATATTAAAAAAATTAATGAAGCTTTTGCTGATGCTGTAATTGGATCAAAGTTATCAACACAACAAAAATTACAAATTGTTAGTTTTTTCCTTAGACATACAATCTTACCCGGAATTGATGCAAATATTTTTCAGGTTCATCAAAAACCGGCCATTATTAAATCATGCTTAGATAGTTTAGAAAAAGGAACATCGCTTGAAAATGTTATTGGTGGTATAGCAATATTAATTCGAAATATGGAAAATCAAGTTGCTGCTGCCAAAAATACCAAAAAAGCGCCAGCTCCATCCCCAAATAATGGTTCCACACAACAAAAAAAATCAAGCCCATCTATTTCTGCATCAAAGAAACCTATTTCTAATGCTCCATCGAAAACACAACCCTCCGCTGGCCTTCAAACTTTGCCAAATGCACAAACTGATAAACCTCAATCAAGCCCTTCGATTTCGGCTTCGAAGCAATCTACTTCTAATGCTTCTTCGAATACACCCAAAACTCAAGGTGCAGCAGGCCATGAACAAACTACAAAACCTACACCTCCATCAATTTCGGCTTACAAAAATTCTGTTACAACTACTTCACATTCATCACCAAAAGCTCAAGAAAATCTATCAATGGCGCAATTAATTGCGCTAGCAACTAACCAGCAATCAACGACTTCTTCCATTTGGGCTTCAACCGCTACGTCGAATTCATCAAAAACACATCCTACAATTGGTGAACCACAAAATTCACCAGTACCAAATAAACCACACTCAAGCCCATCAATTTCGGCTTACAAACATTCTATTAGTGCTACTTTGAATTCATCAAAAGCTCAAGAGAGAAATGTTCCTACCGGTCCACAAACTGCCTCGATGCCTAAATTGCCCACAACCCAAGTTGGTGCTGAACCTCAACGAGCTTCATCACGTCCAACTCCACCATCTCGAGCTACATTGAAAGATTCAATTTTATCGCAACAGCGAGCACCATCAATTAAGAAATCTCCGAACCCTAATACGAATCAACAAAGCCCTCGACAAAATCTTCCAAATCAAGTCTCCAACCCTGTTGTTGCACAACAAAGTCCAGGTCCTAATCAGATGCCTGCTAATCAACAAAGTCCACGACCAAATAAACCAGCAACCCAACAAAATTTTCGGCCAAATCAGACAATACAAGCTCCAAAGCCTGTTGCTCAACAAAGTCCTCGACCAAGTCAACCGCCTACTCCATCTAATAATCTACCAGCAACAGCATCTTCTTCAAACCATGCATCTTCGGCTGGAGGAGAACCTAATCGTTTTACAATTCTTGGACAAATAGAAGAATTAATTAAAAAATATGATTCCAAAGAGCTTCCAAGTTTTTATAGTAAAAAGAAAGATTTTCTTGGATGGACAACAAGTGATTTGGAAAGATTACATAGTCAATTGCTTATTCGATATATGACGCAAAAATCACCTTCCTCAAATCAACCAACAATGGCACAACAAAAATCTTCGCCATCTTCTAATCCAACAATTGGAAATAAAAGACCTCCGTCAAATTCGCCATCCAAAGATGCAAATGTAGCAACAGCAGCAAAAATTAGAAAAACTACACCAACCACCATTCATGGAATGCCATCATTAAGTTCTGGGAATAAAGATGCCGCACCAACAACTACAGCAACTATGGCATCAAAAAAAAATGCCACACCGGGAATGCCATCGCTTATTTCAACTGCAGCTAATGTATCTGCTGCAACAAAATCAACGAAGGCGCCTAATTTTCAATATTTAACTGATCAAGTTAAAAAAGCCATTCCACAACAGCAACAATCATCTTCATCAAAAACCTTTAGTTCAGCAGATGATGATGAAATTACGATACTTTGTGAAAAAATTATGCCTAAAAATGAAAAAGCAATAGCTGCTGCTTCTAAAGCTTCTTCATCAAAACCATCAGAAACAAATCGTAAAATGTCTGATGTGGTTAATATCGTAATTGCTAGTACAACAACGGCAAATGAAAATTCTTCTTCACATCCAAAACAAATCCCACCACCACAACAACCATCAACTTCCAAACCTCAAACAAACCCATTTCATTTAACTCCAAGACCTCAACCATCCATGCCTAAAATAAGTTCAAAGCCTTCTCAAACTCCAAATGTTTCTCATTCTAAACTTAGTTCCTCTAACGCCCAGCGTTCAAATGTTTCTTCTTCTTCTTCTTCAGCAAGTACAAATTCATCAACACCAACCCATAAACAACGTCAACCACCATCATCTGCAATGGGTGGAACAAATAATAATACTAATCAACTTTTACTTCAACAACAAATGCAAATGTTTCAAAATGGTCAAGGTTTTACAGAAGAACGAAGACAACTTCTAGAAGCCTTTTTAAGAATGAATCAGAAAAAATGAATCCTTTCTTTTAACTTTTTTCATATTTTTAGCCTTTACTTTTTTTGTTATAACCCATTTACGGCATTTACGTGTAACCCATTGAAATCAAATCTCATTATTTTCCATGTTTAAATAAAATTGTTTTGTTACTCAATGATCTTTCTAACCACACCATTATGCAATAGGATGATTTGACGGTTAAAGAGTGTGATCTTTTTTTTTTAGCAATAACACATACATAGCGAGCAAAACAATCAGAGATAAAACTAGTTTATTAACAACAAAAATACATAAATATTCAAATCAACAAGGATAACAACAAAAAAAAATAAACAATAACACATTTAATATTTTGCCCGTTTAGCAGCCGGTGCAGATTCAACAAGATCGGTAACTCTTCTTTTTATTCGTTTTTGATCATTTCCACCATCTTCACGACGTTTTCGCTGTTCCATTTCAATAGTTCGGTGCATAATCCAAATCGCTTCATTCAGCATCAATTCAACTTTCTTTAAATAATCCCGAAATTGGCGATATCGTCGAAGAGTTTCACGTTTACTGGTATCAAATTCGTTGCTAATATCTTCAATCTGAAAAAAGCGGAAGAATAAAGGGTGAGAGAGAAAAATCATAAAAACATACGGTATCAGTAACTTCGGATTCATCAGCAATATTCTTCTTCGCGTAGTCAATCATTCTACGAACTTTAGTTTTTACAATTTTGATTGGAGCAATTTCGGCTTTCTCGTGTAATCGACGATTGATATAGTTCGCTTGATACTAAAAAACAAAGTAAATCATTAGGTGGTATTGAGCAAGATGGAAGCAAACCTGTAAAACCTTTTGAAATTGATTCAGATTAACTTTGAGCAAATCGACGCCATACAAGAATTGAGAACTCATGGGGTTGAATTCATACGAGCTATCTTTAGTCTGAAAAAAGAAATATGAGAAAATGCAGGAAAGTAAGAGAAAAAAACATACGATAACATTCACGAATCCATCACTTCGAAGCCGATACAATTCTTGTCGTATTTCATCATCAGGATGTTTGAAGACTGCGGCAAGCTAAAATCGAACACAATAAAGCTACAGAAAGACCATAAAATAAAAGCCAACCTTTTCTTCTTCGACGAGACCTTTTTTGAGTAACAATGAGAAAATGAAAGTTGGAAGATCCCGTTTTTCTTCAGTTTCGTTGGGATTGTCACATTTTGATTGAATCATACTTTTGAGAACACGAACCAATAAAGTTTTCATTCCTTCAATATAATCAATGGTATAAAGTCCGCCTTGGCTATCGCCAACTTTTCGAATAAAGCGATCAGAGCTTGA
Organism: Panagrolaimus kolymaensis; assembly: GCA_028622995.1. NCBI lineage: Eukaryota > Metazoa > Nematoda > Chromadorea > Rhabditida > Panagrolaimidae > Panagrolaimus > Panagrolaimus kolymaensis. The sequence continues at coordinate 459,417 of JAJQJQ010000071.1, forward strand.
TGAAACCAGATAAAGAGTAGCATCGAAATCATCTTCAGTGACATCAGGATTATTGCTGAGAACAGCTTCCAAATCTTTTCTCTAAAAACAATCAATTAGTAAGTAGCGAGGGAAGAAAGAGAAAAACATACAGAAAAGAACTTTGAATACGCTTGAGAAGCATTGCCATCTTGAAGTTTCAAACAAATACCAAATGCAGCTCTCATAATCTTTTCACCAGCTTCGTCAATGCCCACATCGTTGATCAGCACTTCAAGAAGGAGTCGATCACGATAAATTCGATCCAAAATATTATAATTAATCTTCCATAAGACATCGGCATCGGAATCTGTTGCTTCCACGGCATCAGCTTCAGCTAAAAGTTCTTGACGTTTCTTTCGTTTCAAATGTTCAAGTTTCGTGGAAGCTTCATTTTGGGAAAACTTCTTAGCTTCTTCATAGAATTCAGCTTCAAATTCAGCCATTCTTGTTCCAATCAACGATATTTGAGCAATTCTCGAAGTTCCATCTAATATAACAGGAGGCAGAAGAAATGGATCAACTTCAGTTTCGTTCATTCTATCTTGAGTTCTAACAAACACCTTCTTTTCCACGAGATCACAAAATACCTTGAAAAACTAAAACATGAAACATTAATGAATATTGTAAAAAAGAAAGCAATAAATTTGTGTACATCATGTTCACCAGTCTTTGTATCCATTTTAGCTTGTCGTATAATATCTGAGCAGCTCAATCTTCCAGCTTTGATCACAGCTTTAGCAAAAGTCATCGAAGGAGGTCCAGCAAGTTCTTCCAAAACGGGTAACATCATTGGTAGCATAGCAAAACGAAAGACATTTTCAAACGAGATCGAATAATATTCTATTCCATTTTCTTCATCACAAGATACGATTGAATGCCAAAAAAGAAGAGTCAATTGTTTTCGAAACATATTCTTATTCTTCAAAAATGGTGAAACTTTTCTAAATAATGCCGCAATTGGCTTTGAACCCGAACATAGCGCTTCAGCAATTACTCCAACATCATGACCAAAGTAGCTTGTAATTAAAGCTTTGATATATTCAGGAGTATAAGACATTCTTCTTTCATCTGATCAATTTGAGTTACTAAAAATTTGAGGAAATTAAGTAGAAACAAAATTAAAAAACTTACGAGAAAACTTGAAAGAAAAAAAAGTTGAATGAAGAATAGCTCCTTTTACAAATGTTGCTTTAATAAAAAAAAATGAATTGACAATGGCGCTCGCTTTGCCAATAAACATTATTTAATGGATGGAAAGTACATATACTGTATTTAACTTATCCCATCCTCTATGATGTCATAATTATAAATTTAATAATTCTCTAAATTTTGATAATAATTATAGTTATTACTTATGTTTACTTCAACAATTTTGTTTAATATCGTACCTTTTTTTCGTCTTTATTGAGGAGTTAGAGAATAGGGAAGATTGATTTCAAATTTTTTAAGGCAATGCATTTCACGTTTTCATAAATACTAGTAACATATAAATTATTGTTAATGAAGATGCTTCTAGTCGGTTTATTAAGATTGTTTAATTGTTGTACCAATAATGAGTGTTACAAAATCCTCAATTTTTAGCATAGTCAAAAAGGTTTTTGCGTTTTTCAAATTATTATTTTTTTGTTAATTTGGTAGCATTAGTCATCGGCCATCCGACAACAACAAAAATTTAAACTATTTTTCTTTAAAACTGTTTTTCCCATTCCTTTTTTTTCTCACCATCTCTCTCTAATACTCCACCTTAAAATAAAAGCGACGATAATAAAAAAAGTATCAAAAAAATGAAAGAGGCTTTCCCTCTCCTTTTTTTTTCTTTTTCACTGATAAAGAAAACGCAAGAAAGACATAAAAGGCAAGGAGCAAGGAGGTTGAAGAAAATATAGCAGCATAAATATATAAAATAATCAACGACAACCTTTTACACCTTGATGAATTTTATTTTTTTATTTGACGTGGAAAATGTTTTATTTACAACACAAAAAAAAATGTTTACCATTCTGCAAAAAATAGAGCTTTGAATTAATAAATCTTTGAAAAGACCGTTTTTTTATTTTATCGATTAAATTAATTTTTTTTTGTAGTTAATTAAATTACAGACATAAGTTTTTATTTTTCAGGCCGAATCAATCATGGCAGATACATCTCCAAAAAATCTTTTGTTGATTGGTGAAATCCAAACTGGCAAAACAATGTTAATAAAATCCTTGCCAAAATATTTCCAATATGGTAGTTTTGAAGCTTTTGCAAAAAATGAATCCAAAGATACTTTGCCGCCACGTAAGTTTAATAATATACTTTCTTTCGAAAAACTCCAAACACATTTACAAATAAATTTTAAGAAAAAATAAAACTTATGACTCATTTTTAAATTAATTATTAATGTTTTCTATTTTTTAGTTGAGAAAGACACTTCATTTCCTCAAGTTCATAGAATTACAATCGGGGATACGGTATTCAATTTATTGGATACTCCAGGATTTACAGAATCTTATGAAAAAGCAAGAAACTATGAAATTTTTAAAGAAATTGAACATTCCCTTTTGCAATTACCCGAAATCCATGGAATTTGTTTTGTTATTCGTGCCTCGGAAAAAGATTTAACTCCATTTTATGAAAAAATCATTAAAAATTCTTTATCAATTTTTCCTAAAAAAGCTATGGAAAATGTATTCTTTATTTTTACCCATTCAACCGAATGCAAATTTACACCTGGAGCTGTTACAGTAACAATAAAAAAAATTATTAAAGAATTGGAAAAAGTTCATGATGTAAGAATAAAATTTTCAAATGAAAATATTTGTGTCATTGATAATCGATCAATTAAATGGGTGATTGCAATTAAAAATGGTTTGAGTTGTCCAAAATTGGGTGAAGATGAATTAAAATTATGTTGGAATCAATCCAAAAACCATCTTCAAATAATGTTGGAAATGATAGATGAGCTTCCAGGAATTACAAAAAAAGAAATAATTCAAAGTAAACTTTTGAAAGAAATTGGTTTACTTCTTCATGGAGAAAATATTGAAAGCCATGATGCAAGAAAGCTTCAAAGATTATTGATTGATAGCATTTTTAAATTAACTATGGCTTCGAAAATGGATGGACATGAAAGTGGAGGAAATGGAACTCCATTGGCTTTACCAAAATTGATTGAAGGTTTGGGATTAGTTAAACGAGCAATAAAGAATGAAAAACTTAAAAATAAAATTAGGGAATTAACCCAACTTGCTAATGAACAACAACCAAATAAACCGAAGCAACAAGTAACTCCACCACCACAACGACATGAACCTTCTCTTCCAGTAGTAGAAGTTCAACCAAGACCACCAAGCCCTCAAGAAGTATTTGTTATTCCTTCTCAACAACAACAACCAGAAATACGACGACCTCAACTACCAATGCGAATGCCTCTTCCACACGTTACTATTCCTCCACCACCTCCACAAGATTATCCAATAGCAAGTGATGAATCCGATGATAATGAAATTGCTGTTTCAAAACCACCACTTTCAGCTGAAACTGATGAATCATATCAATCTCAACTTCTTATGGATATCGCTGAAGGTATTGCAGATAATTGTGAACAAGGCGATCTCAATAGCACATATGCATCGGAATTGAGTTCAATTCAACGTGCTATTGCTGCATCATCCACTGATCAAATAGATTTTAGAGATTTAACTCAAGCTTTAAGAGTTTTTGAACATAACCCAAAGATAGGTTCAAAAACAAAAAGTAATATTCGTGATTTTCTAAGTGATCTTTAAATTTTTTGCCTTATGTTATTGTTGTTACAAATGGATTTGGAGAAACTCGCGATTGAACTTTTCTTAGAGTTACTGTAGCAATTTCCTATAACAATTTTACTCCTGTTTTTTTTGTTGCTTTGATGCTAAACATCAAGGTTTTGTCACATACCAGATCTACCTATCTCTCAGAAAAGTTCATATGTACTAATTACTCCATTGTTTACACGTTATATTACATGATCTTTATTTAAACAAATTACTTTTAAAAAAACACAATATATATAATATCAAAACAAAAATAAACAATACGAAAAACCATATGAAATTCTTTCGTTCGTCTTCATTTTAATCAGATTTCTTTTCTCGTTCATTTTTGACATTTTTTCTCACAACCGAAGGATTTTCTCTCACAACCGAAGGATCTTCTCTTACAGCCCCAGGATCTTCTCTTACAACCGCAGGTTCTTCTCTCACAACCAAAGGATCCCAAGCAGCAAGTAAATAATATTTGAAGTACATTCCAAGCATGTGAAGTTGAAAAGCGATGAGGAAGAACATAAACCATAGAGCAACCATTGGGAATTGTCCTTTGAATGTTGGTGTTTTGCTGTTCTTAGGATCTTGAATATAATCAATAAGTTCAGGAAATTGTGAGCCAAGACCAATCATAAGTGGAAGAATACCAGTAAAGAATTGGAAGTAATAAGCATATGTCATAACTTTTACCTGAAAAATAATTAATAAACAAAGAGTAAAGTCCAAAGCAAGCATACTCTATTCCTTGGCAGAGCATAAAGACCCAAAATTATGGGGATAAACGACAAGCACCATACATATTCCCATGGATAAGCTGTAGGTAAATCGAGTCTCTTCCATAATGAACTCTTGACTCCCAAATGGGTTACAGCTATTTCACCAAAAAGTTTTGCCCACATTGCAGCCAATACAATAAAATGTGCAGCAAACAACCATTTGATATACCATTTGTATTGTGCACTAAAAAAGATGAAGAATAAGTTGTGGATGATGCATAAGTACGAAAAATAATAACTAACCTTGTTTGATATTGTGCTGCAACTCTTTGTCGATGTTGAAAATCAGTTCCATCCGTTCCTGCTGCTCTTGGACCAGACCTTGATGACATAATTGAGATCTAAAAATAATAATGAAACAAAATTATGTAAAAAAGTAAAAACGCGCAAAGATAACGATCGAACAATGTGTATCAAAATGGAACATAAGTAATAATAACAAGAGCAATGAATGAATGTGGAAGCTAATAATATTTTGATTGAAGTTTAAAAAAGTTGGAGTAACATAAAGTGAAATTAAAATTCTATTCGAAGCTCTTAGAATAAAAAAGAAGCGTAAAAAGGTAGCAACAAAAAACCAGTTGGATAAAACTTTAATCAACGTTCATCAAACTTTCTTTCGTTTTAGGAATTTTTTCCTCGTGGTAAACATGAAATTTGCTTGATTTCAAACAAGGTTGGAGCAATTTGTAAGACTATCAATATCGTTTCTTTAAATATTCTAAATTTTATTTATTTAAACTTTAAAAAATATGAACTTGAGGTAAACAAAAGAAAAAGCTATGGAGTAATAACAATATCAACTGGAACGTCAAATCTCTCTGTAGGTAAATCTTCAACGATTTGTTGCTTCAATGCAATTCCAACAATTTTTGGCATAGTTTTAAAAAACTTTTGATGAGAATCAAAAAATCTATCATAATATCCTTTTCCTTTTCCCAATCGTTTTCCATCCAATGTAAATGCATATGCTGGAACAATAACCAGGTCGAGTGGGCCTAAAATAGGATTTCAAGGTTGCAAAGAAGATAGAGAATGGAAAGGTGGCTGACTACCTGTAATTTGATAATGTTCAGCATGCGCTGATTTTGAATGTTGTTTGATTCCCCAAACTGATGGTCCAAGTTTTAGAAATTCATCAAGGCTTTGAAGTTTAGTCATTTGCATTTCTATGCTTCCTTTTTCAAATCTAAAACTATCGTAATTAATCGAATTTCGAGACAGGGTTTAGAGTAAAAAAATTAATGTCAAGCAACTGAATCTTGATAATGACTGACAAACCTTGGAATAAAAACATCTTTCTTTAATTTCAAAGCCTCTTTAATAATATTATCAGTGATTACTTCACTTTGGGTTGAAACATAAAAAGAAATTCTTTGACTTTTATTAAACCAATCAGAAATTAAAACTTTTTGTTCAATGGTTTTAGATTGGGTTTTTATTTGAGTATCGGAAAGTGATTTAACAATAAATTTAATTTCTGCTCGAATAAGTTGCTTAGCAAGTTGGATGTTTGTCATGATATTAGATTACGCTAAAGTAAAACCTTAGATAGTAAATTTCCAAGATTCTTACATACATATAATTATAATAAAAGCATTTTGTCATTCGACAATCGAATATCTTCCTTCATAAAAGCCATTCAAAAAAACAATTAAAACTTTATTATTTACCAATACAAAATTGTGAAAATATTTTATCTAAAATTTGTTCATTAACAATAGTTCCTGAAATTTCCCCAATAAAATTTGCAGCATTTCGAAGATGTTGAGCTGCCAGAGCTTGATCAAATGTAAGAGTTTCCAAGAATGATTGAAGTTCAGTGATGGATTCTTGAAGCAGAATAATATGACGCTGTCGGCTGAGAATAACATCATCGCCTTCAACGTTGCAAAGATCATTTATAGAAGCATCCAAGGATTTTAGAAGTGATGAAAGACCAAACTCTTCGAAACATGAAGTCCAAATATGTGAGATACTCCTATCATCGAGCAGCGGTAACAATCCTGTAATTTGTTCATATGTTAGTGCAGAGATTGAAAACACAAAAAATTTACGATTAATTAACTTTTCTTTTTCATTATTCTTTAGTAAATCAGCTTTGTTCAAACATAAAAATATTTCACTTCCATTTTGTTGATCCAAAAATTTAACAATATCTTTCATTTCATTATTGAATGAAGTTGCAAGCTTCTGTGCATCGATAATGTAAACAATAATGTTTGCTTCTTCAGCTTTGACAAATGATCGTCGAATTCCTTCTTTCTCTAATGGATCTTGAGTATCATCACGAATTCCAGCAGTGTCAAAAAAAGTAACAGGAATAGCATTTAGATGTAATCTCGTCTCCAAATAGTCTCTTGTTGTTCCAGCAATATCTGATACTATTGCAACATCTTTTTCAGCTGAAAATTAAGGAATAGTTAGTGATAGTCATAAAGCGAGTAATAAAAAAAAACAAAAACGATAAACATAAACATAGATAGTTATAGAAGTCAAAAATGTGCATTACATCTTAGCAAAAAGTTTCTCATCAACCATACAAACATACCTAAACGATTCATCAAGCTACTTTTTCCAACATTCGTCTTTCCTACCAGCGCAACTTTTATTCCTTCACGTATCAGCGATCCTCTCTTTGCACTTCTTTCAAACTTTCGTAATTGTAATAAAATTTCTCCAGCTTCTTTTGAAAAATCATCAAATTTCTGGTTTTCAATATCTTCAGCAAAGTCGATTGAAGCTTCAATTTGAACTATTAATCCAATTAGCTTCTCTCTAACAGGTTTCAAATATTCACCAGCTTTGTTTTGTCTTATTGCAAGCTTTCTTTGTGATTCAGTTTCTGCGTTTATCAAATCATTGAGTGATTCAACTTGAGAAATACTATATTTACCATTGAAAAATGCACTAAAAAATGATGGGTTTAGACAAAGCAAGCATATGTAGTTAAAGATAACCGTTTCGTAAATTCTCCAGCTTTTGCAGGTTCAACATCTTTGATTTAATTCAGCGCTTTACAAACAGCATTCACAACAGCTTTAGAACCATGAAGAAAAAGTTCAACAGTATTTTCACCAGTAAAAGTATGAGGGCCTAAAAATGAAAAAGATAATCGAAAGAAAAAAGAAACAAAAAAAGGTTTTAAAAGCATCAAAAATGGTTCTTTAACAGTGGAAGATTACGGTATAAAGTTAGCATATGTAAGCGGTTTCATATTTTGCGGTTTTAACCATTTCGAGTAAGTACGTAATACAAATCTATACCTGGTAACCATACAGCCATAGCATGATCCAGCACATCTCTTTCATCATCACTATTACAGCATTCAGAAATATCATAAATTTTTGTATAAAACATTTTCTTAGGTTCAAATTCAATATTTCGACGCGTTAGCTTCTTCAATGCAGTCAAACTTTGTAATCCTGAAAAACAACTATTTTAAAATAAATAAAATGCAGTTATAACTAAAAACTTACCAGAGATTCTAACAATTGCTACACCACATGGCAATGAACCTGAACTAAGAGCATAAATTGTTGAGGATAATAATCGTCGATATGATAATGGTGGAGTTGATGGCAGTAATAATTTCGAAAGTATGAGTAACTTGAGCATCTAAAAAATAACATGCTTTTTGATGGCCATGTTTGGCTTTTTTGAAAGTTGAAAATGACGAAGAAGAAGAAAAGTGGAAAGTAAAAAAAGACGCGCAGCGAAAAAAGTTTTTGAAGAAAAAAGAAGCGGGAAATTTTTTTTAGGCAACAGTGAAAATTGGTGTTACACGTTTCTATGACATTTTTTTGAATTTTTATTTTAGGATGATTTTGCAATCATAATTAACTAATTTATGGAAAGTAAATTAGACAACGACAGTTGTTAGTTACATAATTTGCTTTCAACATTATCCATATTTATGAGTCAAAACTTCAAAGTTCATTAACCCTTTTTTGTTGTTGATTTTGCTTACAAAAAAAAAGCAAAGCAATGAAGAAAAAAAATATGAAAGAGTAAAAACAACTTTAAATTCTTTTTAGGTAACTTTTTAACGTTGAAATATCATTGAAAATTACAGTAAAAAATAAATACTTTATTGAAATTGTTTTTTTGCACGCATTTTAGGATTAGAAACATTATTATTTTAAGTTAATAAATTAGTTATGTATATACATTGTAAACACAGTTATGAAAAATAAATAATATTTGGTACTTTACTATCAAATTTTTCGTTTGTTGGTTGCTTCTTCTTCTACTTCTCTTTCTTTCCGCCTTCTTTCATTTTCTTCCCATTCTGAATAATGAACAATTAAATATTTTTTAGATGAAAGATATCTTTTTATTTTTTCTGGCAATGGCAAAGTTTGAATTTGATAAGCATCATTTAAGGTTTGTCGAATCACCAATCGACAAAGATATTTTAGCGAAGGCAAATATTCTATTCGATTTAATGGTTTCACTAAAATAACAGATTCAGCCATGGGAATATTTTCTGATGGATGCATTAATATCCTTCTTTCGGGATCTTTTGATGAATCCATTATTTGGTTTACTAGATCCACGATACTTGGCGAACTAACCATTGCTTGTGGTCCACCCAAACAATATTTATTATTATGTCGAGGAATTCGAGAATGAATAATTTTTTCTACGGAAGTTCGATATGAAAGTGCAAAAATATAATTATCACTTGCGGAATCTCGAATAAGAAAAGTTCCTATTGGTTTATCAGCAAGTAAACGTTCAGCTTCTCGTGGAGTTATAGCGCCCCAATACCAAGGACACTAAAATTAAACGATTATAGGTTTATGGTAATCAAAGTTATGGCCTTAATTTGAAACTAACTTGCTCTATTTCTTTTATCGAATCTGAAAGTGAAGTGCTTGGGGTTGAATTTACTTGCATAGGTGCAGGTGCAGGAGGTAGTTTCCTGTCCACGCAATCGTCCATATTTCTAAATTTTATTAAATTCTATTAACTAAAATTTTTTAAAGCAATAATTTAGTTTGTAAGGTATTTTCAACGGTTAAAATCACCATTAAACAATTCGCAAACAATAGTTTCAAAAAAGTTTATTAAAAAAAACCAAATAAATAAAAAACACATGTAAAGATAATTAAAGCTTAATTTCCATTTCCTCGAGGTGGCATAGAATATGGTGGCATATTAGGTCGCATTTGTTGTTGTTGACCGCCACCACCACCACCAGGTTGTGGTGGACCAAACCCATATCCAGGTGGCATCATTTGTCCTTGATTTGGTGGCATCATTCCACCCATACTTTGTCCACCACCACCGCCGCCATGCATCATTCCACCTCCTTGATTCATCATTCCCATAGGTCCTTGAGGACCCATAGAATTATATGGATAATTTGGTGGCATCATTCCTGATTCACTCATAGATGGCATATTTCCTGGTTGTTGTTGATTTCCAGGCATAAAATTAGGTGGCATTGGTGGTCCATTTTGTGGATGATTCATATATCCTCCAGGTTGTTGTTGTCCACTTTGTTGCATATAATGTGGTGATATCATTTGATTCATCATTGCTGGATGAGTACTTGTGTTTGGTGGCATCATTCCTCCTCCTCCATTACCTGGTGGTCCTCCTCCAAAACGTGACATCATATTCATTTGCATTGGACCTCCAGGTGGCATTCCTCCTCCTTGCATTCTCATTTGATTCATTCTTTGTTGGTGCATAAATTGTTGTTGTTGCATTGTTGACATATCTGTTGGATGTGGAGGACGAACCATATTTGGTTGATATTCGGGTAACATGTCGGCTCGAATTGGAGGTTGAACCATTTCTGTCATAATTTTGGATGAATCCATAAATTGTCCTCCTCCTCGATATTGATCAGGATGCTGAGCTTGCATGATTCTAGGATCCATTGTTGGAATTTGTTGTTGTGGTTGTTGTTGTTGACCTGGAATAGGTAAATTCATACTCGCGTAAACATGAGACATATGTTGTTGAGATGGTTGATGCTGAAGTAAAGCATGTTGATGATGATGGGATGACAGAGTTCTCATAGCTGGAAGCCTTTGTTTTGGTTGGGTTTGAGTTGATGTTTCTGCTTCAAGAGTTTCACCAGGAAGTGCAGAATGAAGGAATCGAAGTTTTTCTAACATTTCAGGTGGAAAATGTTTCATATATCCTTCAACCTTTTCTTTTAATAATGAAAAGAATGCCCCCGTTGATGAAACGCTGTATTTAATATGGAATAAAAGATCACAAAATACATCTTCATATATTAATCGACCTTTATGAGTAATGCAATTAGCTATGGCTTGATAAATCACGACACAAAGCTAAAAAATAAAAAGTTAAAAAGTAATTGGATTATTATTTTTTTCAACGATAATGATTACTTACTGGATGTTTAAGACTATCAATTTCTTCAATTCGTGTAAAAAATGGAGTAACAAATCGAACAACAAAGAATAGTTGTGATTCAGTTTTAACTTTTTCTTGCAATTTTGAAGCTGTATCAACGAGTAATTGGAGAGAGTTCTGAAAAAAAAATTTATAAGTTCGAATCAATTTTTTAAACTTATGCAAATTAATTTTTAAAAAAATTCAAAGAAAACTTACAACTTGACAATGTTGTAAAAATGCATGAAGCAATGCTAAAGCAGCTAAAGGACGATTTTCAGAAGCTGTGTAAGCATCTTTTGAAAAAGATTCTAACATTTTCTTTGGATTATCTTCTTCACTTAATTCAGGTAAATCAAGAATATTTAATTGTTGATTAGCATAATATTGTTGAAATTGTGATGGCAAAGTTGTGAGAATGAGGGCAATGGAATTGAGAACTTCAAAAGGTTTATCCAAAGGCCTTTCAAATGCGCATTCCAATAAAGCATTCACGATTTCTTCTACAGAATATTTACTTATCATTAATTCTATATTTGCCCCAGTTAACACTGCGGCTCCAGGTGACATTTCAGCAAATCTCCAATCTCTTGAACAAAATTCTGGTGGTTGATGTTTATAATTGGAAGCACGAGAAAGTCGATTAATTAAAGTTTTGCATACATCGATTGCAGAAGCAGTATGATAATTTTCTATAAAAGTTTCAGATAGCATGTAATATGGGTGTTTTGAATCGAGAAGGGCTACTTGGCGAACAAATTCTCGAACACTATCTTTTTGAATTAGCTCAGAGGGGAATGGATAAAGCATTCGATAAATAGTGCCAACAGGTAAAGCTGAAATTTAAATATTTATTGAAAACAGAAATTTGGAAAGGCTTTTTTTGAAATTGTATAGTTTTAGTTTTATACGAATTTTTTGTTTTTGCTTCATGTCTCGAACTTTTTTCCAATTTTTAAACTTTAAAAAAACTTACGATGATATTTATAAACTACAGCCAATCGATTAATTAAAGGCAAAAAAATATGATCATCCAATTCTTGCTCGATAGCTCGATGGAAAATGTGATCGACAATAGGCAATAATTTATCCATGAGATTGCTATAATAAATGGGAATATGCTCTTCATGGGTAAAATTTTCTGTACATTGTTCTAGATACGAAGGTTCGGGATAATGATCATAATATTCTTTGATAGCCATAAAAAAGTTTTGTGAATTACAAAATGACATTTCATAATATGAAGGAATATGTTCGAGAAGGAAATTAAATCGGCCATCCACTTCTTGATTATTTTCACAAAGGAGAAGTTGAGCAAATTCAAGAGCAATTTTAATGGATTCATCATCGTTTGGATGGGCAACAAGTTGAAGAAGGAAGCGATCAAGGGTGATAAAACGAAAATAAAAAATAAAATTATTTACACAATGAACCAATCGCATTTTTTCTAACATTGATGTTTCAGAATCTTTAATTTCTTTATCGACTTCTTTAAAAGAAAAAATAATATAATCAATTAAAATATTGGTGGATAAAATAATGTATTGAGAATTATGAATTCTTAAAAGACGATACGCAAATCCTGGAAACCCTTGAGTTTGTTGTTGGGCATTATTTCGAATAATTAGGAATAACATTAAAAGCAAGCGATGAGTTTTATCATTGAGTTCCATAAAATATCTTTCATCTTGAGTTTTAAAAAAATGCATATCTTGTTGTTCTATCATTGAAATAAGATTAGGTAAATTAGAAAAGGTTGGAAATTCTGCAGTTTTCATAGCTTTAAATTTTTCTGGAATCCATTTTTTTGTTGCTGCAGAAATGGAATGATTTTCCATTATTTTGCTATCATGATGTTGCCTGGAATATTCATTATCCACTGGCCAGGTTGCATTCACAGTGGGCACCGAGAGTTTATGATTACGAAAATATTGCAATAATATAATGCTATACAATTCAGGTGGGGCACACATTTTAGTTAATTCTATTTCAGTTTTAGGTGAAAATAATAAAAACTTTAGCCCTCGCTGTTGTTCCAAATATAAATTCGTGACTTGAATATATTGCCAAAAAACATATGCGGGTGCATAACAAAAAAATTTTAAAAATTGTAATTCAAATGCCGAATAATATTGTAAATGAATTCCAGAATGTAAATAATATTTTGTCATAATATCATATGTTTTACAAAGCATTCGAGGATAATTAGATATATCTATAATAACTTTAAGTCGAGAACTAAAGAATTCAGAAAATAAAATTAAATAATCTTGTAAATTATATGCGGGTGAAGGATGTTTGGATAAATCAGAAAATACATTAACCATACTTTTGAGAGTTCTTTTAAAATCTCCTATGAAAGTCATTCGAGCGATGGTTTCAATTAATCCAGGTGGAGGCAATTCTCGCCTTTCCATTCGACGAGTCCATTCTGTTTGTAAATATTTACAAAGTTCCGTAGCCGCGCAATAACTCAATGAACTTAAAAGAGTTATATCTAAAGCCTTTCCCCCATTGAGGGCCATTTTATTATATGGTAATTTCCAATATGGTAAAGTATTGAGAGGTTTTTGAATTTGTCGATAAACTATATCACAAAAATGCTTTTGAAATGTTTCAGCTCGGCCACTATCTAAAAAAAAATGAGAAGGGTGATTTTTTTGAAAGTCATTTTTTCATGTTTTAAAAATGAATTATCAAAATTTGCTGCTGTTGAAAAATGCACCACTTACATGAATTAGCTATAACCGTAATAAATCCTTCTTCTTCAGCATTGGAATTAGAATTTACAAGTTCTTCAATAAAATTTACATATCTTGCAAGTTGTGGAGGAGGTTCAATTATAACATCGGTGTTTTTAACGGATAATAAATTAAGCCAAATTGCTGTGGGAGCAAAGCAACGAACTAATTTCATTGGTTCATCGGATGATTTTATCTCCACCGTATCTTCTGGATATAAAAGATTGTAAAGTTCGACCACTAAAAATTAAATGGGAGCGATTAGCATTTTTTTCGTGTTGCAAAAAATTTTCGTTGAGTTTTTTAAAACTAACATTTAGGATAAAATTTAAAATTAATATTTTTTTGTTGTTCATGTTTGGTTGCAGCATAAACTTCCACACTTAAATATTGCAATACAACTCTCATAAGTTCTCCACGAGCTTTACGATATTTGAGTAAACTTAAATGTGCCACAAGACGTTCAAGAAGTTGAACAAAGTTTGCTCTACCACTTCCAAGGCTATAAGCACAAATATCACTGATGTGTTGCCAATTATATTGATTTAATGGATGATCTTCAAATGATTTTTCTGCTTCTTCCATTGCTGCCATGGCTTCCAAAATTAATAATAAGAGACTATCAGTGACTTCATGAAGGGTATTATCAAAGAGCATGTGAAAGGGCTGAAAAAAAAAGAAGGATGAAATAGCCCAATTTTATTCCATGGAGTCACGATTCGAAAAGTTTACTTTTAAACCGGTAAAAGTTTAAAATAACTTACAAATAATTGTTTTTCATCAAAAACAAAAAGCCTAGGTTGTTTTAAAAAAATATATTTTAAAAAAGTTTGAGGAGATTGAACAATCGTGGATCGAGGTAGAAAGGATTTGCTAGGAAATTTATTGCTTGGCTCCAATAACCATTGATGAGTTAAAGCTATACAAGGATGAGAAAAGATTGGAAATAAAAATGATTGACCAATTATTTCACAAATAATTGCTAAAGGTCGAAATGAATTTACTATATTTTCCACGGCATCACAGAATCGCTAAAAAATGGGGAGAAAAAAACGGAGACTAATTTTTTAAATATTAAAGGCTAAAAAAAGCTAACCTTATACATATATGGTGGAGCAGTCATCGCTAATCTTGAAATTTCAACTATAAGTAAAATTGGTGGACATCTTGCATTATTTCTATCCAATAATCCCAATAAAATCTGAAAACATTACTTTTCCAGAATTTTTTTTAAAGGATAAAAAGCAAAGTAAAAATTTTTTCTTACTTCTTCAAAAGGCCTTAAATTATTGAATATTTGTTCATTCAACCGCCCATGTTCGATTTTATTCATTTCAACAAAAATGCATTTTAATATTTCTTTCATACTTTTATAATTTGTTTCAGATAATTGAGTTTTAATAAATTTTTCTTTTTTATCTGAAACCATTACTCTCAAATCATTGCATTTAATTAAAAGCATTGTGGCATAACTAAAAATTAAGTGTTTTTTTTAAACTGATTTTCGAAAAGTCAAGGATTATAAAGTGCCTTACTGCCCAGAAAGAAGATCATTTTCATGTAAACCAATAATAATATCGGTTACAGCATCATCATAAATAATTACTCGACTTTTATCTTGCCTCAAATTTTGCGAAACTTTTCCAACTAAATCCATTATTTCCATTGGGGTTGAAGCTCTCAAAAGTGAACATGCTTCCGCAATTAAAACATCTCGACAATCTACCGTTTCACAAATATTCGAAAACATTTTTCTCATTGTTAATATTGCTGGATCAGTCTGAAAAAAAGTGGTCAAAATTAATTATTTCTCAATAACCCAATAATACATATAAGCAAGCGACAGAGAACCGTCTTTGAAAAATCTTACTAAATGTTGTTGAATCAAATTTTGAAGTTGTTTATCTAATGTAACTTTTACAGCATTTGCGCATTCTTTTTCAAGAATACCATTAATAATATATTCATTTTCATCCAAATGCATTGGAAATATTGGTCCATCATTTAGTGGATCCATCTTTTTAATTGGATGAAATAAATAAGTATGAATAAGAAAAAAAAACTTTTGTTTTTATTTTTAAAAAAAATGAAGAGAGAATATAAAAATAAAGATTTCCTTTTTGGAAAATCCAAGTCTTTGCTCCTTCGCTAACAACCAGTTTATTGATTGAGGCTTTAAAAATACTTTATTACAAGTAAAATAATACAGATGCTAGCAGTTTTAAACAAAAAATAAACAAATCAAGAATGAAATTAATTTTGAATCAAACACAAATCCATAAACCTTCTTCAAGCTTTGTTTTTTTAATCTAAACTTTTTACAAACAAAAAATGACCATTCGTCTGAGTCACATTTCACCAAAAGAATTAAATAAAAACAACTCAATTTTAATGTTATCTCTCGACTTACTGTAATCTCGATTGAACTATAAATAAATTGATATGCATGTTAAGCTTATTTTATATTTTTTTAGATATCTTATCTAAAAACACGTTTTGCTGTATATCTTTTTTTCTCTGATTAGGAAGTTTTTTTTTCTAAAACTCCTCTTGAAAAAATTGTTTGATTGAACTGTGCTTTTGATAAAATTAAATCAAAAACAAATGAATAAATAAAACATTTGTTTAAAAATGGTGACTTTTATTTTGACCATGGCATAATAAGTTTTTTGTTTTGTTTTGATAGACTTACGGGAAGAATTTATGCAACAAGAGAGAAAGAGTGCCATAATATTTGTAGTTGCAATAAAATCACATAAAAAAGAAACAAAAAGTGTGAGAGAAAGCCTTTAAAATATTTTTTGTTTTCAAACATGTTTAGCAAGAAGATACTCTCCTCTTCCATAATATTTTTCCCTATTTCATTGCTTTTTGCATAAGTTGTTAGTACTCTTTTTTTCACTAAAAAAAAGCTTGTTAAACAAATTTATTAATATTATTATTTTTTACTAAAACGGCGAACTCATCTTCTGAATTCCAAACTTTAAATCAAAAAAGTAATATGGAAGCTTTAAAAGAAGCCCTTAAAGCCAATCAAGAAAGTAATGATGTAAGTAATTATCACATTTTTCTATGTAGTTGTGTAGCAGCTAAACTAAATTACATTAACTTTAATACTTTCTTTTATTTTCAGAATCAAAAAGAAAACCACGAATTATTAATTTTTGATGAAAATCAAAAAGTAAGCTTTTTTGGTGGATGCACTTTTATGTTAAACAAATCAGCTAAGCGATTAAATATTCAACCAAATGTGGAATGTAAGGGTTTAAAAAAATAGAAAAAATGTTAATAAAATTTTTACATATTTTAGATTTTGAAACCATGAGCGTTAGTTTCAACGAAAAAATCCTTCGGCAAAAGGTTTTTTACTTTTTATATATTCTAAATATTATTTGAGAATTTTTAATTTTTTAGAAGTTTCTTATTGTTTATGCTTCTCAAACCAATAAATATCATCATATTTTGGCATTTCCAACAAAGAAGGAGTGTAAAGAAGTATTTAAAGTGATTGAAAGGGTTTGAGTCATTTGTTTCAGAAAAAAATTATCAAAAACTTTTTTTCTTGCAAGAAGATCCAGCTTCTAATAATATTTTGGAAGAAATTTTAGGTCCCAGAAAATATTAATAATTCCAATGAAAATGGCAGCAGCCGTGTGGAAAAGTAAATACATATGCATATATTTTCGAAAGCTTAAATTTTCTAATAAATCTATTTAACGGTTTTCCAGAAACTCAAATGGCGAAAAACGAGCAGCTTTGGCAGAAATGCAATATGACAACGGTGGACCAAGTCCAGAAAGAAGCAGCAATAATGTTGCCGCAGCCGCCACCCAATTTCCTGAAACTCCTATGCCTCCTCATCGTTCACATTCACCCTATCCTCGTCCAACTCCTCGATCTCGATCTCGATCTCGATCTCGTAGTATTAATGGTGGTGGCACTCCTCGAAAGCGACGACGTTCAAATGATGGAGGAGAAGAAAAAATTGTGAAGCGATCAAACTTTAATATTACGCATGCAATTCGTCGAGGTGAAAATCGTCAAACTCTTCAAATTTATTTGGATAATGAACGAACCGTATTTTATTTATATTATTTTCGTGGAGAACGATTTGTTTGTCCTCATTGCTGCCTGAAAGGACAGTCACTGCTAGGCTTATAAAAGGACAAAACGGTGAAGCTGATTTCCTTTTGTTGAATAAAATTCAGCATTCTTGTAAGCCCTTAAAAGTAAGGCACTTTGCAATTTTAAGAATCAATTTTATAAATATGTACATAAGAAATATTTTAGGGGCTTAATTCCGTAATTCATTTCACAACTGATGATCAAGATTCACCTAATAATCCTAGTGCCAGTCGTCGTCCAATTGGTGGATAAAGTAAATGTATTTGAGCGGCGGCGGGGAATGGATTTTGGCTTTACTTGAATTTTCGTAAAATGATTGTGTTTTCTTAAAAAAATTTCTTTTTTATATATTTTTAAATTTTTGTTATGTATTCATGTTTTTTTTTGTTGAAAAATAAAATATTAAAAAATGATTTATTTTATGAAAATCTTCGGATCCTCCTTCTTCCAACCAATTAAAAAAGAAACAAAAAAAGAGTGCCGAAATTTCCTGGACTCATTTATAAGTGTTTAGACACTGGACTCTTTATTTTCATTAGAGAAAAATAAAGGTGAAAGACGACTTTTAAAATGTGCCAATCCATAATGATCAAATCCAAAAAAGAAAAAAAGAGGGAGAATGATTGACCTCAAAACAAATATTGTTTTCAAAAAAGTTGCATTTGTCTTTTTTTTTCTCTGAAAAAAAGCTTTTTATTTATTTACTATCATTATTTTTGTAAGAATGGCAAATTCAACTTCTTCATCAGTTTCCGCCAACCAAAAAAATATTATGGAAAGTTTAACAGAGTATCTTCAAGATAGTCAAAAAGAGCTTGATGTAAGTTTCTTATTATCACTTATTTATTGTCAATTTTTGAGAAATAAAGCCGAAGTGTTTTTTCTTCTCTGAAAAATTATTTGTCAATAACAAACTTGACTAAAAAAATGATTTTAATGTTCCTTTTTTTAGGGTTTAAATGAAACCCATCAATTATTAATTTTTGATGAAAATCAAAAAATTAGATTTTCTGTAGGATGCACAATTATGGTTAATACAGCAGCAAAGCGGTTAACCATCCAACCCAACGATGAAAGTAAGGCATCTAAAATTTTTAAAAAGCAAACAAATAAATCGAGAATTGTTTTTAGATAAAAATACAATGTGTGTTTGTTTTGATGAAAAAATAGTTCGACGAAAGGTATTTTGAATTTGATTTTATATATATATATTTTCTTGATATTTTATAAAGCTTAATTTTTCAGAAACTTCTTTGTTTTTATGCTTCGGAAACAAATCAGTCAAACTTTATTTTGTTATTTTCAACAAAGCTTGAATGCAAAAATGTTTTTCAAACGATCCAAAGTAAAAAGGTTTGATTCATTTTAGAAATATTTTTTATCAAAATTTTTTTTAGCAGCAACTCCAAGAAGATCCAACTTCTAATATTTTGGAAGGTGAAAGACTAAGAACCAATTTCTTACACCCCGTAATTCAATTTATTAAAGAATTACAGCTTAAAACCCTCAAAGTTAAAAATTTTGTTGATGGAATTTTGAATTCTTTTTCATCAGAGGAACGGGAAGATTACCAAAATACTTTTATTGATACCCAAATGGATAATATTTTTAAAATTAAAAATGGTGCCGATGTTTCTATCGCGGATGGTAATCAGGAGAATTTACAGAACGATGATGTAAGCTCTATTAATTTTTTTGAGTCATCAAAAATAAACAATATTTTAGAACCGGGAAAATATTAATCCCAATCAAAATGGCAGCAGTGGTGTTCAAAGATATGAATTTATTTTGAACCTTTAATTTTTTAAATATATCTTTCTAAATTGACCATTTTTTAATTTAGTCAAATTTTTAGAAAGTCTAAAGCTGACAAAAGAACTTTAGCCGAAGTTCAAGTTGAAAATATTGAACCAAGCCCCAAAAGAAATAATCCTGGAACCCCAATGTTTTATGATCATTCACCTCATCCTCATCATCCAACTCCTCGATCTCGAAGCAATGGTGGTGGAACACCTCAACAACAACGAAGGCGTTCAAATGAAGGTGATGGACAAGAAAAAATTGTCAAAAGGCCTTTATTCGAATTGAAATATGAATTACGAAGAAAGGAGGGGCAAGAACAAACACTTTATGTATATTTAGATAATGATAAAACATTATATTATTTATACTATTATTCTCAAAAAATTGATATGTTTAAATGCCCTAAATGCGCAAGGCATGTTACAGCTAAGTTTATTAGAAGCCATAATAATGATGATGATTATGTTTTAATGGGAAGAATCCCACATGGATGTAAACCGGTAAGTTAATCGTTCGAAATTAATAAATTAATCTAATCAATAAGAAAATATTTTAGTTTCTTACTTCCATAACTGCCTTTACAAATGATGATCGGAATTCATCAAATACTCCTAGCACCAGTCGTCCTCCAATTGGTGGATAAAAAAGATGTATCACGAGCATTTTTTAATCTTGTTTTTTACCTTTGATTTTTGAAGAAATAATGATTCAAACATTTTCATAAACTTTTTCTTTATAGCTTTAATTTTGTTTATTTTTTTTTTAATTTACACTTTCTTGCATTTTAAAAAAATAAAGTATTTTAAGATTCAAAAAGCAACAAATAATTTTCGTAAAATAAGTAAGTATCTCTAGAAATGTAATCTCTTAAAGGATTTCAAAACATAAAATTGAGATGATGGAGGAAAAATGTGCAAACAAAAAAAATATTTTGTTTTATGATTTTGTTTTCATAATAATGATTGCCAAATCAATCTGCTCATTATTATGTCGTTGGCTTATCTTTAATTTGTATTGGTAATAACGAATATTTATAAAGAGAAAAAAGTGGAAGAAGGCACATAAAAGTCAAAAAATATAAAAACTTTGTGAAAAAATCGGAGATATGAAAGCCACAAAAAAAGTAAAGAACTTTTGGAATTATCGGGATTGGTTTGTTTAAAAATATTGAATAAATATTATGGTACTTTAACCTAAACTTTGAATGTGTGCTAATTCACTATTATTCAATACTTTGAAAACTGGTTAATCTAATTTTGATTTCAATGTTTTTAGTTTCATAGCTCGTAAGAAATTTAGTTGTATTTCATCGTTGTCGTCAAAATTAGTAAAGTGTACATAAACTTCCGCTTGTGGTACAATCAATTGCTTTTAAAAAATATTATGTAAAAAAAAGATATGGAAAAATCAAAAGAATAAATTTTACCTTTAGAAATTTATGTACAAAACCGTTCAGCAACCCATGTATGGCAATGCAATAGATTAAAAATATAACCGGGGAACACTTTCACTGAATCAGTCTTCCCTAAAAAAAATGCTTCTTCACTTTTTCTTTTTCATTTTTTGTTTTGTTCTTTCGAGTTTCGCGTTTTTTTTTTCTTTGATCTTCCTTCCACATTTTTTATTACCTAATTTTGCTTCCTTTTTTAGGCATACTTTCTCGATAATGAATAATCATGTATCTGTGCCTCCTGTAAAGCGATTGCGTCTGAGTGATAATATTAATGTTACCAGAACTTCTGAACCTGCTATTCAATCTATTGTAAATACTGTGAACACAGCATGGAAAGATGAATACAATCGAATGCTTCAAGAGGTTAGTTAGTTTCTTTCTTTATATTGCTAAGGCTAACTTTCTTGTTTGTTTTAAAAAGTAGTTTCGGAAATAAACCATTGTGATCTTGTAAGCAAATATAATGATCTCGAAATTGGACATGCCGAACTTGTAAAAGCACATCATGATCTCTTACTTTTATACAAATCTCAATGCCTTCATATTGATCAACTCCCAACTGAAACCGAAGTATCTCGTCTCAATGAAAGGATTATTGAAATGGAAGCTGAAAAACAAAGAGATCTCAAAAAGGTTAGTTTTCTGTTTGGTTCAGGCTTTGTATGGCTAACATTATGTCCATTTTTTACATATATTATTATTTTAGATTGTTCATTTACAAAAGGATCTAGAAGCTGGAAAAGCGAGAATCGCAGAATTTCAAAAGAAAGAAGCAACAGCTCGTCATGCATTGGAAAGCGAGAAAGAAAAATGTGCTGGTCTTTATAAAATTATCGATGATTTGAAAGCAAGCAACAAGGATCGTGGTCAAATTGTGAGTTGTCATCTTATATTAGCAATATGTTATACCTCTCCATTTAATATGTCCTTATTATATGATTAATTGGTATATTTTAGATCGAGCAAATGAAGAAGCAGCAAGAACTCAACAAAGCAAAAACAACCAATTTGGAACAAAGAAAGCGCAAAGCTGAACATTCTGCTCCTGTAAAAGAAAAAGTTGTTTCGGAAGGGATAGCCATTGAACCTACGCGTAAAGCTCGTGTTCGCAACCGTAAAGCTGCTAAAAAACAACAAGAAGCTTCTGAAGCAAATTTAGTTGAACCTCAAAAGGAACGAGAAGCTGCTCGCAATGTTGTCAAAAGTAAAGCTCCTCAAAAAGAAAAAGTAACTTCGGCAGCAAATATCGTTGAACCGCAAACTAAACAAGTAGCTCCTCAAAATGTTCGCAACGAAGAAACAGTGTCCTTAAAGGATAAAAAGTTATCATGGGCACAATATGAAAGATATATTAATTACCAAACCATCAAAAGTCTCAGACTTGTTCGCGTTCGAATTGAAAAACCAAATGGAAATTTAACTTACATTGAAGAAATTATGTATAAATTGCCTGATATTCAGAAATTTGAATGGTAACTTTTTAGTTTTGTGTCTTTTTATTTATGTTTATTCTTTTCAGTGTCTTTGGTACAACGGGATCAGTTATTCTCGATAGAACAACTTTTTCAATTATGTTGAGATCTCCACCGTTCAAAAACCTTCAAAATTTCAATTTATATGGTGTTTCTCACGAACAATTTGACGCTGACTCTTTCCTGAAATTCGTGAATGTGAGTGAATAGTTTTCTAAACGTTTATTTTCTTACTTTTATCCTTTTTAGAGAAATCCTGAATGCAAGTTTAAACTTATATTTCATGTAACCTGCGAAAAGAATTTCAATGCTCTTGCCAAAAAACTTCGTCAAGCTGTACCTTCTGAAGACAAATTATTTATTGATTCAATGCGACCTGAACATAATGAAATGTTCAAATAATTTGTTTTATATATGTCTTGTTTTGTAATACGTATGTTACTAATTTATCATTTGTTCATCGTTTTATTAAAATAAATCTTGTGTTTCTGTTTTAGTTTGATTATAAAAGTGAAATTAAAGCAAGATATGTATGTTGCAAATGTATTTCCAAAATTTTACTATTTACCTTTGAAAACAAACAAACCAGAAAGTAAAAAAAGAAGAAAGCGGTAAACCAAACACAAAAAATGCCAGAAAAATGCTTTATTAACCAATCCATCCAACTAACTGAATACATAAATACAGACTCGAAAAATGATTAACGACATGAGCAAGATAAGCAGCACGGTGTTGAAAAGCTTTGAAAGGTTCAAAACCATTTTTTTGAGAGAATTGCAATGCTTCCATTAACTGTAACAACATACTCATAATACCAGTATGATTACTGGAGGTCTAAAGTTTATGGCTGCATCAATTTTTTTTTAACAAGCTTAGAGTATCTTTTGAGTTTAATAAATGATAGATATAAGGAGGATGTATGTGCCCACATTGATTTTTTATTCAGGCGCAGCAAATATTAATGGCGAATCACGTTGTCGCTGTTGACTAAGATATGCATAAATTTTTTTGAAAAATGCTATAACAAAATTATTGTTTAAATTATGTACATTTGTTTTACAGATAGATTTCCGTGTTATAAATGATAGTTTTACAATAAATAATGCGACAAAGAGTCAGTCAGTCTATTTAAAAACATTTATGCTGAAACAAAAGTTAGTTTTTGTTCATGTTGATTTTCCTTTTTCTTGTGACTCGCAAAAACTTTTTATCAGTTAATTTTTCTTCTTCTTCTTCGTTTCTTTCCTATTTTTCGTTTATTTTCTTTTTCCTATGTATTTAATCATTTTGAAGCAATCAATAACCTCAATCAACATCATAATCATTTCTTAATATTTTTTTTATTTATTTTTAAAGTTTGAAGTTAGACATCATTATTTTTTTTAGTATTTTCACGTGATACATATGTATTTGTATTTACCAATGCCACTGTGTTGCTTGCTCTAAGAGTGACACATCTTCGGACTTTCTTACAAATAAATATTTATGTAAGAGTGTACGTGCAGTGCAGCAAGAAGCAAAGTTTAATGATTTGTTGATTGCTTTCGCTAGCTGATAATCATTTTTGGAAGGGATTAATTTTTGTTAAAATGTTTGTTTCTTCCTTCCATGTTTTAATCATGTTTATTTCACTTTTTATTTATTTTTTTGATTTTATTGAAAGCACCAATTTTTTTTTTGTCGTCAATGTTTTCGTCCTATTTTTTTTTTCTTGACCAATTGTTTTAAATGTATGAATGATTCAGATTTGTTTAGCCGCAATTTCTCTTTCGAAATCGAGGGATTCCAAAACCATTTTCTTCTGAATTAAGGAAATTTTTTTATTTTTAAAAACAATATCAAAGATTCAAAACATCAAGCAAAAAAAAAAATTGTGTATTATTCACAAAAATGTTTTTGTTGCTTTCATCCCTGAAACACACAAAGTTAATCACACTTCCATTTTTTTCTTGTTCCTTTTTTTATAAAACCAAAAATTTTGTTATGCTCTTTTAAAAAAAAATTCTTTGCATACCATTTCAAAGATTTTGATAACCTTTATTTTACGGATTATTATTTTTTTGTTTTTGAAGTTATTTATGAGCGAGTTTACCGTCCGTTTAAAAAAAAAAATAAGCGTGATAGGTTATTATTTTAAAGGTGCAACTAAAAAGAGGAAATTTGTATTTTTGGAATTGGTTTTGCTTCAATCAAAAAATGAAAAGATTGGGATTTAAATTTGTCTTTTTTTGTTTACAGAATTTAAGCTTCTTTTCAAACAAACTTTTTCACGTCGGATATTTCAATTTTCTCGAACTTTCCTCACCAGACGACACCCGGGACAAACCAAACTTTGATTTTTTGTTTATTCAAAATTATCTATTTCCAACAAATTAACTTTCCCAAAACCCTTCTTCTGTCAATCAAGAATTGTCAATTTTTGTTTTCATTGAAAAAGGAGACTTAACCTTTTCTTGCTTCCTTTTTTTTATTGATAAGAAACAAGCCCTTGACTCCCAACAAATTTGTTGTTACTCAAACAATTTTTTTCTTTCTTCATTTTTCTTGAAACCACAACCATGCAAAAGAAACGATTCAACCAAACAACGATGATTCTTTTAATAGAAAAAAATATCAAAAAATGAGTCAAATAGAAAAACCTTGCGCGTTTAATTTTTTTTCTTCCTCTCTATTTTTTTTTTGACGAAGATCGAAGCGAAGAGAGAAATAAAAAAGTTACATTGATGCGTCATTTTTTAAAAAAGAAATTTCGTGTTTTTGTTTTGAGATTTTTCAACAAAATTGTTTCTTGTGTTTTTATTTTTGGTGGCCAATATTTTGCGGGTCAATAAAAAGATGTTAGATAATAAAAGAAATAATTTTTTTTCAGAAGCCGGATCAATAAAGAAAGAAAAAAGCATCTGCAATCGACCGAACAGATTTTTTTATTCATTTTTGGCGCTGCTGTAAAGAAGCATTATTGTTTCTTTGAGGCGATAAGAAAAAAAAGGAAAAACTGCTGAGCTTTTGGCTTTTTTCTTTGCCCATTTTTTGTTTTGTTGATTCATTTCTCTTCATCGACAGCGAAGACGAAAGTGAAAAAGAAAGGGAAAATAGAGAAAATTGAATTTTTCGATCGAACAAAATTTTTCTGTTAAAGAATCAAACCAGAAGCAATTTTCTGACTTTTTATTATAGGAAAAGTTGCCGCCGTTATTTGGAGGTGCTTTCATTTATTTATTTTTTTGTTATTATTAGCTGTTGTTGTTTTGATCATTGTCAAGAATCAAGAAAAAAACTTTTAATTTTTTTTTGTTTCAAATCGGATAATTCTTTGTTTTATTTTGTTCTGCTGTCAAAGTTAATCGTCAAGAAAAAAAATACAACTATCAAAATCTTTTTTGACAGTTTTTTTCTCCAAAAACTGCTTTCAACCAATAACATTCGTTTTTCTGTTTCGCTTTAATTAAATAATTTTAATGGTTGCTGTTATTATTTTTATTTTTTAAAGTTAATTAAAAAAATGAGCAGCAGTAGCAATTTAAGACGAAATAATTCATATGTTGAATCAATCGATGATGAATATTTGCCACTTCCATCATCACCATCTCCATCCCCTCTAGTCTCAGCATCTTCACCAACAAATAATTCAAAGCCTTTCAATTCTAACAAACCAAAAGCAACGGAAATATTTCATCGAAAAATGTATTCCGCTGATGCTCCACCACATTCAGCTCCAAATTCAAGGTATGTTTTTAGTTTTAACTTATTTGTTTGTTTTTTTGTGAAATTTATTTATTTTTGCGTTTGTTTTTTTGGGAAAATTATTTGTCTAGGCAGGTTGGAAGGTGGAAGCTCTTCTTTTAAAAAAGTTATGCTTTCTTTTAACCTTTGATTTTTTGCCACCTTTTAATTTTTATTGTCTTCTTCTTTTTTTTTATTATCAATTTATTTTCTATTTTAAGAATCTCGGGAGGAATTTATTTTTTTGTGCTTGTCATAAAAAAATTATATGTTTTAATTTTTTGATCAAAGCACCTTCATCTTCGTTGACTACCAAATATTTGAGAATCCAAAAAAGAGTTAATAATTTTTCAAAATTCTTTATTATTGAAAATTTTTTATGAGATACTTCATGAATTTTAGCTCCATCGCTTAAGTTAGTGAGATTTTTGACACAGCGATACAAAAAAAAAAATTTAGTTTGATTATTTATTATCGAATTTTTCTTTATTATTTTTATCTCTTTTAATTTTTTTGAAAAGCTTTTAAATTTTTTTTTATAAAACTTTACAATATTTTCTAAAAGTCACATTTTCTTATTATGTCAAATTTTTTTTGTTTTTTTCTCATGACTTATTTTTTAAATATATATTTTTTTTTATGGATGCGTGCTTAGATCCGTGTTCACAACTCTTTTTTCTCGCTTTCTTATCTCTAGCAATTTCATTCATACATACACACACCTACTGTTTTATTTTGTTTGTTTCTTCATCACGGTGACCTAACAAAAAAAGAAAAGCGTAAAAAAAGGAAAAAAGATTGCAATTGTTTTGTACAAAAAAAATTGTTTTTATTTCAAAGAAGCTAACACAAAAAAAAAAAACATAATCGAGTGTAGTAATTCTTAGATCAAATGATACACGCTATATTTTTTTTTATTATTGTAAATCAAAAAAAAGCTTGGATTTTAGATATGAGACGAGAAAACTATACAAAATTGCAAAATTTTGTTATGCGAAAAATATAATAACTATGATGCAATAATAAACTTAAAATTTGTAAAACAGAATTCAAATGTATTTTTTAGTTAGTTAATTATTTGGAACCATCACAATGTTTGGAAAAAATCTGTGATGATCAAAAAAATTTTAAATTCAAACTTTCTGCCATTTTTTGGAATTCAAAAGAGTGTTGTTGAAACTTTTCTGGATTTTTATTTTTTTTTTCAAAATTGTAACTTTTGAATGGGAATGCGCGAAGAAGATAGACGACAAGTGCAGCCAGCTGCTGTTAAAAAAAATAATGATACAAAGAAAAAAGAGCTGCCGCTGGGTGGGAAACCTAATATGAAACAGATATTCCAAGAAGATTGATGGAAATTCTCAAACAAAAAAATGATGAGTTACTCCTTTTTTTGAAAATGAAGAAGAAAAAGTTTTAGTAAGCAAAAAATTACGAAATATTGGGAATCTAGATTTAAAGCGAAGCGTGAAACCTCGAACTTTACCAGCGAAATTTTTTTTTCTAGGATGAAAAACTTAAAAATAATAAATTCGCTCATTTTTTTGGGTCTGGGTAAATCGAGGCAAAGCAATCAAAAAAGCAGGCATGGTATTTCGAGGCAAAGTAGGGTATTTCGAGACAAAATAAAAAGGCAACGTCTAATTACTATCAATCAACTTCTCTCGAAATTCTGAACAAATTATTTTCAATCATTACCCAAAGCCTATAAAATTTTTTTGAGTTACGTGCTTTCCCTATGAGACAAAAATGATTCATAGGGAAACCCTATGAGTAAACATAATCCATAGCGAAAGCCTATAAATCAGAAAGGACCAATAGGGAAATCACGTAACTCAAAAAATTTTTATAGGCTTTGGGTAATTATTGAAAATAATTTGTTCAGAATTTCGAGAGAAGTTGATTGATAGTAATTAGACATTGCCTTTTTTTTTTGCCTCGAAATACCCTGCTTTGCCTCGAAATACCATGCCTGCTTTTTTGATTGCTTTGCCTCGATTTACCCAGACCCCATTTTTTTCTACTTTTTTTGATGGTCATAAAAATGGTTTTAGGTTTTTCCCTTTTTATTATTATTTCAAGCATTAAAACTTAAGGTGCTAAAAAAGCGGGAGAAAAAAAAGGCGGTATGCTTCAAGGCCGGCGAAACAAAACAAAACAAAATATAAACTATTAACCGGTTGTTGTTGTCGTCTTTGGCTAGTTATAGCTTTTTTTATAATGCTTCATTGAACATTTCTCATTTTCAGTTTTTGTGTTTTTTCTTTTGTAATTTTACCGTTATTTTTTCCTTTTTGGTTTTTCCTTACAAAAATTAGGAAGGAATGATGCCATTTCAAAGAAGAGGGGCATTATTTTTGACTCGATTGCTGGATGTCTCCAAAACAGTCATTTCTAACTCCTCGAAAACTATCATTTCAATTTTTTTTTCAAAATCGCTTCCCGCGTTTTTTTATTATCCATTTTTTTTCTTTCAAAAAATAGTAGAGTCATTTATCTTTTTGCATTCTTTTATTTTTTGAGGGTCACTTCAAACTTCTTCTTTTTCTTCCTCAACTTTCGTGCTTTTTTAGTATTAAAAATAAAAAGAAAGGTGACAACAACAAATTGACTCCGATATTTTTTTTTTCTTTGCTACAGCTTAGAGGCGAAGGTCATTTTGTTTGATATAGTTTTAAACTTGATTTTTAGCCTAAAAACTCTTGATTTTCTTTGAATTCTTTTTTTGATTCTAATAATTCCTTGTGTGAATCATAAAATTTTGATGACCACATGAGCTTATTTCTCTTTTGCAGTTTTTCTTTTTTATGTTCAATCAAATTCTTTATTTAAGACGATTAAAATAAAAATTTCATTTTCTTGATTCCTTTTCCTGATTTCCTTCTTCTATCAATTTGCGCAAGAAAATAATTAAAAATTTTTTTTGCTGGATAGAGTTTTTGCAATCAGAGTCAGTCAATAAATAAATGTCCATTTGGTCATTGGTCTTCAATAAACAAAACAAAAAACAATTAGCGACGACGACAGACGAAAAAGTAAAAAAAAAAGCTTTTAATTTTTTTTTCCTTCCACCAAACGCTGTTTAATTTTTTTGCAGTCATTTTTTTTGTTCGTTCGTTCGATAAATGAATGTTCTCGAGGAATTATTCATTTGGTTGTTATTGTTGTTGGCTCGTGGCTTGCTTTTTTTCTTTGCAAAAGGGAAAAGAAATGAGTAAGCAGCAAAAAAAAAGAAAGTATTATATTTTATCGGCGTCGGCAAAAAGCTGAAGAAAAAAAAACATTTGAGCGAAAGTGAATGGTTTCTTTGGAAAGAAAAAAAAAACAGAGGAAAGAAGGCTAGCAAAAAAGGAAATCAAAAAAAGATCACCAGGTCAAAAATCGAGGGAATCGGAGTGAATATAATTTACATAGAAAATTTTTTGTATTAATTTTTCTGGGATTTTAAGAAATTTAGCTTTATCAATTTCGAAAACCGAGTATCTCTCCTCTTTAAGCCTATTTCCATATCATATAAAAAGCACACATGGCGGCGGTGGTGGTCCATTATTTTTCATTTTTATTTCTAAATCCAACAACCTTTAACACTTGCATATTTTATTTTTATAGATTTTTTTCTTCGAACAAAAAACAGCTCTATTTTATTTTTTATGCTTTCCAGATGTCGCCGCAATTTTTTTCTTTCCCTTATGTTTTTCTATTTTCCTTTATTTTCTTTCTTTGATTATTTTTGGCAAAAGTAGTTATGACTTGATTCTCTATTTCAAAAAACTAGAAAAAGCTAATATTTTTGCTTTTAATATTGGCCCAAAATTTCTTTTTTATGTTTTTTTGCTTTGACTCCAACTTTTTAATATTTTCTTTAAAAAAATCTCGGATATATTTTTTGCTTCATTGTTTTTTTTTAAGTTTTCATTTTTTTTGAAAATGCAAATTAAAAAAAAGAAGGTTTTTCTGGATTTTGCAACTTTAAATTATCCGAAGTTGAGTAGTACAATTTATTCCTTGACCACATTTAAAATGATATATAATTTTATTGCTGTTCTTTTTCTCCCAAATACTTGATAATTTTTGAATTTTCCATTTTGAGTATATTTCATTGACTATCATTATACAACGATGCTTCCTTTAATGGACAATGTTTTCATGAAACCATTTTTCTTTCTTTCTTTTTTTTTTAAACTAAAATTAGAAACCAAAAAAGAGACTCTATTTATTCTTCTTCTTTTTTCTAAAACTAACGACAGGTGTTTTCAATTTTTTTTCTTCACTGGACTTCATCATCGTTTTTTATTTCCTCTATTGTGAAGAATCGCCTTCAATTTTTTTTTGGTTTTTTGCTTTAGAAAAATGAATGCATGGTTTTTTCTTTGCAGTTGGTTCATTTCTAAGTTACGAAAAAAGCCAAGAATAATTTTTTTCTTTTTAAAAAAATAAATTCTATAATTTTTTCGGCATTCGTGGTTTTCTAATTTATTTTCATTCAGAAAAATGAAAGATCTGGCCTTTTTTTTCTCTGTTATTTTTAATTTATTCTGTTTCCGGGTTTTGATTTTTTATTGGTTACCATTTTTTATTTGCATCGATGCAACCTTCAAAAAATCTTTGTAATAATATAAGATTTTTGTTTATTTTCATTTTCGAATACCGTTATTTGCTAAAATATTTTGGCTCATTTTTTTTTACTCGATGCAGTTGTTTTCTTGATGAAAAAAAATTGTGCCAAGGTTTTCTTTTTCTGACGGATTTGAAAAAAAATCTGTAATGCAAATATTCTATTTTTTTGTAACAATTTTTTTTGAGAAAGAATTAATCAGAATTTTTGTTATAAGTAATTTAAATCTTCTCACTATAATATGTTTGGCTTAAAGATTGATTTAATTCTAAGAGATTTTCATAATACCAAAATAGCTAACCTTCTCTCAAGAATAAACAAAATATTTATTACACTGAATTTTACCACAAATGTTTGAAGGTTAAAAAAATTTGGTTATTGTGTTTTTTCCATTTTCATATCAGAGCGTATAAGTTTAAAATTTTTTTTATGGAAAATCTTTTTTAGTTTCACCGATTTTCCCCATTTCTTTAGCAGCTCAATTTCCTTTTTTGTCATTGACAGATTTTTTTACAATCTTTTCCTTTCATTTTTTAATCTCTTTTTTTTTTGTTGATCTTACATTACAAAAAATTTTAACAACATTTCTTTCGCGCAATAAAATCAATCAAGCAATCATCACATGTGCTGCTTCGTTCGTTCAATAAAGCTGCTTTACTATATTTTTTTTTTTTGGTCAGCTGATTTCCCAAGAAGAAAAAAAAAAAAAAAAAAAAACAGGGGAGATTGCTCATTCCCTTTTTTTTGTTCGCCACATTTATTTTATTTCATTGACATTGCCATTTCTTTGACCATACAAAAATACAACAAAAAATATACACATACATAGATAGATAGCAACAGCAGTGCGCCGAACCGATGACAAAAAAAAACAACATCCTTTCACATTCACTTTTTTATTTCTGCACTGCACGAATAAACTTTGATGTTGATCGTAAGACGACGATGTATGACCGAGCAACCGAATGCTTTTAAAATTGAATGAAAATGGTTTGTGTGCGCGCAGTTTCTTCTTTCGATCACAAAAAAAACATACACACACACGCACAAAAGCTTTTTAGGGTTTCTAAAAAAAAGTAAAACAATTCTGCCAAAAAAAGGAAGGAAGGGTTTGTGATTGAACCGTGGAAATGGCAGTGGTGGTGGTTGTTGTGGTATATGTGTGTCTCTGCGCATCTTTTTTTTCGGTGTTTCTTTTTCAATGAATGATTTTTTTTTCTTCTTCCTAACATCGGTTTTTTGATTTTGTTTTTGTCTTTCACTTTGCCACTGTTGTTGATGATTACTCACATTTGTTTTGTTGATCAATTTTTTTGCTACCTTCTCTGATTTTTTTTTGATTTTTGTTAATTGAATTTTACTATTTTTAAAAATAGTTATAAAAATTGAGTGTTGTCGGTCGATAAGTTGTTTTTATCTTATTACCAACTTTTTATTATTATTGTTTTTTGATTTTGTTAAAACATATAAATATTTCTTTGAGCGTTGAAATTGATTATTTTCGAATTTGGCTTTGCTTTATTTTCGCTTTTGGAACTTTTTTGTATGATTGTTTATAAAAAAAATTTTGTTGCTTAAAGCTAGTCGTGTCTTACTCATGAACATTGATCAAAATTTGATAATTTTATTTTCACATGTTTCTTTCTAAAGTCCAATTTTTTATTTTTTTATAACTTGTTGGGTAATTTTTTACCTTGATTTGTGGATATATTCCAAAAGTTTTAACACTCTCTGTTATTATCTGTTTTTTTCCATGGCTCTAAATTTTTTTCCAAAATAATTTGCACACTTCGAATCACATAGTTACCTAACTTATCACATAACATTTAAGCCCTTCAAAACATCCAATTACCTCAAATTAGTGCCTTCAAGTTCTTTTTTTTTTAATTTTAGTTAAATATATTAACTTTTTATAATCTGGTATTTAATTCGATTTCAAAACCATCATTTTAAATTTTTTTAATTCAGCCATCGCCTTTATTTTTTGATTCATTCGATTCAAAAACTTTCTCTTTCCTCCTCAAAAAAAATATTTTTTTTCTTTGTGTTGTCATTTTGGGTTTCAATTTCAATTTTTCAACAAAAAAATCAAATCAAAAAACTGCTATTCCTTCCTTTAAGGCTTTTTCAAACAATGTTGAAAAAAAAATGTAAAAGGGAAATTGAGAGTCATAGCTTTTCTTGCTTGCATCTGCCTCTTGCAAAAATAAGCAAATCGTCAATCACCAACAAAGCAAGAATTTTTTCATTATTCTTTTCTTTTTTCGCGCGCAATTTTTTTCCCTTTGTTTTTCAATGATTTAAAACAAAACTTTTTTTTCTTTCGTGGTTTTTATTTTATTTATTTGAAATTTATTTGAAACTTGATTGTAACAATTTTAGACAATTTTTTTTGTTAATTGATTCC
This sequence comes from Panagrolaimus kolymaensis, assembly GCA_028622995.1. Taxonomy (NCBI): domain Eukaryota; kingdom Metazoa; phylum Nematoda; class Chromadorea; order Rhabditida; family Panagrolaimidae; genus Panagrolaimus; species Panagrolaimus kolymaensis. Next base: position 492,719 of record JAJQJQ010000071.1, read on the forward strand.
AAAAAAAAAAAACAAAAACAATCGACTTCCGACTTTTTTTTATTTAGTAAAGGCAAACTAACTATTTTTGGAATCTCATCTTTATGTCTAAAATTTTTTTAATTTTTCTAAATAAAGGTTTGCGACAAGTTATTAAATAAAAAGTTGTTTTTTAATTTATTTTCCAAAGTTTTCGAGCTTTTTTATTTCTTACTTCGTTCACCTTTTCTCTTTGTCCTTTGCATTTTTTTCTTCTTGTCTACCTTTTTTTTACTCACGTTTTCTTCACTTTTTGAGATAATCTTTTTACATATATATTTTTTTGAAGTGTTAAAGCAACTAACGCCTAACAACAGGCTTTTGTATTTTATTTTTATTTAAGTTTATTTGTAATAGGTACAAATCACACCAACAACAAAAAAATTGATGATTCATGCTTACATTTCGCTTAGTTTCGTTTTCGTTTAGATTAGCACTGGGGATGATGACTTTAAGAGAAAAATGAGAGACAGAAAAAAAAACAAAGAAAAATGATTTGTTTAAAAACATAAAAGCTTTGGTTTTTTTCTTTTGTCGAGAGAGTTTGAAGTGATGGTTTTGACTCATATTATTAGAGGACTTTAGTTTCAACACAAAATCTGTCTCTCATCTAAATTGTTGGGTTTTCTAATTTTAGAGATTTCTTTCACAAAATATTTTTTATGCCACGCCATACAATTTTTCTTCCTTTTTTTTAAATTTTAATAAATAATTTTTTTTATAGAAATTTTGAATTCACATCCAAATCATTTTTATTTCCCACTAATCATCATCGAGCCTCTCCACCCGATTATTATCAACTTACTCTTCAACAAGAAGAAGAGGATAGGCATCGACGGGATTTATATTCACTTATTTATTCACCTCCACCTTTACCAATAACTCCACCAAGTCATCCACCGCCTTCAGTGCCTTCAACATCTTCGGAATCAAGATTGGAAAGTTTTTTTGGTGAACAACCAACTCAATTAGAAAAATCTAAATTATATAATAATCTTTGTCCACCAAAAGACGCATTTCGAAATCTTCGAGCTGTTTCAACTGATTCAACATTTTACAAACCTCAAAAGCAAGAAGCTTTTGATGTTGAAGAAGAAGATTTGGAAGAAATTTTAACACCTAACGAAAAAAATAGATTTCCATCTGATTCCGAAAATAATACCATTGAAGGTTAGAAAATATTATTTTACTGTCAAAAATTAAAAAATAATATATCAAATAAATTTTTTTAGAAACTTTCGATGAAATTAAATTTGATTTAGATAATAATTATTTTTTTGATAATCAAATAGAAACTATGAAACCGCCATTATTAGAAATGGCTAAAGAAAAAGAGCGGAAATTGGTTGTATTAAATGATATAGGAAAAAATAATAAAGATTTTTCATTATCGGGTAAGTTCTTAATTTTTTTTCTTCTAAATTAACATCCTCCAAAATCAGCATTAAAAAGGTTTTTTGATCACGAGTGAAAAAATAAAATACAGAAAGTTTATTTTGATTTTCGATTTGAAACAAATTTTAAACAATTTTAGAAAATTTGTTGAAAAACATTATAAAACTTTGACATCTTTGGCTTTTTTATTTAAAAAAAAAACTTATTATTCATCATTTTTTTTAGCGGATGAGAATTTTGCTCCAAGTGAATTATCCCCTCCTTCAACAACAACAACGACTTCCACCCCTTCATTACAAAATAGCCATAGTTCTCGATCTCAATCAGAGCCACCCAAACATCGATTACAACCAACAACAAACGCAACTCCAAAAAATAATAAAAAAGAAAAAAATTATTTTAAAATTGATGAAGAAGGAGGAGAAGGAGGAAATAATCATCATCAAATTGATTCTCACGGTTTGTCGTTATCGTTGTCGTCTGCTTTTTTTATTTAAGCATTTTGGTTATTTTAGAGCTTTCATTATTCTTTTGTTCCCCATCATCTGTTATAAGTCATCGCCATTCAGATTCAATGATGGAATTAATGAATACATCATCAACATCTGAATTACCCATAACGACGATGATCAATAGTCTCAATAATCATGAAGATGGAGAAAAGCATCAATATGAAAATTCATTGGACGTATTTTCTGTAGCGGCTGCTAATTCAAGTTGTTTGGAAATGATTTCATCTAAACCTGATGATGTATTTACTTTTGATGAAGTTGAAGTAGAACATTTTCGAAGAAAAAAACCTTCTTTTGAAAATATTCAATCCCGACCATTACCTCCATTGCCTCCATTTTCGAATAATAATATTAATGGAGATGATGAGGAAGAAGAAATGCCTGAAGAACCAGATGATATAGCACCTGATTTAGAAATGTCTGAACCTGAATATGCTTGCGTTGATGATGATTATGAAGGTGGTTGCAGCAGTTATGAAGCCATTCATCATCAACGAAGTATCAGTGATCATGTTTTGGGTTATAGTCAAAGGAGAGAGGAACAGGTGAGTAACCAACTTTCGCTCCTCGATGGGAAATTTTTTGTTTGTTATGCTCAAAAAATTTTTCTCTGAAGTTAAAATATTTACAACATAGTCAAACTTTTTTTGAAATCCCCAAAAATTCAGAAATCGAAGTCTAAATTTTTTTTTATAAATTCCAGATAAAATCAGCAACAACCGATTTAAAAAAATCTAATAGTGATCGAACTGAACGCCGTTCAACCCGAAGAAAAACAACTCATGATGAACCTGAACAACAGCAACAACAAATGGTAATAGTTGAAGAAATATTGTCAAATCCAATATCATCTACGGCGGATCATCAAAGAGCTATGAGTTGTTCCACTCCATCGATTCTTCACCAACAAAAACAGCCACAAAAAAATATTATTCATCAAGATGAAATTGATGGAAATGGAGGAGGAGAAATAATGAGAAAGCGTTCAACCACCACCGATTCAATTGAATCTTCTTCATCTCCGGCATCTGCTGCTGCGGCTTCAAATATTTTATCTCCAAAAATTATTAACCAACAATTAAAACAAAATCAAAAAATCCTAAAGCAACAGCCTCAAACCCTTTCAAAATGTGGAGGTATTGCAACATCAATTGCAATAAAAGCAGCAACAACGGGTTCAAGAATAAGTGATGAATATTCAAGGCAACAACAACAACAAGGATATATTACGGGTTCGATAAGACTTCGAAATTCAACTAATTCCATGTCAACGCTTGAATCAAAACCAAAGTGGGTTTTAAACTTTAAACTTTTTTCTTTCTTTTTTTCCAAAAATCCCCAAACCTTTTTTAATTCCATCCCCATTGTTTTTTTTATCTGTCTTTTTCAAATCTATCCTTTAAAAAAATAAATGCTAAAGTTTTAAATTTTTTTTCATTCCTTCGAAATAATAAATGTTTTGTCTTTGTTGCTTCATGATTTTTTTTCTCTTCCTTTAAGCTACTCCTATCTCTAACATTCTATCAAAAAAAAACTTTTTCGGATTTTTGTGTTTTTTTTCTTTTTTGTAATGTCACATTGGCTTTTTTATTCCTTTCTTTCTCGGTGGTTTAATAAAATTTTTCCTTCTTTTCTTGAATGTTTTTTCCCCTACTGTTGTTCGCTGGCTATTTTGTTATTTAAAAAAATTGCATAACTTTCGATTTTTTTCCTGCAAAAAAAGAATTCTTTTTTTTTGAAAAATGTTGTAAAAAAGAGAAGTTTACCAGCAGCAGCATTAGCGCCGGTATTGAGAAAATTGGTAGTATACATATTTTTTTATTTACATCTTTATTGAGTCTTATTTTTTAATCATTTGATGAATGAATTATGTCGAGAGAAAAAAAATATGAATCATAGTTTCACTCATTTTACGTTATATTTTTTTTGCTGCTTGTCTAGCATTTTATTTTTTGTTAAGCCTGTGAAAAAAAAATGATGATGATCATTAAAAAAAGTGATTTGGGTTTATCGAGTTGTTGAATTTTGTCTTTAAATTTTTGTGTGTATAATCGCTGTTTAAAAAAATGCTTCGTGCTTTAAATTTTGATTAAAGCCAAAAAATATAAAAAAAAATTTTTTCCTAGTTCTAAGGGTTTTGACAAAAATCTTTCAAATTTTTTTTCTCTAAAAATTTTCTTTTTTGGACTGCTTTCATTAGAAAACTACGAACAACAAAAACCCATTTTCGGCAAAAGAAAAACACAAAGCAAAATTACCTTCTTTTTTTGTGCGCGTTTTTCTTCCATTTTTATGGATATTTTTTTTTTATTTCTTTGTACTTTGTCTAATAATAAAAAAGATTTTATTTCGTTATTCTAAGGAGAAGACAAGAAGAGAACCAAACCATATTCATTGTTGCCTATTTATTTTCTAATATTATGTTTCGATTTAATGTGGCTGGCTGGCCTCTCTTGAAAATATATGGATGATTTCCTGATTTGCATAATCATTTCTTCTTTTTCTTCTCCTCCATTATTTTTTCTTTTGCAAAAAAAAATTATTTTTATTTTATTATTAAAAATTAAAAATTGCTAAATACATACATACTTTTTATTTTATTTCTTGCGCTGAGAGTTTTGATTTTTTTTTATTGTTTCGTCTTCTCTTTTTTTCGTCTCAAATCAAACCAAAAAAAGAATATTTCATATTTCAGCTGACTTGATAGGTTTCTTTTTTCTTTTTTTTGTTGGTGATAATATTGATTTAGTAGTTAAAAAAAACTATACTCGAGAAAAAAAGTCTCTGATTCATCATTATTTTTATATATTAATTTTTTTGCGGGCATAGATTGGTTTTTTTCATCTTCGTCTTCTCACACTCTTTTTTGCGTTTGTTCCATCCAATAGTTTATGGATATTTTTCTTTTAGAACAGCGACAGAACCACCAACTTCTCAAAAAATTTCAAATATTATTCCATCACCATCAGAAACCACAACAGAATTAGCAAACACGAATTCGATTTTGGAAGAAATTACTGGTGTTGCTGATGTTGTTGATACTGCTGCAACTCAAAAACCTTCATCTTCTGTAAATTCATCAAAGAAAAATAATTTATTAACTCAAAATTCATTGAGTTCATTAGTCGATAGATTTACATCTCGTCGACAAATAAGTTTACCTCAAATGCAAGGCCCTTCTTCATTTCCATCATCATCGACCTCGACGTCATCAAATATTATTAAAACTTTGAATTCAAAAGAAAGTCCGTTAATTCGTCGAAGCTTTAAATGGAAAAATATTTTTTCATCTAAACAACAACCACAACAAGAACAAACAACAACAGCAACATCTTCTCCACTTCCAACCTTAAATTTGCTTCAAAAAAGTGCATCAACGACTTCGATGGTTGTTGTAAAACTTCGAAAACCTAATTCCATTTCTCCACCTAAATTATCCACACTTCAAGAAGATAATGATTCATTTGATACAATAACCACAACAAAAATAAATCAAGAAAAAATATCTCAAAAAAATTCCAAAAACCACCAACATGTGGATCGGCCATGGAGATCATTTTTAACTCGATCTTTTATTCATAATTCTGATAGCTATAATAAAAAAGATAATGAGCATAAAATTTCTTTGGTTTCGGTTTCTCCAACAAATTTTCAACAACCCCGTCGACGTGTAAGTGTAATTGGTGATATTGAATGTGATCGAAAGCAATTTGCGCCAAGTCCAGATGCATGTGCAAAATTGGATGATGCTTTAAGAAAACAATTTTGTTGTAATGAAAATCATACAAATCATGCAAATAATTTATTTCCATCAGATTCATGCTTTTATTCTTCTTCTTCAATTACATCTTCCGACGATGAAGATGGAGGAGAAATAAATGATTATCAAAATTATCACGACAAACCCAACAAACCAACAACAACAACAACTACAACGCCCAGGCGTGGTCGTAAACCTATAATACATCGAATGAAATCATCAACTACTTTACCAAGATTTTCAAATAATGGATGCAACAGCAACAACAAAAACAACAGCGGTGATGATAGAAATTTAATTACTTCTCCTATGCCACTAGAATATTCAACTCGAACCCTTCAAACTCCGCGAAAACTTCGTGGGGTTCAAAAAAGATGGAAACAACGGGAACAAATAAAGCGGAGAAAATCTTGCCATCAAGCATATATTGAAAATGTTGTAGTTGGAGTAATTGAAAATGAAAAAATGAAGAAAAATAATTCACAATTAATTGAGCCATCAACATCTAACATTCCATTGGCAGCAGCAGAAATAACAGGAAATATCGGAAAAAGAAAAACTTCTAAAAAGTTTTTGAGTACTGTAGCCGTAGGTGATATTAATAAAGGAGAAACAACAACACAAACTAATAATAATAAGTAAGTTAATTCAAAAAAGAAAAAAATAAGAGTGTAACTAACTATCTGCTTTTGGTTTGTCACAATTTGGTGAATTTGATGCTTTGAAATTTTAAAGTATTTTTTTGCTTTTTACTCGCTTGCTTGTCCTTTGCTTTTTGTTGGATTGTGTAAGTCCCAATAATGTTAAATAATTTGAATTTCTATCGTACCAGATTTTTTTAAACAGAATTTTTGACTGAAAATAACTTTCCTTTTGCTTTAAAAAAAAGAAACACAAACAACCTTTCTTGACTTTTCTATCCAACCTTTTTTGCTTTATGTATTTGTCATCACCCGCTTCTCCTCCCTGTTTTATAACACTATCCACAAACTATACAACTTTTTTTTGAATGTCTATTTTTAGCATTTTTTAAAATTTATTTAATTTTTTAGATATGAAAAAGATAGAAAAGTTTCAAATTTCTTGGGCATTTTGAGTTTAAAAACTCATCGAAGAAAGGTAAGTACAATAATGCTTTTAAAAAATCTAAAATTCACATTTTCCGTTATTAATTAGGTTCATGAAAAATCAAAATTTTGAAAACCCTTTACTTACTTTTTCGGCTTGAAAAATCTTGGAATTTATAAGAAACCAAAAAAAAAAACTAAGAATGCATTTAAAAAAGTTAGCGATTTATTTTTAACCTTCATTTTATTTTTTTACAGAAAGATAATCGATCCCTTGGAAATCTTTATCCTAATTATAATAATTCCAATTCAACCATTAATGGCCATTTTTCAAATCAAAGTGAATCACAAAAAAGTGATGAGTCAGGTTAGTTTCATTTTTTTGTTTATTGTTGCAACAACAAAAACAAAATAAAGATGAAGACGTCAAGCTATTTTTTTCATTCATTTATTCGTCTCTCTTATTACCCATATTTGCTTCTTTTTCATGTTCATTATATCTTTTCATTATCAAATATTCCATTTTTTGGATATGAAAATACCAGAAAAAAAGTGCAGCAATTTTTAATGAAAAATTAGTTTTAAATGGCAAAGTTTGAATTAAGGAAATGAAATTCATCGGCATTAATTGTATTTAGTGATTATTTATTAGCCATAATTAAAGTTTTTAAAATAAATAAATAAAAATTGAAGGCATAGATAATTTAAAAAGTTTAGGAAAAATAGCTTAACATCTTTTTACTAAATCTTTGTTTCATCATATGATTAAAATCTATTGTTTATTTTAGCTTTACCTGATGTATTGTCGGATGTATTACGCCCAAGTGTTGGAAGTCCTTCTGAAACAGGATCATATCAAAATCGAACATCTATGATAACTACATGCTTTGTTGATTACCCAAAGCCGCAATTGTAAATTAAATCATTTTTTAGCTCCCCTTTTTCATTGAGGTACATTTTTCAGAGTGAAACCAAAATGGCAAGACTTAGATTTATGGGAAGATGAACCTGGATCATGGTCAGCAAAGCATCCACATGTACAGGTATCATCAAGTGAAAAGAAACGTCAAAATATTATTTATGGTTTGTATAATTATTTGACATTACTTATTTAAAAACCATATATTGTTTTTAAGAGTTTTACATGACTGAAAAAAACCATTGTCGCGTCATTATCTTACTTCAGCAAGTTTATCAAGTTGGACTAAGATCAATAATTTCTGATAAAGATTTATGTACTTTAATTCCTGATGTACTGGATAGTTTGCTCGACTTTCATCTTAATTTATTGCGAAGATTGAAAGAAAGAAGAGAAAAATCAATAGTTGTTGAAACTGTATCGGATATTGTTGCGGAAGAATTCAACAAAGGTGAATATATTCCCGCTGCAATTAATGCATACACGAGTTTTTGTTTGGCTAAAGAAGAATCTGGACATGCTTATCATACTTTGATTGAAAAATATTCTGATGTCAAAAGATTTTTCGATTTTTATGAATCAAATCCAATGTACAAGCAGCATAATTTCAAGTCATGCTTCTTGCTGGTAGCTCAACGGCTAACAAAATACAATTTGCTTTTTGATCAGGTTAGTAATAAATCGCATGCCTAAGTAATATATCGAAATCTTTTTTTTGTAGCTTCTCAAATATGAACCATCCGCTAATAAGCCTCAAACCCAGCTTGCTTTAGAATCCGTTCGTGATTTAGCTCGTCGGGTGGATACCGAACTAAAAAATAATGAGATTCAACAAAAATGGGAACTTCTTAAATTAATGCTGGATAAAAAATCTCGTGGTAAAATTGTGAAGAAAGATTTCACATACGATGATCTTGTTCATCAACGACTAGACAATCCACGACAAGCCAAAGCTATTGGAAAAGTTTATTATTTGTCTTCATCGGCTTCTCAAACAAAAGGAGACAAAATTGAATTAACTATGGTTCTATTTGATGATATCTTAGTGCTATTTTGTTTGAAAAATAACTCAATGCATTTTTGTAATTATAATATGATGGTAATTTTAGTTTTTTTTATGTTCGACTATCTAAAACGCTTTATCTTTTAGAGCTCTGTTATACCTTTAAGAACGTTACTTGTTCGCGAAATGGAACGTACACATGAATGCATATTACTATGCACAGATAAAGAAAAGCCAGATATGTATCATTTAGAGTTTCCAACAAAGAATGATTTAATGAATTGGATGCGTTCAATTGGCGATGCAAAAGTTAAAGCCCCTCAGCATGTTAGATTTGCACCTGGAAGAAAAGCTGAAGATACTCTTAAGAAGGAGGAAGAATTCAATGAAGATCCACATGATAAGAAAGTTCAAGATTGGCAAGATGAATTACAAGCTATGTTTCGTAAGTGTTCATTTACGTGAATTGAAATAAACGCTTTTTTTAGATGAACGTAAACCAAAAGAAGAATTTTTACGTGATTATATGTCAGGAAGAATGAGATTTTTTGATGATATTCGAACCCATTTTAAGAAGTTTCCTATTCGCCACGTCAATGCTTCCTCTTCATCTTTACCATCTGCTGGCGCAATGCTAGAAAGAAGAGAAACTAAAGATTTAGAAAAAGTAAGCTCATTTTTTATTTACAAAAAAGAGCTATTCTTCCTTTTATGTACAGGAATTAATTAGTTTTGATGAAATAGTTTTTTAATGTCATCCTTTTTTGTAATAATATTTATTTCTAGTTTATTGAAAATCGTTAAAATTTGTCTAATAAGGTTCAAAAAAAAGTTGAATTCGGAATTTTGATAATCGTTGTGAAATGATTATTGCCATAACATGAGCTAATATCTTTCTAAAAATTTTGCTTTTATTGAATATTTTTCATAAAGCATTATTAAATAAAAGCTTTCAGGTTAAAAAGCTTGTTCAACAAAAATTTCATGAACTCCGTCAACATCGTCGCTCTGGATTTGATTCATTGGTTGAAGTTGCACAAAAGGCAAGAGATAATGATTTGGAATCATTTTTTGATGATTTGAATGATCTCGCCATTGTTACGTCTTCATCGTCGGATGCCTCAGAATCAGAAAGAATTCCTACTTCTGCAACGTCAAGTGAAGATGAACCAGTATCATCTGTATCTCTTGCTTCAGTCAAAAGTAAACCTCGTCGAGTTCGAACGTATCATGGAACTATGGATAGTAGCAGTGCTCACCCACGTGACGGATCAATTCGTCGCCATACTACTGTACCAAAACTTGGTAAACGAGATGGCGTAATAGCTACAGATGATGAAGATGAAGTTGAAGGACAAATTAATATTGATCTTCGAAAGCTTCCTCTTTCAATGCCCACTCGTTCAAGAAAAGCCGCAACATTATTAATACATGAAAATGTTAATCTTCGTATTGAAAATAATAAGCTTAAAAGTGAAATTGCTATGTATGTTTTTAACTCTATAGACCTTAGTTGATTACTTAACCTTTAGGCAAGAGCTTCAAATCTCTTCATTAAAATCTCGTAAAACAGCTGTTATTGAAAATGCGGAAAAGCTTGAATCATTACGTCAAAAGCAAGAAGAAATTCAAACTCGTGAACGTCAACTCAAGCAACAACATGAAAATTTCAAGGACGAATCTCGTAGAAAGAATGATCAATTTGAAGCGAGAGAGGTATGTCATCTTTATAATATATAAGTTGGGCCACATTGCATTCATATTTGTATTTTGTCTTACTCTAAATATTATTGTTTTAGGATGATCTTAGAAGGCGTGAAGCTGAACTTATTAGTCGAATGCAAAATGGCCAACTTCCAACTTTACGTAGCGGTGCAGCTATTTTTAAAGATTCCTCGTAAGTTTATGAATTTGCTATAATTAGTTTATAACTAACTGAAGCATATTTTAGGAATGAACAGCCTCCTCCAACCCCTCATATTTCATCCCCTTCTCATGCAATTCATAAATTAGCTACCAAATCTGTTACCAAGCGTAAATAAATTGACATCATCATCTCCTTATTCCATTGTCTCTCTTTCTCCTAGTCTTGATTTTTTCTTTATAATTTTATCACACAAGAATCTCATTAAAAAGGTATATGTTTGTTTTTATATTTAAAAAATTATTATGTTTTTAAATAATAAATATTTATTATAACTCTTACAACCTTCAATAAATTTACTTTTCACAATATACGGAAGAACAACAGAAAATTAACAAAAGGTACCAAAAAAATAATTCCAAGCGACTTAAATGTTTTCTATTGTGAAGTTGAAAACTCTCAAACACATGTAAAAAGTATCTACTCCAGGTGGCTTGGAACAACAATAAAAGATAATATATTCGGCATCAAAATATTGAAGAAAAAAATTGCAATGCAACTTCTTCTTCATTCATTGATGGAAGCAAAGACGAAAAAAAAAATAATACGAATGCGCAAAAACAAAGCATCGCTTGTGGTGGTTGGGTTATAGGCACAAATTAAAAACAAGGGGGAAATTATCCACGAAATCCAAACTTTGTAACAAAAAAAAGAAAATGAGCATCGTCCTTTCAAAATAAAAAAGGTTCCAAAATTTAGGATTTTTTTCCCCATCAAATTGCTTTTTGGCATAATGCCTCTAACCTGCATCCAACGATTTCGTTGTTGCTTCTTTCTTTTTTGCAAACTTTGCAAATTCACTTTTTTTCTTGTTTCCATCTTCGACATTCTTTTACTATGTTTGTTATAAATAATATTGCTTCCATAAATCTAAAAACATCAATGCCTCCAGTATTTATGTACCCTAACGATCATTGTTATTGGAAACTCCGTTTTTGGTGTGATTGTTTGATGAACACAACAATAAGCAAAGCATCTTTGAAATAATTATTAGATTAATTTTTTTTTCTTGCGCGATCTTATTTGCATTTTCTTTAGTCTTTTACTTTGATTGATTTATTTATATATTATATTTGTTTTAGAAGCTCATCGGTTCATAACTCTCAACTGTAATTCAACATCGACGACGATACTATCAAAACATTTGGATGTTATCATTAAGAAGAAAATCATCAAGAAGGTATTCTGTTGCTGTTAGTGATATAAACAAAGGAATGCGATTTAAAAAGTAAGTTTGAAACTTTTGTTACTTCTATTTACCTTTTACACAAAAGTGTCGCATTTTGGGATGTCTTGCGTAAATATACAAAGCTCTTCGAAATAGTTTGATCCATGGGAAAAAATAGGTTTCATTGAAGTTGTTCGAATGTTTATGAAAAGTTTTGGGGTTCTTCAAAGTATTTCGAAATCTTTTAAAAACTTTTGCTAAAAAGATGAGCTTGCTTTTTAGTATTTTGATCAAACCTTTTCATTATATATGTCACTGCTTTTGCAACTTTGTGACTCCTTCCAAATTATGAACCTCTTCATCTCTTTTCTGTAATGTTTCTGTTTTATATTGTTTTAACTAATTCTTCTTGTTTTTTAGGTGTGAAAAGAGTAAGAAAGTGTCGAACATCTTGGATATTATTAGTTTGAAGAAGCATCGAAAGAAGGTTGGTCATTTTTTGTTGATGTGGATGGATGGTAGAAGATGGTGTCTGTTAACTACAATAAGCTTCTTTCATTCTATTGTTTCGGATATGTTGCTACCTTATCTATTAGTTTATGGGGAAAAGCGGCTCTCTTCGCACAGCTTTGATTCTTCCATTTTGCATGTTTAACATCTTTTTAACTTTTTTAGAAAGATGATCTATCGTCTCATGGAAATCTGTATCCTGCTTTCAATACTTCAAACTCAACAACAAATGGTCGTTTTTCAAATGAAAGTGGGTCTCTAAAAAGTGATGAATCAGGTTGGTACACCTTTTATAGTTCAAATGTCAAGATATTCTTTCATTGATTTTCCATTTTGCTTCTTTCTATTCTAATCTTATAACAAAAAGCAAGTGTCCTGAAATTGAGAATACTTGAATGCCTTTTAATAAGCTCGTTTTGTAACCATGTTGTAGTCCTTCTTGAAATGCGACGTCATACTGTTGCATTATTACCTAGCGATGAGTATCTTACATGAAGCTTTATCCATTTTATTCATACTTACAGGGCTGCTTACAAAACCTTTACTTTAGTTAGTTATGTTCGTGGGTTTACATAGTATCACATAGTTTACAGTAATCTTTTTCTGAAAGAGTTAAGTGCAATAAGTGTTATAGTAGCTTCTCATTTTCTTTTTCAAAAAGACCTTCCTTATTAATTAGTTCACACTTCTAACTTTTTTGTATGATGATATCTATTACTTGCAAAGAGAAAAAAAATATACGTGCACAAATTTTACGAAAGTTACCTCATAGCCGAAGTTCATATTTAGTCACTAAGTTTTTTTTAGAACACAGGTGCTTTTTCTTTGATTAGTTTGAGACTGCTGCCCTCCTTATTTCTGCACTTTTTAGCTTTGCCTTTTTATTCCTTTTAAAGCAAAAAAACCTTTTTAATATTTCGTTTTTGTACAAAAAATTGAATCATTACTTTTTGGCCTTTCAAGTTGTTTCTATTTTTGTTGCACATATGTGAAGGTTGGCAGCCTTCTTTTACATTTTCTTTTTCCAATCGATGCTTTTGTTGTTTTCTTCTCCGCATTCTGGAACATTGCTTACAATCATTTATATTTCATCAACAATATTTCGCTTTGCTTTTTATTTAACTTTACTGGAACACCTACGTATATTTTTAAATTATTATTATTTGAAATATGTTTGGAATTCCATCTAATCATTCAATTCCTTCATTCTCTAAGAATTCTGGGGTTAATATTTTGCCGAAAGATTCAATAAAAAATGATGATGAAAAACAAAATATACCTTCATTTTCATCACTTCAACGTAAAACTTCCGCTGTTTCACTGACTCTTTCACCACCTCCACTTTCAAATGATTCATCAAAACATAGACGATTATCATCCTATAGTGGCTGTGTCAGAAATGCTCCAGATTCATTTTCAACCAATAAACCATCATTTGAAATTGGTTTATCTTCGACTTATTCTTCAACTAATCATCTTTTTGCTCCATCTCCTTCTTTAACTCATAGACATTCAACTGGGGATTTACGATCATCTAATACTGATAGTGAAGACGACGATTCAAGTGATAATTCATCCCATCGTCCCAAACGCAAATACGTTCCATCATTTTTTGCTGGTTCATTTTGGAATATTTTTCCTGGGCACGAACCACCAACGTCATTATCAAAATCACAAAAAAAGAGTGAATCATTAGTTGATGTTTCAAAATTGTCTAATGAACGAAGATTAGGTTCACGACGTAATTCAACCTTAACATTAAATACTCATCCTAAACGTTCACGTTCTTCCCTTCCAGCTGAGATTTTACCACATCCTTGGGGAATTACAATGAAACATGAAGACGAAGATAATGGAGATAATTCACATCATACTGTCATCATGCTTGATAGAGACTCGGGTATTGTTGTTCCTAAATCTCAACCTTTACCTTCTCCACGACTTGCAACTCCTCGGCCAATTAGAATGCGATCACGAAGTCCAAGGTTAGGAACCATTGAATCAGTTGATTGTATGGAGGAAGAGCGGCAACTTACACTTTCAGCAAGAAGAAATTCAAGTTTATCCACTGTGCTTGAAGCTCCTAGTCCAAGCGTTGAGGATAGTTTATATCAAGATAAAGCAAAATTACCTTATAGTCGACGTCGAATGTCGGCTATCGTTACATCAGATATACCTTCATTTAAAGGTGATTCAACTTATATTTGTGATGATAATGAACAAAGTGAAGACAATAAGTAAGTATATCCCACTTAAATCTTTCTTACTTTTTTTTATCCATTCTATCCTATTTTATTTGTAGTATTCACCGACGACGTTCATTGAAATCCATTACTGGCTCACCAATCTCACTTGCATCAAGTGATGGATGGAATCCAAAGATGAAAATAAAATATTGGAAAAATCGTATGTCCATATCAGGCCAACAAATGTTTCGAAGTGGCGGGAGTAATAATGAAAAGAGAGGATCAACTTTGAGTCTTTTACCAACAATAAACGGATGTAAAAGAGATAACGAAGGATCAGGTGGCTCATTTAGACGGAGAATTAATTCAGTTACATCACTTAGGAATACTTCTGAAAAAGATCATGATGATAGATGTAAGCCCTAAAATTTTGAAAGAATAGCTAGACATTTTTTAAATTTACTTTGTGGATCTTTTATGTATGAATTAATGATTAGGTTTTTTAGCTTTCCCTGATGGCTTATGTGATGCTATACGTCCAAGTGATGGAAATCCTTCTGAAACTTGTTCGCTTCAAAGTCGATTATCTATGACTAGTTCGTCATTGATGGAATATCCTAAACCTGAATTGTAAGTTTTTCACATTTTTTTCTGTAACTATGCTCTTCTCGAGTTGTATTCTTTCTCTTTTACATGGTTATTGCTTCAAGAAGAGCAAAAATTGGAATACATTATTGTTTAAAAATGACATTATTATTTTTCAGGGTGAAACCAAAATGGGAAGATTTGGAATTATGGGAAGATGAACCCACTTCATGGTCTGAGAAATATCCAAGCGAACAAGTTACTTCAAGTGAAAAAAAGCGTCAAAATATCATTTATGGTTTGTTTGCTTTCATAATTTTAACATTTACTATTCGTATCTTTTAGAGCTATATATGACTGAAAAGAATCATTGTCGTGTGGTGATTTTACTTCAACAAGTTTATCAAGTTGGCTTGCGTTCTCTTGGATTAGTGTCTGAGAAGGATCTCTGTACTTTGATTCCTGATGTGTTGGATAACCTACTTGATTTTCATCTTAATTTATTGAGAAGACTAAAAGAAAGAAGAGTGAAATCTATCATCGTCCAAAACGTATCTGACATCGTTGCTGAGGAATTTGGTAATGGACAATATACCAGTTATGCAATTAATGCTTATACACGATTTTGTCTTGCCAAAGAAGCATCCAGTCATGCATATCATACTTTGATGGAAAGATGTTCTTACGTCAAGAAATTCTTTAATTATTATGAATCAAATCCAATGTACAAGCAACATAATTTCAAGTCCTGTTTCTTGTTGGTAGCCCAGAGGATAACAAAATACAACTTGCTTCTTGATCAAGTAAGTGTTTATTTATGAATTAACAAAACTACTTATTTCTTTTTTGCAGCTTCTCAAATATGAACCATCTGCGAATAAGCCTCAAACCCAACTTGCTTTAGAATCTGTTCGTGATTTAGCTCGTCATGTTGATACCGAACTTAAGAGAAATGAAATTCAACAAAAATGGGAACATCTCAAATCAATGCTGGATAAGAAATCGCTTGGTAAAGTTGTCAAAACCGAATTCACCTACAATGATCTTGTGCAACAACGTGATGTTTTGGCTATTTGTAAAGTCTATTACTTGCCTTCATCAGCTTCTCAAACAAAAGGTGATAAAATTGAACTTAGTATGGTACTTTTTGATGATATCTTGGTGCTCTTTTGCTTAAAGAACAATTCATTACATTTTTGTAATTATAATATGATGGTAAGTTGCATCTTTTTTTACTTTCAAAATACTACAGTATGACATTGGTTTTTAGAGCTCTGTTATACCTTTGAGAAGTTTGATTGTTCGTGAAATGGAACGTACAAATGAATGCATTTTGCTATGCACGGATAAAGAAAAGCCTGATATGTATCGTTTACAATTTCCAACCAAGAATGATTTGATGAATTGGATGGGAACTATTGGTGCTGCAAAAGCTCAAGCTCCACAAAATGTTCGATTTGCACCTGGAAGAAAAGCTGAAGATACTCTTAAGAAAGAAGGAGAATTCAATGAAGATCCACATGATAAGAAAGTTCAAGATTGGCAAGATGAATTGCAAGCTATGTTTCGTAAGTTTTCTTTTACGTGAATTGAAATAAAAGCTTTTTTTATGTTTTTTTAGATGAGCGTAAACCAAAAGAAGATTTGTTGCGTGATTATATGTGTGGAAGAATGAGATTCTTTGATGCTGTTCGAGCCCATTTTAAGAAGTTTCCTATTCGCCACGTCAATGCTTCCTCTTCATCTTTACCATCGGCTGGAGCAATGCTTGAAAGAAGAGAAACTAAAGATTTGGAAAAGGCAAGTTTTTGGGTTTTATAAAGGGTTTTATTACACTTTTCATAGTTGTGGTTGATTAATTTCGCCATTTTTAAAATGCAAAGTATCCTTCTTGCCATTTTTTGATAGCTTTCTTTTAACTTTTCCAAAAATATTGGCTTTTCCAACCTTCATGTCCTTGATGCATATTTGATCTTATCAAGCTAAAAATTCTTGAATAATAACAGCAGTTATTCATTCTTTGACATGCATCTTTATTGACATGTCTTGCCATAGCAAGTTTTCATATCTTTTCTTTGTTTACTTTTTTTTTTCTCTTTTTGATGAATATTCGATAGACGCTGACATGCATGCCTTTCATAGCCAATACATATGTTCTTAATTCTCATTGTTATACCTTTTTAAGACTTCATTAAACAATAGCAGCTTTGATTTTAACTATTTTCTTTTTTTAAAGGCTATTTATTAGGCATGAAAATTGAGTTTTTTATGGAAGATTTTTGTTATCATATTTGAAAATCTTATGCGCGGGAAATGATAGGATGCAAATGTTGTGACAGGTGTTTCAAATGATGTTATTATTTGCAATGACATTGATTATAATCTTTCTTAACCATTCGTCATTTTTAGGCAAAAAAGTTCGTTCAACAGATATTTCATGAACTCCGTCAACATCGTCGCTCTGGGTTTGATTCATTGGTTGAAGTTGCACAAAAAGCAAGAGATAATGATTTGGAATCATTCTTTGATGATTTGAATGATCTTACTATTGTTACATCTTCATCGTCGGTGGCCTCAGAATCAGAAAGAATTCCTACTTCTGCAACGTCAAGTGAAGATGAACCAGTATCATCTGTATCTCTTGCTTCAATCAAAAGTAAACCTCGTCGAGTTCGAACATATCATGGAACTATGGATAGTAGCAGTGCTCAACCACGTGATGGATCAAGACGTCGTCATACTACTGTACCAAAAACTGGTAAACGTGATGCTGGTTTCGTTATGCCTACAGATGATGAGGACGAAGTTCAAAGACAAGTTAATGATGATCTTCAAAAGCTACCCTTTACAATGACAATTTGTTCAAGAAAAGCTGCAACAACCTTGATTCTTCAAAATGTTAATCTTCGTATTGATAATAATAAGCTTAAAAGTGAAATTGCTATGTATGTTTCTTTTTTTTTATGGATTCACTTACTAATTTACCTTTTTTTATTTTTTAGGCAAGCACTTCAAATTGCTTCTTTGAAATCTCGTAAAACAGCTGTTATTGAAAATGCGGAAAAGCTTGAATCATTACGTCAAAAGCAAGAAGAAATTCAAACTCGTGAACGTCAACTCAAGCAACAATATGAAAATTTCAAAGATGAATCTCGTCGAAAGAATGATGAATTTGAGGTCAGAGAGGTATGTTTTCTTTCATTACATTATTTCCCATTTCCTTGTACTTGTTTTTAAAACATCCTCTTTGCTTTTTCCTGTTATCCCATGGTCATTAACTCTAACTTTTTCATCATATTTCTTTTTACGCTTTGCTTCCATTGCGCATCAACTACCTGCTGAGGCATTAAACATTTTTTGTCGATGTTTTTTTATTTTTTTGTTAAATATGCAGTAGGTTTTTTATCTGCGCATCTTTCACGATGATATTAGGGGTTTAGGTCTTAATTATTTCGCACGAATGCTTCCTTTTTTTATGACAACAAAAGCAAACAAAACTGATGAGTTTATTGCTTCCCTTTTACTTTCTTTCCTGTCTCTTTCTTTTTTGATTGTAAAATAAACCACCCACGTTTGGTGTTATGCAATATTATTTTTCGTTTTCTTTTATTGATTCATCACTCACAACTAAAGCCCATCTACAGTATTCAAAGATCTTTTTTGCTGTTGTTTTAAAGGGTGTTCTTTTTTACTTTTTTATACATGGCTAAAACATTTGTCGACATCTGTTGCACCAACAAAGCTGCTAATTATCTTATTTGAAAGAAAGTGAGTACTTGGATTAGCCTTTGCTGCCCTTGAATAGTAAGAAGCCTTTTTAGTCTTTTTTTGTGTAAAGGCTGTAATTTTGAGTAAATGATCGCTTTCTTTTGATGCTTTCAAAAAACAATTGTCCATTTATTGCGCTTATAATTGAATGGATATGATGTGACGAAAAATACTTGTGCAAATATAACTAGGATCCATTGCAAAGCATTATCCACTCAAATCCATTTTGATGAGTTAAAAAGCAAGAAACTTGTGCAAATATAAACAACAAATGTTGTGACAAGTTTGTGAATAACCATAGCGTGAAGGATCGTGTTTTCTTGATTTTTTATTTGTCAAAAGTTGAGATAAGGAAAGACAAAAGTTGCGCAATGACTATAAGCATTTCTCTTTGATCTCGAAGATACATCCTTTTTGTATCGATCATAAATCATTGTTTATCGATAATTAATTGATCGTGAAGTAATTTCTTTAACTAACTTATGATTTTTTAGGACGATCTTAGAAGACGTGAAGCTGAACTATGTGGCAGAATGTCAAATGATCAACCATCAAGCTTGCAATGCGATGCAACTCTCTTCAAGGATTCATCGTACGTTTATGATTTTGCTATAATTATTGCCTAACTTACTGAAGCATGTTTTAGGAATGGCCAATCTGAATTAGCTCCTTATGTTTCATCACCATCTCAAACACCTCAAAGACTAGCTGTCAAATCTCTTCCGAAACGCAAATGAACATGGTTATTTCACTTCTCCAATATCTGCTGCAACTCCATTATTTCAAGTCATGCTACTTTTTTCTACCTTTGTTCCTACCATACTGGTATTATTTAAAAATTTTCCTTTTAATTATTGTTTTGTTTTTATGCCTTAAAACCTTTTCTATTTATTATTTTGTTTGTTTTCTCCCGTTTTTTGTACCTTTATTTGTATTTTTGTAAAAAAAAATTGTGTTGTTCGTTTAATCCATTGCTTTTTTGCTTTAATGGATGTTAATTTAAAGTTTAGTAATTTAACTTTTGTTTGTTTGTTTTAAAAATAAAATCTTTTTTTTTAAACTTTATAAAGAATATCGTTGCTTAAAGAATTAATGGTAAAAGTTTTCTCGCAATGATTCAGACCATTGTTGATTGAGTTCGCGTTGATTCAATTGTTGCTTCTTTCGTTCTGCTCTTTCTGCAGCTTCAGATGATGATAGCTTTTTACGATATTTACCATTTTCATCGACATCATCATAGCCATCAATGCGGGTATCGAGATTAAAAGGAGGTCGATGTTCCAATGAGGAGGAATGTCCAGATGAAATCGAGGAACTTCCTAAAAGTTCCTGTGCTGTTTTATAAGCTTTTGGAGGCTAACGATCGTAATCCATGCAACAATAAAAAAACTCACGATTGGTTTTAGTTTTTGCTGATTTTCTTGTTGCTGCATAAAGTTTATTACTTTCTCCATCATCTTCTATGACTATCTCTGTTTTATTATTCCATTCTGGATGGTTTAATGTTGTTGAAGAGGCGGCGGCCATCGTTTTTGTGATAGTAGTATTTGTGGCATTCTTCTTTTTTGTTCCACTTGTCGATCGATTTTTTGATGACTGTAATAATATTTTGTTTTTTCGTTTTATTGATGAAATATATTGTTGATTATTAGCTTTTCGTGGTGAATGTGGATGCACTTTTTCTGGTGTTGGTGCAGTAATGGTTATTAAAATCAAAGGTTGATGTTGTTGGTGTTTGTGATTGGATGGGGTAAAATTAAAGGAAAGAAGTGATTTCTAAAGGGATAAATAAAAAGCAGCAAAGAAAAATTGAAGAAGCTTGAGAGTGTAATTAATTAAGTAATTAAAAAAATAAATATATGAAAAACTTACTTTTGTTGAACTTTCTTTTTTCTCGCTCATTTTTGTTGTTGTTGAAATTATAAAGTTTCGAAGATGAAGAAAAAAACAACGAATAACAACTAAAAAAAGAGATTCCTTAAAAGTTGGTTGTGATTGTTGGAGAGAAGAAAATAATGGGATTTCTAGAAACAAAACATACATACATGGTTGCTTGGAAACTGAAGCAGAAGAAAGAAAAAAAACATTCATTTTTCAAATTTCTAAACATCAAAAACAAAAGCAATAAATTATTTATGATTTTTTTTTCTTCGGGTTTTGTGGATGTAAGTAAACATTAAAGCTAAAAAACAAAGTAATATTTTTGGGTTATGATTATTTTAGTTGATATTGATAAACGAGAAATTTGCAACACAGTATCCATAAAATTTGTTCCGAATTTTATTCATTTTTTAAATAGTCTTTTCCCTAAACATTTTTATTTCCTTTTTTTCTTCATTCATTATTGTTGGCTATTTATTAATCTTGTGATCGATGATAATCCCTTTTTTGTGTCTTCATGGAAAAATTCTTTTACTGTCGTTATTTCCTCCTCCTTTCCCAACCGCCTGCCGTGGGTTTTGGTGGAGGTTTGTGGCATGCATCATTTTATCGGATCAAAAACAATAAAAAGAAAAAAGAGCTGAAACAAAAAATTTGCATAATACACTCTTTAATTCAACTTTTCCCTTTATTATAAGTGTTTCATTCAAATAAAAATAATAATAACAGAGTGAATAAAATGAATGAATAAAATGAAAATATATACATAAACTGTCGTCAACGGGGTAAGCTTTCTTTTTTTTATGAAGCAAAGCGAGCGAGTGATCATGATCGGAGGAGGAGGATGGATGGAGGATAATCCTTGGAAAGAAAAAAAAGAAGACAATAAATGAAAAACCAAAGCAACGAAATTGAAACCCATGAAAGCAGCAGCAAGCAACAGTAACGACGATCGCAGCAGAAAAAAGCGATCAGATCGAAAAGAAAGAAGCTTTTTGGAATGAATAAAAAAAAACAAACACACACTGTTGTTGTTGCTTTCATTCATTCGTTTAAATCATGAATGATCGCGATCGGAATGATTTTTTTTTCTTTAATAGAGAAAAAAAGAAAACGGATATATTAAAACAACAACAAAGCAGCAGCGGTAAAACTTTAAAGAGAGTTTTTTTTTTCTTTCTTTTCACCACTTTTTTGAATTAGTTCGAGATGATGATGGTCAAGAATAAGCAAGCAAGCAGGAGGAGGAGGTTAATCGGATTTAAGAATGGCGAAGAATTTTTTTAATGAAGGTCATTTACAAACAGTTCTTATGAAGTATTAGAGTATATTAACTTGGATTTTGTTTGCTTTCTTAATATTTCTAAGAAAATACTGTAGTTTTTTTTAATTTTTTTACTAAAGTCGATATGGCATAACCAAAGTAACTTTAAAAATAAAAGTATAATATAAAACGTTAATATCCATCTGATGTAATCACGAATAGCACTTTTGTGTTTTGGTTCAAACCAAAAAGTTATGAGAGAGAAAAATTAAATTTATTTATTGATAAAAGTACAAACAAAAAACATTATTTACATCGTTTCAATGACGATGGACAGCTCCCGCATGGAGCTTTGCACTTGGTGCTAATGATATATTTGCATATTTATTTTAGCGCTTCAAAATTTTATAACTTTATCTTTGTGTATCAACATTTTTGCAACTAATAATGTTTGCAACTGTATTTTTGGAATTAACAAAAGCGACGTCTATTTTGTTAATTCTAAAAATACAGCTACAAACATTATTAGTTGTAAAAATGTTAATACAAAAAAGATAAAGTTATAAAATTTGTGGCGCTAAAATAAATATGCAAATATATCAATAGCACCAAGTGCAAAATTCCATGCGGAAGCTGTCCATTTTTGATCATCATCAGCTGTTCCAATACATCAGCAAACATTTCGAGCCCTTCTTTCTGTCGTGGAAGTTTCTTTGAAGATGGAAAAATCATTTGCAGTAGATTTTCTGGTAAATCAGCTCTTTTCTCACGGCGTTTCTCTCGACCTAAAAATTTCACTGTAAGTTAACCATAAACATTGAATAACAAAAATAAACTAACTCAGTAAAGCTTCTTTTTCTCTTAACCATTTTAGAGCTTGTCGTAGTTGTACCAGCACAGTTTGATCAATTTCATTAGCATTCAACTTAATATATTCGTTGAGATAATCACCATGAAACCATCCATTATCATTTTGCATAGTTGCATCAGCTCCAGCATTAATGAGAGTGCAAATGATTTCGTTATTAGCTTGAGTGCATGCTTCCATCAATGGAGTTTGTCCAGATCCAGTCTAAAACAAATGAATATTATTAGAAACAAAAACAAAAGATTATCATTGTAACACGAACAGATAAAACAAAGGCATGATTTTTTAAACTCAAAACTTCGTATAAAAGAAAGGTTCACTCGCTAAAGCAATGTAAACTTACACAAATTTTATCACCACTTTTCAATTCAACAGTTGATGCAGTATTAACATTAGCTCCTTTGGACGTTAAATATTTGACGATATCAGCATGCCCATAACAAACAGCTTCAGAAAGTGGCGTCCATTCGCCATTATCCAGTAGTTTCAGGTACATCGTCTTCTAAATCAGAGGTTTCATCGATGACATCAGTATGTTGGGGTTCATTCAATAGATCATCGTCACCATCTTCATGTTTGTTGTTTTTCAGAAAGTTGATAAAGTTTTGACATATTTAATCTAAAAAGTATGCAAAAGTAAAAAGGCATAAAACAGCATTAAAAGTCGAGGAAACAAGATAGAATGCTTTTTGCACAAAGTCATTCTGTAGCTTTAAGAACAGATGTTTATGAAAAAACAAGGCAATCATAGAGCTATGAACGAAGCATCAATAATTTGGATTTTGTGAGAAAAAGAAAAATAAAGAAAACTTACAAAACGAGATTCATTCTTCGGCATGTTAACATGTAGGAAAGCTTCTTTTCGTTGTTCAAATGAGTATTCATCACGTTCAATCATTTTCAAACTTTGTTAGCTAATGATGAGGAGGAAGAAACCTAATGGTGTAAGATAGGGAAGACTATTTGAAATAAAGCCATGATAATCCAAAATCAGGGCGTACAACTGAATCCACGAAAACCAGACTTTATTTCCTCAAAAAAAAACTAACAACCTAAGGGTGAAGAAGAAACCTAATAGGGTGAAATCGGGAAGAATGTTTGAAATTAAGTACATGATAGTCCACAAGTCAGGGCGTACAACTAACTTCACGAAAATCAGACTTTATTTCCTCAAAAAAAAACTAACAACCTAAGGGTGAAGAAGAAACCTAATAGGGTGAAATCGGGAAGAATGTTTGAAATTAAGTACATGATAGTCCACAAGTCAGGGCGTACAACTAACTTCACGAAAATCAGACTTTATTTCCTCAAAAAAAAACTAACAACCTAAGGGTGAAGAAGAAACCTAATAGGGTGAAATCGGGAAGAATGTTTGAAATTAAGTACATGATAATCCACAAGTCAGGGCGTACAACTAACTTCACGAAAATCAGACTTCATTTCCTCAAAAAAACTAACAACCTTATGGTAAAGAAGAAACCTAATAGGAAGAATTAATGGAGCTTTTGATTGGTAAAAAACACGCAAAAAAGTTGAGCAATTTCAAGGAAAAAGTTCATAAAAAAATGTCAAAAGCTTTGCACATTGCTCTTGGCTAAAGCAACCCAATAATATGAAAGAGTGCACGTTCAAAAAGCTTGCGTTTGATGAAATTGTTTCCAATAAAAAAAACTTTCTTCGCTGCATTTTTTTTGCTGCATTTCATGTTTTTGCCGGAAAATATTGAATACAAAAATCCTTTTCAATAACTTCCTAATTTTTATTTATGTGTTATTCAAAATGATAAGCATTGCAACTATGGCACATTTTGTTTAGTTACAAAAACTTGATTGAAACAAAAATACACTTTTTGACATACTTGAATAATTCCAATAAATAAGCAAGCACAAAGGTAGATTGACAATATAGTTATGGCAAATTAAACAATTTATTTAACAAACATCTTAATTATGAACTTTTCAACCAAAAACATAATAGATAAAAACAAAAACGAACAAGTAAAGTCAGGGTTCAACCCAAAAGTCAAAGAATAAAATGCACTATTTTAGCGTTTTCTTTTTTGATTAACGCCATTCCAAGTAAAAATTTTGTAGGACTTGCAGCATTGAGAATTTTGTAAAGTTGGACTTTCGCTTATTGTACGGTGTTTTACTTTTTTGATTGCTTTCAAAAATATTTTTTTCACTTCCCTTTAATTATGTTTTTTTGGGTGCTAGAGTTTTATTTTTTCTAATAAAAAAAATACATACTTCTTCAATCAATTTCAGACGATGATGACAAACAACAATCAGCAAGTCTTCTTCTCTTTTTCCATGTAAAATAAGAAAAACTTTTAATCCGCTTAAAATATTTAATAGCGATGTAATCGAACAGCTTGATAGCTTTCTTTTCTTTTTTTTTGTTAGTTTGCAACTGATCACGTCAACACACATATATGTTCATGCTAGTTGTTAGTTAGTGTTCGATATGTTCAAATTTTAAGCTTACATACATAGAAAAAAAAGTATGCATGATAACGCTGAATAAAAAATAAAAAGTTGAAAGAACTAAATGAGTGTAATCAAAAAATTTTATGCTTCCAATTAAAAAAGTTTTCTTGAGAAATCCATTACAGTATTTATTTTTTTCTCTAAAAAAGCTTTTAAAATTGTTTGATGCTTATACTTTTTTTCCTTGAAAGTAAAGAAGCTATAAATCAATCAAGCTCAGACAAAACATCAAATAAAAAAAAACAACTAAATCGTCGACATTTTTTTTCTTCTTCACTCTACAATTTATTGATAAGATATTTATTTCTTCTCTCATTAGACATCTCTTTTTTATTTGGTTGGTTGTTGATATATTTTTTTTCAGCATCACTGTTTTTGTTGGATGTAAGACAAGAAAAAAGTGGTAAGCAACAACAAAGTAAAAAAAAATACAGTAACAAAAATAAATAATTTTTTAAGTTTTTCTGATTTCAGTTATTTGCTTGCTTTTTTTATGCATTTTTATTCAGAAACATAAGTTCATTTTTTTGTATGGAAAAATACTGTTTTTTTTAACAGAAAGGCATTTTTTG
This sequence comes from Panagrolaimus kolymaensis, assembly GCA_028622995.1. NCBI lineage: Eukaryota > Metazoa > Nematoda > Chromadorea > Rhabditida > Panagrolaimidae > Panagrolaimus > Panagrolaimus kolymaensis. Next base: position 518,608 of record JAJQJQ010000071.1, read on the forward strand.
TTGCTTACATTTTATTTTTGTGCTTTGGACTGTTTCGTCAGCAAAAAAAAAAAACAGTGATGCATCAAAGAACTCTTAGGTAAAATCATTCATTCTCCACCATTTTTGATAACACAATTGACGCGTGTGTGTCGTCTCCCAGTCTTAATGGTGCCACACCAAAGAATTTTCCAATTTTTCATCTTTCATAAAATTTTATCAAAGTTCAAAGGTGCTTTTTCGGTTTATAAAAAATAAACCATTATTATTATATATTTTTTTGAATATCCCTGAAAATTACTTTTCTGTTGCTTGAAAGTTTTTTTTATTGTTGCAAAAGAAACAAAAGGCAAGAAGAATAAATCTTTTTTGTTTTGTTAAACATAAGTATTTCCCTAAACATTAACAACTAACATTTTTGACAAGTTATCCCCACTTTTTTTTTATTGTTGTAGTAGCTTTTTTACTTTTGTTGCTTCACATCCACTTACTTAATTTTTTTGTTTGTTTATTTCAAGTGTGCGCAAAAACAAATGTTTCTGCTTGTTTGAATACTTGAAAGTGATTATCTCATTTCACACAAGTTTTTATAAACTCTTAAAACTAAAACAAAAGTGTCTCTGACAACTTAGAAAAAAGAAAAGAAGAAGAAAGAAGTAAGTACTTTACAGAAACAAAAAGTTTGGTGTTGTAACGTACAAAAAAAAATCCGTAACAAAGTTAAACAAACAATTACCAAATATTTATTTTTGTAATAGATTTGGATTTCTTTTTTTCCAAACAAAAATAATGGCAAATTTTTAGAGGAACAAAAAATAAATGAATGTCGCATATTTGTGAATTTTTTATTAGTCCCTTGTTGCATTATTATTTTGTCTCACTTTCTTTGATTTTTTTCTGAGCTCAAAAACAACAGTTTAAAACTTTTTACACCTTTTGCTATATTCTTGACCTTTTTTGTTTTCAGATTAATAGCAAATGTTGTTTCCGGTGTCGATCGAGAGTTGATTTCTTTCTTCCTAACTACCTTTTTTTATATATTGTTTTTATTAAAATTTACGATTATCTGACACGACACGAGGATACAGCAACAACAAAAAAAATGTGTGAAAGATTAGCTTTTCTTCTCTTCATTTTTTTTCTTCTTAAAAACACACAGGCAAGGCAAGCAGTCGCATAATCGCTGCTCGATTTCAAGTTTAAGATTGCGCAAGCGAGGACAAACTTTTTTTATGGCTGGCAAAAGCAACAAAAAAAAGAAAAGAGAACGATGGACAAAAGTTACAACAATAATAACTATGGCGATTTGAGGAGAGAGATTTGAAGAGATGAGAGTATAGTTGACTTATGTCTCAATGTTTATGCAATCAAAAAATAGAGAGTAAAAAAAGAGGTTATTTGCGACGACTTTATAAAAACAACATAAAAAAATAAAACTGCCATATTGTAAAAAAAAAGGATGATGACTTCTTTCTTTGGTGGAAAAAAATGAAAAAACTTTTGTGATTTGACACAAATGGCTTCCGACAAACTTTTAAGTCTCTAAGTCCCAAAGATAAAATTTGTTTTAACAAAATTTATATTTTTTTAAACTAAAAAATACATAATTGCTTTTTCTTGACTGTTAATTAAAGATTTTTGTGTTAGTTCGATCCCTCAAAAATTTATTTGTTTCAACTCAACTAAACAAAATTTTTCAATCAAGCTGTCAACACTAATACAACAAGCACAACAACAAACAAACATATACATATCTTCTTTATATTTTTATTTTTAAAACTCAATTTAAATTTACATAATCCGAACAAAATAGGAAATTGTCTATCTGCAAGATAGAAAACTAAAAAAAAGCAAGCAAAGAAAAAAAGAAGAATCATCTTTCCTTTTTTTTACTTTTCATTTTTGCCGCCTTTTTTCCCTTCCAAAAAAAAAGATGAAGAAGAGCAGGAAATTAGAAAGAATGTAATTTTTTTTGTTTTTGTTGGTAAAAACAAAGAAAAGCGAGCATCATCTTCTTCATTTTCATGTAAGCATTTTCAATTTCCGGATTTGTCTTTTATATTTTGTCTATTTGAGTTTTTTTTTCGTTCAAAAGACATCTGTTTTTCTTTTTAAATAAGCTTATTAGTAATGCAAAAAATGTAAAATGTAAAATAATTGAAAAAATAGGGATATCTTCATTTTTTAAGACAATGTGTTTCGAAGCTAATAGAATACTGTAATTTTTATCATCAAAAAACTTTTGAACGTATGCCTGCCTTTTTTCATTTCAATTATATTTTATATAAAAAAAATCCCTTAATTAATAAATTAATAAATATACATGACAGTCAAGTTAGCCCTCTTGACATTGGACTACCTTTTTTCCGTCGTCCAAATATTGTTGCCTCCTTCCTCGTCGGAAAGCCATAAAAATGCCATCATCTCCACCAAACATAAAATTATTTATTTTTGATTAAGAAACAAATATAGTCAATCATTTTTTTGTGTTCAACTTTGTCTCTCAAATAAAAAATAAATAAGTTGTTACACCACTGTTTTTTCCTTCTTCTTTCTGTATACCTGCCACCGAGAGAACGAGAAAGAGGAGAAACTTTTTTTTATTACCTCCTTTCTCTCCTTCTTTTTTTTCATGAGTTTTTTAAAACCTTATAAAACATTTATCGTTTTCGCCAAAAAAAAGAAGTTATGCCACAATCAAAAAAAGGCTTGGGTCTTCATGTTTTTTTTCCAATCATTCGCTACCTTTTTTTTTTACATTACCTTCCTCCATAAAAAATAAAAATAAACGACGACGACCATATATTTTTTTTATGAGTGGGAACAAAGTGATTAATGAATATGACCCAAGTATTACTACTATTTGATTTTGTTTTAATCAACAAAAATCTATGTCTTCCGATTACTTTTTTTTTTCAAACATAAAATAATAATAAAAAAAAGAATGTTTGCAAGGTTAAAACAAGTTTAAAAACATTGGTTTTTATATCAAAAAAAACTAACGTTTTTCTTTGATGGAAGAGAGACATGGTTTTTATTCTCTCTCTCGTGTCTTAATTTTTGAATGATAAATTGATAGCAGAAGGAAAAAATGTTAAATTTTGTCAAAAGGTGTGTGTGTGTTCGTGTTGTCACAATTATGTATTTGTGTCAGCCTAAAATAAACAAACTAAAATGTAATACTTTTTTAATTGGTTTTGAAGCAAAACGAAAGAAGAAAATACGAAAAATAAAAGTAAAACACAAAAGTTGGAAAAAAATGGAAGTAAATATTTTTTGCCTCAACAAAAAATATATAAAGCAAAAACTATATTTTTTTGCAAGAAAGAAATTTAAAGAAAAGCAGCGTTCACTTTCAAACAAAAATATTGTTAATCTCTTGATAATGGAATGATGATGCTTCGCCTAATGTCCTAGTGAAGTTTTTGATAACTCATCTTCCGTTTTTTGCACTTTTATATGTCTGTTATAATTCAATGAAAAACGTTTATTCTGCATTGACAATTCAAAAGCCATTTTGGAAAAAATTTAACCAAGAGAAACATGCTTTTGAATTCCTCAATTTTTTTCAAACTCAAAATTTAGTTATCGATACTTCTTCTTTCATTTGACTCTCTCATTTCACATAACTGCTTTTTAAACATTTTTTTAATCAAAAAATTTATTATTTAAAAAACAATAATATCATTTTCGTCAATTAAAAAATTGGTGTTAAAATCGACAAATTACAAAAATTAAAATATTACAAAACAAAAGAAACAAGAAAAAATATTTGGTCACTGAATTGAGTGCATTGCTCCGGCCAAAACAAAAAAAATAATATAAAAAGACGACAAAGAAAGAAAAAAAGCATTGAAAATACAATTATTAATACTGAGGCAAAAAAGTTTTTGTTTTCTTTTGAAATCAAACAACAAAAAAATATTGATAAAAATAAAGTCATGTTTTTTAAAGAGTAAAAAAATGTCAAAAATAGAAGAATAAAAAAAATTATAAATGTCAATGTAAAGACAACAATGAGAAAAGGTATAATTTAAAATACTTTAACAAAAAATGGATAAACATAAAAAAAGCCACCGCAAATACTGTTTTTTTCTTTTCAAATTAGTTTTTTCTTAGAAGTTGTTGAAAGAATATGAAAGCAAATGCGCCTCGAAACGAGTATGAATCCTTCGCTTAGATACCAAATGCTCCATAGAACTTTAGAAATCACATTTTGCAAACTTTGATTTCAAGCAACTCCACAAAAAAAAACTTTGCATAAAAATATATCTCAAAAAAAAAGAAAGTTTAAAAATAAAAAAATACTGTCAGCTAAAAAAAAGCAAAAATTATGACTCCCACAATAAAAATAAAAATACGTCGATAGAAAAAATAGAAAAGAAGAAAGCTCTAATTTGAACAATGATGAGTAAAGTAAAATGAAATTAATTAATTTTTTTAGTTTCTTAAAATTTTTTTGTTGTTAGAAAGAATTAATATTTTTAAATAAAAATGCCTAAGGTGAGGATTTAAGAACATGATGAAGCTCAGAAGAAGAAATATTGGAAGTTGGAGATGAATTATTTGATGTTGATTTAATTGATGGGGTTGTTGTTGTTAATTCGGTGGTTTTAATTTTAAGTTCATATGGTACAGCTAATGGAGGAGATGAACAATCTTCTGATGTGGAAGTTGCTGAACCAGATGTATTGGCTTGATTGGAGGATGAAGACACGGTGGTTGTAGCTGTGGTGTCTGAAAATGAAAAATTTAATTATTTGTAAGTCCAAATAGAATTTTTATTAGTAATCTTTTAAAAATTTTGTATCATTGTTTTAGATTGGATATTTGAGTATTTTTAAATTCAGTAACATAAGAAAATTTTTCGCGGCTTTTTTAAAGATTCTTTAATTAAATATTTTTTTGTTTGTTTGTTTATTTTTAAATATTTTTTCCAAATTTATAATTCCCATAATTATTTCTATTTATTTTTTGCTTCTTCTTTGATGCTTAGCGACTGTCATCATCAAATCATTTTTTTTTCAATGCCATTTCCTCCTTCTTTATCGCAATTTTTCTTTATAATTTTTAAAATAATAAAATTATATTTTTCAAATCAAATTTCTTTCATATTTTTTTCTTCAAAATTTAAATTAATTTGACCGCCCATGATCTCTTTACTTTTTTTACCTCTCTCTTTTTTATGTTTTTGTCTTAATACCGCAAAAAAAAAGAAGAAGTGATTATACCTTTTTTTATTTCGTTAAAAGTGGAAAGAAGCTACTATTGCATTGCTGTTGTTGCTGCTGCCACCCGACTCTTTTTTTAATTACCCATTTTTTTATTTACTTTAATTGCGCGCGCGAGTTTTTTAAAAAAAGGTTTTTTTTATTGAAGAATGTCGTCGTCAAATAAAAAAAAATGAAAGTGTTTATAGGTTTTTTTGTTTTTGTTTTTTTTATCCAACAAAAAAAAAAAGTTTTATGGCAAAAAATTAAGATTCCCCATCATCGAAAAAATTTAGTTCAACTTCGAACTTTTATTACCATTCTTTTTTTTCTTCATTTTTTGAGTTTTAAACGGAAGTGTTTATTTTTTTAACCCCAATCAAAACTTAATCAATCTTATTAAAGTTTTTTTTCTTCTTCGGGTGTTGTAAAACAAAATAACAAAGAAACGAAAGACACTAATTTTCACTAATTTTGTTTTAATTACAAAATAATCAAACATTTTTTTTAGTTTAGGTTGCGCGTGTTTCTCCTCTCTCAATTTTTTTTTTCGCCAGTTTCGCCGTTGTCGTTAACATTTTTAATTAACCTTACTGATCCATGACGATGAAAACGATTGGCAGCGGGGATAATAAATCAGAACCAAAACTTTTTTTTATTGGTTGCAGTTTTCATTCATTTTTATGTTTAAAAAAAGTGATACTGCGGCTATAAAATAAAGTTTAAAAAGATAGAGTGAGATAGATGACTACTATGATAATATGATGAGTGTGTGTGTATGCAAGAAAAAGGCATGTTTGAACAACAACAAGAATAATGAATGACAATTGAAAAATCATCAATAATCAAACAAGAAAAAAAGTTTTTAAAATATTTTTTTTTCGAAATCTTTCGCAGGTTTAGAAATTTCCAGAATGATTCATTCTTTTTTACCAAAGTTGCTCTAGAAATAGCGTAACTTTCCCTATCAAATTGGCGGCCACAATTCCGAATTCCCAATTAGCTCAAACAATTTTTTTTATTATTATCAAAATAAATCCATGCAAAAAATGTTTAAAAAAAGCCATATTTTACTTATTTTTTTTCATACATATTTTTATTTTATTGAAACTAAAAGGTTTGAGCGCCTTCCTTATCAGCTAGAAAAAAAACGAAAGAAAGAAAAGAACACTAAGATTATCCCTCCTCAAAAAAATATATGTATGTATGATTGAATTGACGACTATCAATCAACACTCGCATTTTACATGTTTCTCTATAATGAAAAACATGTCTGAGCTTTTTTTAAACAACGTATGTTTAAAAGAAGAAGAAGAAAAAATTGCTGGATGAAGTTCATCTTTTTGAAGTAAGCAGCAGCAACAACTACTACTACGCCACACTTTTATCAGTAAAAAAAATAATGTTTTTTGCCTTTCTTCCTCTTTTTTTTTTGTTAGCATACGAGAAGAAAATAAAGTTTTTAATGGAGTGTTAATTTGAAGTGTTTTACGAGTAATAAAAATTTTTTTTGGTGGTGGAAGTTGTAAAATAAATAAGCAGTAGCATGCTAATATGACAAAATAAATGGAAGCTTGCAAATTGACTGATTTATTTATTGACCCACTGAAAGCAAAATTACCACCACAAAAATTTGGTATTTGAATAGAAAAAATTTACTATAACGAAAATAAAATTGGTCCTATAACCAAAGTAATTTTAACTTTTTGGTAAAAAAAATAAATTTGCGTTATTTTCTTAATTTTATGCAAATTTTTAATAAAAATTCAAATTCAACTTACCACAATCAATATTTGTTGAAGATGTATTATTAATTCCATCATTAAGGGTTGGAGAAGGTGAAGAAGTGGATGGTTGTTGTTGTTGTTGGGGAAGATTAGAAATTCCTGCTGCGGCTGCAGCCATTGCAGCAGCGGAAGGCATAAACAAATTATTTAAAAACATAGGTGGAAAATTTCCCGCTGCATTTCTTAACATTGCTGCAATTTGTTGCTGTTGCATAGCCGCAGCAGCTTGAGCTTGCTGAGCTTGAGCTGCTTGTTGTTGTTGCTGCATAAAAGCATAAAGTTGTTGAGGTAATGGTAAACGATTTCCTCCTCCTCCATTTGCTGCCGCTGCGGCAGCCATAGCTGACATTAACATAGGATTTGGAAATCCTCCCATTCCATTTTGAGCTACAGGAGACATATTTGATCCAACAATGGCTGTTGTGGAGGAAGCTGAAGAAGTTGGTTGATGATGGCCAAGAATTGAATTTGAAGTAGTTGGAAGATTTGTTTGTGGTTTCTCATCTGCATGAATTTGGGATGATTTAGAATTCGATGAAACATTACTCGCCGCTGAATCAGCTCTAGGATTAATTGTATCAGCAATGGACCAAATTTTATTAGATTTTTTAGGCGAATCCATTTCTGATTTTATTTGGGGTCTTATAATTTCTTCTGATTGCTGTTGATGATGTAGTTGTTTTAAATCATTGGAAGATAAATCTAATGAATCATTATTATCATTATCATCATCATCATCCGAATCATCTCCCCTTCCATTTCGTGGAGACCAAGTCATTTTATTTTCTTTCTTTAATCTTCTTCGAGCATTTGCAAACCATGTTGAAACCTATAAAAAAATAAAACATTCTTCGTTCATTCAATAGATTAACTCTTTTTTTCTTCTTCTTCTTCGGTTTTTGGTTTTCATAAATTTCAATGGAACCCCAAAATTATACTCTTTCATTTATTTTTTTTCATGGAACTCAAGCAATTGGTTTTTTTTACTTTTTAAATTGCTTTAGTAGAATAAAAAATACTAAATAAATTTAAAGTCACTTTTTTACTAGATTTTTTTTTTATTCATTTGAAAAGGAAAAAGAATGAACGATCCTTTTTTCCAAAAAAAGAAAAAGAACGAAAGGGAGTGCAACCAGCTAATTGACCGTTTCGAACATGAACATAAAAAAAATAAATAGGAGGAAAGGATACGGTAACCTTGCCTTGCAAAAATCAAAAAAACTTGTAGAGAAAAAATACTTACTTGAGTTAAAGACATTCCAGTAACCATAGCAAGCATAACTTTTTCAGGTTTAGTTGGATATGGATTTTTTCGATGATCGGTTAACCAAATTTTAAGAGGTTGAGTTATTTCTCGGGTAGCATTTTTACGTTTATGATCCGCAAAGAAATATGGATTAAATCCCGATGGGTCCATCATATATTGGCGGGGCAAATGAGCCATGAGTTCTTCCTAGAAAAAAAAATGTTTATTGAAAGCTGCTTGGGCTTTAGAAGGTAGGGTTACGATAGAAATTTTTAAGCTTAAAAAAAGTGGCTGATGAACGAAAAAAGTAGCAATCGACAAATTTTTTTTCTTCAAAGATCAATTTCGTGTTTATGGGTTTTGTTTGTTTAAAAAAACAGTAACTATTTTATTTTAAAATTGAAAACTTACTGGTGGAACATTTTGGCACATAGCAAACATTTGAGCTTGTAATGCTCGATTAAATTGATTAGCTTGATCCATTCCTGCTGCAGTTGCTGCCGCTGCCGCAGCCATATTTGATGGAATCATTGGTGGACGAGTTTGCAACCCTGATGAAAAATTAGGTTGTATCAATGGCCCACTTGCAGCTAATAATCTTATCGTATCATTATTATTATTATTGTTATTCATATTTGTTGTTGGTGAAGTTTGTTGACTCAATGCAGCTGAAGTTGAAGCCGAAGCCAAAGCCACTGGTGAAGATAATTTTGAATTGGGCGTGGATGAAGTAATTATGGCTGTTGCTGCTTTTGTAAGAGGGATGCTTGTAGTTGTATTTTTTTGCGACGATTCCTGAATTAGAGAAATTTTTGATGGTGGTGGATTTAATGGGGAAATGTTGAATGAATATATTTAATATCGTAGTTGAAAATAATTAAAATAATAATTGATTCAACAAATTTGAGTAAAAAATTGTTTTTCCTGAAAAAGTAAAAATAAATAAAAAATAAGTAAAAATAATATAAACACGAAACCAAAATCAAAAAAACGATGTTTTAACAACCAAAAAACTCGAAGGAACACGAAACGCCTTGTTTTTCTTTTCTTCAGAAAAAAAAAGAAGAAGAAAAGAATGAAGACGACAAAAAAATAGGCGGAGTCAGAAAAAAAGGAAGGGAAGGAAAAAAGAATGGGGAACGCGAATATTAAAAACATGATAAGCGAATCCAAACAAAAAATATGTATGTTTGGTATTTTTTACATTTATTTGTTGGAGCGAGCTTCTCAAAAAAAAATGTAATATTCAAAAAAAATAATTTAATTTGCTTTAGGTAAAAATTTCTGTCAAACAATAATATTTTCTCATTCTTTTATTTTTTGCCGCGCATGACTAACTATTTTCTTGAAACATTTGCCATCACTTTTTTTTCTTCACTCTTTTTTCAAGAGTGATGAGTCTCATTCCCCTCTTTTTCTATTTCTATGTCGGCGGCTACTTATATCTTAAATCAAGAGAGAGTGTTGTTGATATATTCAAATTTATTAAGCACTTCCCTAAGAGATAAAAACATAATACATAAATAAATGTTTCTATCCAATTTAAATTTTTTCTTTCTTGCAAACAATAGAATTCTATCGTATCCTTCCTTTATTTTCTTTTTTTTCAAGTTGATTCACTCTCTTTCGAATAAGGTAAAAGATTTGACATTTATTTTTGTTGTGGTTTATTAAGTGTCAAACAACAACAAGGATCAGAAAAAATAAATTTGAAGTTAAATGGAATCTTTTATGGATGAGTACCATGAAAAGAGGGGATATGTATTTGTGTGTATTGTTTGTTTTTGGAATGATCGATCTTAAGTGAGAATTAAGGATAGGTGAGAAGCAAAGATGGCAAAAAAATAGGGAAGGATTAGTGGTTCATGAACATAAACAAGCCTAAAAACATCAGTTTTCAGCGCGCATATATAAAGCTTTTGTAGTGACAAGGACGGATCTCAAAAAAAGGTTTATTTTATTTTTTAAAATATGTTACAGACAAAAAAATCCAAAAAAAACGTCATTGCAAGCTTTTCAATGTTCTTTCCATTCCTGCTTTTTCCATTTCAGAAACTTTATTTTCGTGCCAATCTTTTTATTCAAAAATTTGCGTGACTCAAAATCAAAAAAATCCAACCTTTTTTCAAATATATTTTTTTCCTTTGTGGTAAATATAAACCCAAATAAATAAATTTTTAAGATTTTAAAAAGATATTATAAAAAAGGTCATCCGTCATAATCTCTTATCTTTCCTTTTCGCGGATTGACCATGTTTTTTTCTTCCTTTTCTCTATATGTATGGGATAATTGACTTTGGGAAACACGCATTAACACTAATAAAAAAGCAAAAAACATGGAAAGGCTCCTTTTCATGTTTCTCTGTTCATGTTCATTTTTTTGGCTTTGATTCCAACAAAAAAAAACATGAACAACACTTATTAATCACTCAATCATTTTTTTTCCTTTTTGTTTCTTCTCTTTAAATTAAAAGACATGGAGAAAAACTTTTGTTTCGTTCTTTCATTTTTTGTTAATAGCACCCAACCAAAAAAAAAAATTAAAAACAACAACATCAAGGAAACATGAAAATGATTAATACAATAAAAAATGAAAGAGAGAAACACGAGAAAATCAAAAATAATTTTTTCTATTTTTTGGCAAAAACAATTGATAGAAAAAATTTCAAAATATTTTTTTAGGAATAATGAAGCTTATGGAAAGAAGGAGACGACGACGATGACACGTCAAATGAAATAAAAACTAGTGTCAGTGAAAAAAATGAATAAAGGAGCCAATCAGATTTTTTTTTCTTCCAAATTCTCAGTTTTTTTTATTAAATGTAAATGAGTTAGTTAGTTGCCATAAGGAGAGAGAAAGAAAGCGATAATGCCAATATAGAAAGAAAAAGAAGAGAATGGCAGATGGCGGCCAGCAAGCAAGGGTATGTATGTGATTTGAAAATCTGTCAAGAACTAATTTGAAAATGAAATTAAAAAATTCAAAAAAATTATTGTTTTTATTTTTGAAAAAAAATTTGGTTAAAATGCTCTTATTTTTTTATGGTAATTTACTGCATGAGTCTAAGATTTGAAAAAATTTTCTACGTCTGAGACAAAAATAAAAATGCCTTCGCGAAACGAAAATCAAAGGCTACGAGTTTTTTCTAGGACATAAAATTTTTCGAATCCCGCCGCACCCCGAGCGAAGCGAGGGGTGCGGCTGTTTTAGCAATGAGAACGCCCGATCTGCTAACCGAAATTTATGATTTTTTTTATTTCGTGTAATTATGTTGATATTAGAGGGCTCTTTAGGGTCAATTTTTCGTCGCATTGACGAATTTTTAAAAAAAATAGAAGGAAGTATAGAAAAAAAGTGCTTAATCACAACATTTTAAAAGTTCACAATGTCCCGCTGAGCGTTGCAGCAAAGTTAACGCATATTCTGGCTATAAAAATCGTTTTCTCCACCCTCAATTACCTCTATGAGTAAGCTAACTTTAAAAAACATCACATAAAAATAGATGTATGCCGCTATGGAAATTTAAATATTTTGATTTAGAGTAAAAATATCATTGGCTAAAGTTCCTTGTTATACATTTGCTGTGTGGCGTAGGCGTTGAAGGCGGTGATGTTTGGATATTTCTGTCATAGGTTCGAATCCCCACAATTTTTTTTTATTAATTGTTTTAATTGAATTGAGACAATTATATCCAAATAATTTTTTATGATTTTTAATAATGTTTTCATTAGAAAATATGCAAATTTTTAATAAAATATTCACAAATTTTACTTTTTTTATGAATATTAAGTTTCTTTATTATGAAATTAAAGCGAAATTATTTTTAACGATTTTCAATGAAATTTTTTTTAACTAAGCTTTTGGATCGTATATTTTTTTTTCTAAATTTAATTGGATTAGCATACAAAACTTTTAGGTATTCTAAACGCAAAATTTAATTAAAAGTACGCTGACGTTTAGTTTATGAAAAGAATAAACATAGGGAACTTTTTTTATTATTTTCGGTGAGTTTAATCGAAAAGTAACTTGAATATTTCCTTCTTATTAATTTTTATTGTTCGTTCGTTTTCGATTACTTTTGGTCGCAGTCCCAGGGCTACTAGGCTTCGCTTTTTCCCATACATATTATTATTCTTTTTCTCTCTGTTTTTTTGTATCTTATCTTGAAATCTTTTATATTAAAATAGGAAATTCACCTAAAAAATTTGCATAAATTAGAATGAAACTATATTTTGTTTTCCAAGCGCGATGAAATGATTTGGGTAATTTTCATATACATAAAAAATCAGCAAAACATGGGTTTGCTTGCTGCGCAAATTAAGTGATTTAACTATTGTAAGCTTGCTCGATGACTATAACCTTAACTTTTTGCGAATTTTTCACAAGCTGGTATAAATTTTTTTTTAATGGTTCAGTTCATTGTTTATTTTGATTCGTGCAAAAAAAAAGTTTTAAAGGCTTACACATGTTTCAATTTTTAGGATCTCATTATTGAAAATTAAGTGATTAAAATAGACACGAGTGATAAGATTGTTCGGGAAAAGTTTTAATTTTTATAAAAGTCAATACAATAACTTTTTGGAAAAGTAATTATTAAAACATAGGCATTAATACGAGTGGCAATTTTGTATTTTTCAATAAAACAAGTAAGATCGCCGACCGGAGGCAGCGGAGTTTCTAGTAATTATTGTTGCAGACGGCTCAAGAGATTAGTGCACAAGATTACTATGTAAAAAAACAAAAGGCTGTTCAGGAAAAAACTTTTAGACGGTTGAAGAGATTAAATTTTAATTGATTTGGCTTTTAGACGGCTAATGAGATTAAATTTTTTTTATTGATTTCAATAAATTATTTTATATGTTACACTGAAACAAACAGCCGCAGCACCGTCTTCGATTGTTATTACCCAACTTCTTTACCAACTATTTAATATTGAAAAATTTTTTTAAAAATGTTAAAAATTAAAAATTTTGTTTTATTCTTGATTAGATAAGATGTAAAAGCAACTCGTATATTCGCAAGATTATTGATGAAAAAAATGTTTTGGTGAAAATTGAAAAAAATAATAATTATAAGGTCAATTACAAAATAAAATTTTTAGTTTTTTTTTCCAATTTTCTATTGTTTTCTGAAACAAAGCATGTTTGAAAAAAGGTATTTTAAGCAAAAAATTTAAATATAACTAATTGTCGGACCAAAAATTTTTTTACTGTTAAAAATCGAAGACGGTGCTGCGGCTGTTTGTTTCAGTGTAACATATAAAATAATTTATTGAAATCAATAAAAAAAATTTAATCTCATTAGCCGTCTAAAAGCCAAATCAATTAAAATTTAATCTCTTCAACCGTCTAAAAGTTTTTTCCTGAACAGCCTTTTGTTTTTTTACATAGTAATCTTGTGCACTAATACATATTATTTTCAAAAACCCAAAAAAGTTTGTACTTTTTTTTCTCTCTCGAGCTACCGTATTTTTTTTGTCGTCGTCTTGTTTGACATTGAAATTTACAACAAACAACAAAAAAGATTTTTTGATTTTTCTTCTCTCGATTTACTTCACAAAAAAATAATAAAAATAACTACAGAATCATCAAACAAGATTAAGAAAGAGAGAAAAAGAATAAAATGTGTCATAAGTATTACCTTGTACCAGGGAGAAAAAAAACTTTTGTAAAGACACACAAATAAACGAGAGAAATAAGAAAGAAAAAAGTAAGGAGAACAACAGAAGCTTCTTTGTCATAGTCAACGATGCCCTTGTCCCTTGTCAAAAAAGAAAAGATGGAAGGAAGGAAGGAAGATGATTTTGATATACTTCTTAAAATTTTAACATACTTAAAGGTAAAAAAATAAAATCTAAACTCAGCTGGAAGCCTTGATGATGATGCAGTAACTCCATACTCCATGGGCGGTCAAATATATACACATACATAAACACCAGACGCGCAGCAGAAAATGGAGTTACATAGTTATCGTGTTTTTTTCTTAACTTGTCAGAACAGGAACAAAAAAAATATGTAGAAGGTCATTTAAAAAGAGTGAGTAAAAATTATGGGAATAAAAAAGAATAGGAGGAAGAAGAAGATGGGAAGTGATGATTACAAGCTGTTATTGTTGCTGCCACAGGGAGAAGAAAAAAATTGTGGTGGAGTAACTTAAAAATAGAAAGAAAAACGTTAAAAAATTAAAATGGAAATTAAGAAATCAACAAAAAAATATGCTAAATATTTTGGTTGCATTTTTTAACTAAAATTGACACAGCTATTTGACGCCGCTCAAAAATCGAAGCTCAAGCATGAGTAACAAAATTTCATAGCTCTAAAACTGCTCAAATTTCAATCACTAAAATCGATTTACTTTTGGTACTTCCAAATTTCCCAATGAAAACCCAAATTTTTGAGCTTCTTGATCTCGAAACTGAAGTGGATCCGGTCCATAAACTTTTAACTAATTTTTTTCCACCAAATTCCAAAAAACTAATCATAAAAAAGTCATAAAAAGAATTTTATCACGAGATTTTCTTTCTCTCTGTTTCTTCACCAATCATTTTCTTCCGCTGTTTATTATTAAAACAAACATGAAAAAATGTTGTTTTAAACCCTGATCATCATCAACAACAGCCAAATCAAAAAAAAATCAAAAAAAATTAATGAAGAAAAAGAAGAATCATCATTATTACATTCCTTCCATTTTCTTTTTCCGTTTCTCTTTCTCTTCGCTTTTTATTCATGCCTTTGATTAGAGAAAAATGAATGTTAAACATTATATCACACGAATAAATAAAAAAAGTTCATGACAAGAAACAGAAAATTGATGCATAAACATTACATTTGTTTTTTTCAATTTTGGTGGTTTTTCAATGAATGTTTTTTGACATCATTGGCGAAAAAAAGAATGGAATACAAAAATTTTTGGAAGGAAGAAAAAAATAACACAGGAAGAATCAATTTTTTAAAAAGCTGAAAAAAGTGGCAAAGGAAAAACGGGAAGAAATCACCGGTTAAAATTTTTGGGTATTGGGTTTTTTGTTTTCTTGCCTATTTTATTTTAGAATTTGCTTCAAAATTTTGACTTTGCTTCGAAGTCTAAAAATATTTAAAAAAAAACACTCAAATTGAAGCAGAAATAAAAAAAGTAACCAAGAAAGACATGGAAAATGGTAATAATAACACGTCGAAGACATGACAAAAAAAAAGCAAAAGAAATTTCTTCAAACACGCTAAACAACAAAAAAATGAAGAAAAATAAGTAATGTCAAAACCGGAGATTCGACAAAAATAAAAATTAAAAATAACAAAAGTACAAAAACATATGTATGCATGCCCCAACGAAAATGAGAAGAAAAAAGTTACTATTGTTTTTATTCTTTTTTAGATGTTAAAGCAAGCATAAATACAAAAAATTCCAAAAAAGCTGAGCATTGTTTTAAAGTTTTGTTTGAAAAAAATGTTGCCATTTTAAGACACTTACACTTCTATTTTTTTTTTTCTTGAAAGACAGTAACGCTAAATGCAGCAGTGGCTTACATAGTTCACAAAAAGGTCAAGTCCTTAAAATTTTTTTTAGAATTTTAAAGAACAAAAAACTCAACAACAACAAAAAAATACATAGCGTGACAATGATGCTGATGATGCCAGTCGAGGAAAGTTTTTAAAATTAGAATAAAATTTTGTTTTGTTTTCAACTCAAAAAATGAAAAAAGAAAAGTAATGAGAAGAAAAAAAATGGGCGGAGGCTAATAATTATTAAGGTAGCAGCAACACTGAAGTAACTTATTAATATACATTTGACATTGAATTTAGTCGTCGTTAATGAAAGAGATAGTAATCAAAAGAAACCGTTATTTTTTGCTTTTGTTTTACACACAAAAATTTATTTTTTAGACTCCACCTTTTTTTCCTTCTCTTTCCGCTTAACTCACTTGTTCGGCTGTTTTTGCTACTTTGCGCGTCGTCGCATCATCGCTTGCTTTTTTTTTGTAACTGATACCTCTCTCATTTTTTTTTTCTGCTCGAGTTAGTTAAATTCGTGTTATTTTTTTGTTTCGTTGTTTGTCCTTCAAAAAAAAGCACTACCTAAAAATCTCGACAATTGAATTTCCAACCCCAAAAAAAACTTTAATAATGGTGAACAAAATTTTTTTATTATAATAAAAAAACTCCGCCTTTTTTCATCCTCATTGGAGGCGGAGATGAGAGATGTTCAACATATGTTTCAACCGTCACGGACAAACATCGAAAACTAAAACCTAACCGACGAAGGAAAAGAAGAAAAAAAGAGAGCTTTGTTTCCTCTTTTTGAAAGAAAAACACGGGTTTGCGCTTGTTTTCAACGACAACGCCGACGACGACGACAAAAAGAAAGAAAAAAAAGGAGAAGAGAGTGGGTTACTGTAAAAATGCAAAAAAGCGTGTTTTTCAAAAACATGACAACCATGTTTTACTACTTTCATCCATGATTGGCCGCAATTTTTTTTGCTTATAAACCCAGCAAAAAATGTTCGAACACAAAATAGAATAATAAATCCACGAAAAGAAAAAAAAAGGAAAGAGCCTCTAAGGGAATGGTGAAGAAAAAAAATGTGCACTAAAGTAATGGATGAGGTCTTCTCTCTCTCAGTCTCAAAGTGTTGCGGTGACATTATTAAACATACATATTAAATGAAAGATGTGCTGCCATCATTATTTTTTTAATAGAAAATGTGTGAGATTTAAGTAAGTGATATTCATCCATCTCATTCTCAATCCATTGCCATTTAAAGCAGGTGTTAAAAAAAACTACTAAAATTAATGGCGATAAATGCTTTTTTATTTTGTCATCTGGACATTTTTTTTGTTTTGTTTTTGATTTGATGAGATTAGTTTAATGATTTAATGACAACAAAAATTAGGTTTAGAAAAAATATTTTATGGAGGCGAAGATACTGTAAACGCAGAGATTTTTAATGACGACAGGCGTTAAGAAATTTGAGTATTTAGGCGCCAAAACTGACGGAAAAAAATTCGAAATGGGTTTTCAAAACAAAATAATTAAAATACCTCAATGGCCTACCAAAAATTTTTAAAACTAAAAATGAGAAGTCTAGGGTCTAAAAAGTTAATAACATTCCAAACAGAAATAAAAATCAAAAAAGCCTCCACTTCTCTTTCCATTTTCAACTCAAAAAAATATATAAAAATCCAGCTTCTGTTAGCTTTTTAAATTCATCGACAACATTTCTTTAGCACTTACATTTAGCAATAATGACGATGTGATGAATTAACTAACTACAGTCGTTTAAAAGCATCAGTTTCATTTTAGAATTTTTTATTTTTACTTTTGAAGAAGTACTCACAGAAAAAAAAGCGCAACTAACGAATAAATAAAAAAAAGTGATGTTGCTACCGTTGTTGTGTTTGTTTGTCATCATCATCATTTTTGAGAATCTTATGTTGCTATTAAAATTATTCTATTCCTCTTCAAATCTTCTTAATATCATATTAGCTGCTGCAGTATCGCTAATTTAAAAAAAAGTTTTATATCTGACAGACAAACAAAACAAAAAAAAAAGCTTGTTGATAGCAAATTTTTATTAATTGAAAGAGAAGAGTGTTAATCTCAAGAAGCAGTTAGCGCAAAAAAAAAACTCTTTTTCGTCTCTAAAGAATTTTGTTGATGTTCGGGTTGCTTGAATTGAATTTGATGGTTGGTTGGTGATGTTGAATATATGTGTATGTGTTTAATATGTATATTCTCACTACTCTTAACTCTCTCTTTTTTTTTATTCTTCGCGAATGCAAGCAATCAAAAAAAAGCAAGCATACCAGTTGTGTAAATAATCATTCACCCAACCAACCAAGCAACCAATGAATTTCAAATCACTTTTCTTTTTTACAATGAAAGAAAGCATCTAATCTGATTTAAAAATATATTTATTTTAAAAAAAAAGCAAAGCAATATCGTTGAGACTACTATTAACTTAACTACTACACTCACTCACAATCAAATATACATAAATATACATATGCATATCGATGCTATTGCTGTTGCTACCATCTCATCATCTTCATTCTCAGGAGAGAAAGAAAAAGAAGAAAAAGAGAAAAGAGGATTTTCTAAACACTTAAGAATTAAAGGAGGAGCGGTGGCGGCGAAAAAAAAGAAATAATAATATTAACTTTTTTTAATGATGAGGCAGGCAGGCTACTAGCTAACTGAGAAGTGGAATGAAGAATTATCGTCGTCAATAATACATCAAAAATACCAAATCTTCTTCTTCATCTTTTTTCAATAGCAGCTAATTTGCTTGCTTGCTTGGTTTTGATTTTGCTTTTTAAGTTTGGTGTTTATCGAAAAAAAAATGAAATGAAAAACGGGAGCGCAAACGAGGAGAGAGAGAAGAAAAAAATAGAGTTAACATTAATTCAAGTATGCTTCTGACAAGCGATCTCTAACATACATCCAACGTGATGAGAGAACTTTGCTACTGTAAACGAATGAGAGAAAAAAAATAGAAAAAGGTTAAATGAAAATCAAGGAGAATAATAAAAAATAAAAGGTAAAATTATAGGGAAAAATTTAAAAAAAGTTGGGTAAATATAAAAAAAAGTTATTCAAATTAACAAAATTATTATTTTGACGCAGTTTCGAGGTTGCTTGATAGGGCCAAAGCAAGAATTTAGTTAGGAGCCAAAAATTTGCGATTCACAGAAATTTTTTGCAAAATAAATAAAAAAGCTTTTACAACAAAATCCACCATCTTTCATGGAAATCATTGACCCTGCCTCATTTTTTCTACCCTACTTTTTTTTCTTCTTCCAAAAAGAGGCCTTGAAACTTAACCAAACTTAAGTTCTTGTTTTACAACAATTTAATCACTCTTCTTTTTCTTTTTAAATATTCTTTTTTAAACCCCAAACAACAAAAATAACAAATTTTTCTTATGTCTAGTTTTTCTTTTTTTTTTATTGATGACAAGAGGTCCTAAAACAATTTTAGATCATTCAGTCATCATCATCTTATCCTCGCCTCTTCCATTTCGATGATGGCCGGCGATCTAATATTTTTTATTTAAAACTTTTTTATTTGTGATCGTCGTCGTGGTCATCTCGTCATTTTTATCGTCGTTAAGATAAATAACATGTATGCATGCATGTATCTCTCATATCATAAAAATGTGAATATATAATAATCATCATCTCTCGCAACAACAAAAAAACCACGAAAAAAAAAGAAGAAAGAAAGAATTATTATTAATGTTTGATGACATATTAAAATTATTAAAATCTCTTTCTTCTTTTATTTCTTTTTTTGCCTTTGGGGAAAGGAAGAGAGCGCAGAATAAATAAGAAAGGCGATTGATATGATGATGATTTTTGTCATATCAAATAAACATGAAATGGAATCACTTTTTTTTTTAATATCCTTGCTACTACTACTGATTTCAAAAAGGCAACGATGACGACGACAACGACATTGTTCTCGTTTTAAATAATTTTTGATTGAAAAATTTTAAAAACATGAATCTTAAATGAAAAATGGATTTGTTTTTAGAAAGTTTGAGAAAAAGGCAGAAATATTTAATTTTATTTAATTTCACAAATGAGCTTTGATTTTTTTTTTTTGGGCTCGATGTAACTAAAACTCAACTACAAAATTTTTTTAACAAATATAGTTAAACTACTGCCTTGAAATAGCAGCTATTTTTCTACAAATTCAAGACGAAATAAAAGAAAATCCAAATTAGAAAACTTATCCAACTCACTTTCTCAAGTTTAAGCTTAAAATATAAAATAAATGCAAAATACAAAAATGAGAGATTTAAGGTGTATTATTGATTCACATTCATTAATTTGACAGATGAAGCAGGAATCGGAAGTAAGTGAGTGTGTATGTTGCAAAAACATTATTTCTTCCGAAAACCTGTCAAATATAAATTTTTTTTTGTTTGCTGCTTCACACAACCAAATAATTCTCGTAAACAAAACATTTTTTATTTTGTCAATCAGATTGTGGGAGATGGAAGATGGAAGAAAGAAAGTAAAAAAAAATGAAGCTGTCAAACAGCGAGTTTCCGGTGTTTGTTAAAAAAAATAGAGTAAATGTGTCAAATAAAAATTATAAAACATTAAATAAAAAAGTTTTTTCATTTAAAGTTTTATTTGTAAAATGTTTGTTTTTCCCATTTTTTTTTCTTGTTGGCTTTGGCGATTTTTTCCTTTGAATACTGTAAGAAAAAAGGAGGAGGAATAAAAAAAAGTTTAAATTGAGAAAAAGAATAGTGAAAGCAACAAAAAAAGTGACAAATCACAAACACGAGTTTTTATTTTTTGGGTGTGGTTGGTAACTCACAAAGCAGCGAGAGTCTATTTGTTGAAGGAAAAAAAGAGGAAAAGAAAGTAGCAAACAAGCCAAATAAAAAATGAAAACTGATGAAGGCTTTTTTTAAGGAGTCTCAAAACATGAATCCCATCAAAATTACCTATCATAATTTATCGCAAAGGAAGCTGCCGATTAAATACACGAAAAACTGTTATTTTATTTTTTCGCCTGCTTTTTTGTCCCCTTGAAAGCAAAAACACAACTGGCTAGTTTGCATTTACCCCATTTTAAATATTTGATGGCCTCTCTCTATTATCTAAAAGCAAGGTTTCTTAAAACAAAACATTTTTAGCAGAAACAAGAATGAAATCAAGAAGACGACAACGAAACATCGACGACAATGTGCATGAAAAATGAGTAAAAAGCAAACATCCGAAGAAGCCTATCTTTTCTTTTCACACTTTTTTATCCGAAAAAAAGATGGAAAAAGAAAAAGTGATACTTTGGTTAAAAACATACACACAGGAAAACAACTTAAAAGCAGCGAAGAAATATATGTATGTATGTACTACAGTAAGTAAAACATACAACTTAAGAAATATGTTTCAAGCCCAAAAAATTTATATTAAAACAAAAGCTACCACACACTTGCAAGAGAAATCGCTTGCTTGCATCTTTTTTTCTTTTTTTGAATTCTTAGAAGAAAAAAATAAGGAGTACTCAATTAAGCATTCGTTTTTGTCGAGCGAGAAATAGAAAAATAAAAAGAATAGAATATCGCTTACATTTTCAAGAAGTAAAAAAGAAAGAATAAGAAAAAAGAAGTAGGAACATTATTGGTGGTGGTGGTTGTAGTAGTTGGTTTCCCATCAACCAACAACACTCCTCTCCTATCAACATCGTGGGAATTGTGAGCGTCTGCTTCTTCTTCTTTTCAGCCTGGCATCAATGATGATGGCTTGCTTGCTTGTAAATGAGAGAGATAGAAATTTATGAAAGTAAGTTGGAGCACAATCAAAAGAAGAAGAAAAAAAACAAAAGAATGACAGAAGGAAATTTGTGAATACATAAAAAGACGGAGTAAAAAAAAGTTTTGGTGTGAATTTTTTTTAATTACATGAAAAGTTTTTAAAATATGGTAATAATATTGGGAAAGTAAAATTAGGATAAAGAAAATTCTCGCAAGGGAACGTCAACGAAATAATAATTTTTTTATTGTAAAATCGAAAAAGCAAATTAAACTTCGCTGGAAAATCTGGAGAGAATTCAATTTTTGTTTTTTAATTTTGCTTTCTAAAACAGAGGATAACTCTACCCAATAATAAAAATATGCAATTCCATTTTTTTTCCTCTCATTTTTATCCATGCTTTTTTTTTTGCCGACGCATCCTCCTTTTTTGCTTCTTCTTTTCATTTTGTTTTATTTTGTTTGCCAAATAATATCAATTCAATTCCTTCTTTAAAAGCGTGTTTACACAAATTAAAAACCACCATCAACCACAACTCCATCTATCTATCATCATCATTTTTTCTCATCGTGGTTTCATCAAAAAAGAAAAAAGAAAGAAGATTCTCAATTTCTCATTTACACTTTTTTTAAAGCAAAGTTTAAACAAAAAAAAAGAAGAAGAAAAAATTAAGTTAAGCAGCAGTTAAGCTTCTTTTGTTTTTACCATATCTTTCTTTCTTTTTCGAGTTTTCAAAATATAAAAAAAAAGAAACAGTAACAACAAACAAGCGAGTAAATTAAAAGTATCTAAAAAAGCAGCGCTAATTTAACGCCAAAAAAATTAAGTTCTTTTCTAAAACACGATTGGTTGGATGTTTGGGTTTTTTTTTCTTTCGATGGTGATTTTGTTTCGGTTCGCCACGACAATGCGTTTTCCATTTTTTCTTTTGATGAAAACGACGATGATAGGTTTTTAGAAGATTAACACTGAATCAAAATAAACCATTTTCTTTTCTTTCTTCTTTTTTTGTTATATTAAATATATTTATTTAAAAAAAGAAGAAGAGAGAAGAAGAAGATGATCTGAGAAAATGAACGACGATGAAGAAGAAGCGACGGCGGCGGCGACGAAGCAATGCGCGAAGAGTAATTTGAGTAGATTTTTAGAATTTAAGCTTTACTGCATTTTTCGCTCTCTCTCTCTCTCTCTATAAAGTTATTATACATCATATACCGAAAAATAAAGCGATTTACCCTCATTTTTCGGTAAAATTCACACAAGCATCTTTTTTTTCTATATTTTATTTATTTATACATAAATGATTGACCGATTAACTTTGTCGTAGTCGTTGTTGAACGGCGGCGGCATAACAAAAAAATAAAAAATGGATTTGTCATAGTCAATTTGGATAAGAAGTTGATTTTTTTTTTTGGGTTTTATGAGAGGATGAAATTTGATTATTTGCAAATAACCGTTTAAAAAAAGAGAGAGAGAAGAGTAGTAAAAACAAATGAGCTTTGGTGGCAGCGAAAGAATTAAGTTAATATGACAAGGTTAATGATAATTTGTTTCTAAAAGATTATCTTTTAGAACTACAGTAAGAAAAAAGGGCGTGGCACGACTAGTTAAAAGTGGCATGCTCTAAATAGGGATTGAAAGTTTCCTCGGCACCTAGAGTTGATAAACATGGTTTCGATCAGATTCAATAATTAAAAAAAAACTCTTCAATATTTTAAAACTTGTTCAAAAAAAAGTAAAAGCTAATATTTTTTCCCAAATTAAATTTAGCATTTTAGGAGAAAAAAAAGGCCTATTAAAGTTTCTCAACAACAACACCATCATCATTAAACAACATCCATTGGACATGGCCATTAAAATGTTTGATACACATACTTACATTCTTGTCGTAACAACAACATCAACTAAATTTGTGGAGTAAGTAAGTACATAAGTAACAAAGTAATAATAAAAAAAAGCAATGAGAAGCGAAAAAACACATTTCATTTAGACATAAAAAAAGAAGAAGAAGAGAGAGAGAATAGAGTGTAAAGTATTAAGTTGTGTAATTAAACCACCACAAATAAACACAAAAATGGCATGTCCAAAATATTTTTCTTTTGCCCTAAAGGAGTGAATGTTTGCGGTCGTTGTTGTAAGCATGAAATAAAAAAAATGTGATGACATTGCTTTTACTTGCTTGTTTCTCGCATTTTTTTTAGTAGTAGTATCATCAAAATTGTTTTTAAAGCAAACAAAATGAAAATTAATGAAAAAAAAATTAAATGTGTTAAAATAAGTATGAAAATCTTTTTTAGTTTTAGGATCGCTGAAAAAAAAAAAGAATTGTAAGCTGTTGAAAAAAATTATGAGTTTGTAAGAGGAATCGGATTAACCAGAAATTATTTTGGGTATCGCCGCGAATTTTTATTAATACTGAAATTTGGAATAAATATTTTTTGCATACAGTCAAACATTCTTCCTTATCCACCCTTCACTTTTTTTCATCCTTTTAGCGCCATTTCAAAAATATTTTTTCTACAACATCAAACAAGAAAAAAAAGAAGAGAAATAAAAATGAGTTTTAATCATACATGAAAAACGATGCATTAAAACATTGAGACTCAAGGGAGATAAAAAAAAATAAAAGGCAAGAAAAAAGAAAAGAAATTTTTTAATAGAAAACAGAGATTTCTAGCTTTATTTTTCTGAAAACTTTAACTAAATGCTGCTGTGTTGTTGCATGCATGTTCTCCTCGTTTGCTATTGTTGAGTTTTATTCGAGATGGAAACACAGTAGGAATCAAACAAAACAAAAATAAAACGACAACGCAAAAATACGCAATAAGAATTGAACATAAAAGTGAGTGAAAGAGGAAAATAAAAAGAAGGGCACAGCAGAAGATCTCGATTAGATAAAAACATAGTTATAAAAATAGAGAGAGAAAAAAAAGAGAGGAGTGAAGCAACAGCGGAAGTTGTGTAAAGCATGGCATTTTTTCTTTTTCTTCTTAATGATGTTAATGATGATGATTATTTTGTTTTGTGGTGGATAAAGAAGAAAAGGAGAAGTGTGTAATACATAGATGTTGATGATTAAAATCATATCAAAAAAGAAAAAAGAAGTAATTTGTTAATACACAAAAAATGAAGATGAAAAAAATTAAAGGGATTGATTGACTCTTTTGTATAAAAAAAATATATCTGAGCTTGAGCCTTTATTTCAGGCGAGTTCTCAAAGTTCGAAAAAAATATTACAAGAAAAAAACAATTTAGGTTTTGGACAAAAAGATAGTAATTCAAAAAAATAATCGTTCGTCAAAGTTTGATTATTTTCATTTTTTCTTGGTGGTAAGATATGAAACTTTTCAAGACTTGCTAGGAAACTAAATATTTTATCTAAAAAACTTTCAACCAAGTTTTTTACAACCAAATAAATATTCGCAAATTTATATGTCTCATTACTACCGTACTTTTTTCGACACATGTTAACCTCGCCATTTGACTAATATTTTTTTTTCTTCACTCCTCCTCTTCTTCATCCATTTTTGCCTTGTTCTCATTTTTATTTTATTTTATTTTTCATGTCACGCATGTTAGTTGTTATGTTTGTATTCATTTCGCTCTTTCTGATTCTTGCAGGAATAAAAAAAAAGCATGGATACCTACATTAATTTTTTTCCACTTCAATAAGTTCTTTTTTTAATTTTTTCGTTCATCATCAAAGAGAGAAAGAAAAAGGGTAATTTTCACATTTAATAATATATACCTTTTAACCTCGTTTTTTTTTTTCTTCTTTTGCCGATATACAATAATAACTTACAATATTTTTTTAATGTCGTCAAAATGACAGACACGACAGGCAAAAAGCAAAAAAGTAAGTAAAGTAAAGAGAAAAAGAAGTATGTAAAATGACCGTTTTTAGCATCAAAGGAGGCAGAGAGAGAGACAGAAAGAAAAAAGGAAGGGGAAAGAAAAAAAAATTGAAATGAATCCGTCCGAGTTAAAAATAAATAATTTTATTATAATAATAATCGAGTAAGTAAGTAAGTGAGTGTGAGTGAAATGGTGTTGATTCGTTCGGCGTTTTATTTTTTTGCACAGTCAAAAAAAAATGCGGGTCAAACACAAAATAAAAAAAAATTGTGGAAGGAAGGAGAGAGAAAGAGAGAATAAATTAAAACAAGTGTGAACAACTGTAAATAATGATTTGAATAATATTGTTTTCATTTTTATTAGGATTTTTTAAAAATAAAAATGAGAAAATGATGGATTTTGATGAGCGAGTGAGTGAGTGTTACGGTAATGAGGTAGTTAAAAATGTGATGATTGAAAATGAAACGAAAGAAAATAAATGAAGGAAGGCAATTAAAGAATTAGTCAATTGACTCGAATATCAAAAAAATGAAAGAATGGGTAAATGCCAGATGTTGTTAGTTAAATAATAAGCCACAAGAATGAAAACAAGAATCTTTTTTTTCCAATTTTGTCTTAAGACAATTCTTTTTTTTACTGTAACAAAATTGAAGATAGTAATGCATTTTCAGCAATATTCGAAGGAAATTTGTTACTATCATAATTTTTTTTCTTGCAAAAAAGCTTCAAAGCATTTTTTTAAGATCCATAAATATTGCGGTTTTTTGTTTGTTTAATAATATTTTTTCTCTTTTTTATTAAAAAAAAATAGAGATATGTTTGACACATCTGGAAACAATGATGTTACGAAAAAAAATAAAAATAAAAATAAAGAGATGATGATGAGGATGATTTGTGTGAAATGAGGCACTTTTTAAAAAAAAAAATAAAAGAATTGGCTGACTTTAAAAAGAAAAAAAATGAGATTTGTTAACAAAATGATAAATTACTTTTTTTCCATCTTTTTTTCTTCTTCTTCAATGTGTGTGGTTAAAAAATAAAAATGTGTGATAGTTAGTTATTAATATAACTTTTATATGGATTTGCCAGGTGCCAATAAAACCAATAAAAAAAATTTTAAGTTAGAAGAAGAAGCAAGCCACATTTGTTTTTTTAGAGTGGTGCCTACAGTATCCTTCTCTTTTTTTTCTTTAACCTCGATTATAATAAGATACTTCACAAAAATGTTATTTATCTTCCACTTTTTTTTGTTTTGTAAATTTAAGCTTCATAAAAACAATCACTTTAAAACTTAAAAAGGAAAAGTGTCGAGAGTGAATCAGTCTTTATGCTTTCTCTTTTGTTCTTTTTATTTTTTGCGCTCAGATTATTGCTATTTTTTTTGTTGGTAATGTTTATCTCCCACTTAAAGGTAGTCAACAACGATTTAGAGACAAAAGCGGAAAAACAATTCACTTCACTTCATTTTTTTTTATTTTGCTTTGAAAGGAAAGAAAGCAAAAAAAAAATCAGTGTGTTTGAGGACATTGAAAATAAAGAGAAGAATGAATGAGAGTCAATGACACTAGGTTCATTCATTCAATTTTTTGTTTTTGGCGCGGTATTTGTGTTTGTTGTTGTCATCATCATCATCGGGCTCGTCGCTTGCTTTTAACTTTTTCCTCTTTATTTTTTTTTCACTTGAAAAGCTGTCAATCGTTCTATCGCTTTTTTCTCTTTGCTTGCTTGGTTGCTAGTGTTTCACTTTTTTTTCTTCTCGCGAGATAAAAAAAAGGGGTTTGGCATTTTTATTTGTGTGTTTGCGGTTTTGAGCTTTCAATTTAATCGCTTCCTTTTTTTGCGCAGCAGCAGCAGCGGCATTTTTCCTTTTTTGTGGCTGCTATTTTTTTTTTGTTGTTGTTAAAGTTAGGGCGATCGCCAGCCATATCTGTCACCGATGTCGTTATTGTCGGAAGTATTTGTGTATTTGTGCGCAAGCAAGCGATCATGCTTTTGTTATATTTGGATATCCCGTTTCACTCTCATCCTCATTTTCACTCGAAATAGAAAAGAACTATAAATATACAAAAAAGCTAGTGTATTGTAAGCGCAGATGTTATTTATACTTCTTTTTTTCTGAGTCTATTTTTGTTCTTCATGAAAGCAACCGATCGCCGCCGAATGTGTTCTCGTTCACCTTCGAATCAATGAACAGCGGCGGCAGCAGCGACCATAGGCTTTTTTGGGGGTTTTAAAATGTGCTAATTACAGTCTACTTACTTCTCTCTTTAAAAATGGATGCAGAAAAATAGGATGCCGACGACATAAAAATTGTATGAATGAAATGAAATGAAACCCCGATACAACAAACATAAAAAAATATTTTAGGCGGTAAAAAGTTTTTTGAAGTCATTGAAAAAAGTAAAAAAAAATCATATTGTATGAATGGAAGAATTATTTTTTAAGGACATTAATAGAGATTTTTGTGTTTTTACGCTATTATGAACATATTAGTATTTTTTCTTTTTTACTTTGAATTTTTTTTACGGACAAAAAAATGAAAAAAAGAAAATGAGGGAAATGAATGTGATTTATGTATTTGTTGGGTTTAAATACAAAAAGAGAAAATGAATTAGAGCTAAAAATTTTAAAAACCTGAACTTTTAAGAAAAAAAAAGGAAAAAACAAAAATTTAACCAAAATTAAAAAAATTGGATCCTGGAATATGGTAATTCACGGGTCATTGAACTACCGATTATCTTGACAACTAGTTTTAGAGATAAACTGAAATTTTTGGATTTTTATCTTTTTTCTCATAACTCAAAAAACATAAGTTTTTTTGGTGTCAAACAATAATTTTTCGCGGAACCTCAGTAGGAGGTTGAGAAAGTCGTCGATTTTTTTTTCATTGCATGCAAATTTTGCGTCAAACTTCTTTTTACCGATTATTTAGATTAACTTAAAAATTTTAAGTTTATAATAATAAAAAAATGTCAAAGACTTAATCGGATTTTTTTATTTTCTTTAAAAAAATTTTTGAATCATTTTAATAATATTTTTTGTATGATGAGTGTTTTTGATTTTTGCGGATGAGAAAAAAAAATATTTGTTAGTCAAATAAATTCAAACAGCGATTATCGTTGTTGAAAGAAAAAAGATTGTTTGGTTTGGCTCTTCTGGGAATATGGTTTTTTTTTGCTTTTGCCTCTCTTTCTCTCTTTTTTTTGTTGAAGGTTTAAGCTTAACGCCTGTTTTTAAATTTGATGTGTGCATGAATAAATAAAATAAATACACAAAGCTCCCCTCTCTGACTAAATATATGCTTTACACTTGTACCGTAATATTGTATTATATGTTAGTACATACAACCACCAACCACACTTTTATGCTCTCACATTCACAGACAGATATACATTTATTTTTTTCTCTTCAAAGACATACAAGCTTTTATGTACATAAACGAAACCCATGTGCAGCAAGAAGAGGATAGGCTGCTCGATGAGTGTTAAAGAGTATAATAGATATATAATGTCAAAAAGTCAATTCAGCTGTAAAAAATGAAAAAAATGGCGACAACAACCAATTCACACAGCCAGGAAAAATCTCATCCTATCTTTTTTTCTTTCTAACACATGCAAGCAAGCAAAAAAAAGAGAGGGAAAGGCAATAATGATGATCGGTTGCTTGGGTTGGGATTGGATATTATATATCTGCTGCTGCGCAAGAATATACCGCGATTATGTAATAGCGTTTTATTTTTTTTTGATGAGACAGGAAGCGAGAAAAAAAAGAATAAAATACAGAGGCATATGGTTTCGTTTACGCTATTATTGAAACACACACACATGAGAAGGAAGAATAGAAAGGAATGAGAATACTCGATGATTGAAAAGTCAATCAAGAAAAAAGACAATTTGATGAATGTGTAGTAAAACTAACAGAACATAAAAAATGAAAAATGAGGGAAAAAACAAAAAAATTAGAGAAGCTGCAAGTTTAAAACTATTATGTCTTCCACCATTTATATTTTATTTTTGGGATTAAAAACTTAAAATCATTTCATTTCTTCCAAATTTGTCTGCAAAGAATCTTGCGATTTATTATGGATACATTTATTTCTGATTAAGTAAAAGCTCTATTTTAGCGCTCTTTTGTTTCTAAACTGTTTTATGATCCTCCATAAATTACTAAGTAACCCTTGCTTTTGTTTGATTATTATTTAAATTTTTTTTTAATTTGTCCAAAAACGCCCGATTTTATGCGCAAATTTTTAGTTATAAATTAAATTTAAAATCCGAAAAAGAAATTTGAAGTCTTTTTGTCTTTGATATTAAAAACGGTCGTTTATGGTTTCAACTTTTTACAAAGCATAAGATGAGGATTAGCTGCTTTCGACCGAAAATACTATTGTTTTAGGGGTTAAGTTAAAAAGCAAGGTTTTTTGAATGCTGCGCAGAAAAAGCAAAGGTAAATAAACCCAACAACGACAAAAAAATAAATGGAGAGAGAAGCATTTGACACTTGAAACAATAAAAATAATACAGGCTATAATATTATAAGCTGTAAAAAAATCAGAAAGATTGTGTTTAAGCTTTGCACTTGAAAGCTGATTCTACTTAATTATTGAATTGATGATGAGGAAGGAAGGGAAGGTAAACGAGGAAATATAAAACACAAACTTTTCAATAACAACAACATTCAAATCAAAGCAAAAAAAATATTAAACATGTGATTCTGTTTATAGAGATATATGCAAATAATGGAGAAGGAAATTTAAAAAAAAGCATGCATGTGTTAAAACAATCACTTTTTTTATTTTTAAAATTGTTTTGGAGCTTTTGAGTCAAAAATCAAATCGGCAGGGATAACTTTAAAAAAAATCACCGCTTTTACAAGTAGTGATCGACCAGGTGTTATTATATTTGCAAAATATGGAAAAAAAACATAACCATAAAAACAAAAAAGAAGAAGAGATAATTAACTTTTAAACTCATCTGCTTTTTTCTCTTTTTTTTGTGTATTTTTAATTGAACCCAAAGTTTCTTCTGTGTCTCTATCACTTGAGAAATAAAAATAGGAAGATTACAATTTTTTTGAATGAGTCGAAAGAATAATAATGGCACGAATTAACTATGAATAAATGAAGTGTGTCAAAACGATTATCCCTATAAGAATAATAAATAAATATATAGGTTTATCAAAACATGCAAATAAATATTTTTATTATCAACTACGACGATGAATAAAGAATATCGCGCAAAAAAAAATATGATAGATCACGATATAATCATTTTATGTACTTGACTTTTGTCTTTTTTGTTTTAATGTATGTTTAGAATAATAAATGGGCAAAGAAGTAAATATCAAAAAATGTGGTTAGACGATATCTTTAAAAAAATTAAATAAAAAGAAGAAATTAGAAATCAAAGCTTAAAGTTTTAAAATATATGTGAAATTTGAAAAAAAATTCCATCCAAAACCTTTTGCTCCAAATTTAACCTTTTTGGTTTTACTTCGAAAAGAATTTTTTTCAAATTTTTTTAATTTACTTTAGAAATTAAAGCTGTTGTAAAACATAAAGTGTTTAATCATTCAGTCGCTAATTATTAATATCGCTGTAAAAATAAAAATAAATGCCTGTGTAAAAAAGTGTAAAAGGTAAACAAAGTTTTTCTTTTTTTCTGTTCTGTTATTTTTTTTTTTGCGCGGATATTAAACACGCATAATAATCCTTCAAAAGTATAGGACGACAGGCGATGAGATAATCATAGGTCAAAGAGAGTCAATTGTTGCTCGCTTGCTTCTTGCTGCTATGGTCATCAACATCATCATCCTTTTGGCACATTTTTTTTTGTGACAACAAAACTGTGAAAAAAAATAAAAAATAAACTTAACGGGATAGAAAAAAAATGATGGATGTGAAAATTGCGCAAAAATCGAAAAAAATGTGTCGCCTTCTTCATCATTTTATTTTTTTTATGACATCGAGGAATATGAAAGTGGCAAAAATAACAAAACAACTGTTTTCCAGAGAATTTTTTTGAAGTCAAAAAATAAAAATAACAATGGTAAATTTTTCAATTATTGTGACAAACTGAAACAAAAAAATCAGAGAGTTATCGAGAAAGAAAAAAAAGACAAAGGAAGTGTAAAATCAACCGGCAAAAAAAAAAGATGCTTGAATAAATCTTTTTTCTTTGGCTTTTTAAAAATCAGCGGCAACAATGGCACAAATAAAAAATGGTGCCAAAAAAATGATGCAAGCAAGAGGAAGAAGAAGCAGCTACCGAAAGAAAGGAAATTCTCAAAGATGAGTGATGACATTTGTTTTTGATTTTTATTCATTGGTTGAAAAATGAAACGAAAAGCAAGAAAAGTAAACGAGTGAAAAACACTAATAATGACAATAATTCAAAAATGTGTGCTCTGATTTTTAAAACAACTGTTTTCTAACTTTTTGGCTTTTTCAATTTTTTTGAAAAGGGTTATTAATTTTGAGGAAAATTCCTTCAGAAATGAAAAAAGGAGAAAGTTGTAGCAAATTCATTTCTGAAATAATGCGTTTTGGCCAAAAATAAATCGAACTCGAAAAACCCTAATTTTAAACAGAAAAAAAAATTGCAATTCTAACAAAGCTTATTTAAATAAAAAAAAAGCTCAAATTACAAGATTTTCGATGAGTTTGATGGTGAAAAGATGATTGTCAGATTTTTTGTGGACAGCAACAAAAAAAAAGAACAATCCAATCCAAAAATTTGTTTACATTAATAAACATTTGGTTTTAATTCACACTTAAAAAAACTATTAAAAACATAAATGAGTGGAAGAAAGTGCTCTGGGAAGAATGTTTCTGAAACTTAATACTGTGTTTCACATTTGTGAATCTAATTTTATACAAAAATAGAGCCAAGCTTTTTTTATAGACTATCCCGGGAAAAATAAAAAATTTGTTGCAATTTGCAAATTAAAAAATAAAAAATAAATGGGAGAAACTAGAAGCAATTCGATTGATTATGGTTTTGATTAATGTTAAATCAACAAACAAAAAATGGATGGATGGATGAATATCCACGAGAATGTTTTCATTTTTTTGTTTATTGCCAGATTTCAATTGAGTGAAAAAAAATAGCGATATGAATCAATTAGTATTGAGTTTTAAAGAAAGAAAAAACTTTGGGGGAATAAATTAATGGATGATGAAAAAAATGCAAGTAATGAAGCCACAAGAAAAAAAAGAAGGTGACAACACAAGCAAATAAACAGATGGTCCAAGAAAAAAATATTCTCGGATGGTTGCCAAATGTTTTTTCAACCACAAAATAAAAAAAAAAGGAAAACTGTAGGGGTTAAAAAATAGCGATTTCAAAGCAGACCAACAAAAAAAGTAAAACAATGGTAAATTTCTAGGGCTTCTTTACTGCGTTTTTAAATGCGAGTA
This sequence comes from Panagrolaimus kolymaensis, assembly GCA_028622995.1. Classification (NCBI taxonomy): domain Eukaryota; kingdom Metazoa; phylum Nematoda; class Chromadorea; order Rhabditida; family Panagrolaimidae; genus Panagrolaimus; species Panagrolaimus kolymaensis. The sequence goes on from JAJQJQ010000071.1 coordinate 551,367, forward strand.
AAAAAGATATTTAAAAAAGCTCAGAAATTTCGATGAATTTACAGTATCATTTTTTTTTTAAAAACTGTGTCATTTAAAACTCAAAAACATAATTTATTACCTCTCTTTTTTTACGCTGCTTGTTTTAACAACTTTTGGATATACGATATCTTTCCTTTTTTCTATTCACAACAACGACCAACCGCTAACTACCGACAACGACGACATTTGTTACTACTGCATTTTTTTAAAAAATATATATATTATTGACAATCATTTTAACAAGAGTCAAAAAAAAAGAATGCCCAAGGAGGAAAAGAAATTTTGTTCTTCTCTTCTTCTTTTTTTTAAAAACTCGTAAATCATCACACTACTTCTTCATTTTTATTTGTGTATTTTCTTTCATTTCCTTCTCTTCTTCTGTCTCTTTGGCAAAAGCAAAGAAAAAAGTAAGTGATTTGATTCTTTCTTTTCTATCGTGTCTTTAAGCTTAATGAAAGAAAAAGAAAAAGAAATTTGATGACAAGAAGAAATATGTGTTAAGTTCTTTTTAACGCTTGCTTGTTTGACATACATTCATATATCTATATCCCAAATCACTTTCTAGCTTATATTTTTTCAATTAACAACACCTTTTTCTTTTTTTGTTGTTTGTTAGATTGGAATGGAATAGAATGGACGACGAGGATGGCCAAAGGCAAAAAAAATGACACGATCATCATCAAAAAATCTTTTCAGCAGCAAACGACGAAGGCAGCCGCAAGTCCTCCTAGCGCACTATGGAGAGAGTGCTACCTTTCACACCTTTAATTTTTTTTGTTGCTGCTGATGGCGACGACAACTGTCTCTAAAAGCAAAGCCAAAAGAGAAGCATCGGATATTATTTATCCATCCACCATCCAAAAAGTGTCAAGTAAGAATAAAAGCAAGCGTTAAAAGTTTTTACACGCGCAAACACATTTTCTTCTCTCATCTAAACTTTGAAACAAGAGTTGTCCGAGAAAAGATGAGAAAAATGTGAATTTAATCTGTTGTTAAAAACATTTTTAAAACAAGCAATGAAAAAAGAAAAGAAGAGATGGCATTAAAAAATCATTAGTTGTAAACAATGAAAAAAGTGAATTATTATCATTGCTTCTTTTTGTTATGTTCGAACAATGAGGTGATGCTAAAATGATTTCATTTTTTACAAGGGCATAAAAAAAAGTAAAAAAAGCTAACATAATGTAATTTATTTAAAAATTGTAGAGAATTGCAATCCAAAAAAAGAGAGTGGGGCAACACTTTAGAATTAGAAGGTAGCAGCCTGATTTTTTTTAGCTCAAATGAAAAAACATCAACTTTTTTTTAAGTTGTTGCTTTAAAGCAGTGACAAAACTAATTTCTAATTTTACATTTTCTTCACGATTTTTTTATTGTTGTTTTTGTGGCAAATTGAAGAAGAAAAAAACTTATGTAACAAATTGTTTTAATTAACTATCAAAAGAATAGCGACATTTAGAAGCAACCGACTATTTTTTAAATTATCTCTGACATATTTTTTTAAACAACAACAATGAAAAAATTAAAGCAAAAACAACTTTAAAAAAGAACAATGAAACATAAATAATTATTGTAAAATTTTCAGAAAAGAGGCAACTTTTCTTAAATCAAAAAATTTAAATGTTGTTTCGTTAAAGTAAAGAAAACACGAATAAAAAAGCGGATAAAACAATTGCAATTTCATATCCGAGGTGCCAAGACGACGGTAACCGGAATGACGAAAAAGTAACTTTATTTTGAGAATATGTTGAATTTTTTTTATGTTACTTTACTCCAAAATAAAAAATTAAACGAGAGAAGAGAAACATTTAATAAATTTTGGGGTTTTTGGTTTCAGAAAAAGTTAACTACAATTTATCACAATCCTGGCATTTATTCTTATATGTTTATTTATTCGTTCTTTTTTAAAAATATTTTTTATCAAATTCGCCTAAAAACAAAACGTTGATGAAAAATAGTATACTCATTGACATTTTTTAGTTGTACTCATCTCATTCACAATTAAAAAAAAGTTAGTATAGGTAATTTACAAGTGTTTAGTATTTCCGTTTTAATCAGTCTCTCATTATAATTGTCTAAAATTATTGCAATAATCTTTGGAATTTTAAGCTCTCATATTTTTTTTTGTTCTCGTTCTTTCTTTTGTTGGTTGCTAAATACAAAAGTTGATGCTTCTTTTCTCATTCAGAGTTTTCCTCTTTTTTTAATTGTTTTATAGTTATCTATCAACAGCAAAAAAGGAATTTTTTGTAGTTGTTTTGGTTTTGAAAGAAGAAAATGAATTCTGGGAAAATGTTTGTCTTATTAGTAAAGTTTTGCAAAAAAGAAAAATGTGATTTTGTTTTTAAAGTTAGTCATTATTAATTTTGCATACTTCTTTTTTGCTAAATTTAAAGAAATTAGAAAATGCTTGATGTTTGGATAAAAAAAGTGACACCAGAAGAAACAGCGGGCTATTTTTTTTTTGCGGCGAAAAGCAATTACGAAAAAGCAAGCGATAATACTTTTTTTCTTTTTTCACTCATTAAAAAATAAAAATAATAATAATGATATCTCTCACTTTCTTTCTTTCATTCTTTTTCATTTATAGTTAGTTGATTTTGGTCTCATCAAAAAAATAAAAATTATATTATTGGAAGGTGTCGAACAGATGTTTCACTAAATGCTTTTTTTTCTATATTGCTTATGCTATCGCTTGCTTGCTTGCTTGAAATGATGTCTCATATCTGTCATTTTAATCTGATGATGTTGCTGCTGCAGCAGCGGCGGCAGTGGCTATCGTATTCAATAATAATAATAATAATTTTTCTTATTCGATATATCGCAAAAAAAAAGGAAGCTTTATTCACTCAATTGCAAAAAATAGCGAATCAATTTATTTTTTTGTTTGGAGATTTATTTTTATAACCACAAAGTGCTTTTATTTTTTTGAACAAAAAAGAGAGAAAAAATATTATCGAAAAAGTATGTATATTTTTCAGGTGGTATACCAGATGTAACAACAACTTTGTGTGTTTTTTTAGAAGATAATGAAGAAAAAAATTTCCTACAGGGTCAAACAAACATGCGAAGTTACAAGATTTTTTTGAAAAAAAATTTACAAAAATTTTTACAATCTTCTAGTTTCCTATTGCAAATTTGCATATCTAGCAAATATTGGATCTTGCAGCGATTACTTAACTTTACCTTAAACTAACCTGTAATTGCCTTTGGTAATAGTTAAAAGAATTAATTAAAGCAAATTTTATTTTGTGGTTAATTTTAACAGGTGCGTCTATCCAAAAAATAAATGAACAAAAGTTTTTTGTGTTGTTTATTACTTTTTAAAAACTAATCCATCAATAATTAAAATGCCTTCTTGTCACTTGCCTGTTAGTTAGCTCGTTCAACTTTTTTTTGTCTATGCCTTTGGTGTCGAATAAAACACTTCATTAAAAAAAATTTTGGCTTTTTAAAACAAAAGGTTTTACAACTTTTTTTAAATCACATTTTTTTGGTTAAAACACTGATCGTTTGCTATTTTGTTTAACAAACAAAAAAAAAATTGGTGACATGTTATTGTCATTTGCATTATCTTTTATTCATTCATTAAATGAGTGATGAGTTTAGTTTTGATTTTTGATTTCTATTGAATCGAAAATAAAGTGAAAATGCCAGAAAAAAAAATTCTTAATCAGCAATAGAATCAGTGAACTTTATATGGCATTTTTGCCCTGTAATAGATAGGATAGCGCGTCTCTGCCTACGGATCAGAATATTGTAGATACAAATCCTGTCAAGCTCGAAGACAATTTTCTCCATTTTAATGTGGAAAACGAAAATAAACTTTGTGCTGCTGATTGTCAATAATTGCAAATTTCAACACCAGAAAGAAAAAACATTTTTTGCATATTTGTTTGCAGCAAAATTACCAAAAGTTTTTTTTTGCAAAAAATTAAAAGCATATTTGCTTGCTATTGGTTGTTTTTATAAAAAAAATTGACATAGGCGGAGATTAGTTGTTGCTGTTTTCATGTTTTTTAGCTTGCTCGACAAATGTCATCCAATCGTAGCTTGCTGTGGGTGTTGCTGCTGCTTGTTCTTTCTCTTCTTCGACAACCAATTTAAAATTTACAAGCAAGAAAAAAGCAGCAGCAGCACCAGTCTCGACTGACAGCCATTTCTTTCCCACAATTTTATTTTAAAAAATTTTTAGGCTACCAAAAAAAAATATGGAAGCTTGTCAAAAAAAAGTTTTGGCAACTGGAAAACTGCCACCACGAAACAAAAGTGTTTTGTTTTTTATAACTTTTTTTTCTTCATCATCTCGCTTGCTTCCAAAAAGAAAATGACATAGATTTTTTGATAGTTTAAAACAATAATGGAAGAAGGATGGATGGTGAAATTTGATACGATAAAACTAAAAACAGAAAGCAGACAGAAAAAATAGAGAGAGTGAAACTAAAGTGTTAAATGGAATATAAAAAAGTGGCGAGCGATGACCAAGAGATAAAAAAGCAGATACTTGGAACAACAATATCAATTTTTAGTTCAAAGTGCTTTCAACGATTTTAGGGTCATTGAAAATAAGTAAACATAAGCGCAAGAAGAAGAAAAAGTAAATATGAAGAGGATGAAGAATGGAATAATCTTAAATGAGTTTCTTAATCTAAAGCATGGGACTATGTATTTTTGGGTTTCAAAAATGCAATTTATTTTTTTGGTTGTATATTGATTCCATCAAAAAGTAAGAAGCATAAAAATATCGCTCATAGTCTTCTTGATTGGAAAATTAAAGCTTTAGCTGTTTATAATTATTCTCAAAAAAAATTCTTTATTGTCAGTTTAAATTTAAATCAATTCTCCATAATCACACGTTTCCAACCACTTCAAAAACTATTTTACCGCTTCTTTCTCTCCGAAATTATCTAAATTTTTTTGATTTTATCTTAATTTTTCCAGAGGTTTTCTTCTTCATTTTTTTTTTTGCGCACATTAACTTTTTTTAATATCAAAAAAATTAAAATTAAAACTAATAATGAAATATTATGCCCTTTTAATTGTCTGTAAATAATAGACCTTTTTTTCCTTTGAAGTTTCGCCGAATCATCAAAAAAAGAAGAAGTGAGTTCACACCTTAGAAAAAGAAAGAAAGTTTTTTATCGCGCATCAAAAACGAAAAAATCAAAAAGCATCGGCGGCGGCGATTCTTTTTTCTTTTTGATTTTAAACACTCTCATTTTTGCTTGTCACTCAAGTGTGGCCACTAATGCGCTTTGACAACTTTTTTTATTACTTTAATGCTTTTAATGAAAAAAATATATTCTCAGAAGAAAAAAAGAAGTTTTTGAGGAGTTTTTTATTGTAAAAGAAAAAAGTTGAGGGAAAAGTAAATGAAAATTTATGGCATATTTTTTTTTTTGATGAGCAAGGAAAAAATCAATAAATTATTTTTTTGAGTGTCCTGAAACTGAAAAATCATGAGGCTTCGGGGAAGCAAGAAAGGAATAATTTATTTTAGGTTTTAGTAAAATTTTGCTTCAATTTTAACTTTCAAAGGAGCCTTTTTTAAAGTTATTACTGTATCTAAAAAAGGCTTTTTAGATTTTTTTGTTTCTATCTATTTTCTTTCATCTTTTTTTTACATTGATGTCATTGTGTCTTTTTAGTTTTCTTTACATAAAAGCTTTATACTTACTTACTTTAAAAAATTTGGTATGTTTTATAAATGTAATAGAGAATGCTTACTTACGAATGTATATAAAGCGGTAAAATAATAAATTTTTTTGCCAAGTTCAAAACTTTTTCAAAACACCCTGTTTTTTTGTAAATTTTACAAAAAATGCACTGCTCTTTTTGTAAATGCCCCGCAAGTTTACAAAAAGAGCAGTGCATTTTTTGTAAAATTTACAAAAAAACAGGGTGTTTTGAAAAATTTTGAACTTGGCAAAAAAATTTATTATTTTACCGCTTTATATGTATAATAATACTATTTAAATATGGGCCATCATCCATCCATAGACATAAAAAAAGTTTTCAAGTGGTGGGACGTGGGAATTTTTGTTTTGAAAAAGAAAAAATGCGATAAAGCAAGAAGAAGTAAGTATCAAAGAAACAAAACAAAACAAAAAGAAAGAATAAAGAAGAAGAAAAAAATAGAATATCTTAAAATGGAATAAAAAAATTTATTTTAAAAGCTTTTAGGCTAACATTTTTTTGGTTAGAAAGGAAGTTTTCAGGGATCCTAAAATTTCCACAAAAAAATATGAACAAAGAGAATATAAAAAAAGGGCAACCTTGATTAAAGCTTAAAATTTGCAAAATTGACTCTGCACTTTTTGGATTGCTGTAGTTTTTTTGCTTTTTGCTTTTTATGTCCTCTCTAATTTGCATCAAAGTTATTGTTTTGATTGCTGAAAACCCAATATTTTTATTTTCATTATTTTTATTGCAATCAAAACTTTTTTTTTTGCCACCAAAAAAATCATATCTTTGTTTTGCTTACTTTCTCAATCATTTTTTTATGAAAGTTAAAAATAAAAAACTGTCTCAACAAATTAAACCTCAAAAAGTGTTCATAAATTTGGCGCTAAAAAAGTTATTCAATGCCGTTCATTATTATTTATTATTTTAATCAGTAAAAAATCAAAATAAATAAATTAGTTAATTAATTTGAAAAGTTCATTAAAGAATGAACGGTTATAATTTTGGGTTTTTTATCTGATAAAAAAATATTTGTGGAGAGAAAAGAGATGGCAAACGCAAGGGGAATGAATGACCTCAAACTTTGCGCGGGAAAATAAAGTCCTTCTCAACGGTGTTTTTATTTTTGCTGCTGCTGCTGGTGACAGTCGACGAATGAAAAAAAAGAGAGGAAAGAAAAAAAAGATAAGAATCTGATTTCAATTTTTTATTTTTGCCACAATTGGTTTTTTTTTCTCCTTCCATGATTGAATGAGGTGATCAAAATATTTTTTTATAAAAAACTGGAATCTCTGAGGGTATAATGTAATGAATGAGGCTTCCAAAGTGATCAATCAAAAGTTTTTGAATGAATAATAAAAAAATAAAAAAATAAATGAATGAAATCTAATGCGCGAATCAAAAATAACATTTTTAATGAAATGATTAAAAAAAATTTGTGGGAAAAACATTGTAGAAAATTAAGGGGACGTGTAAATAAAATAGGCAAAATAATGGGTAAAAATATTTTTATAAAAAATGAATCGCGAGACATTTTTTTAAACCGAAATCAACTAACTAAATTTTCTTTTTTTAAAGCTATATTTTGTCCATTTTTTCAGGACCTTTAAATAAATGAGAATATAATGCCTTTTTCATCATTTTGGAAATCCGGGAGATGACTGAACATATTTCTTTTTAAAGCGCAACATTATTATTTTTTAAAATTCACCTGCTTACATAGTTGTAAGACACAAAAATGAACAACAACACGGATTCTTGGTATTTTGATCAACAAAAAAACAAGAATAACGAGAACAGAATGGTACCGAGAAAAAATAAAAAAATATCAAACTTTTATCGAAAAAGTATGTTCAATACAAATAAAAAAAGCCGTGTTCAAAAGAAACTTGAAAAAGGTAGAAATCTATCTATCAGCGAATTTTAATAATTTCAATGCTCCAAAAGACACTCGTTAAAAAAATAAATTTGAACGCAAAAAATTTCATGAGCCTGATTTAATTTAAGCTTAGATATTAAATAATATATCTCCTTTGTTCTTCGTCCAAGATATAAAAAATTTTTTCCATAAAATATGTATAAACAAAGGAATCAAGCAACCAACTGTCATTAATTTTTTTTTGCCCTCAAACTTTATATTTTCCCACGATCAAAAGCAAAAAAATATAAATAAATAAAAAAATCATAATAACAAATCTAAATTACCGTTCAGCCGCTTTTTTCAAAGAGGCCCAACGACGTAAAAAAAGAAAGAAGAAGAAAGTGTCTTAAATGAAAAACGATCAAGATTAAGCTTCTTTTTTTCTATCTCTCTTTTCTCGATTTTTAAGCGCCAATGCAGCTCGAGAAGAAAAAAAGAGAAGCCGCCAACTTTTTTTTGTTTTGTTAAACATGTGTTTTGCGGTTGTTCCCAAGCCGATCAGGAACATTTTTTAGTTTAGTTTTTAAGATTGTGATAGATGTGTTCACGCTTATATGAAAAACAAAAAAAAAGCTAAAAGGGCTTTAAATAAATCGCTTTTTTTAGCGCAATAATGCAAAGCAGCAAAAAAAATATATATATATATGTTACTTTTAATGTTTCTGCTGTCGCTTTGAAAGAGGAGAAAAGTGAATGATCGCTTACAGATGCCACCACCACCGCCATCACTTTAAATGAACCATCGAAGAACAAAACAAAAAAGCAGAAATAATAGGGAGCAAAAAAAGCTTAGAAAAAAAAATAATGGATTAGTTTAAAACAATAATCGTGACATAAAAATTTATCATTGAAAAACTAAAAGTAAAACATAGATATTTTTTTGGGTTGCATTTACCGTAACTGGGATTATTAAAAAAACTCTGAACCCAAAATAAGGAAAAAAGTAACTATCAAAAAAAATTTTTCTCATTTCGATCGACGATGCCAATAAAAGTTTATAAATTTCCAAAATATTTTGTTCAAACCAAAATTTTTATTTTTTGAAAGTAAAAAAGCTTCTAAAGAAATAAAGCTTAACAAAGAGCTGAATGTTTTAAAAAGAAAGCGAGTGAACCAAAGTTAGTTTAAAACAAAGTCTTTATAATAACAAAATCATGGGACGTGAAAAAAGAAAACACATTCATTTTTTTTTTACTTTTTATATTTCCTTTGAGAAATACTGTAATAAGCAGCTTTTTAAAACCATAGATTATTTTTATGAATGAGAGACCCATGTATGTATAAAAAAAGAAGAAATTGTCATAAAACATTATTTTCATAGTTTCTTCTTTTTAAAAAAATACAGAGTAGAGTTTTAAAATAAAAAAAAATTGGAGAAGAGAAAATGACAAAAAATGGAATTATGATATGACGAAATTAGTGTTGTCACACACTCACATATATACACTAAAACAATTACATACTTATTTCCTAAAATTATCCCAAAGGTCCTCAAGTGACATTATTATAAAAAGTAAAATATAAAAAAAGTAAGTGTAAAAAAAAAGAAGAGAAAAGAGTAAAATTAACTACAAAAGTTTATAAAACAAACATGCAAGCTTACAACAAAAAAAATTATAATTATCCTCTCCCTTTTTACATACTACACATATATATGTATGTATGAACATTAAAAGAGTAAAGATTTGATATTAAATTTAGAAACTTTCTTTACTTAAAATTATTGAGAAGAAGAAAAAAAAATGCAAAAATTAATGCTGTAGTCAAAAGTTTTTTAATTGTTTCTTTTGTTTTGTTAAAGAAACCGACGACGGAAGGGTAATGTATTTGTCTACAAATAACATTGAGGGTGAAAGATAACTTGTGAAAAAAAATTATTTAAATTTCTATGAGAAAAATGCTAATAACTTTTACCTTGATTCCATTCAATATATGCCAGCTATCGACAATATAATTTGCCATAGAAGTAAATCAAATTGCCATATTTCGTGCCAAAAAAAGAATTCATTTTTCTTTGAAACACAAATCCAAGTTTTCGCTTCATTTCCTTCCACAAAAAAAGACATTCATATTTTTCTTATTTATTACGGTAAAAAAAGGAAAAAAACCGAAGGAGTTTAAAAGCTTCGGGGATTTGCTTCAATTCATTTTTTTTTGGTTTTTCCAAAACATTGCCTAACAAAATCTTCTCTTCTCATTTTTCGCTTGTTTGACTTTTAGAAACAACAAGCTTCGTTTTTTTTAAAACAACGACCCAATTAAATTTCAGCTTTAAACCATCCATCGAAGAAGAAGCGAGAGATTAGACTATTCATTTAAGCGTGCCAAAAAAAGAAGAAAAAACAGTGGTTTTTCATTTTTGGTAAAAAAAACGACAAACTAGGATTCAAACAAGTGGGTTTAAGAACGAAGAAGAAGAAAAAAATGAAAGTAAAAGTAATATGTTTTTGTTTGTTGTTGGAGATTTGTGCTTTATTTTTTGCAATGAAAAAAAAAAGAAAGAGTAATCACTTGTTGAACTTGAGTTGAATATTTTTCGAAAACTCAGAAGGCTACAGTTATAAACCCTCTATTCTTAAAGCTTACTTTATTTTCTTGGAAAAAAAAATATGTTTAAATGCAAATTCGAAAAGAAAGAGCAGCTAATGCTCATTTTATTTGTGTATGTTTATTTAAGTTTTTTTTGTGGATGGACGGATTGGATTGTAATTCAATGTGATGCCTCTCTCTTGTTATTCGCTTTGGGCGTGCTGCTCCCTTGAGAAACTTTTTTGTTTGTTATGTTTTAAGGCGCAATTATTAAAAATTATTTCAAACATGGAAATTTTTTAATGAAATTCGACAATAGTTGCCTTGAAGCAGAAACAGCAATATTAGTGGCAACAATGGTGGCGATTATATCCATCCATTTTAATTGAACTTATTTACACCAAAAACAAAAAAAATAAATACAAAGAGAACAAAGAAAGAAAAAAAATGGATAGAGAGAGAGAGAATAACTTGGCTTTAAAATTTGCATTTACATGAGTTTTTTTGCGCAACTTGTTTGTTTGAAAAACTGGGATTAACTAAGTTTGACAGGGCGTTAAATTAAAATTGAAAAAGCTTTTGGTTTAAAAAAGAATTTAAATAAAAAATTGTTAAAAGAATAAATCTCAAAATAAATTTTTTCGCGGAATATTATTTGGACTCGGATTCGTCGTTTAAAAAAATTCATGGATAATTTTGTTTGTGATAAATTTTTGAACACTCAATTTTGGTGGAATCAAACTATTTCGAGAAAAAAAAATACACACAAAATTTGAGAATATTTTTTTTTCGTCGTTTAAAAAAAATCAGCACCAATAAATTTGCACTTGTAAAAAAAAAATAGAAAAAATATTCCAAAACATTTGTCATAAACATTTATGATTATTACATACATACAAGCATATAAACATCGTTGATAAAACACAAAAAAAAATTCAAATATAGAGAAACAAGCAATAAAAATTTTGACAATAAAAAAATATGGAAAAAAGAGTTAATTTTAAAGTCTTTTCTTTTTTGAAGAAAGCGTCGGCAAAAATTTTAAAACAAATAAAAAAGGAAAAAAAGCGGCTTTGTTGGTATTTTAGTGATTTTAAACGAATGCGGAGAAAAAAAAAAAGCTTTTGATCTTTTCGCTTGTAATCAAACCAATAAAAAGAAGTGTTAATTTTGTTGTTTAAAAAAAAATACTTTTTGGGGTGTAAATGTTTAATTAGAATTTTACGGAAACAAAACCAATTTTCAATTGCTTGCATGCTTCTTGAAGTCCATTTTCGATACAGTCACTCACTTCCGCGCTGAATTGATGATGATCAAAAAGATAAAATCCAAGTTCTGTAAGCTCATCCTTTAATTAATTGCTTTGTGTCGTCGAGTTTACTTCTCATTAACTAATTTATTTTATGTTGCAAGATTTTATTATTATTATTTTTTTGTGCCTCTTAATTGTTGATTTCCTCTTCAATAATTTTTTTTGCCGATCTTTCCTTTTCCTTTTTTGTTTGTTTCTCTTCAACATTAGGAATTAATGGGTTTATTTCGTTTGACTAAAAAAATATATTAAAATGTAAGTATCTTACTTTTTGGAATAAAAAGATCCTGCAATTGTTGAATCTTTTATCGCAAAACGTCAAAGAAAAATGTGAGGCTACAAAATATGGAGAGAAAAAAAGTTTGAAACATAAGGAAGCAGAATTCTTTCTTTCCAACGAACAAAAAAAAATTTCTCTGTTATTTTTTAGAGCTTTGAAAATTCAAACATTTATATTATAAAAATAAATAAAAACAAAAGTAAATGTCAAGTAAGTTTCAAAGATTGTGAGGATTTAAAAACATAAATAAATGGAAGCATGTTTTTCAAGATATTTAAAAAAAGCAACAACAAAAAAGTGTAAAACAATAAATATGCAAAAATACAATATATCAAAGCAATGTGCTAAACAAAAAAAGTTTTTCAACCTTCAAAAATAAAAATCACAATCACAAAAAATTAAAATGAAGAAATTATTTTAAGTTCAAGATTGGCTGGAAAAAGTTTCCATTTTTCTGAAGAATAAAAATTTGATTATCATTTTCCCATGAACCCAATTTCTCCCATCCTCCTCCATTAACAAAAATAAAGAATCGGCAACGCATCCATTTTGATATAAGATACAGATGAGTTTTTGTGATTTCATCACAAGAGTACATTTTAATAAATTCTTTCGATGTATGCTTCATCTTCGCAAAATCAATACCATCAAATGGTTCTAAAAATTAATTATAACTATATTTTTCGTTCAAAAAAAATTTGTTAGTAAAAAGAAAAATTACCAAAAGAATTGAGATTAGAATAAAGATAATTTTGAAAAGCAATTTTAATATTCAAATCATAAGAATCAGCATTACCCGTTAAGAATAATGAGAGACATTTAAAAAATGTTTCAGTTTGAGATTCGAAAAATTTAGTGTTTTCAGGAATCGAAGAATTTTTAACTTCTTCAATCAAAAGTTTGCTCCAGAAATTTAAAGAATTTCGGGTGAAATCAATTTTGAGCTTTTTTAAAACTAATTTCAAAAATTCGTCCGACGGGACATTGACGGGAAAACTTGGCTCGGGAACAACGGCAGGTTTGAATTTTTGTTCAAGAAGATGTTGGGACGCAGGGATAATATGCTCGGCATAAATTTGGATATCATCATCTGCCATTATTTCAACGTTATGAACTTCATCAATTTGATGAACATTTTGATCATCCAAAACATTTTGTTGTTGAAGAATGTTTGGATGATGATTTTGAGGATTTGGAATAACTGGAACTTCATTTTCTCGATTTTCATTAAATCGATCTTCATTTCGAACATTTTCATTTCGCTCTTCAATAAAAGATGCCAGGGCTTCAACTTTTCCAATAAGTTCATTTTCATTAATTGGTTGAAGTATATTTGACGATAGTGGTTGTTGTTGTTGTTGTTGAGGAATAGCACCATTATTTCTAGGTGGTGGATTCATACGAATAATATTAGCAGGATCGATATTCCTACGAATGCTCGCAAAATCGTCAACACGACCTTGACCAAAATTAACTCGGGTAGCGCTAAGTTTTCTATTACCAAAAGTTCCAGTCAAATTTTCATTTGGTTGAGGAGAATCAACTTGAGGGCTGCTATTATTAAAAATTCTTTGTAATGCACGAACAGTGGTATTACCATCATCAACTGATTCTTCAAATGGATAATGGCTGAAACAGAAAATAATTATTACTTTAAATTTACATTTTTATTATTATTTTGCTGCTATAAATTTGTATAAAAAATATAAGCACCTACTCGATTGTTTCAGTTCGACTTGCAGGGCCACGAATATTTCTAATTTGCGGGGCTCCTCCTGCTTGCTGATTTGTTTGATATAATAATGTTTTGCTCGAGCAAGGAATAGGTGAAGAAGTAATGGGTTGAACTTGAACGTGAAAATCTTCAAAATCTTCATGTTCAACTGTTCTTGATCTTGGTGGACGAACTCGGCTATAATTTTTTAAATTATTGCAATTACTTTCTTTATAAAATTTAAACTTACACTCGCTTTTGCACAGGTTCGCCATTGGAAGAGTTTGAAATTGTGGTGGTTGATTTAGCAGCAATAGGTTCATTAATTTGAGATCTTTTTCGACTAAAATGTAAAACAAAATTTATTCTAAATTTAAAGCTTTTACTTATATTTGCGTATGCTTATGCTTATCCTTGTCTTGCAACATTTTTTGCTGCCTAAATAAAAGCACATACCTAACTTCTTCAGTTCGGCTTCTTGTAACTCGACGATTTGGGACTATTGGGGCAGCAGCTGCATGTTCATCATTATTTGAACGGAGACGAGTTCGACTTGAACATGGCACCGGTGACGACGACCTTTGCCTACCATATTCTAAATTTCCAACCGTTCTGGTTCTTTGTTGACGACTATAATTTATATTATTTAATTAATTTTAATAAAATAGTGAGACTAACGGTGTTAGCCGAGATTCATCAGCAGAATCTGAAGACGTTTCATTGTTTGAAGGAAGTGGCATTTCCAAATCATCGTTGTCTCTAGCAGCTTCTTTGCGATGAATTGAATAATTATTTATATTTCTTCGAGCCAACACAATTTCCGAATATTTGATTTTTTGGCATCTATGATTTTTGCTAGCATAAATCACGCCATCTTTGGACACAGCGTATATATCTTTAACGTCGGCCTTTTCACAATTTTTGCATAACCAAATATCATCTGTCGATGGCTTTAAATGATATTCTCGAACACGCGATCGATCTTTTGAACAAATGACCATTCGATATTTATCATTTCTTCCACTCATTGCTGGACAGAATTCAATATTATCGGAATTTACTTCTTTGAGATGGTATTTATTTATTAATTTATCCACCATTGATTCTTCATCGCTTTCTGAATCATCACTAATTTGATAATAAAAAGGGCGGCAAATATGTCTTTTTGGTAGATAAAGCTCCATATTTATAAATCCTCCATATTGCGTGGGTGTATTTGCTTCCTAAAAAGTTTGGTTTAAGAAAAATTAACTAACTATGTTCATTCCTTTTAGTCACAAAAAGCTTTCTATAAAAATAAAGAAAAGGCATCAAAAAACAAAAAATTATTCATTTCTATAGATTTTAATGATGGCTTTGAACAGAATATTTACCTTTTTCTTTAACTTTGCACATCCTTTGCAAAACCACTTCTTTGTCAATTTTCCATACTCATAAATCATATTTTTATCTCTATCAGCATATACAACCAAAGAACCATCCGTTGGAGTTTCATATTCATGCTTTTCAAATTTTTTGTATTGCGTGACATCTGAATACTTTTCTAACTCTCTAAATATTTAAGGGTAAAAATTGTTCAAAAAATAAAATAAATGCTTTCTTACTTCACATCAATTTGGCCATAAATTGATAAGTTTTTGAAGGAAAGTTGCCGCTTTTTAATTTCTTCAATGGTTTCGGGTTGACAAAAATGCTGCTTGGGAACTCGTACATCCTTTTCAGTAACTTTGGCATTCAAAGTTTTTTTAAAATTTTTACAACCAACACAATAATGTATTCCATTCTTCCAATGGTATTCACGAGCCAATGAGCGTTCAGAATTTTCATAAACAATTAAAGCTCCTTCTTCATCGCCTTGTTTGTTAAAACCAAAAAAATATTCTTCTGGTAAAAGATGTTTGAAATCCCTAAAGAAAATTATAATTGTAGCTGTTAATATTTTTTTTAGAAAAACTCACCGTTCACGATTATTCATATTTAAATAATTAAAACGTAAAATAACAGTAAATAAGGTAAATAAATATAATAAAATACCGACGATGTCCAATCAAAAATAAAACAGGAGAGTTTCTGCTTTCAATCAAAACAGCGGCGAAAGCAAAATTTGTTTATCCTCGCCAAAAAATTGAGATTATTCAACAACAAAGATGGTGAAACAACAGAAAATAAATGGCAGTTTTTGATTCTCAAAAAAATTGAAATCAAGTATGAAATATCAACCAAAGATCAAAAGTAGCAATAAAAAAATTGAGAATTTTTGATATCCTAAAATTCAGATAAACTTTCACATATTAAAAAATGGTAAAATCGAAGGTAGAGAAAATATGAAACTTAACACGCACGCTTATTTGAACGTCCCGTTAATTTCTGGTTTATTTCTATCAGGCAATCGGCAACTTTTTCAAAAAAAAAAATTCTAGTTAAGGGATTAAGCAAGAATTAATGGCGCTAATTCTTAGGAATCATTTCTATCAATTTTTGATAATAAAAAAATTATCTGCCAAACCAAAAAAATTAAATAACCCAAAAACAAAAAAAAACAAAAAAGATAAAAGGCCAGAAAAAAAATTCAAAAGGGATCAACTAAAAAATTCGAAGCTTCATTTGATTGATTCACTCTCTTATTATTTCTTTCTCTAAAGGCATGTATGTAGAATGACTGGGTGAGTCACATAACCTAAAAAGAATTTGTATGATGTGATTAGGGCAACAAAAAAACTGTCAATCGAAATATGTAAATAATAATAAATCATTCTTCAAATAATTTTGAACCGAAAAATAAAAACAAAGTAAAAATTAAAAAATAAATTCTTTAGTTGAAAGCAAATACATACTTTAAAAAATGATGAGGATAAAGAGAGAGAGAGAGAGAGAAAATAAGGAAAATTAGTTCATTGATCATCATCGTCCAAAGTGAAGCCGACCATCTTCTTGTGGTTGACTTTTAATTTTATAAATTCTCGACTCTTATTTTTTTATAAAGCAAATGAAACTTCGCACTAATGTATTTCTTCCTTTGATTTTTCATTTATCCAGAAATAATACTAAATGCGATAGATACTTTTTTTAAATAAGAAAAACAACAACCTTTTTTTCGTTGATAATATTGCTTTTCGAGTACTTTTTTGTTGCTGCCTTTCTCTGATGCCATTAAACACTTCTTTCTGTATGTGGAAAAATGGAACCTAATTGCAAGCGTATAGCTGCGCTGTAAGAGTGGTCATAACAATGTTTATTTTTAATTATGATTCATTTTGTTATGATTAAAAGCGAGAGGCAAATCCCCACCATTATATTTATTTGACGACATTAAATGAATGTAGTACATTTGGAAGAAAGAAATTTCTAAGCAAATTAGGTTTTTACATATTCTTGATGTTTGAAAACTCACTCATAAAAGCAACAAAACTATTTGATGTATCTATGAAGAAAAAAATCGTGATTTGCTGCATTCTTTTTTTTATCAACCAAAAACGCTTAAATACATTTCATGTTTTTTAGAAAACCATATAAGAGCGATGTGGCTGGCAAACATAAACTTTTGTATCTTTTGCTCACATCATTTTTGATACTTGGGTTTGTTATAAACAAAATCAAAGAAATGCCGCCATTGTCTCTTGAAAAATTTGATCCTCTTTTAAAAAAATGTTGTTAGGCCTTTTGATGCTGCTGTTGCTGCTTATGATTTTCCTTCTTTTTGCAACTTCATGACCTTTTTTTATATACAAAGCATTAAAAGCCTACCCTAAAAGATCAACATCAAACTTTTGTATTTTTTCTTTCATTTGCTTCATCTCTTTTTGAAAAATGTTGGTTGTTGTTGTTATTGATACATTTTTTCCTTCTTCGTAAGTTAGTTAAATTAGCGGGAAAAAAATTGATTGCATTGTTAATTTATGCCTTTTTTGTTATTTGAAAGCTCAAAAAAGTTTTTTGTTGTGTTGATTACACACACAGACTTGCTTTATTTTGTTTGCATAAACATCGTCTTTTTTTCTTCTTCTCGCACACATGATTTTCGAGATTTAGTCCATCTTCCCATTTTTTGCTTTGCTTTTCTTTAATCGAAGCAAATGCAACTACACAAATTTAGGAAGTTACTCGAACTTTTCAATTTCCCATATATCTTTCTTTTTTGGTACCTTTTCTAACTAATTTTTGTCTTCATTTTTTTGTTGATCAAGCCTAATTACGTCTTTTTAATGCATTCATAAATAATGCCTCTTTTTCCTTTGCGTGCCTTGTCGTTAAGTTAAATTTTTAACAGTGAAAACCATTTTCTTTCTAATTTTAAAACTTTCAACGATCGCAAATTATGACTGCTACCCAATTCGTGGATCCATGACGATCTTTTTCTGTGTGAAGAGTACAATGTTCAATTGGTTTTTATGATTCATTTTCAATGCTTGAACTTATGCATTCAACAAAATTCATCGATTTATAATCTGTTTTATTATTTTAGGAAATACTCTCTTTCTCCGATTGTTAAACAACTCGTAAGCTCTACCACTAATACTGAATTGAATCGACTGGTAGACATGGCCTGTTATGATTCGATGAATGCTGTTTCATATTGGGATTTACCAAGAAAAACCAAATTCTTCCAGATCTTTAACAAACTTGCATTGAAACTTAATAAAGTTGATCGTGATTATCTCTTGAACTATATGGAATTACTGCCAAATCATAAAAACCAATTGAACATTGTACTCTTCACACAGAAAAAGATCGTCATGGAGATTTTGATGGCCACTTACTCACCGTCGTTTATCAATGAAGCACAAATTGCTGAATACATAAAGTAAGGTGCTTTTGTTATTGAAGTAAATATTGGTTTTGTGTAAAAGATTTTCCTTTGGTGAACATGGTTGTGGTTTACACCGTGCAAATCACGCTTTTATTATTTCTGATGATATTTCCTTTTAGAATCCATCATCACTATGACGTTTACTTGCTTTTGAAGAAAATGAGCTTTCCATCAATTTCATCATTCATTGCTCGAAAAAGAAGTACTTTTGAAATGCTGGATGCTATGTTGATTCAGCACAAAGATGGCATGACTTTATATAGAAATTTTTACAGTATTTGGAATGATCCTAATTTATGTGAATGTTTTCCATTTCAAGTTAGTTTGATTAGCTTTTTCCTTTGTTATTCTCACTAAACATTTTTCTTTTAGACTATTGATCGTCTTTTTCTCTCTCTCTTGAAAAAGCTGTTTTGAAGGGTAAACATCAAGAAGGATTTGTTCGTGAACGTGATCTATTTGAAATTTACTTTCGACGTTATCGTATACTTGCTGTTAGTTCTTTTCTCTTTTCTGTTTAATCATATGATTCTTTTTTGTTTTAGAATCATCGATGGAGTCTTGGTGCTGGTTGTTCTTCACTTGTTGACTTTCTCAACGCTTATAAGATCGATACAATTATTCAAAAGAAAGATGAGAATGGCGATATGCTATACCGTATTTGCGATACCTTTGAAAAAGCCAATGTAATTTTGATCAAACAAAAGAAGCTTACATTTCGTGCTATTCGTTTATGGTTAGGAAAGCTGAAGTTGGCTAAAGATGTAAGCTGCTTTTGGTTCCTTGTTAATTATGATAATATTAATATCCTTTTTAGCTTGCATATGATCAACCTTCATCAACCCATACTATCATGAAGAAGCATTTCAATCGGTATAAAGCTCATGTGTGCATGTCTCAAAATGTATGCTTCTCCGAACCTTTCAAAGATGAACCAAACAAACGTCTTCGGCACAATCAACGAAGTGTAACAACAATAAAAACTAAAAACAAGAAAGAGAAAGAAAAAGTTGCTCCTAAAATTTATTCTGATGATGATGGATGGTAATGAACCTGCTTTTTATTGTTGTTGTATTTCTTAACTAAAAATAACTAAAAATATTTGTTTCTTTTTTGTGTTCATTTTCCAAGTTGATTGTTTTTTGTTTGTTGTTTTGATGCATATAAAATTTTGTTCCTTTTAAAATATATTTTTGTATATCGATAACTTATTACTGTTAGTTTTAATACCAAACACTTATTATGAAAGCTATTAGTTCCAATAACTATGCCATTTGATGGGTTTTCACTTTAATGTGATTTGTGTGCGATGTAAAGCCATGCTAAGAGTTTATGATACCGTTACAGTTACATAAAAACAATATCACGGAGGTCCAAGTACATTTTAAAGGAGAGCAAAGACTAATGCTATTAATAGTGTCCAATCAAAAAGGGTGAATAATCACGATAATTTTTTATAGTTATGATTGATGGTTATTACTAAACAAAGCACAAGCAACGGGATTAGATATGGCATGATAGTTATCGTTTGACACAACGAAAAGCAAGCAATAGTGTCAAAGTATTTGCTTTTTAGTGGAGTTTTGTAAGTAGCAATATTGACACGGGTTTAAAAATGATAGCATCATGCTTTAATATAAACATCCGCAATTATTATTTTTCCATTTGTTGGCAGCAAGAAGTTAGAAATAAAAGTGTTACGTAAAGGACTGAAGAACAAAAACTATAGAGTTAAAGCAATCAAAGGATAAAAAAAAGATGAATTACAGAAAAAAGGTTTATGGTTTTATTCACCCTCAGTCAGAGAGCCCTGTCATTCTCTTTTTTATTTAAATAATTCAACAACAAAAAACGAGAGAGATGCATATTTATTTATCTTAATAAACTTCCTCCCATAATTATTAAACCAACTTTTTACGAAAAAATGTAAGTAATTTTTGGCAAAGCATGGCTCACAATCAATCAAGCATCCAACAACACTCGTTTGCAACATTTTTTTATAAAAGATTTTCTTCTTACACTTTTTTGCTTTCATCTTCCGCGTTTTTTTTTCTTCAAATTTTAAATGAATGAATAATTATTTGTGTTCAATTTCAGGTTATAGCGTTGAAAATGGATAATATTTTATCTAAAGTTCTTCTGGATGAAGCCAAAAAGAAATGGCACGATTTAACGCAAGAAGCAACCGATCCTGCAAAAATCGTGGCTTTATCCCTTTGTTTTGAAGATGCGCTAAAATTGGTTAAACATATCGCTGAATTTGCTGAAAAAACTATTGACGAAGCTGATAAAACTCGTAAAGAAATACCTACTATTCAACCATCAAAAGCTGCTACGCCTGTTGTTACTCAAGTTCAAACACCAATGATGTCTTCATTTCCTGCATTTGAATGTATTTCTGCTCCAAAAGGACGTCATTATGGTCAATATTATGCTGTAGCACGAGGAAGAAAGATTGGTGTCTTTAATACATGGCCTGAATGTCAAGCATCAACAAATGGATTTTCTGATTCAAAGTTTAAGAGATTTGATACTCATGAAGAAGCGATGAAATTTGTTGAAGAAAATCGCTTTCATTCAAGCTCAAATCCTTCATCCAACAAACGACGTTCTTTACCTATGGAAGAAATTAGTCCAAAGAGGTTGGTTATTTTTTACTATTGTAACTCGGCTAGTCTGTAGGTAAAAGAGATGCTTGCTTGCTATGTTTTTTCTCTACAATATTATTACTTTATTTCAACTTACGTTTATTTATTTTTTAGACCTGCAGTTGTTGATGATGAAGTACCCGTTGTTTATATTCATGGATCTTTTTATCCTGGTGGAAAAAGTAAAGCAAAAGCTGGTTTTGGAGTTTATTGGGGCGATGATGATCCAAACAATCTTTCCCTCCCAGCTACTGGTGCACCAACAAATAATCGAGCTGAATATGAAGCTATTCTTTCTGCAATGAAACAAGCTCTTGACAAAGACTATGATCGGATTCTCATTCGCAGCAATTCAAAGATTCATGTTTTAACATTTAATAATTTGGTTGAAAAATGGAAGAAAAATGGCTGGAGAACAAATACAGGAAAAGATGTACCTAATGGAGATTTGATTCAAGCTATTGATGAAATGAGAGCTGTCATTAATGTTAAATTTGAATATGATAATAGTCCTGATGGAACCCATGGTAATGAAAATGCTCGAGAATTAGCAAAACTTGGTGCTCAAAAATTTCGGCCTCAACATCGTTTTTTTGATTCATAAAATAATTCATACAATTTGTTTTTTTACTTTTTTGTTACTTTTTGTTTGTTCTTTGATTTTTTGATTTGTTATAATATAATATTGTCTGTTTCGAGTGTTGTCTTTGTAATAAATGTTTGTTTTTGATTTTTGCTTGTTTTGTTTAAACGTTAGAAAAATATTTGAGTTTGAAAAGCGTTTATCAAGAGACATCTTTGTAACTTCATCACTTTTTCTTTGTTGGTTTAACATGCAACCGCTCACTTGATAGCTTTATTATTGTGGGGCAGAAAAAAGGGTTTATAAGGAAGCAAACAATAAAGCCACAAGTTTATGAACACTGTAAGCCATTAACTAATCAACTTTTTGCTGTCGTATTTGTTCTAAACTTTCATAGCTTTCCATTCTTGAAATGTGTGAAATATTATTACTTTGTGCATATTCCCATCAGCAACAAATACATATTAGTCTAACTTTTATTATAGGTTTTTGTACAATCAATAGATTTGATAATACAGCTTTTCTTTTAGTTGCTAGTGATGATCCAAAGTGGACCATATTTATATCAGTACAAATGTGTCGCTTAACTTTCCAGCATTGTTGTTGGTTGCTCCATTATTATTATTATTTATAAAGCTTTGTGGAGTTTAAACAAATATCAACTGTTTATGGATATGATTAATCTTTTTTTTTTTGTGATACATATTTTATTTACAAAAGCAAATATTTTAGAAAAATGAAACAAAAATAAAATGGAATGAAATGAGCAAAAAGGTAGCAGCAAAGAAAAGGCTTTAAAAATGTGAAAAATGCGATGCAAAAATAAAATAAAGATTTTCCGGGTTAGTGAGAGAAGCATTAATATGAACTTGAAGATGATGATAATAAAGAAGCAAAAGAAATTTTAACCTTTTAAATTCTTTGAGAATTTTTCCATCCATTTTCCTTTAGGATGCATACGTTTGATAACACTTCGAGATGATTTTTCAAAAATTAAAATATATTCCACCTTTTTATAAATTTTTGGAACTTCATATTTTTCGATTTGAAAAATAATGGGACATCTTTCAAGTTTTTGCGTGAAATCCAAATCAGAATAAGGAGTAAACTTTCCTAATTTTGTTCGATATTTGTAATAAATTTTTTCACCGGTTGATGTTACTGCAACTGAACGCTTTTCATTGCATTGAGAATAATAATTTTGTCGTTCAGCTATTCTTCGCTTTTCCAATATTCTGGTAAATAAGGCATCAATCACGGTAGCTAAAACATCTTCAGGAGTGGTAAACCAAAATCGTTGTAACACTCGACGAGCTTCCATCATTTTTTCTTTGGGAAGCTTTTTTTGGGGTAATAAAAATTCCACGCAAGTAAACAATTTATCAAAATATTGTATCAAGAAGGGTTCCATTTTGCTATCGCAATTACGAAAAATGGATTTGCAAGTTTTTTTGTCAACCAACCAATCAGGGGCTATAATAAAAATGATAAAAATATTATTAAATTTTAAAACTAAAAAAATTATTACTTTCTGCTTTCGATGTTTCTGCTGCTGATATTGCTGGTGAAGAAGGGGATGATGGAGCTGCATCGATTTTATCCATGGTTATTTTTGCTGTCTAAATTTTTTTTTCTGTTGTTCAAACTCATTTCTAATGATTTATTAATTCATTACTTACTTTATTATCCATATTAATCGAAGTTTCAAGCCCAGAAATTTGAGCCAATAATTTTTTACCCGCTTTACGAAGTTTTTTGAAATTTTCTGGCTCGGAATTAATTCGATCTTGGAATTCAGTCAAAATTTGAACAAAATTTTGTAATTTTTGGGTAAATAATCTTTCCTGCTCTTCTTCGCCATTAGCAACTGCTCGTTTAGTTTCTTGATCTTTTTGTTGAATCAAAATATTGGCTTGCTTTAATTCTTCTTCCATTCTTTCTTTTTCATTTTTTATTTCAGCATTTTCTTTTACCAAAGCTTTGATTTTTTTAATCCCGTTTAAAATGCCTTTTATCATTTTTTCTTTTTTTTCTTTTATATCCGAAATAATTTTATCTTTAGCATTCAATTGCTCGATGAGATTTTGAATATTTTCTTGAAGTTTTTTATATTCCAATTCTGCTTTTTCTAATTTAGCTTCAGATTCTGCAACTACTCGATCAAACTCAATCTTTGTTTGAGATTTCTCTGCCTCCATTTTTGTTTTTAGATTTAACTTTTCGCCTTCCAATTTCTTAGCTTCTTCATGAAGTTGATCAATTTGAATTTTTGCTGCATTTAATTTTTCTGAAGATTCTTTCAACAAATTCTTATAACTTTGTTGAAGATTATGAAGTTCAAGTTCCGCTTTTTCCAATTCAATTTTGCATTCATTATTTACTCTATCAAATTCTGCCCTTGTTTGAGCTTTTTCTTTTTCAACTTCAGCTTTTACAATCGCCTTTTCTTCTTTTAACCTTTCAGTTGCTTTTTGAATTTCATCAATTTTAGTTTTGGCTGCACATAATTTTTCAGAAGAATCTTTAAATAATTCATTGTATCTTTTTTGAAGATTTTGGAGGTCATTTTCACGAGTTGTTATGACTGCTTTAGCATCTTCAAGTTCTTGATTTGCTGCTGCTGGTGGGGGATGATTATTTAATTCAATGTTTTTGAGTTGATTGGTGAGTTCCAAGTTTGAGGATTCCAATTGTTTTATTTTGCTTTCAAGATCTGATATTTTGCTGTTCGCCTCTTTAACTCTTTGCTCCAAATCCAATTTTTTAGTTCTTAATCCTTGAAGTTGTATTCTCTCTGAAGTTGTTGCTCTTTGGGGAGTATTTTCAGCAGCTTGAAGTTTAATTTTCTCCATTTCACTGGAAAGGGCGGCTTTGTCATTTTCTAATTTATTAACGGCCGCTTTAGTATTTTCGAGTTCTTTAATCGATGATTCAATTTCATTTTGAAACTTTGAAATATCGGTTTCATACTTTTTTTGAAGCTGCTTTAATTCTTCTTCCTTTTCAATTTTTTCTGCTTCAAAGTTCCTGGCTCGTTGATCTGCCGAAACTCGTTCAAGTTCCACTTTAAAAAGCCTTTCCTCAATTTCAAGCTTTTCTCTAATCAAATTTTCATATTGCCTTTTTTCAGCAACAAATATTTTAATTTGACTCTCAGCTTCATGAAGTTTTGAACCATATTCATCCGCGGCTTTTTGAGCGCCTTCATAATATTTTTTGAACTTTCCAATTTCTTCTTGCAAATTGCTTTCTTTTTCAGTAAAATCTTTCTCCTTTTGGAGTAAATCTTTATTTTCAAATGTTAAAAGCCCAAAGTTCGCTTTATAGTGAGCATTGAGGTTTTCAAGATCGGCCTTGTATTTTTTCAATTTTGCTTCCATTTCCTTTTTTTCTTTCAACCAATCTTCTCCAGAACTTTGAGTGATTTGGGAATGAGTTTGATTAAGTGGATGTTTGGGTCTTGAGTGTTGGTTCAATAAATTAACGGAAGAATTATGATTTTCTTTATTTTTTGTAAGTTCAGTAATTTTTTGCGAAAGCTCTGTTTTATCTTCTTGGAGTTTGTGAATCAAGTTTTGGGCAGATTTATAGCCATCGGCTACCCAATAGCCATAATCGGAACAAGTATCAAATTCCTACAAAAAAAATTGATATAAATAAAAATCATTTGGTTTTCTTAAAGCCTATAAATTTTTTTTGGAAGGAAAACTTACAAAAAATTTGGTCGCTACTTTTTTTTAGCGAATAAACAAAAAAACTTTGAAGTAAAAACCTATTTAATTTTTAACACATTTTAAAGCCAAATATTTAGTAGCTAATTGTTTATGAGAAACAAATGGAAAAAAGAAGAAGACTTACAGAAATAAATTTTTCGATGTCCTTGCTGCTATAATTGCTATTCTTCATTTTTTTAACCTCTCGATCAAATCGACCCGTGCAAAGAACTGCAGCTTTTTCTGCGACTGAGGAAGGGTGACGTGAATTAGATGAAAATATGGAATCAATTCGTGGGTGTTTATTTTGCTGAAAAAATAATCAGGGTTTTAAATGGAAGGGACATTTGAAAATTAAGCTCACTGAAACTTCTTCGGAAGAAGAATTCGATGCGTTTCGTTTCATAATTAAAAAAATAAAACTTCCGATGTTGATAACTAAAAAATTAGTGGAAGGTAAACACAAAAGTTCGAAAAAGGGCAAAATAACGCAAAAAATAATAAATGTAAGAAAATCTGATTCGAGCAAAATTGATTGAAATTTGACGTAAAAGGATTTTAAATGAAATAGAAATGAATGTATTTCTGCTTCGAATAACGATGAGAAAAAATTAATAAATAAGTTTGATAACTCTTAAAATAAAATATTATTTACTAAAGCATATATTCAAGCTCATAAAGGAATGGAAAAATATTCGAAATGATTTTTTAGGGTTGCAATCAAAAAAATAATGAAATTTTTAGTCAATAAAAAAATGCCTTCAAGAAATTATTTAATCCACAAAGAGAAGTGTGAAGAAGCGAAAAGGCAAGTATTTATGAGAAGAAGAAAAAAATAAATGAAAAGAAAAACATTTCAAAAAAAAAGTTTTCAAAACCACAAACTCAGATTGACCCATAATCAAACTTTCACAACAATAACAACAAAAAAAGAAAAACCAAAAGTTTATGCAAAATATGAGAATTGAAGGTTGGTAAAAAAAAAATAGGCAAAAAACGTAGGTACAAAATCAACGTTTTGAAACAAAATAAAAATGTAAAAACAAAAAAAATATTCTTACAATTTACTTATTTTGGATTTATTATTTCCCTAACAAAATTAATAATTTAAGGACATGGATGGAATATGCTTTTTAGGCGAGCGTTTATGCTCTCAATAAATAAATGTGAAAGATGCCGCCATAAAAAAAAAGAGAGTTTATTTCAAATCAAAGATTTTAAACCTAAGTACGGGTGTTTGTTGCCTTCGATACTTATGCGTATCTAACCCGCAGTCAAAAAAAGAAAGAAAAAAGAAATGATACACAAAAAGCATTTTTGCGCGTAGAAAAATAAAATCAATGATTGAAACAAAAGAAGGGCACAACAAAAGATACATCTCAAAAAAGTTTGAAAAACAAAAAAAGAAAGAAAAGAATAAACATCTTTTTTTAGTTTTCTTTCTTTAGGTTCACAAGTAAAGAAAGTGGTAAATAAATAATGGCTGCTGTTGTTAACAAAATACAACAACAATGATAAAGAGAAGTTAATTATAAGAATCCGAGAAATTCAATTTTTAAAAAAATGAAACACAAAAATAAAAAAGTTTACAAAGCAATAAGTAAAACAAAAATATAAAGTTGTGACTCGACATAGTTAATAAATACAATATTATCAAGGGGAAAAGGTTCTGAATTTATGCAATAATCATGATTGGAATTTTTAAAATATGTAAAACATTTTTTACAGACTCAAAAGTTTTTTATAACAGCTTTGGTAAAATTGAGTTTAAAAAATTTACAGTTAAAAATCAAAAAGAGAAAGCCGGGGAACACTGAAGCTGAAGGAGTCTTCCCTAAAAAAAATAAAGCTTCACTTTTTTTTCCTTTGGCGCCAGCCACCGCTGCGAATGCTTCGGTGGCTGGCGCGAACTGGGTTTTCGTTGACGCAAGGCATCACTTTTTCAACTTGTGGCCCGCTTTCTGCGTAGGGTTTCCATCCCGTTTTTTATTTTGCTTAGAGAATCGGGTTTCGGATAGTCGAATTAGTATATCTAGTAAGAACAGTATAGTCAAAAAAAAAATTTCGTAATTCAAATCTTTCGAAAATGTGTCACCCACTTTTTTCTCCGTGTGTCCGTCCCTGCGTGTGTCCCTCGCATGGTACATGCATGCATTGGTCAGATGGAAAATGAAAAAGCTGTCAAATGCTTACAAAATTGTTACAAACAACTACAAAGGCTTACGAAAGTTGACAAATAACCATTTTCTTTATTTTTTTGTATATGGTTATTATTTTTTATGCTTGATCCACCCGATATACCAAAATACACCCGATATGCTTGATGTATCCGAAAAAATTATGATTCTTCCAATTTTTTTTTATTTGTGGACCATGCAATTTTTAGCTATTCAATTTTGGCCTACGAAGGGTAACATTTGGAAATTTGCATAAAATATCGAAAAATTAATTTTTTTTAATTTTTAAATGGATCATTTTTTCTTATTTTTGATTTATTTGTAATAACATTAAAAAGAATTATGCATTGTATATAAATATTTTATTTATTGTGAAAATAAAAAAGCTATCATAATGTTTAAAAAATTATTAACACAAAAAGAAAAATAAAATAAAGCAAAGTTTTAACATTAAAAAAATAATTATTCATCATCGCGTTTATACAAAAGTAAACAATAATTAGTGATAGAAGGTGTGAAGCTTGGTTTTTTATCAATAATTGCACCGTTGATGGTTCTCCAGCCTGAGTTTGTTTTTACCCAAGTAATATAAAACTTAGGTTTCTTTTCAATAGCGGCTATTAAAATCCAATTAAAATTAAACATTTTTACTTCTGATAATCCAGTAACCGTGAACGATCGCTTTTTCGGCTTATTAATTTTGGTTTTAGCAAGTGGGTCAACATACATACCATCTATTTCAATCAAAATGTATTGCAAATGTGGTTCTTGTGGATTTTGCATTCGAATAGTTGAATATTTTAGATCGCAAATCTTTTCTTTCTCATTATTTGCTTCCATTTTTGAACATTCAACACATTTTTCTGAGGATGTTTGCCATTTTTTAAAAAATTCATCAAAGTTTAATTTGTTTTCTTTTGCAGTTGCTTTTATTGGAAATAATTCTGTGTTGCCAAATGAAAAGGGAATGGTGTAAATGCTATTTGGTTCGTATTTTGTTCCACAACCACAACGAATTTTCCTAAAGTCGCTTTTTGGAGAAAGATTTTTAAACAAACAACATTATTTTTTGACCTTTT
Organism: Panagrolaimus kolymaensis; assembly: GCA_028622995.1. Lineage (NCBI taxonomy): Eukaryota > Metazoa > Nematoda > Chromadorea > Rhabditida > Panagrolaimidae > Panagrolaimus > Panagrolaimus kolymaensis. The sequence continues at coordinate 579,833 of JAJQJQ010000071.1, forward strand.
TCTTTTTTTTTGTTTTTTTTGGGTAAAAACCACTCTTTGAAAATAAAGCAAAGCCGTGAATTAAATTTTCTTTTTTTGTTGAAAACAAATTTTGTCTCTTTCTTTTTTATTTGTAAATGGAGTATCAGTTTATCTGTTTTCTCGCTGTTTATCCACAAAAAAAATTAGCTCTTGTCGCCAACCTTTACTTTTTATTAAAAAAAAACTTTGTTGTTGCAAAACTGAAACATTTTTTACCGGATGATTTTTGTTATTTTTGAAAACACTTGGATTTGTTATGGAAAATTTGCATAAAAATTAGGATAAATTTAAATATTTAGCTATTCATGGATAGGGTTGTGAAGAGCTTTTATTGCTCTCGTAAGAGAGCAATTAAAGCTTTATTTTTCAAAAATTCAATAAAAACAAGGAAATCATATAATGGAGAAATAAAAAAAATAAAAAGGAGGGAACTGGGTTCGATGTAACTCAATAAACGTCTGGAAATCTTTTTTTGGATACAATAAAAGTTGTTAAGCATGAACTCAATAAAAGCCTGGAAATCTTTTAAAACAATATTAAGTCAATAAACGTGGAGAAATCTTTTTTTAAACTACAGTAACTTTTTTTTGGTACACCCAGTTCAACGGCGGCTTTAAAAAAATTTTGCCTTTCATTTTAAAGAATGGATCTCTTTTTGATGAACCAGTTTATCTGATTTTTTATTTAAATTTTTCTTCCATAGCTATTATTTAAGAAATTTAAAGAGGCTTTTATTATAGTTTATGATTTTTAAGGTTAAGCAAGGTGGCAATGTGAAAATTTGTTTATTCTTAAAACTTTTTTTCCTTCTTTATTATTTTTTTTGATTGAAAAGAAAACTCACAACGCGAATTTTTTTTGTCAATTGTTGTTGATGAAGAAAAACAAAGAAGTACATCGTTTTTAACATTTTAAATTATTTTTTGTTACTAATATTGAATATAGGCAAAGATATTAATATTTGTAATATTTAAGCACATAGTAATAAATATCTGCTTTAAAACACGGCAAATCTGAGTAGAGAAAACTCGAAGAAAAATAATTTGCTTACTTAATGCTTAGATTTTTAGAAACGCTTATATTTATGTAAGGAAGACTTACGAAAAAATAAATTACTATTGCCCTCAAATTGTTTTTTATTTTTTCCTCAAAATTTTTTTAAAGCCGCCGTTGAACTGGGTGTACCAAAAAAAAGTTACTGTAGTTTAAAAAAAGATTTCTCCACGTTTATTGACTTAATATTGTTTTAAAAGATTTCCAGGCTTTTATTGAGTTCATGCTTAACAACTTTTATTGTATCCAAAAAAAGATTTCCAGACGTTTATTGAGTTACATCGAACCCAGTTCCCTCCTTTTTATTTTTTTTATTTCTCCATTATATGATTCATTTTTTGTTTTCTTTTCTTTCGAGTATCGCTTTTTTTTTCTTTGATCTTCAAATTCCATTATTTTTATTCCCTAATTTTGCTTCCTTTTTTAGGCGTACTTTCGGCGATAATGGATAATAATCGATCTGGCCCTCCTGAAAAGAGAAAGCGATGGGATTATGCTGATAATATTCTACCAAATTTTGGACCTATTTCGCCATTGAATGTCAATGCGTTTAATTCATCATGGAGATCATCTTATAATGGGAGAACACAAGCGGTTAGTTAGTTTCTTTATATTGCAATAGTTGACGTTCTCGTTTGTTTTAGGAAGAGGACTTAAAAATGAAGTATTCTGAGCTTGAAAAGAAATACCATGTGCTTGAATCTGTCAATGCTCAACTTGTAAAAACACATCATGATCTTTTTATTTTATATGAAAGTCAACGCGTTCATATTTCTCAACTTCCGACTCAAACCGAAGTTACTCGTCTCAATGAAAGAATTATCGAAATGGAAGCTGAAAAAGAAAGAGATCGAAAAAAGGTTATTTTTTTTTTTTGGTTTAAGCTTTAGATAGCTGCAACTCTGTCCATTTTTTACATATATTAGTTTTTTAGATTGCTGATTTGGAACAAGGTCGTGTAGCTGATAAAGCAAGAATCGCCGAACTTGAAAAACAAGAAGCATCTTCTCAAAATGCATTGGAAATCGAAAAAGAAAAAAGTGCTGGTCTTCTCCAACTCATTGATGAATTGAGAGCAAACAACAAGGATCGTGATCAATTGGTAAGTAATCATCTGATATGTTGCATTATGTTATGCTTTAAAGCCTCTCCATTTAATATATCCTTATTATATGATTAATTGGTATATTTTAGATTGAGGAAATGAAGAAGCAGCACGAAAGCGGCAAAACTTCTAATTTGGAACAAAGAAAACGCAAAGCTGAACTTTCTGCTCCTGTAAAAGAAAAGATTGCTTTTAAAGCAAGTTCCATTGAACCGAAAAATAAACAAAAAGCTCGTGTTCACAAGAGTAAAACTTCTAAAAAGGATAAAATGGCTTCTGAAGCTTGTGATGCTGAATCTCAAAAGAAACAAGTGCGAGCTCGCGATGATAGCAAAAGTGAAACTTCTGAAATGGAAAATGGTCCAACTGCATTGGATATAGTTGAATTTGAAATTCAAAAAATAGTAGCTGCTCGAAATGTTCTCAAAAGTAAAGCTTCCGAAAAAGAAAAAGTAGCTGCTAGAAAAGTTTGCAAAGAGGAAATCATACCAGAGTTGTTTTTAAAGGATAAAAAGTTAACTTGGCAGGAATATGTTGAACTTGCTCATCCTGAAACAATCAAAAGTGTCAAACTTGTTCGTGTTCGAATTGAAAAACAAAGTGGTAAAGGAACTTTCCTTGGAGAAATTTTGTCAAAATTGCCTAATATTCAAAATTTTGAATGGTAACTTTTTTTTGTCTTTCTTCTTATTGTATGTACATTTAGTGTTTTCAGTGTCTTTGGTACATCAGAATCTATTGCTCATGATAAAAGAACTTTTTCAATTCTTATGACACTTCTACCTTTCAAAAACCTCCAAAAATTCAATTTATATGGTGTTTCTCAAAAAAAATTTGGTGTTGATTCTTTCCTGAAATTCATGAAAGTGGATGAATAGTTTTCTAAACGTTATTTTCTTACTTTTATCCATTTTTAGAGACATCCTGATTGCAAATTTAAGCTTATATTTCAAGTAAGCAACGAAAAGAATTTCGATGATCTTGTCAAAAAACTTCGTCAAGCTGTACCTTCTGAAGACAAATTATTTATTGATTCATTGCGACCCGAACATAATGAAATGTTCAAATAATTTGTTTTATATATTTCTTGTTTTGATACCAATTGTATTATTTCATTGTTTATTTTTGAAAATAAATCCTGTGTTTCTGTTTTAGTTTGATTATAAAAGTGAAATTAAAGCAAGATATGTATGTTGCAAATGTATCTCCAAAAATTTTAATATTTTTCTTTGAAAACAAACAAACTAGAAAGTAAAAAAAAGAAGAAAGCGGTAAACTAAACACAAAGAAAGCAAGAAAAATGCTTTATTAACCAATCCATCCAACTAACTGAATACATAAATACAGACTCGAAAAATGATTAACGACATGAGCAAGATAAGCAGCACGGTGTTGAAAAGCTTTGAAAGGTTCAAAACCATTTTTTTGAGAGAATTGCAATGCTTCCATTAAAAGTAGCAAACGAAAAAGATGGTAAAAAGTGTAAGCAAAACAAAATTTTTGGATAAAAAAAATTCATCCATCCGTTATTTTCTTTTGTTTTCTTTCTAAAGGGATTGTTTTCTGTCTGTTAAAAGACTCCGGTTTTTGAAAATACTCCTTTCATTTCTTTTAAATTTGTTGTTTACAAAAAATAATTTTATCTCTTCTCCTTAGTGACATCTAATTATTATTCTTTACTTTTGGATTTTTTGCGATGAAATAAACCAAATTTTTAGTATTGTTATTTTTTTATTAAAATAAATATTTTATAACCAACGTTTGGAAAATGTGTTAATGAGCGTTAAAAAAATAAAGCCTTTATTTCACAAAATTGAAAATAAAAATATTTTTTTGAAATGATAACATACATAAATTGCTGCAAGTAAAAAAATATTTGTCACAATTTTAAGCAACGAAAAATAAAAAAATTCGCCTCAGACGCCAAAGTTTTTAATCATGGCTTTTGGTTATCCTGAATTGAAGAACAGGTAACACAAAATTTATTCATCTAATCGAACATATTCTATCATGGGCCTGGATTCGAAGTTCGAACCAAGCTCAAACAGATCGCAAGAATCTGTTTAACCACTGAACCATGGAATCAAACAACAAAGAAACTTACATCTTTGCTAATATATTGAAGGCATTAAAAAAATATGATAAAAATGAAAAACTATTATTTTTTTATAAATACAAGTCAGCATTTTTTTTAAATTTTAAATCAATAAAAAGATGATAAAAAATGCGAGGTCTAAAAAAATGCTATTCTTATTTTATTGTGTGTCGTCTTTGTTTTTATTATGGATGTTACCGATGTAAGGTCAAGCCTTAGAGATGTTTTCAGGAAAAATAAAAAAAAATGTTATGCATTATGGTTTTTTTCGAGGAGTGCTTCATTTGCATTCTTTCTTTGATAAGTAAAAAATATGTTATGGTAGTGCGAGACTTGCACAAAAACTGTAATTGTTTTTTTTTAGCTTAAGTTTTTACGAATTGCAATTAATTTAAAAAACATTTAAAATTTGATTTTTCAGGGATTGAAATTATTTAATTAAAAACTTTCAACAATATATGAAACGTCTTTTGGATTCATTTGATGAATATTTAGTATGGGTTTTTTTCTTCTTCTAAATTCTTCCATTTTTTACTCCAATAATTTTTTAGGCCCAAAAATTTCCTCGAATACAATTACAAACTTCTAAGGATTCTGACTCACCAACTGTTGGGGATAAAAATGCGGAGGATGAATTGAAATCTTCACAATTTAGAAATGCTTTTGAAAAAATGAATCAAAGCAAAAATTATGCGAATTTAAAAGATTATATTAATGTAAGTATTTTTAATATTATTTTTAAAAATAATATTTTTTTCTTTAAATCTTTGAGAGGGATATTTCATATTTTTTTAAGAGCTCAACCTCCTGCTCAAAAGAAAACAAGTGAACCAATTCAAAAGCCAAAAATACCTAAATTTTCTTGAATTTGGTGGAAATCAAATGTGTTTGTAAAGTTTATTTTGTGATAATAAATGTGTTTTCTTTGTTTCTGATGGCATTAATTTTCTGTTTTTTTATTAACCAAGTTTGACAATAACTAACTTGATTAGATGAGTGAGCTTTACCAGACACTGTAGCTGCTAATGTTTTAAGTTTAGATAGTTGAGAGATAATAAGATTTATTATAACATGAAAAACGTAACAAAAAAAAGTTATAAAAAAAGTAATACAAATAACAACAAACAAAGAAAGCAAAACAAATAAGAAAAGAAAGTTAACAATGAAAGCTTATCTTGATTTCTTGGATGGAACAGTAATAAACGAAATAAGCTTTTGAACATCTTTAACGGTTTCGATTCTTCGAGTCGTAATTTTGAGTTCTTTAAGTTTCTTCATTAAATCCAATGAATCTGTTCGGTTCTTCTGTGAGATGATAGCACCAATTTTAGTTCCATGTTCTTTCACGAGAGTCAGTGTATCAACAGTTTCATCGATGGTCCAGAAAAATGGGATAACAATAACAAAATTAGAATTCGCTGTCATTTTTTTATTGTTCCTTTGATACCATTTGGCTGCAGTTTCATTATCACCAACATGTGCTTCATGAAATTTTTCAAGTAAATCTGAACCAATTCGTTTTTCCCAGAGAGCAGTCATTGTACGATAAAACGTTGGTTTGGCTACAATTTCTTCTGATGATTCCTGAAAAACTTTTTTTGATGATTTTTAACAAGCGAATTAAACCATACCTTCAGTAAGCTTGATGGTTGAGAAGTTGATTGCTGAGGTGCAGCTACAGGAATATCTTTTGATTGTTGACCATTATGTTCAGCTACTTTCTTTGGAACGCTTTCTTTCATAACTAAACCAGGTGTTACTTTCAGAGAAGCTTGAGAAGTTTGTTGTTGTTGAAAAGCGATATCAAGAAGAAGATTAGAATTTTGATCATATCGTTCAGCTTCTTTGTTTGGAAGATTTTCAACTTTTTTCAAATTTCGATCAGGTGATATTTTCTTTGTTGTTTGAGTATTTGATTGCCGAGGTACAACTTCAGAAAGAACTTTCGATTGTTGTTGAATAACTTTATTTTGAACATCTTCTTTTGCTTTCTTAGCTGGACCAGATGATACTTTCTTAGAAGCCTGAGAAGTTTGTTGATGAGAAGTGCCACCAAGAAGAAGTTTTGAACGTTGATCTTTTCGTACATCCTTTAAAACACGTTGACTGTTCTTCTCGAGCGATTTAGAGGGCACATTCATATCAGCAACTGATGATTGAACATTCGATTTTCTGCTACTTTTAATAGCTAATTTCTTTGGAATTTTTTCTTCTTCGGTATCAGAATCAGACGATGATGATGACATCTTTCTTTTCATTGTTTGAGAGAGAAATCGTTGAACACCTTTGACTGTTGATGGAGATCGATATTTTGAAAGATGTTCATGTAACTCAAGAGCAGCATTGAATGCAAAAGGCAAATGTGAAGCTTCTACAGGATTCGCATGAATTGCTTTTTGAGTGATGTCATGCCACTTACTTTTCGCTTTTTTCAAAAGTTCAGCAGGAGTAATAATTGGAGCCATATATTAACGATGCAACCTGAAATTTAACGAAAACTATTAAAATACAATATTTAACGATAAAGTTTGAAGGAAAACGTTTGAAACATTGGAAGAAGAAGAAAATTGAAAATTGCAAACGAGTTTTTTCATCTTTGACTCAATCATGTTTTGCCAAAAATGATGGAGTCCATTTTTTTAGGTAACAAAATATTGTCTAAATGCATGACAAAAATCATAATTTTAAGCTGCTTACAATTACCATTTTTTTCAATATTTTATAAAACAAAAAAATACATGAATTCTTAAATCTAAAACTAACATGATTTTAAATCGAATAAAGATCTTAATTTTTTGGAGGAAAAGGTTTTTGAATTGTTTAGAAACTTGAGTGAAACTTGAATTTGAAATTAATGGGAAAACATTTGCTTTATTTTTTTTGTTTGTTTTTTTTCATTCACAGTCGATCTATAGACGTTTGCTTTTTTTAAAGCTTCTATCAACAACAACATTAATCTTTGATTAAATAATATTGTGGAAAAAGGATTTTTTTCATACATTTATTCAAGAAGCATTTATTAATCAAAAGGAACATAGCAAATGTGTTTTTTTTCTTCGAATATAAGTCAATCAAAAACAAATACATTTTTAAGCAGCTTTGGTTAAAGCTCGAAAAAAATAAATACCACAAATAAAAGTTGTAAGATCACATCTTCTTTTTTTTTTGTTGAAAGAAATAAAAACAACAGTAAGCGATATTCATTTTTTCCCCTGATTTATCCATACACATGCATATACATTAAAAACAGTTAATTACTTTGCTTTTCCGTCTTCGTTTCACATTTTTCTGATACGAGGAAATTATGTTTACCGATATTAAAATATTTTAGTAAAGTAACTTTTCTTTTTTATTAACATGGATAGCAAAACTAAAAAAAATTATGGATGAATGGCGCAAAATGTTTTAAAGGGCTTTAAAAAAGATCAAACTTTTTTGTTTTTCTGTTTTTCGATAGCCTTTCTTTAATCCAAATCATTTTCTATGGCAGAGATTGCTTTTAACAACAAAAAAAGTGATCGATTTTTTTTTCTTTACTTATTTTTAATTATCAATTTTGTTTATGTCTTCCAAAATTAGTAAACAAATGTGAGCACTTTTGAATAACATTTTTTAAGAATAAAATCCAAATTCAGGACGGAATTTTTTTCTTTATTAAAAAATTAAATCGTTTTAGTTGGAAAAAAAACTCAAACTTTTTTGGAAATAATTTTTTTAGTGTTAATTTAAACTTAAAATTTGCCGCTTTTTTGTTTTAAACCACTGAACCCTCGTTACAAGAAGTTTGAATTTTTAATTTCATTGAATTGCAAAATCCTTTCTCGAAGATACTGTAGCTTGATAGATTTTTATTGTTTTCACTGTGAAACAACCAAAATTATTAAATTCAAAGTTGTTTTTTTTTAATAATCAAATCACCGATATAATAATAGTTTATATTCGATAAAGCAATAAAAAGATATTAAATATTTCCTTCAACGTTCAATTTTTGTTTAAAAAGTAAAGAAAAAAAGTTCATCCTCATACGTATCAGAAAACCATCAGCACCTCTATTTCCAACACCTGGGAATTAACCCAGGTTATGATAATAGAGGGTCAACTTTCAGTTATCATTTCAAATCATTGGGATGAGATTCGAACCGCTGAAATTCGAGTGAAAATCAGCAGCACTAACCGCTGCGCCAGTTTGGCACAATTTATCGAACTTTGTAAAAAACTACTAATGATGGGATGGATACTTTTACTTGATAAAAATATGCTATAATTAATTTACAATAATGTTTCATGCTGAGAAAAAAAAGTTTAAAAAGGTGAAGATGAATTTTTAGTTTTTGTTGCGTCTTGAAAAAATCAAATAAGCTTTCTTTTTATTTTTTTGTCGTTTTTTCTTCTCAAAAATTTCAATAAAGAAGCGAAGAATGATTTCGTTTAAAAAATTTATAAAATAAAATGTTAGCAAATTCACAAAATTTCAATATCTATCTGTAAATTCGTGGACTTTTGTTTTGCAGATTTCAAGTCTACCACGACGAATGCGATGATGCTCAAGCTGTTGGGTATGGTTCAATATTATTTGAAGATTTTAATGCGGATGTTATTTTTGGGCCATGTTGTAATTTATTGTGATTGGAATTCGGAAGAATTTATTGAGTACATTAACTAAATTTATTTTGCTTTTTGCTTTTGTATCTCAAAAAATTTATCTATGGGTATTTAAAAATGTTAGTTAAATTTACTAAATTTGTATTTTAAATTATTTCTTGAAAAAAGTGTTTCTAATAAAAATGTTTTTTGAACTTTTTTTCCAAATTTCTTTAACTTTTGTTATCTTAAAAAAAGTTATTTTATGTTTTCGAAGCCAGAAATTTCCCATACATGGAATTTTGTGATAATCGTTGATTGGAATTTCTTACTAAAGAATTTTGAGATGAATGTGGCGAAGATTGGGGAGTTTTTAAATATGTTGTTGATGTTGAAAATTTTCAAGCAACATCTGTTTTTTATTTAATTTTTTGGGAAAAAGAAACCAAAAAATTGAAGGAGACAGCATTTTCTATTTTATTATTTTTTTTTGGACAAACAAAAGACAAAGTTAATTTCAAGGTTTTAGAGAAAAAAAAATTTTCATTCGAAACCAGCTTTTGTTTGTTGAAAGTGAAAAAAATTTCAGTCAGTAAACCTGATCGTTCAACCAATGGATAAAAAGAGTGAGTTAAATTTTTATAGCATAAAAAAGATGGCGGCAAAATTTAAACTTTTCTCATTCTAATGAAAAAAAAATCAATGTAAAATTGTGACCTCTCAAACTTGGGCATATCCATAAACCACTATTTTTTTTTGGTCAACACTATCAAAATAAAAATCAATATGAATGATGACGACTGCTGCTTTAGTTCCAGGGTTTGGGCATATTTTTGCCGTCCAAAATAAATGCATAAAGGGAAAGGCGGCCTTAGAGAAACATCCCGAGTTTTATAGTGTATTAAATTAATCAATCAATCTTTTATTTCTTTTCTTCTTCCTTTTCTTTGGGCCTGTTTATTAACACAAAAATATTGTTTGTTGAATTTATTTATTCCTTATTCAAATTTTTCAAATAAAATCAATTTTTATTTATCAATCAATTATGGCATCAGTAATTATTCTCAATGAAAATCGTTTTCGTGTAAGATAAAAAAAATACTAAAAATAAATAGTTTTTTATTACTTTTTTTTAAAATTTCAGTTGGAAAATGGTGAAACTCGGCCAATTGTCAATTCACCTATTCTTGATGAAATTGAAATGAGCTCCGTTACGAAGCTATTCCAAAAGGATGTGGATGAACTTAAAGCTGATCCCAAAAACTTCACTAATATTAAAGTAAAATTTTTTGTTATTTTTTTGTTTCTTTATTAATTAAAGAATTTTATTTTCTAGGCTTTAAGAAAGGCTGAAATGAACGCATTTTATTTAGCCTGTGACTATAAACTCAAAATTAGAAAAGTATGTTTCACCATTTTTTTAAATGTAATTAAATATTATAAATCCTTTTAGAATTGGGTTAGCTTTAATGAAGAGCTAAACAATTTAGCGAATCGTTTTATTCAAGATAAAGCATATCTTGACTTGATCAAAACATTTGAAAGAAATTTAGATATGTTGAAAAATCGGGAGTTTGTTAAGCAGCTAATTCAGGTAAAATATTTTATTAAATATTTAAATTTTTTAAAGACTAAAATAAAAATTTCTTAGGTTGCTGAAGATTGCGTTCAATCGGCTTATATCCTTGCAACACACCGATCGTCAACCCGACAAAAAAACAATACAGAAGCGATTGTGAGTTTATTTTTTATTGGCAATTAATAATAATTAGGTTTAATATTAAATAAAATTTAAGAAATCCTCCACTGCTCGAATAGAGCAATGTGGAACTCGAGTTGAACAACGCGTTGTTAGGATGTAAAATCAAATGCTTGATGCCAATCGAAAGCTGGATTTGCTTTTGGCCAACAACAACCGTCAACCTTTGCCCGTTCAGCAAATGCAAAACAATCAACCACCACAACCAAATATTTTGGCCCCGATTGTTGCTGCCCCTCTTCCTCCTCCTCGGCAAGTTGAACAACTTCCAGCTCCTGAAAGAATTGCGCCTCCTAGTAAGTAATTTTAATTTCCATACTATTCTTTTTTGTCAAAAAAATAAAAATAATATTGGAATTAAAAGTTTGAAAGAAAACAGAGATTTAATTTTCGGATAAAAAATTCCAAACACATTCGAGGAATATTTAAAAACCTTTGATTTGTTTTGTAGATCCATCTTGGATAATTTCCCAAGAAAGAGCTCGGCGATTCATTGTTTATGAGAACAACCTCAAAAAATATTTGGAAGTGCTTTTTTCTAAATCTGAATTGATTATGCCTCGATGTCATGTTTTGAATTCACGGAGTTTCTTGGCGAAGAAAACCGAATTCAAACGTGTTTACAGGCATTTTAAGCCTCAGAAAAAAGATTGGGAAGAAAAATTTGATCATCACATGAAAACTTTAAATTATGCAAAAAGACAAGCTGTTTTTAACAAAATTCAAAAAACGCATGGATATGGAATTAGCGATGCTGGAATTGATTTTTTTTATAAAATTCCGGCATCGCATGAGATGCGCTGCTATTCGGATATTCAATGCCGAATGGCCCTACCCACTCGTGAAGTGGGAAATAAAAGAATTCCACTGATATGTGGAAACTTTAAATTTATAATTTTTATCGAAAAACCCAAACTCCGTTCAAAAATTTCACAATTGTTGCCAAATGGATTTATTCATAATTTACAAGGTTGATGGGAATTAAAAAAATATATAGTTATTATCGTTTCTTACCGTTTTTTATTTGTTGATTGCTTTTTTTTATTTCATCTATGCTATTATTATTTTTTGATTACTTTGAATTTTTATTTATATAAAGAATGAATTTTGTATTAATATTTTTTGCAACCTTAATTATAAACAAAAATGAAAAAAGCAATGGCAAAATTTTCTGGATCACAGATGACGCCGAAAAAAAGGAGTGAAAGTTTTTGTAGTTTGAAATAAAATAAAATATAGCAAACTATACTATGAAAATTTATGCAGCAAAAAATATCATTCCATGTTCGTCATTCATATTGCAAAAATAGAAGCAATGAAAACCTCTTCCATAAAATGGAAAAAAGGTAAATGGCGAGAAATAAAAGAAAAATGTTTTATAAATTTATTAATTTCTACAAAATTTAATAATATTGGTTTTATCTTTTTAAAATGATTTTGAGCCAAAATTAAGTAAACGGTGCTTCGCAAATAATTTTTTGTAGGCAAAAATAAAGAAAGCAAAATATTGTATTAAAATATAGCTGCGGGATATTCTTTTGATGCGAGACTTCAATGCTGTGTAAACCATTATTGAAAATTATTGCCAAAAAATTCGCCTCAGACGTTAAAGTTTTTGATCATGGCCTTTGGTTATCCTGAATTGAAGATTTTACAGGTAAACACAAATTGGTCAGCCAAGCCCATATCTCTCTCATCGGCGTGGATTCGAACCAAGCTCAAAAAGATCGCAAGAATCTGTTTAACCACTGAACCATGGAATGAAACATTAAAGAAAATTACATCTTTGTTAATATATTGAAGACATTTAAAAAATATTATTAAAATGAAAAACAATAAATTTTTAAACCATCCAGTTGAAAAAATGTTTTTGATCTGGAAAATAAGAAACTTAAATGTATGTTTTTCCTTGCTATTTTATAAATAGTTAAAATGTAGCACACAAATAATGAATTTTATTATGTACCAAAGACAAAAAGCAAAAATGCATTTTAAAAAATTAAAATTAAAAGTTTTGAATTTATGTTTTCGAAGCCAAAAATTGCCCATACATGGAATTTTGTGATAATCGTTGATTGGAATTTCTTACTAAAGAATTTTGAGATGAATGTGGCGATGATTGAGGAGTTTTTAAATATTGCGATTGTTGTTGTTGTAGATTTTGTGGAGGAGAAAGAACTGCTTGTGAAGGCTGGGGTTTAATGGGTATTGTTGGTCTTGGTGGAGTTCCACCTATGCGCGAAAGGAGCCAATAAGTTTCCATTACACCTTTTCCCTAAAAAAATGGAAGATAAAATTCATGACTCATGGAGATTAAAAAGAAGCAAGCATACTTTAATAATGACTTCGCCTCGAAGCTCTGTAACAAATCCACCAAGTGAAGTTAAAAGATTATTAAATGTTGAAGAAATATGAATATGGCCAGCTTAAAAATGAAAAAAAAGAAAATTAAATTAATACTTGGAAATCTTTAACTCATGTGATTATTTGGCTACGCTTTTTTTTCTCGGCTTTCATGAATGAAGTCTTTCAAGAATCACATTTATTTATTTGTTTATTTCATTTTAGAATTTTGAAAGCAGCAAAAACTCACGTTTTCCATTACTTTCCATTCTCGAAGCTGTGTTTACTGTATCTCCAAAAAGGCAATAGCGAGGCATGGTGAGTCCTACAACCCCTGAAGTGCATGAACCAGTATGGCCACCAATTCGGATATTAACTCTTTCTTGGGGCAAATGTGGAATTCGAAATGATGTTACTGCATCCATAAAACCCAATGATAAACTCGCTATCTCTCTTGCATGTTCATTTCCATTTCGATGGGGCAAACCCGAAACGCATAAATAACCATCACCTAAAAATTTACTGGTTTTAACTTTTTTGGAAGAGGATATATGCCTATTTTTTACCAATTGTTTCAACTTTATAAACATCATGGGTTTCAATAATGGAATCAAAAAGTGAATATAAATCATTGAGGAGATTAACAACCTAAAAAAATTTAATGAATAAGCGATGAAGGTTTTTTTAACACAAAAATCAAATAAAAAATAATTATGGTACAGAAGTTTCATAATTTTTAATCGAAAAAAGTTTAAATTAACTAAAAAAAATTCTGTGGCGACAAACCTGCAATGGCGTGCATTTGCTTGCGAGAACTGTAAATTGAACAACATCAGAAAAGAAAATTGTAACATTTTCAAATGATTCTGGTTCCACTGCTTTTCCTGCTTTAAGATTATCCGCTACTTGTCTAAAAAATTATGCATAATTTTTGCATTTTTTGTCGAGTGTAAAAAAAAATTTACTTTGGTAGCATTCGATAAAGTAAAATATCACTTTTTTTCTTTTCCTCCACCAGTTCTTTTGTTCGTTCTGCGACTTCTTCAGTTAAATTTTCTGCATAACTTTCAACCATAGTAAAAATGTGATCCATTAAATTTAAATTTCTTCCACTCATGGATTTAATTAATGATTTAATTTGATCTATTGTTGGTCGATTTGATGGCTCTTCTTGCCAGCAATCTCGAATCAAATGAAGCTAAAGTTATTTGGGTTTTTATAAATAGGAATTAAAAGTGACTTACAACAGCTGGATTTAAATCAGGAATATCCACATCATGGAGATTGGGTCTTGGAGGGGTTGAACCTCCTCGTTTTACAAGATATAATAATTCTAAATTTTCTTGTTAATTTTGGATGAATAAAAAATTAATAATAATCCAACCTTCAATTCTTGTATGTTGATTATCAACATCCCATGGAGATTTTCGAGTTAAAATTTCTGATGCTATTATTGCAAAACTATATACATCTCCTTGTTTTGTTCCATTTGCAAGTGGATTTCTCATTAATTCGGGCGCAGTCCAAAGAAGTTCTAAACCCAATTTATTTTGTTTTTATTTTGACTTCACAAAACTTTAGTTAAATTTTTTTGTGGATAAAAAAAGTTATTACCAGTTTTTCGTTTCTTTTCGCTATCAACAAGTTTATGTAAATCAAAATCACTAATTTTAACCACCCATCGATCATCCACCACACAATTTCTGGATGATAATCTTCCATGATATCCAACAAAACTATTATGAAGGATGCTTAAACCATTAATAATATCTCTCATAATTGATAGAGCAAAAAATGCATCCATATTATATGAACCTTTAGAAATGACATTCTTTAAACTTCCTCGACCACAATATTTCCAAATTGCATATATTTGTGGTCCATCAATTGATAAACCCAAAAAGCGATTTAGATTATCTGCATCCAATTGAGTTAACTGCAAATTCAAAAAGATAAAAGTGAGGAGAGAAAATAATTTTGTTTAAAAAAAATTCTGGCCCGCGGCTGAAAAGCATCAAAACCAAAGATAATTTTTTTACCTTTCGCAATTGCAGAAAATCACTTTCATTTAATTCGGGTTTAGATTGAAATTTTCTTGCTGCAACTGGATCGCCTCGAAGATAAAAATATCCATAATTTCTTGATTCAGTCATACTTTCAAGAGTCATTTTAGTGGAAGTTGAATGTTTTCCTGATTGCAAAGATCTTTCACTTTCAAAACCTTTTTTCTTTTGGGGCTTTTCAAGATCAAAAAATGAAATTTGCCATAATAAATTTAATTTTTTTATTTGTTCTCGTCGATAACTAAAATTATTAAAAAAAGAAATTTGATTGCATTTTAAAATTTTTTTTAGGAAACTTACTAAAATCCATAAATTATGATAGCTAAAAGAACAACGAGAGCAATAACTATAGCAACGATAACATAAACTCCATATAAATTCCAAAATTCTTCTGGACACCCAAGTCCGTCAAAGCCACATTTGGGTTCATCCAAAGGTTGTTTGCCACCTCTAATCGCCCAAATGGATGTTGTTGGATCCGTGTAATTTAATTGAAGTGTCCCTTCTCCATTATCAAACGTGATTGTTATAAAAACGGCTGAAGTTTTATCTGGTTTTAAACCAGTTAAACCAAAAGTAGAATCTCGAGTTCCATTGATTCCAATGTCAACTATTCCAGTGGCCCCTTCAAAAGTTCCTCGAGTATTTCGAATTATTTCTATACCATTTTCAAGGGGATTGCTTATATTTTTTTCTATGGTTCGATTTAAACCAAGCGCATAAAGATAAAATGAATCATGAAGATGTCGGGCGTAAGTTGAAGCCTAAATACATAAATAATTAATTTTAACATTTGTACAAAAAAGAATAATTTAATGGATGTTTATCAAATTTAAATTTGGATAAACTTACATTATAGTTAGCCTCGGTGCAATTTGTGCAATAAAATGGCCATCCTTGAGCTCGATTTACAACACTATGAGCAAAATTTTCCATACTTACTGCATCAGCTGTAATGTCGCCAAGTACATCAAGCTAAAAAAATTAGTTCAATTTTTTCTCATTCTTTAATGAATAAATAAAAGTTACAGTAAAAACTGAACGAGCTCCATCTTTAGCAATATCATTTTTTCCGTCCATGGCAGCATTGAGGCCACTTTGAATCCAAAGTGAATTGGTTCCTGACACCTCATCTAAAAATTATTCTCGACTAATTAAAAAATATTTTACTAAAGCCAAAAACGTTTTTGATAATATTTATTTTATTTTATGATTTGACTTATATAAAACCAACCAATATCCGAACCTATTTCACTTCCTCCAGTTAAACGACTACCAAAACCAAGCCCACGAAGATCAACTAGAATGGAAACATAATCATCGGTGTTCATTCCAAGTTCGCTTAGAGCTATTAAAAAATTTCGTTTATCTGAATCTAATTCAAAGCATGCAACAATAACTAAAAAATTATTTCGAGAATTAAATAAATTTAATAAAATTTGGGACATTTTTGTAATCCAAAAAAAGTATGATTTTTTCTTTGTTTTTTTTCTCTCAACTTACTTCTTGCTCTAGGTTTAACGGTATTTAAAGCAACTTTAATATTATCCAATGTTGTTAAAGCCAATGATCGCTGATAAGAGATATAAATGGATTCATCTTGATTTACAACATCTTCAAGATCATCTTTGATATATTTGCATCTATGTTGTTCATCATTGGTGGTATATAAAAGGGCAAATTGAATCCAATTAAATTGTCTCATAACTCCAATCAAAGCTTGTCCAAGATTATATGAATTTCCAATAATTGTTGAAATTGTTGGATATTTTTCTGCATCTGTTAATTGATAACTGTTTACTAGTCCCCAAGTCATGATTGGCTTATTATAAAAATTTCCAAGTGATGCAACCAAAGTTGCAGCTAAAAAAAATGATGCGATAAGTTAAAAGGAAAGATTAGTAGGTATTGCCTATTTACATACGTGAATTACAACATGGCCCAAAAATAACATCCGCATTAAAATCTTCAAATAATATTGAACCATACCCAACAGCTTGAGCATCATCGCATTCGTCGTGGTAGACTTGAAATCTGCAAAACAAAAGTCCACGAATTTACAGATAGATATTGAAATTTTGTGAATTTGCTAACATTTTATTTTATAAATTTTTTAAACGAAATCATTCTTTGCTTCTTTTTGGAAATTTTTGAGAAGAAAAAACGACAAAAAATAAAGGGAAAGTTATTTGCTTTCTTCAAGGCGCAACTAAAACTAAAAGTTCATCTTTACCGTTTTTAACTTTTTTTTCTTAACATAAAACATTATTTTTGTAAATTAATTATGGCATACTTTTATCATGTAAAAGTATCCCTTCATTAGCAGTTTGTTGCAAAGTTGGGAAAGATGTACCAAACTGGCGCAGTGGTTAGTGCTTCTGATTTTCATTCGAAGATCAAAGGTTCGAAGATCAAAGGTTCGAATCTCATCCGATGATTTAAAAAAGTAACTGAAACTCGCCTTCTATTATCATAACCAGGGTTAATTCCCAGGTGGTGGTAATAGAAGTTTCTGATGGCATTACGTCTCATGAGGATGGTTTTTTTTCATTCCTTTTTTGACAAAAATTGAACTTTGTCGAATATAAACTATTATATCAGTAATTTTGTTATTTAAAAAAAATTACAACTTTGGTTTTAATGATTTTGTTTTATTTTTACAGTGAAAGCACTAAAACTTTTCAAGTTATAGTAGTATTTTCGAAAGAAAAAAAACTTACGTAAAATTATATCCATCAAGTAATTGTTCTTCAACAATTCTATCAATTGCAAGAGGAATGGCGCCAATGGAAGTTGGATAACCGCATTCTCGAATCAATGAAGTTTCAGTTAATGGAATTAAAATTCCAACTTTGATTGGAATTGGGCTTTGTGAAAATATTTTAGCAATAAAAAATAAAATTAATAAACAAGGAAATTCAAATTTTATTGAAAGCATACTTTTTATTTTAAATTATTAAAATGAAAAAATAAAGCAAAATGAATTCGGTTTTTATGGATTCTTTAAAAATGAAAATTGGAAAACTAAGGATTCTGAAGCCAAACTTGGAAATACAAAAGTTGTTGAGCTAAAGAAAAATAGAAGAAAATTATTTTATATCTTTTTTTAATCTTTTAAATATTTGAAATATTTATTTTCAATGGAACTTACTTTTTGTAGTTTTTAATAATTTCAAAAGTTAATTAAATGGGGGAGAAAAATGTTTTATTTCAATTTGAGTTTTTTTATGTCATATTGCATATAATCGACCATCATTTTTTGACTTTTTAATTCATTTTTAATTATGTTGATGCCAGATAAAAAACACTGTTGAAAGTCAAAAAAACCATGAAAAAATATTTTCCATAAGAGTTTTTGTTTTTGGATGTCATCGCAAATGTTTGATAATTAAAAAAAGGGTTTTACTTTTCAACGAAATAAAAAAGTACAGTTTCCTGTAACGATGGTTCAGCGGTTTAAACAAAAATGTTTACAGTAGCCAAAGTTCGAATTCCAGCCGATGATTAGTGTTCGATTACCGACCCGCCCGACGGAAAAGTAGGTATTCGGTAATTTTTTCGGTATAAAAAAGCGAGTCGGTCGGTAACTCGGTAATTACCGAAAATCAAGAATCTTTCGGGTCGGTAAATCGGTAATTCAAAAAAAATTTTCCCTTGTTAAAATTTAACTAAAAACTTTAAAATTAATGGAATATAGCTAATTTACAACAGCAATAGCTTAAAATAATTCAAAATTACTTCACAAAATACTTCTTTCTCAAAGAAATGGACAATTTTTTATCTAATTGTTTGAAACTTGAAGCAAACTTGTCTTAATATTGTCCACAATTTGTTTTAGTTTTTTCAAAGAGAAATATAAAAATCAAATCAACGGTTTTTTTGTTGTTTGATTTAATTTTTCGCATGTCCACTGCGAAAAAAGTAAATTCTAAATAGCGATGAAAAAATAATTGAAGTACCTTTATTTATTTTTTATTCAATCTGACCAATAAAAACTAAATTAAGAAAATTTGCTGCTAACAAACTTTCAAAATATTTCCATAAATAATATATTATAAAAACAAGCGGCCAACAAACTGGCTGCTATTAAAACCTATCACACACATAAATAGTAAAAAAATATAAAATAATTTTTTGTTTTCCTAATAAACTGTCGAGTGAGTTGCTAAAAATAACAACGTTGACAAAATAAATCAAGATACCTAATAAAAATAATAAAAATAAAAACAAGATTTCCTAGAACAATAATAATATATTTATCAAATACATCTCCAGCACTTCATAATTCATTAATTAATTATTTAGGATAAAACTTTTTCCCAGTTTTAGCATGTTCTCTAAGAATTGCAGCTGGAGCAAATTGTTCATGTGAATATGCATTAGCATAGCGTTCCATATTTTTAATAAGTTTTTCAGCTCCATAAAGATCAACGAAACGGAAGGGTCCTCCCCAAAAAGGCGGGACTAAATTAGCAAATTATGTAAAATTTAAATCCGCAAATATCGTTAAAAACTTACATCCAAGGCCGAATACACTTGCAATATCACCATCGGACTAAAAAGTAATAATTACTTTAGTATTTAAAGGTAATGAGATATAAAAATAAAGATACCGGTGAAGCGATTATTCCTTCTTCCAAGCAAAGTGAAGCTTCATTAACAAATCGAGAAAGGATTCGCATTTGTCGATCTTCGGCCGAAGAAACAGCGGTGGCAGGTTGAAGACGATACTTTTCAAGGATTTTAGTTGCGGCTTCATTAACTTCTTTCTTTGCTTTAGATTTTTTATCGGTGTTGTATTTATAAATACCTAAGAACTCAATTATTTTTAAAGTTATCGAAGGAGAGGAAAAAATGATTACCTGCATTGGATTTTTTTCCTAACAATTTAGCTTTAACCATTTCTTCAAGCATTTCAACTGATCCACCACCAACACGAGGTCCAAGTGCTTTAGCCAAATATGTGGAAACATGAGCACCAACATCAATTCCAACTTCATCAATAAGAGTTGCTGCACCAACTGGAAATCCAGCAGCTTTAGTTAAAGCATCTATTTCAATTGGTGAAACTCCTTCTTGTAATAATCGAGCAATTTCAGCTAGCATGGGATTAAGAGCTCGAACAGTAAAAAATCCAGGACAATCTTTAACTACAACAACAAGCTTCTTTTGATCTAATCCAAGTTTAGCAGCAATTGCGAGGGTTTCTTTTGAAGTTTGATCAGTTGTAATAATTTCAAGTAATTGCATTTTATCAACGGGTGAAAAATAATGCATACCAATAATTCGATCGGGTCGCTTTGAAGCTGAAGCAATATCCTTAATTGGTAAAGCGGAAGTATTGGATGCAATAATGCAGTGTTCAGGAACAACAGATTCAATTTGTTGAATGATTTTATGTTTGAGTTTTAAATCTTCAAATACTGCTTCGATTACAACATCAGCATTTCGAAGTTCATCATATGAGGTTGTTGGATTTAAACGTGATAAATATGCATCCCGTTCAGGTTTGCTATATCGCTTACGTTTAACTGCTCCATCGAGTTGAGAAATGATTTGTTTTTGTCCTCGATCAAGAGCTTCATTGGATGTATCAATGAGAACCGTATTAATGCCCTTATCAATTGAAACATTTGCAATTCCAGCTCCCATTAATCCAGCACCAATGACACCGATGTTTCTGCAATTTAAGAAAAAAATATTTAAAATTTTTGGAAACAAAAAGAAAAATGTCAAAAAAGAAATAAACATACTCAGCTTTTTTTGCAGGTCCATATTTATTCTTTTTACATTCAGTTGAACCGTTAAAAAGTCCTATTAATGCAGTGGATACTGGACTTTGAGAAAGTTCACCAAAGGCTTTAGCTTCAAATTCATAGCCCGCATCATTACCTTGAGTTAAGCCAGTTCGAATGCTATCCAAAATTTTCAATGGAGCTGGATAATTTCCTGCTGTTTGTTTCATAACTTTATCTTTCGCCATTCGAAGAACAACTGAATCAAGGAGAGGTCGACGGGAAAGGAAATAATTAGTTGCTCGTTCCATAAATGGACGAACTCGATTAATTTTGAGTGAACCAGATACAAGATTTTTGGCTGTATCAATAGCAACTTTTTCAAGATATTTATGAGTATTTACATCGGCAGGTAAAAGACCAGGGCCAAGAGGTTCAATAATTTGATCCACGAGACCAATGGATTTAGCTTTCTTTGGTTTAATTGTTTTACCTATAAAAATTTGCTTATAATAATCTCAAATCCAATTAACAAATGAATATATGTAACTACGTACCAGTTAAAATCATATCCAATGCATTTGTAAGACTAATAAGTTTAGGAAGGCGTTGAGTTCCACCACCAGCTGGTAATAAACCAAGCATAACTTCAGGAAGAGCTAATTGGGTCTTTTTATCATTTACTGCGATGCGATATTTGCATGCCAAAGTGAATTCCAATCCACCACCCATGCATGTTCCCATAATGGCTGCTACAACGGGTTTCTTACTTTTTTCAAGTTTTTCAAGAAGAATTTGTCCATCACGAACATATTTTTCTGCTTCCGAAGCTGATTTAAATGTATCAATAAGTTTAATATCCGCTCCAGCGATAAAGCTATTGGGTTTGCCAGACATTAAAACAACGCCCTTAATATTATCATCTTGTTGAATACGTTCAACAACTTTACGAAAATCATTTGCAACTTCTTGAGTAAATGAATTTTCCTAAAACTCATATATATTCATAAATTTGAGCAAAATTAAAAGAGCGGGCAAAAAATCCAACCTTTGCATTTGGAACATCAAGCTTGATCACAGCTATTCCATCTTGCACATTCAAGGATAAAGTTTCTACAAAAAATTTCGATAAAAAGCAAACAAATTTTTTTTATTGTAAAAACTAACTTAGTTGATCACCAGTGGTGGAGGTAGTAGTGGTAGCTGCTACTGGGGATTGCTGAGATGTTGCAGCAGCAGCAGATGATAAACGGACAGATTGAGTAACTAAAAAACTTTTACTATTATTAAAGATGAACCTATTGTAAAAAAAAATTGCCAACTCACATCCAAATCGAGAAGTTTGAACAAGTTTGGATAGCATTGTTGTTCTTTACTCCTGAAATCAAGGCCTTTTTAGAAAATGAAATGAAAACCTCAAAAAAAATTTAGGTTCAAAAATATGATTCAACGCTGATAAAATTGATTATAAGCAAAAAATAAATATGCAAAAACTAATAAGTAAAGGGAGATGATGGAAGGAAATACGCAATAAAAAAGAATGTCTTTGGATGTTCACGAAAAAATATGCAAGGCGAACAAACAACAACGAGAGCAACAAAACGATGATGGCGATTTGGTTGGGGCGTAAAGGTTGTAGTATTGATGGACTTTGTCTTGCAAGGAAGGACGACGTTCACCTTAATCAAGGAAAACAAGATAAACATAAAACAATGGACAAAGTACAATAATTAGTTATCAAAAAACAAATTAGCATCCTTATTTGGTTGTATCATTTTCGAAAAAAATAGTAAAATTTTTTGAGCTAAAATAAACCATAAATTTTTAGCAACTCAATTTAAACCCAACCGACCAAAATCATTAAACCAAAACTGACTAATTCATTGAAGAAAAGCTTTTTTTTTAAATATTATTGTTGTTTATGCAATGCCTCTATTCGAAGAGCTAGGTCACTAACTAAACTATGAGTAAACAAAAATGGAATTTAGGATCATCATCAAACTAATTGAAAGCATATTTATTATTTATCTTATGTAGTTTTTGAAAGAAAAATCCACTAAACCTTTTGATAAAGTAACATAAAGGCTTTTGGATTTATCGATTCCAAAGATATCAATAAAATACATAAAAAAAGTTATTCCATTTTTGTAAAAGTTATTCATTCATTTTTCATGGAAAAAAGCTTCAAAAAAATTGCAAACTTTGCTTTTGCTTTCCAAATATCTTTCATTTCCCGCATATTTTGGCATAAAGCAACACAGCGCTTGAATTTCATAAGTTTGTGTTTTTCAGCCTTCTTCCAATTTTTTTCTTCGATCGATGTTTTCAACTTTCATGCTAAACGAATTTTTCAATATTTTTCTTTGCTGTATTTATTCCATCTCCATCGATCACCTCCTAACTCTTTAAAATATTGTTCACCGGTTTTTGCGTGTTTTTAATGGTACATATATGTTTACTAACTTTGTTTCATTTTTCAGGTATCAAAAGATGAGATTGGAGAAGTGTTATTTTTGCTCATCAACTGTATATCCTGGACATGGTGTAACATTTGTAAGAAATGATAGTACAATCTTCAAATTTTGCCGTTCAAAATGTCATAAATTATTCAAAAAGAAGCGAAATCCAAGAAAGGTTCGATGGACAAAAGCATCTCGTCGTCTTCGTGGTAAAGAACTTGTCAATGATAAAACTCAACTTATGGAAGTGAAACGTGATGTGCCTGTAAAAGTTACTCCTGAACTTGTTCAAAAGACTGGTGGGTTTTTTTTGGTTGTTGCTTTATCTGACCGTTATTTTGCTTTTAGTTGAAATTATGAAGTTGGTTCACGAAATCAAGCATAAACGTTATGGACATTTGATTGAACAAAAACAACGTGCTGGTAAACTTATTGTAAAGAAGGGAATGATCACGAAAGCCAAAACCAAGATTCATATGCTCCGTGCTCCTGTCGTCGAATCAGAATCAGAAACCGAACAAGTCGACGCCAGAGAAAGAGAAGAACTTATGGAACTCAATTAAAGTTTATGTCATTTTATTTCATTGTTTGTTATTGTTATTATTACAAAGTTTAACTGAATTTAGAAATAAACTCGTTTTGTTTGTGTAATATCATTTTTATTTCTTGAATATTTTCTTTACTCGTAGTTTTTGTTTACAATAACTATGAAAATTTGAAAGCTTTAATGGCGGCTTTATATCTTTTTTTCCTTGTTTGTCAATTTGTGTGGATGTTAACAAAAGCTGGGTGTAAGTTGAGGAGATCGAGGTCGAAGACGAGCAATACCACATCGTATTCTTGCTTCATCAACTGAATCTAAGAAATGCTTGCAATTTACAGCAAGCATATGAGCTGTTTTGAGTACTTCTCGTCGATGATAATCACATTTCACCTAAAAGTTTTTATGTATGATTTAGAGGGATTTGGAATGAAACTGAGCGTACTTGTCCACTTTCTTCAACAACATGGCTCATTGCTGTTGTCATATTTCTTAAATCTGCACCTAATAGAGCTTCAACCATTTCAACCCTTTTTCGATCATCGTTGCTTAACTTTTGAATATCTTTAACGCTTTCAAAAAATAATTGAGATAGCTCATTGGTAATTGTCTGAAAGTTTGTGGTGGCATTAGAATACGACTACTTGATAAAAGCAATTTTGCACAAAGTTGTGTAACAATGTATAACATTCATACCTTAATTTTTTCAACAAATTCATTGTTTGTCATTTGTGATGAATATGTTTTAGTTAAATGTGTTACAGCTTGAACAACTCTTAAAACAGCTTCATGAATTGCATCACTTGCTCGATCCAATTCAACGTCATTTGGTAATGATGGTGGTGGTGGAAGATTTGATGATTTTGATTTTGAAGGAGTAACAAGATCATCAACTGGAGAAATTTTAGCTGAATTTGGTGGAAGCTAAAAAAAAGTAAATCGTTGTTTAAAACTTTTCAAATCAAACAAAATCAGTTTTTTAAAGAAGTTATTGTTGATGCTTCCATAATTTGTATTTATTGGGATAGCTTTAGATATATCTGTTTTTTGGTGGCTATAGCTTTAATCCAAAATGCTTTATAACTAACCATATTTTGTTCTTCCTCTTCTTCTAACCATTTTTCATCTTCCTCACATTGCTGCCTCTGACTTTCGAGGGTTCTCCAAAGGGTGGATGTTGGAATTTCTGATGCATCAATATTCAATGCTGGAATACTTTTTTTTCTTCCATTCATATTATGAGGTAATTCATCCATTTTTCTACGAAGTGTCTGAAAGCAATCATCGTTATTTATCTTGCATAAAATTTTGAAGCTATAGCTTAATTTTTCTTGTGCTTTTACAGCTACTAAAACTTACATAAAAATCAGGTACTGTTAATTCATTAAACTTTTTTCCTAAATCTATTTCTTCAAGCAAATGTTCCAAAAAATGTGCTGTTTCTATTGCAGTCATTCGAAATGTTTCATCAATAACCCACATAGCTCTCAACATATCATAAAGGGCTAAAGGGCATTCGATGGGACGAGGTAAAAGTTCACCACCTTCAATCTTTTTTATTACTTCGTGATTTCGTATACCTTGCCATGGTTTGATTCCATGCATAAGGATTTCCCAAATACAAACTCCAAGAGAATACACGTCACTTTGAGATGAAAATTTTCTGAAGTTTAACGATTCGGGTGCCATCCATTTTATTGGTAGTTTTCCCGATGATGCTGGAATGATAGGAAAAGTGTAAAGTTTCTGGTTTTGATTTTTTTTAATGGTGAAAAACTTACAAGTATAAACTTGTTCTTCAGCTAAAAGTTTACTCATTCCAAAATCAGATAATTTTACACATCGTGGATTTGTGACTAAAATATTTCTTGCAGCAATATCTAAAAAATCCAATGGATCTTAACTTTTTCACTTTGTATCTCTGAATTACAAACCTCGATGAACAAAAGCTCTCGAATGTAAATAAGTAACTGCAGATGAAATTTGTTTGGAAAATAAAATTTGTATTGAAAGATCAATAACAGATTTTTCACGAATTAAATATCCTCGAAGTTCTCCCAATGGAGCTAATTCCATTCACTTTTTTATAATGGATGAATAGTATTGATTTTTTTCTTCTTCATGTTTTTGAAAAGAAGGAAGAAAAAAAAGCAAATAGGATCTTTTTTCAGTTTTTCAGGAACAAAAAAAGAAAAGAAAAAAGTGGAAAGAAAAAAAAGGAGGAAAAAGACACAAACCTTGAACGGACCAAAGCGAAGGTTGTTGACTTAACATCATTTGATAACCATCGATTAAATGGGCCATTGATTCCGCTATTGCCATATTTGGAACAGTCAAAATCTAAAAACAAAAAATGCAGTTTTTTAAAAATTTAGGAAGAAAAAAATATTTGTAAAAAAAGTTGGAATTAATTTTCTCGAAAATATATATAAATTTATTCATGTCAAATTTTTTATAAAACTTTAATATTTTTTACAATCTTTTTTTTCTTCTCGAAAATTTATTTACCAGTGGGTTAGATTGAGCTGAAATTCGTAATCTAACTATAGCTTTATCAGAACCATCCAATCTTCGAATACAAATATCAACAATATTTTGTAATTTAGTTAATTGAATTAAAGCGGTAGAATTTTCAGTTTTATATGAAATTCCTGCCCTTTCACCAATATGAATTTCCATTGGAGCTTGCCATCCCAAACCTATGGAAGCTCGAAATACTTCTGAATCAAATTTAACTATTTTCATTAATTGATTTAAAAATCGAAATACACATTCAAGTTCAGAATATATTGCAATCTTTTTTACTGCGGAAATAATATTTTTTTGTAATTGTTTTTTCTGAAAAATATAAATAAATATTAAATTATTATTAGCCAACAACAAAAAAGATAAATGTAAAAATTTTAAGAATCGACGCGAATTTTTTTATAAAGTTTGTTTATTTTTTTGTGTGTTAAGAATTCTAATAAAAAAGATAGTTGCTTTTAGAGGCATTTTAAAATTTTTTTTATCTATTTGCTTCCCTATTATTTATTACCTTGACATTAACAACAAAAGGTTCAGGAAAATATTTGAGTAATCCACCTTCATTTTCAACCAAACGAAAATCTAATTTCTTTTCAACATTGGATACAGTAATATTAGGAAATCGCTTTTTTAACATCAAGGCTCCCATTTCAGTGGCTTGTTCCATTTCAATTTTCCATGCCACGTGATTGATATAATCATTAGCTAATTGATCATAAAAATATAAAAATGCTGATATTTCTGTTTGATACATTTCACGAATATTTTTAGGGATGAAACGAATTTTAAGTTCAAATCTTAATGGCAATGGATTCGGTCGACGAAGATATCTTCGAGCCACTTGAGGCATTCGCAATCCTGGGTGAAGCCAATGACATTGTTGCAAATTGGTTCCGGGAATAGTGGCAACTTGAGCAAGTCGAAGAGCAAAATGTGGAGTACTAAATTGATCTAAACCAAGGCCATTCAAAACGACATTCACCACTCTCTAAAAAAAATGTGGATTTTTTTTTGTTTGGATAAAAATTTTGCAATAAATTTTTAAATAAACGCAACAAAAATTTTTGTTCTTTGAACTTATCATTTTTTTGCTACCTTTCTCCATTCATAATTTTTTTGTTGAAACCTTTGCAAACCAATTTTTTTTGAAAGAATAAAAATAAGTTATTTTTCTTGCATAACTAAAAATGCAAAAGTAAAAGCAAAAAGATTGATATTTTAGTGACATGTGTGTGTTATATGTGCTTTTGCTTTTCATCGATGCGAGATTTTTTTCACTCCATCATCAATTAACGCTTCTTTTTTTTCTCCAGCATCCATCGTTGCTCTTCTTTTTTTTAATTCGCTTTTAAAAGGAAAAATAAAAAAAGCATTGCCGACAGATGTTTGCCATCACATATTTAATCTTTCGATAAAAAATATATATAAAAAAAGAAATAAGAAAAAACTATTAAAAAAACTAATATTAAGGAAATAATAAATAGACTACACTTTTTTTTATGTTGTGTTTTTAATGGATTTTTAACGGCTGCCAAAGAAAGAAAAAATGGATAAGTGTTCCATTTTTTTATTATTTTTTTTTCTTTGCTTTTAGCTTTTTGAATGGGCTTGAACAAAAAAAGCAGCGGTTCAATGCGCAGGAAAATTACAGAAAAGCAAAATAAAAATTTTTCAGCTAAACTCAAAAAAAGACTTACTTGCACAGTGGTGTGATTATCAACTCGAACATTTTTAGCTGTTCCATCAGCTAAATAAATTTGAATTATTTCATTCGTAACATTTGTAACTTCCATTTTTTTGTTGGTCTCGTTCTTTACAAAACTGTGTTAAAACATAAAATTGGAAAAGACTCAAAAAAAATCAACAAGATAAAATGGTTTGATTAATTACACCTAAAAACAAATATAACTTTTAATAAAAAATTTGTGGGAATATTAACACAAAAAGATAAGCTTCACGAATTCTAATTTATTTAGAAAGTATTTATGATTTTTAGAAATCAAAAACTTTGACAAAAGCGTTAGATTTTATTTTAATCAAGGTGAAAAGAGAGGATAAAAAAAACTAAAAACAAACATTAAATAAAACAAAAGGTAACATTTTCTTTTCTTTTTTTTATTTTTTGTTTTTGATTGATCAAGAAATAATAAAGTTTTATTTTTATTCTTTTTTTTTTCTTCGCGATGATACTACCTAAACCTGAGGGAAAAAAAGCGGAGGGATGGAATGATTGAAAAGGGATCCAAAAAGACTTTTCTTTCATGCTTAACTCTTTTTTTCTTTTTTTTTCTTTTTTGAATTTTTATTCGAAAGGACTTAGACCGGAGGAGAAAGAAGAAGAAGAAAAAAAGAAGAAAGAAAAACGTTGCAAATAAATTTGTGGTGTGGACGATGATGAAGGAGGACGCCTTGGCAAAAACAGCTTTAAAACCGAATGAATGCAATGCAGGAAGAAATAAAAAACAAAGACGGTTTTAGGCATGAAAAAGAAGAAAAAAGCAAAGTAGCAGACGAAGATGGAACGAAACGAAACCTATTAAATGAAGGAAGAGGAGTGGCGGCAGCGGCATTGAATAATTTAGAATAGAAATAAGAAAAAAAAGGAAGAAGTTCTTTTTTTAGAAATCTCAAAAATAAAAGGTTCATGAGAAACAAATGAAGCCTTTTTTCAACACTTTTTAATTTAAAAAAAAAACTGTTAGTAAAAAAAGAAGGGCAAAAATATTTTTTGATACAAATAACTTTAAAAAAGATTTCTCAAATGAAGAGAAAGTTCATTTCTCAAATAATAACTGGCCCAAGAAAGAAAAATAAAAAATAGTATAAAATTTTCATAAAAATATCCCAATTCCAGTGTTGATAACTTTAATTTTTACGAAAATTGTCTCTAAAGATAATTAAGAAATTAAATTTCTTTATGTAAAAAATTGATACAAATCCTATTTTTTTTTCTCAACATGACGTTATCTCTGTAAGTCCAAATAATTTGATAATACAAAAAAGCGGCATCAGTGGATTCGATTTAATAAAAAAAGAAAAAGAAACGAACTAAAAAAAGTGACCCAACGAAGAAAAAAAAGAAGATTAACTTTTTTGTTTGAATCTTTTTTCCAAAAACAAAACAAAATCAATCCACAAAACGCGCATTTTTTTTAATTCACTTTTTTTCTCAATCTTTCTTTCTAACTTTATGTTTCTCTGTTCCGTCCAGTGAAAGAAGTTGGAGGGAAAAAATAATTGACAAATGGCATTTAGAAAAAAAAAGCTAAATCGTAGCAGCGACAACCAAAACATAAAAAAAAAAACTATCCATTTGCTCAATTGTCGTCGACGATGAATCAAAAGCTACTATAAAATAATTCAAACATTTTTTGCTTGATTTTGTCTGACATTTCAATGAGGATAGAAGAACCAGGCAATGGTAGCAAAAAATATAATAAAATAAAAGGTTGAATAATTTTGGCTATAGCTTTTTTTGTTGTTGGTTGACGGAGAGATATTTTTATGGGTTCAAACCCTATTGCTTTTTTGCTTACATTTTTTTATCTTCTAAGAATACGCACATATATAGTTTCTTAAACTCAAGTTTAATTTATTGAAAAACTATACTTCAAAAAAAAATCAAAACAAAAAAAAAACTGATATCAAATAGAATAAAATAAATACAAAGCATGAAAACGATAAAAGACACCTGTTCTCGTTAAGTCGTCTCGTATTTTTGCCCTTTAAAAACACTCACATAGAAGAAGAAGACACATTCTTAACATTTTTATCAACAAACAAATGTCATTCATTAAATGTTTGAAGAAGGAAAAAAACTATGTATGTATGTGTTGGTGACGCATAAATAATGAGATAGACGAAGAAAAAAACGAAGAGTTGATTACTCAAATGACGAATGTCGAAATTTTACTGTATCAATTGGAAGCACAAAAATAAAGGAAAAACAAAAAGTTAGTGGAGTGATAATAAAAAAAATCATTCTCAAAAATTGAAACATAAATAGTTTTTAGAAGCTCACATTTTCAACCAAAAAAAAATTTGCGCAGCTAAATTCTCTCTAATTATTTTATAGTCTTTAATGGTAAACAAAAAAGAGCAAAAAAAACTTTGACTTTAGTGTCGAAAAAATAAGTCGAAATAAATAAATATATTTTTATTATTTATTCTTTCTCCAAAAAAAGCTTCAAAACTCATCACTCGCGCGCGCTTTTAGTCAGTCAGTCAACCATCGTTTTTAGTCGACGGCGATGATAGTCATCATCGCCACTCGTTGTTGCTGCTCATTATTGAAACAAATATGCAAATAAGTTAACTTTTTTTGAAAATAAAAAAAAAGTGGAGAGAAGAGGAAAAAAAGAGATGATGATGAGTTTTTTCGGTTGGTTTCTCTTCTTTTTTTGTTTCGTTCAACAACAAAAAAAATTGCGCGGAAGAGAAAAAGGAAGAAAAAGCGGTGATTGATACATTTTTCCGTTTTCCAAAAAAAAAGAGATAGAAGAAAACATCAGTGAAAATGGAGGCAAAATATTATTCCAAAAATTTCATTCAATCATCGCTACTTTTTTAATGGAAAAATAAAGAAAAAGTTTACGGAAGAGTCAATAAAGAGAAAGATTTTTTTTGCTTATCGCAAAATGCACAGAACCCAAAAATAAAAAGTTTTAACAAATCATCCAAAAAATACTAACTTGGCATCAAATATTGAAAAACTTCTTACTCATTTCATTTTTAAATTTGCTATCTGTAAATCCAAAATCCAAATTCATTAAGAAATGTCATTCATTAAATTTTAGGAAAACAAAAAATGGGGGTTAAAACATGAAGAAATGTGATCTTTTGTAAGATTCATAAAAAAAATTATGCATTTTTCGATTTATGACTAAAAATTATTTTTTGGAATAATCGATTTATCGACTCCAATTTTACTATTTTCAGTCGCCAATGATTAATTTTGTTATTCATAAATGTGTCGTCATATTTATTTATGAAGGGTTTGTCCTTATTAAAAAAAAACACACACTTTCATTAATTTAAAACATTTTTGTTGATCTGAAAATAAAAATGTGCCTAGTATAAACTCCAAATGATCAATAATTATTTGCAAGTTTTTCTTTAACAAAGTTTTATTGATTAAATTGTCTATTATAAATATATATAAACAAAAAAAATAATGAATGAAAGTTCATTTTTAGTTTCTAAAAAATAATCAGTTTATTGCATTTTTGCAAGAATGATTTTTAGTGGGTTTTTGTTATTTGGTTTTTGAATATTTTATTTTTTTTCGTTAAAATATTTTATTTTATTTTGTTTTTTAAATTTTTTGATTTCATTGATATAAAAGAAGCCGAAACCAATGTTAGCCCAAAAGTAAATGAAATGTCTGAAAAATCAAAAAAGAAAATAAAGAATTTACATCGACAAAAATTATGCATGGAAGAATTACGTTATTTAACAAGATATGCTACGCGTATATCATTGCATCAAATAGATATATTTCGAAGTCATACGCCACCATATATTTCAGAATCTCCTGTCATAAAAAAAGAGAGGTCGGCAAAGAAAGAACCCAAAAATCCATTAATTCATTCATTCATTATTCATTCATAATATTTTAGGAAAACAAAAAATGTTGGTTAAAAATATGGCATGAAGAAAAGCTTTATTTTTAACGCTTTTAACAACCTTATTAAATTGCAAAACCCATCTCTTACTACTCATATTTTTTACATAGATGGGTAATGTGATTCATGAAAGTATGAAATGTTTTGCCTTAAAAATATTGAAAACAATCTTCCAAATTCCCTAACTTCTCAATGAAAAAAAGAGTGTTACGGTATTAATTAAAGACAATTGTTAAAATTAGTTAACTATAATTAGAACTTGAATTTTTGCAGAATTCTAAAATTTATTACAATGACATCATGGAGGAGGATTGGATAAGTTTAAAATTGTACAGTATACTTTTCCATTAAATAAAGTTTATTGGCAAAATGAGCGCCATTGTGAATCGTCCATTTATTTTTCGTCAAAGCAACATTTGTAAAAGCTTTTCTTGATTCAATTTTTTTTCTTTCAAGTTTGTTCTAAAGATTTTTTAATTTTGTTTCAACTTAATTTCCTCAAATTTTTAGTAACTCAAATTGATCAGATGAAAGAAGAATGTCGTGTACTCCTGAATATATCAAAGCTTTAATTACAAGCTACTTTGGTCATGATGTTGGAGTAATTGCTGAAGCGCTATGTTCGGGTTCAAAGCCAATTGCTGCGTTGTTTAGAAAAGTTTCACCATTTTTGAAGAACAAAAATATGTTTCGAAAACAATTGACTCTTCTTTTTTGGCATTCAATCGTATCTTGTGATGAAGAAAATGGAATAGAATATTATTCGATCTCGTTTGAAAATGTCTTTCGTTTTGCAATGATACCAATGATGTTACCCGTTTTGGAAGAACTTGCTGGACCTCCTTCGATGACTTTTGCTAAAGCTGTGATCAAAGCTGGAAGATTGAGCTGCTCAGATATTATACGACAAGCTAAAATGGATACAAAGATTGGTGAACATGATGTACATAAATTTATTGCTTTCATTTACAATATTCATTAATTTTTCATGTTTTAGTTTTTCAAGGTATTTTGTGATCTCGTGGAAAAGAAGGTGTTTGTTAGAACTCAAGATAGAATGAACGAAACTGAAGTTGATCCATTTCTTCTGCCTCCTGTTATATTAGATGGAACTTCGAGAATTGCTCAAATAGCATTAATTGAAACAAGAATGGCTGAATTTGAAGCTGAATTCCATGAAGAAGCAAAGAAGTTCTCTCAAAATGAAGCTTCCACGAAACTTGAACATTTGAAACGAAAGAAACGTCAAGAACTTTTGGCTGAAGCTGATGCAGTGGAAGCTACTGATTCCGATGCTGATGTCTTGTGGAAAATTAATTATAACATTTTGGATCGAATTTATCGTGATCGACTCCTTCTCGAAGTGCTAATTAACGATGTGGGCATTGACGAAGCTGGTGAAAAGATTATGAGAGCTGCATTTGGTATTTGTTTGAAACTTCAAGATGGTAATGCTTCTCAAGCTTATTCAAAGTTCTTTTCTGTAAGTGTGTCTCTTTCTTTCCTCGCTACTAATTGATTGTTTTTAGAGAAAAGATTTGGAAGCTGTTCTCAGCAATAATCCTGATGTTAATGAAGATGATTTCGATGCTACTCTTTATCTGGTTTCATCAAGTGCTGATCGCTTTATTCGAAAAGTTGGCGATAGCCAAGGCGGACTATATACCATTGATTATATTGAAGGAATGAAAACTTTATTGGTTCGTGTTCTCAAAAGTATGATTCAATCAAAATATGACAATCCCAACGAAACTGAAGAAAAACGCGATCTTCCAACTTTCATTTTCTCATTGTTACTCAAAAAAGGTCTCGTCGAAGAAGAAAAGGTTGGCTTTTATTTTATGGTCTTTCTGTAGCTTTATTGTGTTCGATTTTAGCTTGCTGCAGTCTTCAAACATCCTGATGATGAAATACGACAAGAATTGTATCGGCTTCGAAGTGATGGATTCGTGAATGTTATCGTATGTTTTTTTCTCTTACTTTCCTGCATTTTCTCATATTTCTTTTTTCAGACTAAAGATAGCTCGTATGAATTCAACCCCATGAGTTCTCAATTCTTGTATGGCGTCGATTTGCTCAAAGTTACTCTGAATCAATTTCAAAAGGTTTTACAGGTTTGCTTCCATCTTGCTCAATACCACCTAATGATTTACTTTGTTTTTTAGTATCAAGCGAACTATATCAATCGTCGATTACACGAGAAAGCCGAAATTGCTCCAATCAAAATTGTAAAAACTAAAGTTCGTAGAATGATTGACTACGCGAAGAAGAATATTGCTGATGAATCCGAAGTTACTGATACCGTATGTTTTTATGATTTTTCTCTCTCACCCTTTATTCTTCCGCTTTTTTCAGATTGAAGATATTAGCAACGAATTTGATACCAGTAAACGTGAAACTCTTCGACGATATCGCCAATTTCGGGATTATTTAAAGAAAGTTGAATTGATGCTGAATGAAGCGATTTGGATTATGCACCGAACTATTGAAATGGAACAGCGAAAACGTCGTGAAGATGGTGGAAATGATCAAAAACGAATAAAAAGAAGAGTTACCGATCTTGTTGAATCTGCACCGGCTGCTAAACGGGCAAAATATTAAATTTGTTAACTTGTTTTCATTTCTTTTTTTGTTTTTATTTTTGTTGATTTTGAATATTTATGTATTTTCCTTGTTAATAAACTTGTTTTTTTGACATTTGTTACTTTGAATCAAGCATGGGTGGATATGATAATATAAAGTGAATGATGCATATGAAAATTTTGTTTAAAAAATGCTTGAATTTGGTTGAGACAACATTCAACAGGTTTTCCTAAGGTTATCTTAGAATTATAACATCACATAAAAAAATTTTGTTGTTTATGTTTTTATGTAAACTTTTTATTTTCTCCTCAATCTACAAAGAAAAAATAAACTTTTGTTTCAAGCAAGTTTTTTTTCTACTTGAGCAAACTTTGTAAATATCGCTAAAAAAATGTCGAAAGAACGACGATGTTTCAGCGTTGATCAAAATCATGTAAACACTTAGAGGTATGTGTGCTTTATGTTACGGCGGAAGTAAACAAACATCTAGAAGTAATAAAGTTAACCTTAAAATCCAGCTTACCGCTAACCTCAAAGATTATTTTTAACTTTTTAAATATTTACTTAAAATTTTTTGTATAAAATAAATCAAATTTTTTTTGTAACTTTCTTTCTTTAAAGTTTTTTTTGACGAAAGAAAAAGAAATATGAAATTTATTGTTGTTACTACCAGTGGATCCACATATCCTAATAGAATAAGAGAAAGCTTTCGGCCCGGCACTTCGTGCCGGACCTCAGCCTTCGTTCATTTTGTTGGGATTTGTGGTATATCGTGATAATATGGTGCTCTATCGAAATCCACCCAAAATTCCATCTGGTATATCGTGATAATATGGTGCTCTATCGAAATCCACCCAAAGATCCATCCACCCGAACCCATAACAGTTAAAAGATCCATCAAAATCCAACTGTAGATCCCCAAAGATCCATCCACCCGA
This sequence comes from Panagrolaimus kolymaensis, assembly GCA_028622995.1. NCBI lineage: Eukaryota > Metazoa > Nematoda > Chromadorea > Rhabditida > Panagrolaimidae > Panagrolaimus > Panagrolaimus kolymaensis. The sequence goes on from JAJQJQ010000071.1 coordinate 615,259, forward strand.
AATCAACAAAGATCTATCCACCCAAGGATCCATTAAAATCGAACTAAAATAGTTAAAAGATCCATCAAAATTCACCCAAAACAGTTTAAAGATCCACGGAAAATAGTAATAGTCTCAGAAAATATCAAATTTATGCAAATTTTTTCATTGATACCTCACCAAAACATTTTAAAAATTGTTAAAAAACATTTACAAATGATTCCTTAATGTTTTATAGATAAATGGTGTAAAAAAGTAGAAAATATGATAATTTTCCATATTTATGCATATTTTAAATGCTCAAAAATTTGCATAAATAATTTTAATAATATTCCCTTTCATTTCATAGTTAAAAACATATTCAAATTATTTTTAATCACTTCTTCGGATTCGAACTTTCTTACTTTCTTGCTTTTGGCAGTCCCTGGCCTTCTCCATTGCGCCCCAAGGATCCATTAAAATCGAACTAAAATAGTTAAAAGATCCATCAAAATTCACCCAAAACAGTTTAAAGATCCACGGAAAATAGTAATAGTCTCAGAAAATATCAAATTTATGCAAATTTTTTCATTGATACCTCACCAAAACATTTTAAAAATTGTTAAAAAACATTTACAAATGATTCCTTAATGTTTTATAGATAAATGGTGTAAAAAAGTAGAAAATATGATAATTTTCCATATTTATGCATATTTTAAATGCTCAAAAATTTGCATAAATTATTTTAATAATATTCCCTTTCATTTCATAGTTAAAAACATATTCAAATTATTTTTAATCACTTCTTCGGATTCGAACTTTCTTACTTTCTTGCTTTTGGCAGTCCCTGGCCTTCTCCATTGCGCCAAAGAGACAAAGGGAAAAGCGCAGGTTGCAAAAAAATTTTGCCGAAAGTTTTGAAGAAAAAAAATTGTACCTCCAAATATCAACATTCATAGACTTTTTTTTTTCCACAGAAGCTTTTATTGAAATTCTAAAAGGAAAATCAGATTCGCTATATATTGATACAGGTAATGTCCTAGTTTCAGCTATATTCCAATAGTTGGAAAAAAAGTTTTAGTCAAAAAACCTCATTTTTGGTCGAAAATTTTTTTATGCTAATTTTTGATAATTGTTGACTATATAATGATCCCCATACTCTACGGATTCAGAATCTGTGAAAAAAATTAGGTTATATGAAGTTGGAAAAAGCAGGAAGGAAAATAGGCTCTTACTTTTTTGTGTAAAGAGAATTTTGGCTTGCCTTGCTTTAGCAACTTCATCGAATGCTGGAATTTTAGCTAAACGTCAAAATAATTTCGGCAATGCTGATCCATTTACAATTTTGTTTATGTTGCCCCAGCTACTTTCCCAATTAAATAATAATGATAAACAATCATTAATCCAGAGCATGGGAAATCTTCAATCTAATATTGGCCAACTTCAATCAAGAATTACTCAAGGAATGAGAAACCTCAATCAAAATACTCAAGTAAGATTTTTTTACAAAGCTTTTTGTTGGTTCATGAAAAATTAAATGCTTGCAAAATTAGTTTTTATCTGATAAAGTTCTAAAGTGGCATTGCTAAATGGTAATTTATTTAATTTGTGAGAATCCAATCGTAGCTTATTTTTATAGTACAAAGGAAATACAAAGAGAAAGCTTAAATTTTTAATACTTAACCTATGAGTGAGTTTGAAGCATTACAAAAAGTTGAAACACTTAGCATTAATACTTTTGTGATAGTAGGGATTTTCGTTATCAGAAGATGCTCTAAATTTAATGGGGTTATAACTATTTACAATGGGAACAATTTTATGCTTTGTTGTTAAGTCTCACACATTTCCAAGCACATCGTAGTTGATGAAGAAAAAAAGTGTTAACGGATTAAAGATTAAACAAATAATATTTGAGCTTATGTCACCTTATTTTTTTTAGCAACAAGTAAACATGTGGTTACAAAATATTCAACAACAATCCCAAACAATTCAACAACAAGCCAATCAAATGTTGATATCTCAATCACAAGGAGTTCAAATGGCATGGCAACAAATTTCTCAAGCAGCTCAACAAGCTCAAAATAATCCCCAACAATTCCTTTCCCAAATTAATCAAATTTATAATAACCTTCAAAATAATGATAAGCAAGCATTTAATAATTTCTTCCAACAACTTTATGGTTATTCATTCTCTCAATATTTTGTTCCTCAATTGAATACCAATGCCTTTAATCAACTTTTCATGAGCGGTGGACAAGGAATGCAAGGTATGCAAACATTATCTCGCGATCAAGGGTTTGGTGGCCAACAACAATATGGTCAACAACAGCAATATGGAGGACAACAACAACAATATCCATATGGTAACCAACAATATAATCCCTCCCAAGGCATGTACAACAACCAACAACAACAAAATCCTTGCAATCGATATGGTACCCAACAACAGCAATATTCTAATCAACCCCAATATTCACAAGGATATCAACAACAACAACAACAATATCCTTATAATCAACAAATGCAATACCAACAAGGTTAAATAACTTAACAGATAAAAAAAGGTATGAAAAGCATTGTATTAATAAAGTTTTAATAATAGAGCATATGTAATCGACGATAATAAAGTTAATGGATAGCGTACAAATACTATTAAAGCAAGTTGTGGAAAAGATATCATAACTAATGACAAAGTTAAAGCCACGTTTTATTAAGGGTTTTCAAGCGCTGCAAAGTGTAAGCTTATAGCTAAAAGTACGATAGCATAATGAAAGGATTGAATCAGTTTGTGCTTTACGTTTGAATGCTTTTACTAAATGCCATCCAGTTAAAGGTTTAAAACATATAGATATAAAGCAACAGTAAATTTGGATTTGGTAGATACAAGCATCTATAAAGTTCGTAAATACACTATTACGACGATAAACAACATACATACAAAGCAATAAATCGAGTTCAACGAAAAGCTGATACCTCACAAATCAATAAACCATTCATACATGATGAAACACATCATTTATTACAAAAAATAAAGTTTTTACATAATTAGTTCACATTTCATACCAATAATAATCACATTTGTAAAATTTCAAAGATTCTAATCATTCCAAAATGGTCTTTTCTTCTGCTTCTATTTAATATCACCACCTGTTGTAACAAGAGACATATTCGTTTCAGCACCAGTATTTGATTTTGGAACAGGACATCTTGAAAATTGATTGTACATTGAATTTGTGGGATTCTTTTTTCTCGGCATCAATTCTTTTGATTTCTTTTTGCTACAGGAAACAAACATAAGTGAAATACCAGAAATAAGAAGTATCAATGTTATCAACGCTGAACTTATTAACATCGCTGAAAAAAAGGCATCTGTAAGTAAAAGCAAGAGAAGAAAAAAGAAAAACTTACTTTTTGTTTTTGTCCAAAAAAAGTGAATTGATGAGAAGGCAGCTGCAGCTGTTGTCAAAAATGGAAGAAAGTGAAGAATGAAAAAACGAAAAATGCTTTCAGCGAATGAAGTTTGGCCACATGTAAATTTTTTGCTAAAAATCATTTTCAAAAAAAATGTTTAGGCAAATTCAATCACTTTTGCTTCTTCAGCTCACAATACTATGGTAAGCAAAAATTGCACTTATTTGTAAAACTAAAAAAACTAAATATGGATCTTTCGAATGCTATCATAGAAGCATTTATTTCATTAAAACTCAAACTCGCAATTTTTTCTTTAATCTTTTATTTATGAACAAACGGTGGAAAAAAAATGCATGTTAAAATAAAATTTTTTTATTTGTAAATGGTAAACTAAAAATTTTGTGAGAAAAAGAACAAATTTAAAAGTTATTAATCAAGCTTCAGTTTCTCTACAGTTTTGTAGCTGGTTATTATTGATCTAAATTGGAAGGAGTAAGTACAATAACAACAATGCCTTAAAGACGACCATATAACCACAACAAAAAGCCAAGACATCTTCTAATAATCCTTAGAGAATTTACATTTTGCCTTAGCATCACAATAAAAAAATCTCAAGTATTTTTCATATTTTAATAAACAAGAAGCGAACGCATATTTTTTTCTCATTGATTTATATATTTTTTGGTTGTCTTTATCTTTGCTTCTTTTTTTTTATTAATTTGCATCTCAATCCCGCTTTTTTTGTATCTTTAATTCTCATCGCTATTAATCGCTTGGTTTTTAGCAAGCTATCATCATATCTCAAGTACAAAATTGTTCTGATTGCGGAAACCTTCCAATCCAAAATAAAAAAGTATGTTAATTTTTGGCTTTAATTAAAAAATAATTATAAAAAACTTTTGAGGATTTAAACATTGTTAAACCATTTAGCTTACAATGGAAAAACAAAGAACTTTTGATATTCCCAAAACATCCAAAACTGCGATTGATTTTAATTCTTTTAATCTTGCTGCTACTGCAGCAACAACAATTACTTCTGGTGGTATTGAAAGCTCACTTCATCCATATTTATATTTATCGCCTCTTCCTCCTCCTCCATCGCCACCATCATCATTAATTTTATCGGCAACAAATAATAATCCAATTTCAAGCAATGATGTTATTTCAAATAATTCTTCCCTTCATCACCCAAATTATTTTTCATCTCCAATTGATTCAGCTGCAACTATCGACGGTGAAAATCGAGGAGATTATTATGATAATGAGTTATATGCAAAAGTATACAATCATTTAAAGAATTTAAAACCTGAAAATGTTAATCAAGCAGTTATTGAAAATATTGGAAATGTAATAATTTTAGTTTTGTTTCATATTTTTGAAGTTAACTTATTGATTTGGTTTTTTAGGGCATAAATAGCATGCTTTCCCAAAATGATAATGCATCTAAAGCAAGTAGCAATATTGCTCAAAGGTATAAAGGCTTACATGCAGCATTACAAATTCAAAAGGATGCCCGACAAAAAACCGATAATGAATTGGATGATTCTCAAAGAAAAATATCTAAAATTGAAGAAGAAAATCGAAATATTGTAAGCTTTTTAAACCAAAGCATATATTAATTTGCAAAAAAATAATTTTATTTTTAGGAAGGAAAAATTCAAGATCAAATTAACAAGTACAATAATAGCGAAAATATTTTTAATGAGCAACTTCAACAAGAAAAAAGAAGGCATGATAATTTACTTCAACAAAGTCAAAAACTTAATAAACAAAATGATGGTTTAAAAGTTAATGCAAAGCAGCAAGAAATGGATCTTCAAACTTTGAAACAAAAGGTCGAAGCTATTGAAGCAGATAAAAATTCAGAAATTCAAAAGCGGATGGAAATTGAGCAAAAGATTGAAGATGAAAATAAAGCTCTCGAAAGGCAGCGAGCCAAAGCAAGAGATGCTGCAAAAAAATCTCAAACTTTGGAAGATGAATTTGAAAATTTAAAAAAGGTTTTAGAAAAGAAGAATGAAGCTTTGAATAAAATGGAAATGGCAAATAACGATTTAAGTAAAAATATTAAAGAAAATGAAGATGGCATCCTTGAAGCTAAATCCAAAATTAATGAAGCGAATCAAAGGCAAAAAGCGGCAGAAAATGAATTGAAAAAATTAAAAGATATCATGGAAAAAAGGATTCAACAAGTTATTGAAGAGGAAAATATTGAAGCAGTTGAAGAACCAACAACCACAAATTCTGAATTAAATCAAAATCAAAACAATTTGGTTAATTTGTTTTCTGAAACTCAAAGACTTAATATTTCGGTAAATTTTTAAAAATTATTTATTTACAAAAAAATATTTTACCATTTATTTTTTCTTTAGCAAAAAAAGAAAGTCGTCGTCGTCGTTGAGCCACCACCCCAATTAGCCAAACCAGCGGCTGAATCTTCAAATGACCAAATAATTCCTTCGAATCCATCTCCTTCAAATTCACGCTCCGGTTCACCAACAACACCAACTTCTATTACTGCTGAAGCTTCTTCCACGATTAAAAATGAAGTCGTGCAACGCCAACCATCAGTTGCTGAAATTTCCACCAATCAGGAAATAATTCCTTCGAATCAATCTGCTTCAAACTCTCGTCCAAGTTCGCCCTCTTCCACCGCAGTCGAAGTTTCCTCCAATCATTCGAAAAATGAAAGCAGCAATGAAGCTACAAGGTAAGTCTGAGCTAAAAAAATTCTCGGCAATTTTACTTTATTACATATAAGATGGATTTCCCATATCTTTTTTCACCCTTTTTTTGAGAAGCAGAATAAAACTGGTATTAACTTAATACAGTTTCGTATTATCATTTTTTTTCTTCAACAAAGTGCCTTTTTTTTGCTTTTGTGTTGAAAAATTATGACTAAAAATGTTGGATGGGATTAGTAATTGAAATGGAGGGAGAAAAAATGCAATAAGGATATCTTTTATCGGTTACTTCAAACCAAAAAAAATGCAGATCCATCCTAAGAGAATGTTTTTTAATAATGCCTTGAAACCATAATAAAAAAAAGTTGAAGGGTTTATTATAAAAAAAAACATGAAATGCATTTTTTCTTTTCATTGATTTTTTTTTGGTTGACTCAATTCATGTTTCTTTTTTCTTGCCAGCTTTTATTTATTTCATTTTACTTTAGAAAAATGATGGAATTGGTATTATTTGAAGAAAATCAAAAGGTTTCATATTACGGAAAATGTAAATGGATTTTAAAATTGGAAGAAAACATTATTGTGATAAGCTCAGATGATAATGGTAAATTATTATTTTTATCTCAAATTATTTTTGATCTATAGAGTTTAATTAATCGTTTTTATTATAGGATTAGTAATTACTCTCGATAAGTTTAATCATTATTTCTGTCAAAAAGATGTGAGTTACTCGTGTTTATATTTAGCATAATTTTGTGCATTCAAACATATATCTTTTTTAGAATGTTTTTATCGCCTTTCAAAATGATAATTCAGGCTTTGCCCTTATTTTTTCTAATCAAAACTCTTGCAATGAAATCTTTGAGATTTATAAAAAGTTAAAAGTTAGTATTTTATTTTTTTAATTGGGTAAACAGCAACTTCTCTTTTCTTTTTTAGCAATCATCATCAGTTAATGGAATGGCCATAAACAAAGTGCATGACACCATTCGATTATTTTTAATTAAAATTTTTTATGAAATTCAAAATAATAAACAAAAACGATCTTCGCGATTGATTCAAATTACTAATAATTTTTTTAAATCATTATCGGATAAAGAAAAACTTGATAACCAGGATATTGTGGCCGACCTAAAATTTAATACCGCGAAGGTTGAAGTTGTGGATTTAACTGAAGAGGATGAAGGAAAAGAAAATAAAGGAAGCAATAATGATGGTGATACTCCTCCAACTCAACAAAAAATTAGCCCAACGGAGATTGAAGTTATTGAACTCAGTGATGATGATGAAAAAGAAAATAATGCAAATGAGTAAGTTTCCTTCATTTTTTGCCAATTTAAAAAAATGTTATTTATTATTCAAATTTTAGGAAAGCTTTGCCACAACCAAGCAGTTCATTAAAAAGAAAATCCCCAAGTGCCTCAAGTTCATCTACAGTGGATCAAACTTCAAATGAACCTCCAGCTAAAAAGCAGGCTATTCCAGTTCCAAACAATCCACCACCAGCTTCCCATCCTCAAAAAAGCGAACCTGCCGATGTTGCTGAAGAAACTGCTCCTTTAGAATTACAACAAGCGCCTCAACCATTAGTTAATAATGATATTAAACCTGCTGTTAATCGAATTCCAATTTCAACAGCTCAAAATTCAAATGATCAACCAATGAATTTACCAGCAGCAAATCACACTTCAACTCAAAATAATTATAATCCACATCTTCCTGAACCCCAACAACTTCAGCCCCAACGTCGACCAATTTCTGATGGACCACTTCCATCACAAGATAGACGAAGCAGAAAAATGAATACTACGTCAAAAGAAGTTTTTAAATTTTACAAATTTAAACTTGAATATTTTACTCAAGCTGATGAAAACAAAGTCCATCATTTAACGTTATTCGACGAGAAGACCCAAGAATTATGCCGAACTTATAGCTGCACCAGCAGAAAATTTCCCGAAACATTTTATTGTACAAATTGCAAATATTTTAAATTAACTGTTTCGCTGAAAATCCATGAAATTAGAACTCATGAAATTTCGGTTACTTTTGGAAGGAATGAACATCTATGTGGGCAGCAACCAGAAGGAAGAATATTTGATACTTCTCAAATAAAAATCAAGAAAAAGGGTGAAATTAAAATTTCTGAACTAACTCTCTTCGACGATAGAAGCATTTATTTCTTTAATGCTATTCGCAAAGGCAACACATTTAGCTGTGGTGGTTGTAAAGGAAAGCCATGTCATATCCTGCTTTTTGAAAAAGATAATGGAACTAATGAATATTATGCAAAATGGTCAATTGGAGAACATTCATGTGTGCCCCTCACTTATCCCACTTTATAAAAGTTCCTAATTTTAAAGATTGTTTCTGATTTTACTTGTTTTTTATTATTTCAATTTCTTGTGTCGTTTATCTCTAAAATAAATAATTTCCAAAAAATTATAAAAAAATATCTTTTGTTATTTCTTCGTAAAAATATGATAAACATTAATCATCAACAGCAAACAAATAATAAATGCTTTTTCTATTGAACTACAAAATGCAGTAAGAACTGCAGCTGAAATATACGACATCGAAAGTGAGTGGAGTATCAGCGAGAATTCAACAGTTTCAAAGCTGAAAGGATGGAAGCAAGGTTGAATGGAAATGAAAAAATCAAATTTATCTTTTTTTTCATAATTAAATGAAAATCCAAAAATGCATGGAGTTCCTTGCAGCCATGGATGGAATCTGTTTATAGTTGCTTCGATGGAATTTTTGAAGCATCATCATATAATGCGAAGATTAGTGCGATAACAATTTTATATTCAACTTATGAAGCTTTTGTTATTTCATTTATTTATTGCAAATTTTATGCCATGTTACTTGTGCATTTTAATCATTAAAACCTTACAAAGAAAATGCAGAAACAAAGCTAAATTATGAATGTAAAAATATGGAAACTTTAAAGATTACTTTAATTACAAAAATAAAAAATATTTCTTTATATGTATGTGTTATTAGACTGCTAGCAATTGAAAAAAATATTTACAAAAGTTTACATTTACCTTCAAAATTTTATCGACGGGCAACAATTAGTTTTCCAAAAAAAACCCATTAATTATTGTTAGTTTTTATTTTCAAAACAAAAAAAAGCTAAAGCCAAAAATTCAATCCATATAACTAAAAGTTAGATATTGTCTCTAAGCTTCAAGGTTGGTTGTACGCTCATTTCCAGCTATAGCAAGATTTTTTAGAAAATTACCTCAAGGAACAATAATAGCATAGAGCAAAACTTCAACAACAAAAAGACACAGAAAAAAGAAAGAAGAAAAGTGAAACGAAATAATAACAATGGAATCGAAATTTTCGTAAATCACAAAAGTTGCTAAATGGTTTTTTGGTTGGAAAAAAAACATTCCCGCATATATGAGTGCTACCTGCTCCAAACAGGTAAAGCTAAAAAACAAAAGCCTTAATTTCACATTTTACATTCGAAATTAAAAATAACAACAAACTTTATTTTTCACAACAAAAACAATAAATAAATACGACCAATTACAAAACATGAAAAACGTTAAACCAATTATTATCTGTGAAGTACCGTAAGATCGGATCGCAATAAATCAATAACTAATTTAGTTTTGGATGGATAAGCTTCACGTAACTTCTTAGCGATATCTTTGAATTTGTTTTTTCCGGTAAAATGAAATGACAGCATGAATAAACAATTAGGATGAACCTAAAATGAATAAAAGTAAAATAATGAACGTTAAGATAATTATCCACCAACCTTCATGAAATCAAGGAAACAATCAACATCAAATTTTTGTAGAGTAATACCATATAAATTGAACTTTTGAAGATTTTTGAAAGGTGCAAGCTTCAAAAGATTTGGAAAGGTTTGTTGAGTAAGAGCAATAGATTCTGTAGTTCCAATAACACTGAAAACACTATAAGTAAATAGAATATGAAAGACCCAAACCAAAAAAATTACCATTCAAACATCTGAACGTTAGACACTTTCTCCATGATTTCTTCTAATGAAGCAACATCACCATTTGATTTTTCAACTCGTACACGAACAAGATGGACACTTTTGATTGTTCCAGGAGAAACATGCTTCACATATTCTTTCCAAGTTAAGTTCTGATCCTGTAAGGACAACTCTGTTATGCTTTCTTCCTTGCAAACTTTTCGAGCAGCTACTTTTTCTTTTTCGGAAGCTTTACTTTTGAGAGCATTTTGAGCAGCTACTTTTTTTCTCATTTCATATTCAACGATGGTCAATACAGTGGGACCGTTTTCAATTTCAGAAGTTTCACTTTTGCTATCATCGCGAGCTCGTATTTGTTTCCTTTGAGTTTCAACGCTCTTTGCTTCAGAAGCCATTTTAACATTTTTAGTAGCTTTACTCTTGCTAACACGAGCTTTTTGTTTATTGTTAGGTTCAATGGTACTAGCTTTTAAAGCAACCTTTTCTTTTACTGGAGCAGAATGTTCAGCTTTGCGTTTTCCTTGTGAATCAGTAGTTATTGCTTGGACGACTTCAAGCTGTTTTTTCATTTGCTCAAGCTAAAATATACCAATTAATCATATATTAAGGACATATTAAGTGGATAGGCGTAAGCATAACATAATGCAACATATCAGCTGATTACTTACCAATTGATCACGATCCTTGTTGCTTGCTTTCATTTCGTCTATGATTTGGCGAAGACCAGCACTCTTTTCTTTTTCACTTTCCAATGCATGTTTAGTTGCAACTTCTTTCTTTACAAATTGTGCTATTCTTTCTTTATCAGCTACACGACCTTGTTCTAAATCAGCAATCTAAAAAACCAATATATGTAAAAAATGGACAGAGTTTTAGCTATCTAAAGCTTAAACCAAACAAAAAACTAACATTTTTGAGATATAGTTGTTTTTCAGCTTCCATTCCAATAATTCTTTGATTGAGACGAGTAACTTCGGTTTGAGTTGGTAGCTGTGTAATATGAACGCGTTGACTTTCATATAAAATAAAAAGATCATGATGTGTTTTTACAAGTTGAGCATTGACAGATTCAAGCACATGGTATTTCTTTTCAAGCTCAGAATACTTCATTTTTAAGTCCTCTTCCTAAAACAAACGAGAACGTCAACTATTGCAATATAAAGAAACTAACTAACCGCTTGTGTTCTCCCATTATAAGATGATCTCCATGATGAATTAAACGCATTGACATTCAATGGCGAAATAGGTCCAAAATTTGGTAGAATATTATCAGCATAATCCCATCGCTTTCTCTTTTCAGGAGGGCCAGATCGATTATTATCCATTATCGCCGAAAGTACGCCTAAAAAAGGAAGCAAAATTAGGGAATAAAAATAATGGAATTTGAAGATCAAAGAAAAAAAAAGCGATACTCGAAAGAAAAGAAAACAAAAAATGAAAGGAAAAAAAAGTGAAGCTTTATTTTTTTTAGGGAAGACTCCTTCAGCTTCAGTGTTCCCCGGCTTTCTCTTTTTGATTTTTAACTGTAAATTTTTTAAATTCAATTTTACCTAAAGCTTTAAAGGAACATAGCTATTTCATGCCTTTTCAAAAATTTCGATACTGGGGCTGATAGGAACAGTTGGGGCGGCGCGTGTTTGAATTACCGTGTCACTTCTGTCTTACACGGTAATTCAAACACGCGCCTTACCAAGTGTAACTTGCAGTGCCCGCAAACGAAATTTCAAAAAAGGCATGAAATAGCTATGTCCCTTTAATAAAAAACTTTTGAGTCTGTAAAAAATGTTTTACATATTTTAAAAATTCCAATCATGATTATAGCATAAATTCAGAACCTTTTCCCCTTGATAATATTGTATTTATTAACTATGACGAGTCACAACTTTATATTTTGTTTTACTTATTGCTTTGTAAACTTTTTTATTTTTGTGTTTCATTTTTTTAAAAATTGAATTTCTCGGATTCTTATAATTTACTTCTCTTTAATATCATTGTTGTTGTATATCACGTTCCGTCCCACTCATTTCGGTTTAACACAAATTTCATCAAAAAATACTGTAATATTTTTATTTACATTTGCCCTTGAGTTTATCTTTTATTTTTTTGCTTTATTACTCGCGCATTGGTAAGCGTTTACTATCAAATTGAAGGGTTTCAGGCTTTAAAAAATTTATAAAATACTCAAAAAATAAATTCTCGCACAAAAGAAAAGTTCTAATGACGAATTTAAAATGTAAAAAATCAGCAGAGCCAACAAATAATGTGAAAAATTGAAGTTATTGAAATCAGTGATGATGATATAATTGCCACTAAAAATTTTTTTGATACAAATCACAAAGAAAATATGAAAAAAGTTTTCGAAGATGATCAAGCTAAATTAGTAAGCGTAAAAAAAAAAAATTCCTTATGGAGTTTAATGGAGAAAATAACCCTTTTTTTCTCGTTATGGTTAACTATATTTATTTTAGTCGAACAAAAAACTTAATCGCAAAAAAATACTCGATTCTCTTAATTTTTGTGAAAATAAAAAGCCAAAGAAAGTTAAAAATTTAAGAAATAAAAAAAACTTAAATTGTCTAAGCAAAATTAAGATTGGCATAATTTATCAAAAATTTGCATAGCACAATTTCTTAAGTTTTTTGTTACACAAAAATCTCCTTTAAAAAAATAATTTTTGTTGTTTATTTTTCAGATTTGGACAATGCGTCGAACATTTTACAGTATCATTTTAATCACAATTTTTCCTTTAATAATTAATTGCACGACATATGGAAAATTGCATTGCCTCCTTCAAAGTCGTGATCCTATTTGTTTTCCATTTAAAATAGATTTAGCTATTCGTTGTTTTATCGTAAACGTGGTTATTTGCGCTTTTGTTATTCTTTCCGTGGTTTTATCTGTTTGTGCATACAAATCAGTTTCGGAAAAAAATATTCAAATTGAACGTCGATTAATTGTTCAAACAACCGTTTCCTCGATTTTGTTGTGTTGCATGTTCGGATTATATTCCATTGGAATGGTTCGAGCAAGCACAGAGAAAATTTCATGGGTATTAGCGGGACATTTATTTACTTATGGAGATTTATTTTATATTTTACAACATTTTGCTAACATTGCGATCATTATTATTTTATGTCCTCAATTTCGAATAGGTTTAATCAAATTTATTTCTTTTGGTTGCATTAATTTGCAACAATCAAGAGTTTCGCCATTTAATAATAGCTCTAATTTTGCAATCTAATAAAATATTGTTATAATAATAAATGCATTATGTCTTACATTTCAAAACTTTCTACAAATAAATAAATCACAAGCGTTATAAAAAAAAATTGTCTAATTTTCAGAAATATGCATTTGAGTTAAATATGGGCATGCAAGGTTGAACCGATTCGAAAAAAAGGAACGATGAAAATGATAATTGTTTTGGAACGCTCGATCTAAAGAGGAAAAAAAGAAGCTAAATTTAAAAAATCCTCAGAAAGTACAGATGGGAATCACGAACTTCTATTACCAAACCTAGGAATTAACCTTGGTTATGATAATAGAAGGGCCAATTCAGTAACTTTTTTTTATCATCGGAGGGAATCCAACTGTCGATCTTCGACTGAACATCGAACGCACAAACCACTGCGCTAGTTTGGTATCGATTTTACGGAAGTTAATTTTTTGCCTTATTTTTTTGTTGTCAAATCTTCTTGCGATCGTTTGCTATTTGTTTATATCAAATAAAAATGATTCATTTTCTTTTATATTAGTCTTTTCAAGTCAAGGAAAAAGTAAAACATGAATCAAAAAATAATGATTGTGTTTCATCAGGCAATTTCCATGTGGTGGTTGCAGGTTGATCCAGTCCAAAGATTTGCAAAAGCATAAATTTCTTACTAACGTGAAACTGCAACTCTTCATAACTATGAAAAGATGGAGGAGGATGGGTATTCTGATTTTGACATAAGTTTTCAGCTGTTTTACTATCTACTTTAACGTCGTTACCAAATCAACCGCCATTACAAGAAAGAGTTGGGTGAAAATAAATCCATCCATATGTAAATACAATTAATAAATGTATGATAAACAGAAATGGAACAAAAAAATGGATTAGGCTTGAAGAAACTTTGAGAACTCTATTATTCAGTTGTTAAAGATACTGTGGCTTAATTATTTCCAATAATATTTTGAGGTTCTCCATGATCCCATTCGTTAAAATCAAAGGAAGTGCGATTCTTTCCAATTTCAAGATCTCAATGTTCCAAGATGTGAAGCATCCATCCAAAAATAGTTTATTTCGCTATCATGAAAGTGCTTACTCCCTTTTTCTAAAACAACTCAAAAAAAGTTTTATGTTCATTCGTTATAAAGAAATTACTTGCAAGCAAAAATAACCGCCAGCATTGATGCAAGTTAATTTGCATCTGCAAATCCAGAAAAATTTGGAAAAAAAGAAAAGCATTGTGTATTCCATTCAACGCTCGAAAATTGAAAACGAAAAAGGCTTGCTTGCTTCAACATAAGGTTTGTTATCATTTTCCAATACTGCAAAATGTGTTTTAACATTAATGAGTAACAAAAAAGCGTCAAGGAAAAGCATTTAAAGGTACACATAAACACCAAATTTATTTATAACCACAATATTAAATACAAACATAACAATAATTATTTGGGTTTATTCTTTAAAAGTAAAATTTCATCCACAAGTTTGTTTCTTTGTAATGCAACTTCAGGACGTTCTTCATTGATTTCGAAGATTGCTCGTTGGTATTGATACAACAATGGATCAAGATTTTCTTTATCAAATTGTGCATCAGATGGAGCATCATCAAAAGCTCGTTTAATCAATTCCCTAAAAACCAAATGTTAAAGTAACACAAAAGTAAGCAAAGCAAAACAAAACATACTTTGGCAAATTTTATTACAGAAAAGCCGTAGCGATTGAATCATACAAGTCGTCCATCATTTAAGAAAATCTTATGAGGTCATGACAGTTTTAAAGAAGAGGAAAGATATAAACTAAATTATTTGGTCAACCAAAAAACTGTTTGCAACATTGGTAACTTTGAGTACATTAAAAAAAGTTCCTTCGTATATCGATAATTCCAAAAAAGCGTTGGTAATTTGTTAAAAAGTTGAGGAAATGATAATTTTCAAAAAGGGAACAAATCTCGACCTCACTTTTAAACATTCAGTTAGTACTTACATATAAGATTTTCTCAAAAAAGACAAAATGGGAGAATGAAGAAAATAATAATGGAGTTAAGTTTGCATAACGATGTTTGAAATTTTGTGCTCTTTCCTTTGTTAGTCACATAGGAATGCTATCAAGCGAATTGAAAGTACAAAAAGGTAAAAAAAAGCAAGTTTATTTTTTCAATACTTTAAAAAACAAAATCAACAAGAAATATCATACAATAACAAACAAAATGGCATACTGAGATGCTGGTTTAACAGACAAATCATGTCCAAGAATCCCACATCCCTTTATTCCTGTACCATATTTCTCATTCCCGCCCAAGCCTCTCGAACAACTTATGAAAATAAATTATCTTGGATTTTTTTTATTAAAAATCTTTTATTTATTTAAACATAATAAAAGTTTTAAAAAAGTTTAATAGACAATGTAAGAAAAAACGAAGGTGCAAAAAATCAAAAGTTGTGGAAAATATAAACCATTTACAGAATTTGAAATATGAGATAACGCAGTTCCATTTATTTCTTGAACATTCGTAATCTCTTTAGCATCAAAATATTTATCTTTGGGTTCACTTTCTTTTTGACCAATTCTAAAATGTTGAATTTTTTGTAATTTTTAAAATTCTACAAATTCTGTCTCTTCCAAATTTTGAGATTCGTAGTTTTTATGAGCTTCAATGATTTCGTTTGATTTATCAACATTCGAGAAGTTAGAATGGACAACCGTGAATCCAATATTTCCACAAATGGCATAATTAATATATTCAAATTTATTTGGGCTGAATGCTCCATTATATTCACCAGAAAGTAAAACACAGCGGTCTTTTTTATTCTTGCATTTTAAGATTATTTGGATATCAATTCCAATTTCTGATCGTTTATAAATATTTTTGGTTTCATTAAATTCATAATAAAAAACATAAATAATCCAAGAACTGTAATTAATCTTCAAATATTGGTTATCAGAAATCATGGTAAAATCATCAAAATTTTGAGTAAAGAAAAAGCGAAGGTAAACGCTAAATAATAAAAATTATTGATATCGATTTTATTCGCTACAATTGACGAAAAACCTTTTAGGGGAGGATTCAATAAATTTTTGGCAAAAATTTTTCCCAATTTTTTCATAAATTTTCGGGTCATCTTTTTTAACATCAGAATAATTCAAAGCTTTTAAGGTATGATCTAATAATTTGGTTGTTTGGTAGTGAGTTTGAACAAATTTGTTTACTTAACAAAAAAAAGTAAAAGATTTTAATAATTCCAAGAAAAACGATCAACTAACCCGGTTTTGTATTTTTATTGGCAATTCGATGCTTTTTTAATCGGACTCTATAAATTCATCCGAATCTCAATCACAATAAATATTTCCATTTTTATCTCGATGCTTTCTTGTTTTTTTGTAAGACGTTGCATGATGCTTTTACTTTTGTTTGATGGGGCTGCTTCACAGAATAATGGATTTTATTATTCTTAATGCCTTTCGTTCGGGTGATGATGGTTGGTATTATTTAGAATGATGAGGAAATGTTTGTGTTGGCATTTGAGTTAATGGAATTTGGATTTCTTCGCAAAATTTTTGCGAACTAAAAACCACGAAAGAAACATCATTTTACTTCTTCAAAGGGAAACAAAAACTAAAGTTCATTTTCACCGTGTTTATTTTTTTTCCTCGGCATAAAAAATTATTGTAAATTAATTATATCATATTTTTATCAGGTAAAAAAAGTATCATATCATCAGTAGTTTGTTACAAAGTTGAGTAATATGTGCTAAACTGGTGCAGTGGTTAATGCTTCTGATTTTCATTCGAAGATCGGCGGTTCAACTTCCATCCGAATGATTTAAAAAGTAACTGAATATGGGTCTTCTATGATCATAAACCAGGGTTAATTCCCAGGTGTTGTTAATAGAAGTTTCTGATGGTTGTCCAAGTGTATGAGGATGATTTTTTTTTCATTTTTTAAACAAAAATTGCATGCCGAAGGAAAGCTTTTTTTACTTTGTCGAATATAAACTATTATATTCGTAATTTTATTTTTTAAGAAAATTACAACTTTTATTTTATTAATTTTGGTTGTTTCACAATGGTAAACCGCTTTGGATAAAAAGTTATTAAATTTTTTAAATGTGAGTTCATAAAAAAATCGATGAAAATATAATTTTAAGAAATATCTCTTCCGTTTCCTAAAATTTTTAGTTTGAAAAAGTTTCTTGCAAAATAAATAAATAATTTTACATACTCTTGTTGCGACTCGGCGAAATTCGGGATTTTTCCATTTCTCATCATTTTCCATATCTTCTGAAATGCGGGAATAATTTTTTACTTCCATAGCCATATCTTCAGCGGAATTATCGATGGCAAATCTAACATGCTTTTTAGGCTAAAAAATAATAAATATATTATAATGCTTTTTTTTTATTATCCAAATTTGCAGTCTAATTTAAAAAAGTTTTGAAAATAAATTATTTTAATATTTCAAGAAAATGTTTTTAAATTTTAGAAATTATGGTAATTTTAAAATTGCTTTCAATAAATATTGTCAAAAATTTTTAGTAAAAATTAGAAATCAATAAAAAGTAAAATTTAAATAACTTTTCGCTTACCCGGAGGCCATCTGAAACATCCAAAGTTCTTTTTCGATTCATAGTTTGGGAAGTAAAAAATAATAAATTGAAATAAGAAAAGAAGCTAAAAAACAGAAACATTTATTCGGAAATCCTTTAAATTTGCGGGAAATAAAAATTTTGAAAAAAACCGCGGCGAATATACATTTTAAAAAAATGGAGAGGTTTTTTTGTTTTTATTGGAGCCAAAATTAATAAAAGTAAATCATTAAAAACTCGATTTCAAAAATAGAATGATCAAACTTCCTTTGAGATAATTATTGATATAAAACAAAAAAAAATGCAAAAAATCAACTAAAAAATTGTTGTTTTTGCTTTTCACAAAAAAGGAGCGAAGAAAAAATGCCCTTAGACAATAAATATTTTTTATAAAAAGGCGCTAAAATCGAGTTATTGATTTCCTTTCTTTGTTTTCCCTTTTTTTGGAAGCCTTTTTTAACTTTTTTCGCTGATTGAAAAAAAATCAAAAAACTTCCAATAATATTTAGTTTTTATGTCGCTTCGAAAAAAAATAAGATGGCGCACTAGATTTATAGGGAAAAATTGCTTTTCTTTTCTTAACCTTTTTTGTATCTCTGCTGCAAAACTTTTTGAAAACGAATGGTTGCAAAAAACTCCTGCTATTTTAAAACGCCCTTTGTGAAAGTAAAGTCTTTTTTTCTTCCTTGTTTTTGCACCTCTGTTGTTGGATTTGAAGGAGAAAAATAAGTGTAAATTCCACAAATAACTATTTCTTCTGGTTTTTGTTTTCTCATAGCCATTTTTCGAGAAAAAAGTCTCTAGTGAGTGTTTAATAACATTAGGTGTCGAATCTAAATCGTGAGTTTCGTTTTAACAGTTTCCCAAAGAAATGGATTTAAAAATCTTTCAGCATCTTGGAGTATTTATAATTTACAAATTCTTGAAAGCTTGTTGGATAAAAAACTTGAACCATAGAAAAAAGTTTTACAAATTTCAAGAAAGATTGGACATGCTTTTAATTTTTAAATATTTTTTATTAAACATTTTGTTAGCCAAGTTCCGATAAACTCCGGAACGAAAATCAAATAAAATAAATCGAATTAATTTTGAAGCTTTTTAGGTTTTACAATTCTCTGGAAGATTGGACCTGCTATTTTTTAATTGACACTTTTCCTGAAACCTTTGTTCTTTGAAAAATATTTTTTTTTCACGTGTTTATATTTTCATTAAAAATAAACATTCGTAAACAATGCAGGTGTTTCTTCTCCTTTTTTTTTTATTTCCAATTGATGAAGTGTGTGATTTTTTAAGTGCTTGAACGCTACTTTCTTTTTATATGACTCAAAAAGTTTATGACTTTTAAATAATTTTTGAAATTAGCATTCTTTTTGATTATATTTTAATACGAATAAAAAACAATATCACTTTTTCGTTCTTGGTTCTCCTCTTCCAGTATATATGTATGTATGTATCGATTTGAGGAAAAATTTTTTCTTACACCTTTAAGAGCCTTTCTTTTTCATAGAAAAAAACCCTATAAACAAATCGATTATTTTCCGCGCGCAATAAACAAAACAAAGTTTCAAAAAAAAAGTTGGTTTGTAATTTTTTATATTCTTCAGAAACTTCATTTTTCTCCACAAAACTTGATTTTTGAACAATATTGGATTTATTAGTAATCAATGGCTGATAACTTGGGTTTTTTATCGGTAAAAAAAATATTTCTTTAATTTATTTTTTACAATTTTTTATTTGATCCTTTTTAGAATAAAAAGAAGCATTTATTGATTATAAACGAAAAACACCAAAAAATCGAATACAATGGAATTTTTGAACTCAAAATAACTAATTTACCGGAGTCGAAATGGTTATTAGTTTCTCCAGTAAATGAAGGTAGTAATTGTTTTACTGATTCTATAAAAAAATACTTTCGTTTTAGAATATAAACCATTTTCCGTTAAATTTGATAGTTTATTCATCCAACAAAAAGTAAGCCAATATTTCTTTTTAAATAAATTCTTTGGAAAAATACAACTTTCAGCATATTTTATGTGTTTATGATGCTGATAAATTTTATAATTTTGCACTGATTTTTTCCAATGAAAATATTTCAAAGAAAATTTTTGATATCGTCACAAAAAATAAGCCAAAGGTAAGTTCCTAAACTTTATGACAGATATAAAAAATGTTAGAAATTTTAGATTTCCTCGGAAGAATCGAACAAAATTTTTTATGAAAGATTTTTAAACCAACTTTGTGAAACAATTTTGACTTCAGCCACACCCGCAGTTTTTATGAAACAATTAATAATGGATTTAGGGAACTTATATGTTGGGAAGGAAAAAGAAAACTTCATTAATTTTTTGAAGGCAAAAAATCTTGATTCAATTATTTTCGAAGTTATCAAAACTGAAGCATCCGGTGAAGATAATCCAATGGAAATAATTGAGTAAGGAATATATATAATTCAGCAACAAACAAAAAATCATTCTTCTGAAAAAAAATTTTTAGGTCTCCTCCACCCAAAAATAAAACAAAAAATATTTGCATTGGAAATGGTTTAGGCGACTTATCAGGCAATAATGATAGTAACGACATTAGAAATCGGTTTCATGCTATTAAACGAGAAGCAGCGGTCGATGAACAAAATGGTCAAAATTTAAATAATATTAATTCAACCCAAAATAATGAAAGGAAAAAAAGCGTGTAAGTTAAATATTTTTTAATTTAAAATTTGGATATCTGCTTTTATTTTTTTAATAGTTCGCTTCAAACTGGAAATTTGAATCAGCCTCATGAAGCTTGTTGCACTTTCCATGAAGCAACTGAAGCAAGTCCAGAAAGTGTGGACCAAGGAAATTGTGAACTTTCAAAGTAAAATTTTTTTTTGGAAATTCAAAAAAAATGTAATAATAATATTTTTAGTTTGAACTCTGCCAATTCTTGTGAAATACCTTCTTCTATTATGAATGAATCAAGTGTTGAGAAAAACTCTCCTCTTCTTGAACCCACGATTCCCAATGAACAAACAAAGGCTGTAGTTCCGGAGCAATCAAATATTCTTGCCAACACCAAGTAAGTTTTTGAAAACCAAAAACCCAAAAAGAAGGAAGATAAAATTAAATTTTTTAGCCCTGAAATTTCTCGTGTCGACGAAATTGCTTCCAATCAAAATTTAAATAAAGAAAATTATAATTTGAGAAGACGAAGAGCTGCAGTTGAGATTATCAATATTAATCCTTTTAATGATTCTGATAAAAATGATTCTGATTTTTCCCCAAATAATTTAGACCATCCAGAAAGTGAAAAAGAGCTATCAGAACAACCACCAAATTCTTCGAAATCAAAGTAAGCATTAAAAAAAACACAGTGTTATTTCACGAAAACTTTCGAAACAAAAATACAAAAACTTTATTTTAGAATTCCATCGAAAAAACCAAAATACTCTGTTGCCGCTGCATCAAAGAAAACAGAAACGTCTAAAATTATTATTAAAAAACCAAAATATGCTTTGAAAGAGCAAGAAAAAACTGGTGGAAAAACTATTCAACGATTAATTATTTTTAATCCCGAAAATATGGATTTATGTTATGAATTTTATTGGGTTACCGCTAAAAAGTGTTATGCTTGTTGTGGCTGCATTGCATCTGGAAAACAATTAAAAGCCAAAGTTTTAAATGAAAAAACTCAAAAGGAATATATTGAATTGGATGATAAAGAGCATGTTTGCCAATGGCGGCCTTATGATGCATTGAAATATTCAGATGAAAAGAAAATTATTAATTTACCAAATTTTGAACTTCGAGATATTTCAAATGGAATATATAAAACTTTAATAATTTTTGATGAAAGCAATAAAAATTTATGCTTTGAATATGGTTATATTTCAAGAACCAAATATTATAGTTGCCGAAAATGCAGTAACTCTGAAAGGAAAGTTGTTAAGGCCAACTTGTATTATAATGAAGCCAATAATAATGAACCATATATTATTCTTGGGCATGAAACTCATTTATGTCAAATGAAACCTTACCTTCCAGAAACAAAAGAAATTATTATTGAATTAACGCATTTTAAACTTATTCCAAATGCAAAAGGAGCTCCAAAAATAATAATTTTTGCTGATGACGACCGCAAAAAAGGATACGATTTTTCGATAAGTAAATCAAATATATGTATTTGTTTGAGTTGCATTGCAAGAAAAAGTTCGAATGCTAAAAATAAGAAGGATGAAAAAATTGCATTATTTTCCGTAAAATTATGTGAAAATGGAGAGAATGGAGAAAAATATATTAAATTAAAAAATGATTTGAAACATGAATGTCAAATGAAAAATTTTAAAGCTGATCAAGAAAAGAAATATGAAGCCCAGCTGGTTTACGCACCAAATTATGTTGCATATTCCAAAAAGAATGATAAAATTTTAAGATTGGCAATTTATGATGCAAATGATCGAAATTTATGTTATGAATTTAAATATCGAAAATGGGATAAAAAATTTGAATGTAAAAAATGCTTTAAAGATAAAAACTTAATTGTAACAGTGCGGGCTTTAAAAAGTGAAAATGGAGAAGAATTTCTTCGATATGGAAGAAATATGCATAAATGTATTCCCCAAAATGTTAAAAATATTATTGACTCAAATATTGAAATTTTGAAAGAAACTGGTGTTGCTATTTTGGAAGATGAAAATGACGAGGATGATGACCAAAAAATAGTCAAACAAGGTGATTTTGAATTGCGCCCAAATAAAGAAGGAATCCCAGAAGCTGAATTAATTATTTTTAATTCCAACGATCGAAACCTTTGTTATCGATATTCATATTATAAATCTCGAATAAGTTATAATTGTTTCGATTGTATTAATCAGAAGAAGCTTCATGTCAGCGCAGTATTAAAAACGAATAGCGAAGGAGAGAACTATCTCATTCTTGGAAAAAACGAACATCAATGTAAACCAATTAAATATGAACCTTATCAGGAAATACGATATTATGATTATACAGCTTTTAATTTGGAGAATAATAATAATGTCACTGCAACTTTGAATGTTTTTATTTCCAATAGTCGTAGTGAATGCTATAAATATCGTTATAGCAATGAAACCAAATTGTTTTATTGCATTGGTTGCAGGGCAGAAAAGAAAACTCATTTGAATGCAAAAATTTTTACGGATGATAATGGAAAAAAATATGTTAAAGATGTATCAAACATCAAACATGAGTGTATTCCTTATAAATGTGAAACAACGACACATGAATAATAATAATCTTTCATTAAAAATGGATGACAAATTAATTTATTTCATTTTAAAGAAGCAGCAACTTTCTCTTATAATTAATTTTTATATGTATTTTGTTCCTTTGATTTATGTTGATAGAAAACTTATGTTTCTTCGATAAAACAATTGTTCTAAAAAAAACGAGAGAGCGGGTGGGAACAAAAATTGCAATAAATCTTTCGAAAAAATTTTAACTGGGGTTATTTTGCATTTTTTTTTCTCAAGAATACTCACAAATTTTGGTTAATGAAGCAAGAAAAGCTCCAAACAAACATATCTAAAAAGTTTTATTTTTGCATTTATTTTCTACTAAAAATCAACTAAATACATATTTTGTTTTCATATATCATAATTTTTCACAGAAACAAAAAGTTAAGCCACCAAATTTCTTTGAAAAATTTGATGCAAATTTAGAGCTTGGGAAAAAATGACAAAGATGGGTAAATATTACAAGGATTTCAATTTTTTGTATCCAAAATTAAAAAGCATAAACGAAACTTTTTTATTAATTGTTTAAACTACAAAACAATGCAAAAGTGAAGCTGCTAAAAAAAATTTAAACTATTTTTTGAGATAAAATAAGAAAGAAAATAAGGGAGTTTGAAACCCTTCGTAAAAACATTTTTTTTTGTTGCCATAAAAAAGTGATCCTAACAAAGTGTTTCACATTTTTTGACCATTGCGTTGTTCCTTTTTTCCTTGCCGGCTTACCATTTGCTTGACTTTTTTCTGGCGATAATTGATCTGTTTTTTGTTGTTGTTGCGAACAATGTTTTCTTCTTCGGCGTTGTTTATTATGCTGGTTTACCCATTCTTCCTTTTATTTTATTAATTCGCTGTTAGACGATCAACACAAAAAAGAGGATTTTTTTAAGCGCGATATCTTTACAATTTTTTAAAATAATTAATTAATCAACTTTTATTGAATGTTTTTCTAAAAAATTATTAAATTCTTTTTCGTTTCAGCTTTTATTTTCAAAGATTTTTTGATATTTTTTATTCTCAAGATTTACAAATTTGGCTTATTTTTGTTTGTTAAAACTAAAAAACTTTAAATTTTATTCTCTCAAGAATTTGCTGCTCAATGCTATAGGCAAATTTCTGATTGCCATTTATATTTATTAAAGTTTATTTAAATTTAATATTATTTTTTGGAGTTTTTGCTTATCAAAAATGTCAAGTTCTCAAAATCAAGTAGGTTTTTTGTTTATCGTCCTTAAAAAAATTTCCATCAGATGCCTGTATTAATGAAATATTGGCTGTTATATTTACTTTAACAGCCTCCACCAGCCGCCAGAAAAATCAAAAAAATATTTTCAAACAAAGTATTTTTTCTTCCATGGCCAACGCCCGGACAAATCTTAAAATTCATGATGATCTTAAAAAAGCCGATTTTATTGCCTTTTCTGGTAATGATAAATTTTATGGATTTTTTGATGATGATTCAAACCGATACGAGGCCTTTAAAGATCTTAAAAAAAGGAAGCCAATTTTATGTATTTATTGCAAAAAATTTCCTGTCCCACTCGAATTTGAAGAAAATGAAAAAATTTTATTTCTTGAAAAGATAAAGGGAATTATTAAATATTATTGGATAATTCCACAAATCAACGCTATTCAAAATATTTCTCGACGAAAATGTCGAGCAAAAGCTTGTATTGCCCAAAGATCACCCTCACCAATTCAAGATGAACCGCTTCCATCAGAAACAGCAGATGCCGATGTTGTTTCTGAAGATGATGCTGAAGTTGAAGCAGCGATAGCGCCACCAAGATCGACACCATCTTCATCAAGCTCGAATTTAACAGGGTTTTCAAACCTAGATTATGCAATAAGATTGGTTAGATGCCCAACAATTAATTATTTCCTTGAAAATTATAGTGGGTCAGTATTTGAAAAAAATAATGGCAATTCTTCAAGGGAACAATCACCGCCTGTTATTACGCTAAGCTCAAATTCTTCAAGGTCATCCACACCAACATCACAAAATGGAAATGAACCAGAAGTTTATGATATTTCTGATTCAGAAGGTTCTCCAAATTCAAGCCCTGAATATCTATCATCTTTCGATGATGAAGATGATGCAACATCTCCCATTATGAATAATTATATTTCTTCTAATCGCGCTTTAAATTCCCACTTATTTAGCGATGAATCATCAGAAGAAGAGATTTTGGAAGAAGCTGACGATGATTTGGCAGGTTAAATTTGAATATTAAAATATATTTAAAAAAGTTTATTGTATATTTTTGTTGATGTTTTTTTTATGTTGTAAATTCATTCATTAAATTAACCAATTTAATATTCTTTTTATGTAACCTTTTTTGGATAGACGCCATTGTTATTCTCAAAATAAATTTCTCTAATAAAAAATTAGAAATCAACCATTATCTATAAATCTTTAGAAACTTATTGAACAAAACATGGGAATAAATGTTTAAAAAAACTTACGCATAAAATACTTTTTCAAATTTTGCCGCTATTATTATCTTGTTCAAACTTTTTCATAAAGTCATCAATCTTAAGTTTCGCATAATTTCATTGTGATTTTGTTTCAAATATTCAACTCTTAATTTTAAATGCTGTGTCAACCAACCATTGATGTAATAATCTGCCACCATTAAAACTGGATTCAATACACCACCGTCTCTTTTCGAAATTTGGTATTTTGCACATCTCATTAATCGTTTGTTAGAGTTTACTTTTTTTTTAAATCTCCCAAATTAGTTTGCCAACATGGGAGATAGGTTAAAGTCAAGGCTCTATTTTTCTATATTACCGAAAGGAAGGATTTGAGGAGGCTTTTTTAATTATAAAAATTTATTATTTTTCTGCCATCACCAAAGACTAAAAAAATAAGTCACAATTTTTTTTGTTGAGATTTATGCATTTCAGATTCGTGCCGCAAAAAAAAACCTGCTTTGCCCCATTTTACCCAGACCCATAAAAAAATTTATGTTCACTATACACTGATTTTACGAATTTTATTGTGGAAAAAGTTGCAAAATTTTTCAAATTTATTAATCCTTTCTCTCAACATTTATTTTTCTTGCACCCATTATCTCTGTATTGTTGCTTACAAAAATGCAAACTTACTTTTTATCCAAAGATTTTTTGCCATTTGACTTCTTCGTCCTTTGAAAATAGTGAATAATGTAACTGACAAACGCAAGAACTAAAAAAGGAGAAACCAAAATAATAAAAAAATGGATGAAAGGGAGTTCCTTCAAAAAAAGACTATGAGCAAAGGCTTCTTTCTCTCTCTTTTTTTGTGTTTGTCTTTCCAAAAAAACTAGTGGCATATTCTGGCATGACTATGCCTGCCATACACACTTTTTTTTTCGTGCACACTTTTGTTTCATGAATGAAGAAAAAATCGAGGTTGAATTACTGAAATAAATTCTAATTTTATTATTTTCTTTCAAAAATGGTATTTATTAAAAATAAAGAAGAAGTCACATTTTGGACTGCTACTTTCGTAATTCCAGCGCTTATTATTGCTTTACTCATTGGTAAGCTTTTTTCTATGCCTTTTAAATCCACAACTCTTTTGCTTTGATTTTCTTAAAGCAAAAATAAGATTAATTTTTGTTTTTCTGTTTTCCAAAATGTTTCAAATTTATGGAAATTTTTATCGGTGTATTTTTTTGCAGGTTTCGTTATTCATCAATTGCATTCTCAAAGAATGGCAAAACGAAAAAAAGACGAAGAGCGTCGAAGAAAGAAAGAAGCAAAAAAGCATCATTGATTTTTTATTATTGCTTTCTTTTTTGTTTTTTTGCAATTTCATTGGTTTATTTTTGATTTTTGTTTGAGTTGTTAAAAAATAAAGTTTAATAATAAATGAAAAATTATTTGTGGATTTTTTTACACTTATTTTAAAAAAACTCGCTGCAACATTTCTTTTTTTCTTCTGCTACCTTCGATGAAGCCGACTTCAATATTTGTACTTTGAACCACAATTCCTAAAATAAATTTAAAATAGGCGTAACCATAGTAACTCATTTCATGAAAAGAAGGTTTACTAGATTTACAAACAAAATTAAAAAATAATATTTTAAAGAAATTTGCTATGTCCCTTTTTCATTATCAAGAATGGTTTGATGCGTTTTATCCTGAGTGTCGAAACATCACAACTGGAATATTTTTTGATGATAGGCGTAATAATTATAACTTTTTTTGCCCATGTAATTTCGAGTATTTTAGATCAAATAATTGTTGGAACGTTAAATGGACTTTTGTGTGCATTGGATCCCGGAAAAGACGTAGAAAATAGACAAGAAACTTCGAGTTTGATTGAACAACAACTTTCAAATCCAATAATTCAAGCAGAAATTGGATATTTTTTATCCAATTTTGATGGACCTGTTATTGCTATTTTACATCCAAAGGAACTGGTTTTTTATAGCCTTGTTAAAGGTGAGAATGATGAAGTGAAAAAAATGCCCACAACTTCTGACAGGCATCCTCCATCTAATAACTTTCTCCTCTTTTTTTTAGACGCCAATGACATGTATCGTTTTGATAAAATTTTTCAACATCGAATTAAGGGCCAGCCAGCATATAATATGTGTATAGGAAATTTTGGAAAAAGTGATAAACCTCGAATTTGTGTGCAAACTATTAATTGCACCCTTCATTTTTTTGAAAGTGAAAATCATATTCTTTCACGCGAAGCTCTTCATCAAATCCATCCCGGTCCAGTTGTGTATCATCCTATCACCGATTCGGTTATAACAACTTCAGGTGGAGTTATAAATGCAGTTAAATTTACAACAATGGCCTCAATGCCTTCAAATAAAAAAGATTATAAAACTATGGTAAGTCTCTTTATAGCAGTTTTTGATGACAAAAAAAAATACAAACAAAATTTGGAAATAAAAATAGGAAGGTTTTTTAAATATTTACTATTTGGGCGCCATAGTTAATAAACAAAGTAATGTAATTTTATTTTTGAGCGAAAATCTGCATATTTTGTACATTTTTGTTTTTTTACAAAATGCATAAAAGTTCAACAATTTTTGCGACATGTATTAGTTTCTTCTGCCATAAAAATTTAAATTAAAGAATGTTGAGGAATAATTTGAAAGATTATAAAAAAATATATTTTTAGATGGATTGGGATCTTAATATTGGTGACACACCCGTGGATGTTATAGCAATTTCGCCAAATGATGAAAATTCTGTTCAACCTTCATTAGCTGTACTTTGTCGTCGAAGCTTACATTGTTTAACATCATCGGGATCGATGAGATATACCATTCGATTGGAAAATGCCGCCATGGCAATGTATACTCGAGCGCGAAGTACTCAGTTTTTTTTCTCATTTAATAATAAAATCAAAAATAAAAAAATTTTTTAGGTTCAAGCATAAATTACATTTTAGCCACTCATGTTCGAACATTACTTTTTTATGAAGATTCAACCATGATTTGGGCCGCCCAATTAAATTTTATTCCAATTTCCATAACTTTGACAAATTTCGGCGAAGGATATAAAGCTATGATCACAATGCTTTCGGATGAATTTCGTGTTTCTATAGGTTATTTAGGAACTGAACCATCATTCTTTCGCATGCCCGTCACAGATTCAAGATTTATTGATTTTGAAGCTCGACAAAAAGAACTTTCAACTTATGAAGAACAAATTTCAATAAACACTAAAAATACAAGTGACACGGTTGAAAGCGATTCAATTAAAATTATTTTTGAATTACACATGGATTCACAATCGGTTAGTTTTAAAAACAAAAATTTTGAAGCTAATAGATATGCATAAACAAAGAGGAAAAAAGTACTACTATGAGTCTTGAAGCAAAAAATGCACAAATTTGTTTCTTTGTGGGATCAGAAAAGTCTATTTTTTTAACTGTAGTTGAAAAAATATATCTTTTGAGAAAAAAAAATTTTTAATTTTAGAATGCCATAGACACAGATGAACCCGTTCCATCAGCAACTTTGAAAGTTATTGCAACTGGAAGTTACTCAAATTTGGATGTTTTTATTGATAATATGCTTTCCGTGGTTCAAATAGGCCAAGGACCAACCGTGGATGAAAATGATACAAGTATAAAACTTTTGAAGCATGAATATAATAATAAAAAAGTTTTAGCAAAAAATTTATATTTATACACCATGTTTGCGGAACAACCTATCTTTGATCATCGAATGACGGTTATAGCTTTAGCTGATAGTCGTGACACCATTTATCACTATTTAAAAGTGCCATTGAAACTTATTTGCGAGAAAGCAGCAGCTCAAAAAAGTGCAACATATAAATTTTCTCTTGATTCCACTGAAATGGGCTTAGATATTAATCAACTTTTCCCTGAATTTGAATCAGAAAATCAAACTTCAATTGGTTTGCGACCTTATTATTCTCAAGATACAGTATCACTTTTTGTTTCACAAAAAGCTAATCGTTATCGAATTCAATCAGATAGCACGAATTTTTGTTTTATTGTTATCGAAGAGTTGTGCTCAAGAATTCAAAAATTTCAACCAAATGCTCGAATGAAAATTAGTTCAATTCCAATTCAAATATTTATCAAAAGTGTTAATGATTTTCTTGAAGTAAGCAAACTACTTTTTTTAAGACTAAAAAGTTTTGTTTTGGTTTGGTTTTAAACTTAAAAATTAAAAAGTCCGAATTTCTTTGAACAAAAAAATGAAATAAATATTTTATTTAGGCTGAAAAAAGATTTGAAATTGAAGAAATCCATGTTCGACGATTAACCATTCAAATGAGACACGTTGAAATGGTTTTACTACAAAAATTAAAATCTGAACATGAACCTCCTCCGCCTCATGTTAATGTCCTCGTAAATCATACATACCGAGATTTATTAATGGCATTTGATCGAATGCAAGCATTGGAAGAACAAGTAACATATTTAGGAAAAAATTCATTGAGAACTCAACTAAATCTTTTTACATTATTACTTCGAATGGCAGAAATTGAACTTCCATTCGATGGAAAAATACTTGATGGAACTTTTCAAGTAAGCAAAATTAAAGTTATACTTTTTTTTAAATTTAGAACAAATTCATAAATAAGTTACTCTTGGATTCCATAATTTTAATTATTAATTATTTTTTTGTTGTTGTAGAAACTTGGTGATCGTCTTTCGTCACTTTTACCAACATCCATTCTCACTGGATCAACAACACCTGAACCAGCAGAAGTTTGTCGAATGATAGTAAATTTCTGTGAACGCGGAGGTAAAATAACCGAGATTGCAGAAGTTGATGAAGAAGAAGCTGAGGATAATGCAGCGGACGAATTTCTTCAACTTAAAAGTGGCACAATCCCAGTAAAAATGGATACATAAATATTATTATTTATTTTTCTTAATGTTTTCAATTTTTAATAAAACACCTAAATAAATATGAGTTTTACCAAAAAAAAGATGACAGAGTTTGTTTAAAGTAAATTGCATTTTTACACATTAGATTCAGGTTTATAAAAGCAAAAATGCAACTTTGGAAGTTTTTACAAAGTCATAGGTTTTTTTTAATGCTAGTTTCATTTTTTTGTTGTAGGTGCTTATATAAAAATTCTTAAATGTGAGGCAAATAGTTAGAATTTGTACTTTATAATGTTCCAAGGATTCAGAAACCCCACAAAAAGATGCGGTAATTCGCGAACAAAAAAAATATATGCTTGGAGTATTTTTTGTTTTTTAAATTCGCTTAAAATAAATCCGACTCAAAGACATGCAAATATTTTTTTAAAAGAGGAAAAGTTTTAAAAAGATTTATTGCTATTACTCCTACTACTTAAAACGTTTGAAATAAATGCATTTTTTAAGTCATTCGAGCAGAAAAGAAAGCAGTATGTCATAAAAAAATGTCACAAATATTGTTGTAAAAAAGGCGGAGCAGCACACGCAAAAAAAGAAACAAAAAGAAAAAAGGACAACAAAAGTTACTACTAAAAAAGACTAAAGCAAGTGTTTTTGTTTTCATTTTTATAACCGCAAAAAAAAATTATCGGAAATAGGATCAAAAAGAATAAGTACTTTTTTAAATTTGGTATTTCCGTCGTCCGCTCGTTTGCTGCCGTAGTAAAAAAATAAATAAAGAAAGAACGGAAAAATATGAAAACATTTTTGATGCTTTATTTTATTATTTTATATTTAAATAAATGCATTTCACAATTAAGAGGAAATGGTAAGTCGGTATGTTTATTATTTTTTTTTGTTGGTTGGATTTTTGTTTTTGAATCATAAGGAAATTGGATAAAAAGTCGTCAAAGTGAAATGTCTCTTTTATTTTTTTTAATAACCAGAGCCGTCTAAGGAATTTATGGTTAAAAATTTTTTTAACAATAAAAACTTTATTGTTAGCATTAATGGAAGCTATCACTTTTTTGCAAGACACAACTTTCATATTTTGTTGGCCTTATTCGGATCGCTAAAGTTTCTTGGATTTTAAACCACAAAACAAAATCGGGGCCATGTAAATCTTTTTATTATTCAAAGAAATTCATTGAAAAACATTTTTTAGCCATATTATGCTCCGAACATGATGGAACATCTATTGATATTAAACAAATTTCGGGTGGTGCAATAACTAAACCTTGTGTAAAATGCACTTGTCAAGTAAGGAAACTTTTTTTTAAATGCTTTTATTGGCCAACAAAAATTCGTCAAACTTTCGATTAAATGGCTCAAGCGTTTTGAAAAATTGGATATACCAAAAAACTTTTTTACACCAAAAAAATTTTCTATGCGATTTAATGCTGATAGAGTCGACATCGATTCTGTTTCCAAAGTTGTCGTTTTGATCAAAAAAAGAAAATTATTTTCCTAAAGACTTTGCATATATTTTTTTTGGTTCCATCTTTTAATGCTATTTTTTTATGTCCGCACCCAAAAAATCATGTTACTTTTAATTAATTTTGTAATAAATTATCCGCACTCTGCTTTGAAGCGAATGAAAAAAAAAGAAAAAAATAACAACAAAAATTTGTTTTGCTCGTAAATTAACGCACATTTAAAAAATATGGCCTTCAAAAAAAAAATTAACGCAAAAAAAAGTGGCCTTTTTTGCAAAAAATAAAAAAGTTTTGTAAAAAAGTCAACACAACATTAAGGTTGTGCAAGAATTGCATTAAAAGCAATTACTTGAAGACTTTAGGTTATGATAGTTAAAGAAATAAAATCAAAAATCAAAATTGTAAATAAATGTCACAACAGCATTAAGGCTGTTAGCTAAGCTTTGCTAATGCAATAACTTAGTTTAATGACATTGTGAATAAATAAAATTCAACTTAAAAAAAATCACTTTAAAGCGAGATCTTTAAGATTGAATTTTTTTGATTTATTGATTTTTGAATGTTAAAAAAATCAAAAAATATAAATGAATGAATGTCATAACAGCATTAAGGTTGTTAGCTAAGCTTTGCTAATGCAATAACTTAGTTTAATGACATTGGAAATAAATAAAATTCAACTTAAAAAAAACACATTAAAGCGAGATCTTTAAGATTGAATTTTTATGGTTTTATTATTTTTGGATGTTTCGGCCCTGAACCCTAAACATCCTAATTATAAAAGTAAATTTGTATTTTACATTTGTTTGAAAAGGAAACCTGCATCGTTGGGCCTCATCAGTAGAGTTCGATGGTCTAAGGTTTGAAATAAAATTATAATAAAATTAAAGAGTTTAGTTGAGCGATGATGAAAGTTGAAAAAAAGGGAAAAAGAAATTAGAGAAAAAATAAATTTTTTGAAGATTGAAAAAAGGAAGTGGTTATTTTGGCTTTATATGCATAAGAGCAATAATATTTTATCGTTGTTGTTTTGAAGCAATGTTTAGTATCATCCAATAATTGTTAGAATTCTAAAGCTAATTCAAGAAATGCCACAGAAGCGACCAATTGAACGTGATATTAATGGTGATGAAGGAATGCATTCAGGAGCCAAAATGCCTAATTTGGACTTGCAGGTATGTTTTATAATTTATATAATTTTCTCATCTTTTTACTTTTTGTTTTTTAGGATCAAATTGATAAATTGTCTTCAGTTGTTAATGTATTGGCTCCCGTTGTTCATCGATTGGATGCAGATAATTCAAAAGAATTTTTGATGATTTACAATGTTGATTTTGCACTTACAAACAATAGAAAGGATAATCGTAAATTATTGCTCAATGGCGTGTTTGAATTACTGGATCATATTTTGGATAAAAATTATTCATCAACCGCTGTTGGATCTCCAGAATATCTTGGTAAAACTGAAAAGAAATTCATTAAAGTTAAACTTGGTTCGCTATTGGTTAATAATGTTATGGATTCACTTCATCGCCTGAAAACGTTCAAGCCAAAGCTGTTTAAAGTTAATGGTCGAATTGATGTTCAACGATGTTTATCAAATAGTTCAATGAAGAAACGGAAGATTGGATTAATTATCAAGCAAGAATTGATCGCTATGTTCAAGGATATGCTGCATCAAAAGAAGATTAATGCTGTACCTTTTGTTCTGCTTAAAGGTAATACAATTAAAGTAGGAGCTGATGAACCTAAAACTTTTGATATTGTTAAAGATCTAATTGTAAATTTTAACTTTTGTTTAATGCATTTTATCTTGTTTTGTATATTTTGTCTTTGTAAGTAATATTCAAATAAACTTATGTAACTTTTTGTATTTCTTATTTGTTCAGTTAAATGAAGTTAAAGTATTTGTGTTTGTTTAGAACTTTATTCTTGTGTTTTTTGATTGTTTCTTTATGGTAATTATTGCGTATCAGTAGGTTTTCTAGATTTTCATAGGCGTTTTTAAAGTTATGTTTATTGCTTGAAACTCTCGCTGTTCTTAATGTTTCTCCCTCAATTATGTTATGTTTATAAACTGTAGGAATATTTGAGCGATAATTTGAGTATCTAAGCACGTCAAAGGTGTATGCGTCAGTTTTATTATATAAATTGTAGTTGATTCCTTGATTTAATTCAACCATGCAAAAAACCAACCAATGCAACAAATAATGAAAAGCCATGTTTTTGTAATGCGATTGAATCATTTGCAACTCAATGTGCTAATCGATTTGTTTGGGGCCAATATGGACAAATATTACAAAATGTTCGACAATTTCCCATTCATCCTGAATGTAATAAAATAAGAAAACCTAACATTTGAATATATTTTTTTTATGTATTTTGCAATACCAAAGAAACTTTCAATAAAACGGGTAAAACTTATATGCGATGACAAAAAAAATCAACAAAAAAATAATACAACGAAAATGCAGAAAGACTACCAACTACACCTGCCTCTGTTACATCAACTTAACCGCAGGTTTTTAATTGCAATTGTGGATGGATTTATTTAGTTATTTAAAACACATTTTTTGAAAAAGTGAAGCTTTTTGAGTTTGGTCGGCGCAGTTAGAAAGTTTCCTCTTTGTTATCCATTAACAATTTTGTAGCAATTATGCCTCAAGGTTTATAGATTTTTTTAATTGTGAAAATAAATATTTGGGTTTATTATTTTGTAAATTCTCTTTTTGAAGGATAGGTTTAGCAATAGCTGATAGTTGGCCATTAAATAATAAGAAGCAGTTCGACGTCGATGTTAGTGAAAAATAATTTAAAAATTAAGTAAAGAAAAATAAAGTATTTTTAATTCCAGAATGACTTTTCAAAGACTTTTTTGCCAGTGGCTGATAGTTAGCCATTAACAATTCTGAATTAGTAATGTTGCCAAAGTTTAGAAAAAATGTATTTTAAAATTCTGACGATAAATATTAATTTTTTTTATATTTTATATTTGCTTTCTCATAAAAGAAAAAGCTTTCCAAAATTTATATGATGTTTTATTCCAAGCCACAAGTTCTTTTTACAAACGAGAGCGGAATTCAATGTTTACCTCAAACTTTGGGTAATTAAACCGACGATAAAAACGCTTAAATCGAATAAATTTTGAAGAGAAAGCATATGCAAGACGAGATCGGGTGCATTGCTTCATAAAAATGAAATATAACTTTTATTTTAAGAGACAACAGAGAAAACAAAAAAGCATTGAAAGTAAAAAGGAATAACGAGTGCTTTTTTTAACGCAGAAAGTTAGTTGCGAAAAAATGTGCGCCGGTCGAAAAAAATGCGGGCGAGTGAGCTGCATTTTTTTTATTCAAAAAAACGCAGCCATCTCTTTTTTTTCTCTCTGTCCTCCAATTTTATGGAACTATTTTATTTTTTTGCGTTCATCGACCCAACCGTGCCTTCCCTTTTATTTTAATGGAGCAGAAAAGCCAACCAAAAGATATTTTCTTCGGTTTAATTACCCAAGTTTGAGGTAAATATTAAATTCCGCTCTCGTGTAAACGTGTGGCAAGGAATAAAACATCCTATAAATTTTGGAAAGCTTTTTCTTTTATGAAAAAGCAAAAATAAAAAAACTAAAAAACTAACGGTGCTGTTTTTTTTTTGACTATGGTTAAATACATATTTTTTAAAGTCTTTAAATTTTACAACTTTAAAAAAACGTCATCTTGTTATTTAATCTATTTTGCCTCGAAATAAACAGCCTGTATTTAATTGCTTCATCTCGATTTAACTAGGATCATTTTTGGAAACAAAGCCAAAAATCACATTAAAATAAATATGCTTCGAGCAATAACAAAGACATTTAAAAAACTGCCAAGAGAATTTAGTAAACTCCATTTTGAAAAAGTATCTTGTGATAAAAAAATATAGAAAAAAATTAAGAATAAACTAACTTTCGGTTCTTGAATTAAAGAATTAAAAGAAACAAACTAGGCACAAAATTTTGTCATCATAAAGGCTCGTTAATAATTTTCATAGGTTTGATTTATTTCTATTTGGTTTTTTGAAGCTTGAATTACAAAAAAAAAGTTTAATTTAATTTTTTTATTATGATGAATTTAAAAAAAATAAACTAAAGAAATAAAAAAATTTACATACATAATTTTTAAAAATAATTTGAATCATTTAACAATAAATACCTTTCATTATTTAATCGGTAACTTGTTATCGCACAAATATATCTATTTGGGCGTTTATAAAAACAAGATACTTTTCTCTTTACATCATATTTAAAATGGAATTCTTTTTTTCTTGAGGATGGTTTCATAATAATTTTTTCATTTCCTCTTTCATCTTCCTCAACTTTAAAACAATTTTCTTCGATAATTCGACCAAGCTTTTTGAAATTAATTTTTTTACAAACGTGCTTGATAAAGCTGAATTCCAAATAATTTTGTGCATTTTCAGGATCTTCACAAATTTTAACAGAGACACTTTTTTTTTGGCTTTGGCAACCTCGACAATAGTAAGACGTGCTTCCGTTTTTGTGATGTGTTAAAATATATTCATATCCAATGCCTCGATTTTCATTAGTGAATATTACCAAATTATTATTAGGGACACCATTGGTGCCAGGAAAAAGATGGTAAATGGCGCTTTCCAAAGATGGGACATTAAAAATTTCAGCAATAAATTTTTGAGCATCACAAACATGTATGGAACCATTTAATTTTAACTTTTCCTTCCCATTTTTATCTTTAAATAATTCAGCTGTCACCAATTTTTTCTTTTCCGCGCATTTTGAACATTGGAATATTTTTTTGCTCCGAACAAAACAAAATTCGTGGCAATAATTTTTTTCATTTGATGTGAAAATGGCCAATTTTGTTATAAAATCACAATCATATCGATTAAAAATTTCAAAATTTCCAGCATCAATAACCAATGGCTGCTTTTTCTCCGGTTTGCAGAAATGTTGTTCTTTTCCAAGTTGAACATATTTGCTGCCAGCATCATTTTTGCGCAAAATTGCTGTTGCGACTTTTCCTTTTAAAGCGCACTTTGAACATTCAAACAACTGCGATTTTTTATTAAAAATAAATTTAAAGTTTTTTGTTGTTAAAAAAGTTCCACGAGTAGTATTTCTTATAATTTTAAAATTATCTGCTTTAATTATTTTTCCATCACCATCATCTTTTGAAATTTGATTTTTTTTATTTCCATTGTTTTTGCTTTTGGTTGCGGGCAATTCAAAGTCATTATCAATGGCTGATGGAGAAGGAGGTGCAAAAGTTGGGTTTTCACCAATTTCTTTTCTGCTGCTGATTTCAACTTGAGCAAAATTCTGATCAAAGTTTTTTGACAATTCAGAAGCTTCTATTTTAATTTTTTCATTTTGAGAAGAATTTTTATCATGCGCAGGCTCAAGTTCAACTTCAGAAGCTTGTTCTTCTTCATCGTAAATAACAGGGTCAATAGGTATTGGACAACAACCGTGGTCTTCGTCAATCAAAGCAACATATTGAACCCCGCAAAGATTATTAATCTCAGCCCTTGTAACACAGCCTTCAGCAGCGCAACCAATGCAAAAATATAAATTATCGCCATTTCGAGATGAATATTTATAACATACTTCTCGATTGCATTTATCTATGAGGATCAAATCATCACCATGGAATTCAAAATCTGGCGCCCACACTATGTTTTGGTTGACAACATCGACTATGGATGAATCTGAAGCGGGCTCGTTTTTCACTGAATTCAAGGTTGATGATGGAAGAAATAAAGATTTGAAGTCATCATCATTGCTCTGTCTTTGCTTTTTTGCAGGCAAACTACAAAAAAATATGTTTTAATTTTTAAAGTTTTGAAACACGAAAGCTTTAAAAAATATTACATTTCATGATTTTCAATTTCAGCAAAAATCCTTTTTCGTGATTGAATGGGCCTTTCATGATTTCTAAAAAAAGAAAATGTTTGATTTAAAAAAGTTCAAAGCGTTGCAAACTAAAAATTCTTATGCCAAAAAATAAAATAAAACAAAAAAAATTATTATGGTATTTTTTAACGTAGCAAAAAGCAAATTTTTTAATTTCTTTTAAAAATCCTTTTTAAAATTTATTACTTACGATATTTGATAGGAACTGCTGGGGCCTTCACCATTATCAAAATCGACTTCATCGTTATTATTTGAGGAATTATTAAAAACATTTTCAGACTTTTCAATTATTACTTGATTTTTATCATTAAATACGAAATTATAAATTCTTGTTGCCTTAAAAACGGTTAAAAATTCTTCTTTTTTCTTAGGTTCTGCTCGATTCACGATGTCAATAATAATGCGTCGGAATATTTCATGGCCATTATTTTTTATTTGATATTCAAGAGGCATCAAAAATCGATCCGTAAAATAATTATCACCTTCATTGACAACATTTTCCTGCAATTTGTAAAAATTAATTTAAAAACTTGTTATTAATTAGAAATGGAAAAAAATTTTTTTGCATTAAAAATCTTATGTTCTTTTCCACACCAAAATACAATGAAATAAAAAGCAAATGCAAAAATCATGCCATGAATCTAATTAACACATTTTAATCAAAGAAATTTTTTTAAACATAATTTGCTTTACAGTAAGAGTTGGATGACATCATTTTTTTCTAGTGTTAAAAATTCAATGGAAAAACTTTTTATTCGTGATAGTTTTATTTTTATTTTTGGAAGACCTTGCGATGAAGAAAAAAATTAAAAGAAAAAAGTTTTACCAAAGAAAATATTTAAATCTTTTGACAATTTTCTT
Source organism: Panagrolaimus kolymaensis (assembly GCA_028622995.1). Taxonomy (NCBI): domain Eukaryota; kingdom Metazoa; phylum Nematoda; class Chromadorea; order Rhabditida; family Panagrolaimidae; genus Panagrolaimus; species Panagrolaimus kolymaensis. The sequence continues at coordinate 653,904 of JAJQJQ010000071.1, forward strand.
TAATTTTCTTACCAAATTTATTTCCGAAAATAATATTCCATTATCTACTTAAAATTGACAATGAAATTTCAAAATTATCTTTTTTAAATTTTGTAGATTTCGCTCAGTCGCGGATTCAATTTATTCCAAAAAATTGGATTTCCTTTCCTAATTTTTTGAGTAAAAAAAATTAGGATTTTGGTTTTAAAAGAAAAGCATAACCTAACTTTAAGTAGCTAAAATTAAGAAAGCTTACTTTGTTCCCGCTACAAAAAATTTCATAAATATTTTCACAATAATCCCGCTTTTCAAACAAGAGCATAAAGTCATTTGTTTTGTCACCATTATTTGCAAATGCGCATAAAAGATGGCCTTTCTAAAATTAATCCTCATATAAAATTTAAAAAAAAGTTTAGCGGCAAAAAAAATTAATTACCTCTTTCTTTTCAAATTTAAATGGATATGGGGCTTGAAAGATTTTGAAAGCTAAATTTTTTTTTAAAATTTACAGAAAATGCTAGGAAATTAACAAACCTCGATCAGCAAAGGGTATAATAGAAATGGAGCCACCATCGGTATCCTTAATTCCAATTTTAACAAACCCGCCATAACAGAATTTATAAGCTTGATTAAAAAAAAGCAGTTCAGCTTTGGTATAACTCTAAATAATTGAGAAAAATAAAAACAAAATTTTTGGCGATTTAACTCACTGAAAAATTTGAATTGTTCATTTTTTTGGAAAAATAAATAAACAATGGATTAATTAAAGGCAGGAAAGCAAACAAATCAATAACAAAAAGATTTTATATTTTAGTGTGCCAATTTTTTTGGCAACAAAAGACAAACTATGTTTGTTTGTATGTATTGCACAAAAAAATGATGTTACGCGGGTGATAGATGTCTGGCAGTCATTGAAAAAGAAAAAAAAAACGCAGGAGGTGCAGCAAGCCTCTCTTGCTCAAAAAATCTAATAAAAGCGCGCAAAAAAAAGAAAAGAGATTTTTGTTCAAAAAAAGGAAGGAGGATGAATAAAAATTTCGTCGGACTTACTCCTTTACTTGGGGTTTCTATTATTTTTGGCGGTAATAATAAGTGTTTATAAGTAAGCAAATTATTCTCTTTTTTTGGGAAAGAAAAAAAAAGTTATGAAAAGTAAAGTAATTCAAAATCATTTAATTTTTGGGTTCAAAAAATATAGTTTTAAGTTTAAAAAAATAATGGAATGCTTTTTTTGATTATTTAGAAAATTTGAGGATAATTTTTTTATTTGTTCCCTTTTTCATCCCCATCTCTTTAAAAATTTTAAATTACATAATCTTGCTTTTTTTCTTTTTAATATACGAAAGAAAAACATTTGAAATCGAAGCAATCTCAAAAATATGGTTTAAGCTGTTGCTGGAAATGTGGAAAAGAATTTTTTTCTTTGGCTCTTTTTTTTAAATGTCTTTTTTTTTCTGCATTTTTAGAGCGGAAATTGATTAACATTAAGTTTGCTTATTGAAAAACCAATGTTGAATATCCATTATTTTTTGTTTAATTTTTTTAATGTCGAAATTTTTAAGTTATTTGTTATACACAGGAAGAAGAAAGAGTCGTGGTTGGACGCGGACGCAACGACGCAAACGAAAAAGAAAAAAGAGTCCGACGCAGACGCAGGACGCATTTTTTTTGTGGGATGCAGTTTTGCCAAAAAATATTACCAAATTGGTAAAGGTTTATCAAATTACTGTTTATATTTTTTTTCTAAATTTCTTAATATTTTTTTAACCTTTATTTTATTTTTCTTATTTGATCTTTCTCATATCCTTCACATCGCATTGACTAATTTGGAATTGTGAAATATGTTTTTGTCTAAAAAACTAGCGATATGCTGAATCATAAAAGGTCAAATGGCGCCGCGCAATTTTCTAGAAATGTTTGGAAAAATATTCATTTTTTGGTTGTTTATATAAAAATGGCTCGCCATTTTCAACTTTAGTCAATTTTAGTTTCACTCTATTCTTTAGTCGTTTTGATAGTTGGTTGATTGAATTTAAATAAAAGAAACTTTTGAGTTTCTCATTCATTTTTTAAGAGGACCATTTCTAAAATTTTTATCAGTTATAATTATTTTTTGTTAAAACTATTTATTTAAGAATATACTCGTTTTGTAGATTTTGTTATTTTTGTATTGTAAAAAAAGCAAGTTCTATTTTAGATGTGGAATACTTTTAGTTCCTTTCATAAAATTCAAAATTCTAAATCAAAAAATTCATGCGATACTTCTTTTTTAAAGGGAGTGTCTCAAGCGATAGAGATTTTTTTTACGACGGACGGATGTTCCTAGCCCGAAAGTTCACTTCTTCGAATTTTCGTTGCTTTTTGTAACACTTCGAGAAAAAAAAACAAAGTGCTACAAAAAGCTACAAAAAATCTGTAGCTCTTTGTAAGCTTTTGAGACAATGAAAAAAAACTTTCGAGCTAGGAACACCCGCTGTAAGGAAATCTCTATCGCTTGAGACACTCCCTTTAAGTACAGCAAATATCAACCCATCAAAGAATTTTCATTACTGTAAGTTGCCAATATTGTAATTTTTATTAAAATAAACGTGAAAATTTAGCTAATCCACCAATTCCATTCATCCCATCGTTAAATGATATTCGAGTTGTTGAAAAGCTAGAAATTTATGTGAAAGCTTTATCTATTTTTGTTTTTAAATATGGTATAACAGAATTTGATCATGAATTTGTTCTAACAGATCTTGATAAAATGGTTTGTTTGATTTTAAAAAATGAGTAATTTGATAAAATATTAATTTTTATAGATTCCAGAAGTGGAAACGTTTCAATCACTAATTCAACCCACTAATGATCTTTCTTTTCTAGTTTGTTCACCTATTTACAGTAAGATGATTTCTCATCTAGATGTTCCACCAGAATTTCCTCAAAAACGTGTTCAAGAAATCATGGCACAACCAAGAGATTCATCCGAAATTACTTATTCGGTTTCCCCATCGAACGTCACCAAAATGAAAAAATATCATATTGATGAAACTTCTAAATGCTATTCTAGCATTTCTGAACCTCGAATGAACCCAAGCCAAAATTCATCATTTAAATTCCAAGGTGAACAAAAAACAATCGTCAGGAAAGCGGCCTTAAATATTGTTGCTCAAGACTTGGTTCCATTTTCTACAACTCACAAAAAAGGCTTCCTTGATTATACCCAAACAATCATTAAAATTGGGTGTGCCATTTTTTTATACTAATAATTACTTTTTTTATTTTTAATGTTTAGTGCTGAAATCGGTGTTGAAGCAGCTAAGTCTTTAACAATTGATCAAATACGTGAGCTTGTTCCCCATCCAACAACAATTTCTCATGATGTCAACACAATTAGCTCAACAATCCATCTCTAATTTAGTTCTTTCTAATGCTATTACAAAATTTGTTAAAGATCTTAACCTTTATAATTCTCAATGAATGTTATTTGTATTATTGTGTTGATAAATTTTTTATAAATAAAAATGAGTTCTGTAAAAATTTTCTTAAAAAAATCAGGTGTCAGGTTGGAAAAAAGAGCAAGCAAACGCTTTTGGCAAAATGAAATTCAACGTTATTTTTGCGTCGCAATTTGAAAATCGGACGCAAGAGAAAAAATAAAAATGCGTCGATGCGTCTTTTTTTGCCTCTTTCTGTTTCCTGGTTATACAAAATCATTTTGAGAGAAAAAAATTTGTTTTAAACAAACGGCTTTTTCGATAAAACAAAATCTGCTAGTTTCAAAAATTTCTGCAGCACGAAATTGTAGCATTCTTTGTTTTTCTGAAATTGTAAAAGCAAATTTATTTCCAGCTTTAACAAATCCATTTTTGAAGAATGCATAATTTTTTTCGTAAAGTATTTTTCATCGCATTCTGATGTTTTACTTCGTCATTGAAAATAATTATTTTATGACTATAAAATATTTTATTTATAGCTAATATTTTTTAAACCTCTAGCTTTAATAATCTGCCATAAAGAAAAATTGGGTAATTTAAAAACAAAGTATTGAGAAACATAATATTCGGGGTTGCTATTGAAAGGAAAGTAACAAGCATGATACTTCAGATCAATGATGGTATTTTTCAATAATTATAAAAACATTTAAGTAATTAATAGGATGATAAAATATAAAAAATAGAAATTTTTTCTAGCAGTTATTCATCTAAATATCAGTGAGAAATGCTCTGTTGCATTTGTTATTGAACTAGCGCAGCGGTTAGCGCTTCTGATCTTCACTTGAAGATCAACGGTTCGAATCCCATCCGATGATTTGAAAAGTTACTGATGTTCACCTTCTATTATCATAACCAGGGTTAATTCCCAGGGGTTGGTAATAGAAGTTTGTGATGGTTGTGCTAAGTGTATGAGGAAATATTTTTTCACTTTATTTTTTATTATCGTTTAGATATTTGCCATTTCTTAGAGGGTTGCAAATTTCTCCTCCTTAACCTTTTCTTTTTAATGGTCCAACTTTGGATGTTTATTCCTCTATAAAATAGTTATTTCCAGAAAAAGCACTTTATTTTTAAATTAAAATTTTAATTTTTTATAAAACAAGCTTCAACTCATTTTTAATTTTTTAAAAAGCTTTTCCGTTATGTATTTTAGGCTACTAAAATTTATTTAACAGTATTAAAAAAAACATTTTTGATAAAACAAACAAACTTTTTAAAATTAACTTCGAGTATTTGCCAAAAATGTAGCATTGAATGGAATTCACAATGCTTTTCTTTTTACCTGAATTCTTTTGGCCTTGTTGATACTTAGTTAACTTGCATTAATACGGAAAGTTATTTAGCTTAAATTTATTGTGCGGTTTTTTAATTTTCTGCTTACAGGTAATTTCTTTATAGCTGATATAATTAAAAGCGAGAGAGTGTATTTAGAAAAAGAAAATAAAATTTTTCATGAAAGTACCATAAACAATTTTTTGATTGTTGCTTTAAAGTTTAAACCTAATCCTTCGTTTTCTGCCCTTCCACAATCCATAATAAGAATCGTTTTTAAATAGCAATTATGGATGGATTTGTTAGATAATTTTATAATAAAATTTAATTTGTCATTTGACTGAGTAAAAACCCATTTAAAAGTGACCAAAAAATTTCAAAAATGTCAAACAAGTTCCCAAGGAATTATTCCTTTGCTTGAAAGAGTCAATCCAAGAGAAAAAAAAACGTGTATGATTTTTAATTAATTTTTAAAGGGATTTTAGTAGCATATTTTTACAAGTACAATTTTAGCTTTTTTTTGTCTTATTAGACTTTTGTGAAATATGACGTCTGTGAATTGAAAAACTTTATCTAGGTTTTAATTTAAAAAAAAAACTGACTTCGAATTTTTGGATTTAATATTAACACACTTAAAGCTGAAATAAATATTACAAAAGCAACTGAAGTCATTTATTATGGAAAAAGGCTGTAATAAGTAAATTCTAAATTTGAATAAGCAAAAAGCATCAACACCATAAACTGTAAAAAAAATTATAAATGCATTTTTTAGAATCACATAAAATTTTTTAACTCAAGAAATTATTTTTTAAGCAACTTTTTCCAGCTATGAATTAGGTGACAATATAGCATAAAAAATTTATGAGCTTCTATTAAATAACTGAAACTTACAATGTTTACAAAAAAACCATAAAAAGTTACTGCAAACGTATTTTTTTGCATAGACAGGGGACAGTGATTTTTTTTCGTAATTTTAAAAACATTCTTGTATAATATGCACATCTAAATTTTTTTCCATCCTTTCTATTCATTTTTTTATGCTACAAAAATTGAAAAGCGTTAGTTTTTCAAAGGTGTGAAGATGGGGAATTTTGTTTGCTTACTTACTTATAAACTTACCCAGTCTCAAATTTTTTGATAAAACTAAAGTTGTACCTTCCCAAAAAAATGATAGCAAAAAGTAAAATCAAAGAACTGAAGCAATGGAGCAAATATATGAATAAAAAGAAATATTTTTTAGAGAAGAGAAACTAATAATTGTTTCTCGTTTTGTGTTGAAGCTTTCATTCAAATGTGTCTCTTACACTTCCGTTTTTTAACACCTTTCTTTTTTCTCCTTTTCAAATTCTCTTACTTTTTAAAAAAATAATTTATATGACAAAAAAAAATGTATGTAAATGACATTTTGTTTTTTTCGCTTTTAAAAATGACTCTAGCCTTTTTTTGTTGTTGCAAAAATTGAGATTTTATTGATTTACTATTTTTTAGAAACTCTTCTCAAATCGAAGTATCTTAAAATTCATTCTTTGATACATTTCTTATTGCTTTTTGTGATTATAAATTTTCTTTATAATTTTTTAATAAAAAAAGCTTTTCTTAAAATTTTTTTTCCTCGTTTTTTTCTTTGTCATTGATTCACAGGAATCAAAAATATGTTTCGCTTATTGGCTTATTGCTTTTGTTGTTGTTGGTGCAGAGGCTTTATGATTGTTTGTAAAACGGTGAACTTTAAAGAAAGCAGTGCTTTTAAGAAATAAGAAGAAAGAGAAAAAAATTTAGCGAAAAAATTTGTTGCTTTGATCAAAGTTGTTGTCACTCTGTCCCATGAAATATTTTTATTTTTTTTCCAAATCAAATTAAAATATTACGGATTTGAATAAAAATCAATTTTGGAAAAAACAACTTTTTTTTTCACAAGAAATCGATATAAATAATTTGGAACATTTTTTTGTTTATTCTTCTCACTTTTGAACCTAAAAGTATAAAAATGCCGTTTGATATTTTGTAAAGCGAAAGTAATGTGGAGCAAATAAATTAAAAAAGGCCAAATCTTTTAAAACTAATTTTGGCCCGACGAACACTTTTTTAAATAAACAAAAATGCGGAAAAGTTGGTGGTGACGAACCACTTGTTTTCGATCTCTTAAACAAAAAAAATAATAGAGATCGTCTGACGAAGCTGACGAATTTTTTTAGTTTAAAGAAAAAGCTATTCATATTTTATAAACATTTTTTAAAAGCATTTTGTGGTCATTTAAATCGAAAAGACGAAATAACGTGGGATATTTTTTTGATGTTTGTTTGTCTAAGGAATTGTTTTTCTTTATTTTCTCGTATGTTTTTATTTATTTTAAATTTTTTTAGTGTTTGGCACTCTTCCAATTTGACCTTACTTATGCTTTTTCGTCTTTGCCTTTGCATTTTTACCGCTTCAGCTAAGTAAGCAAAAAAGTAAAAAGCATAACCCTTTATTATTTGTCTTTTTTATTTCAACAAAGTCGAGAGCAAGCTCGTTTGGCAGCTGTTTCAATGGCCAAGTCAACTAACACCGCTGCCGCCACTAGCGGCGCTACTACAGAGCTCCAAGCGACAAACAAAAAAACGTTGGCAATTTTTTTTTTGAAAATTTTCATGCGGAGAAAAAAGCAGCTTCTTTTCTTTTTTAGACTAAAATCGAATTCGAACACGAAAAATAAAGAAAACAAGAACCAACTATGACGCGTTGAGACCAGCTTTGTGCCAGAATAAAACCAACTCACTCAAACAAAAACAAAAAAGAGAAAGAAAAAAAGTCCCCTCCCCAAAGGGACAGAAGAAGGGCTGAAAAGGAGAGTGAGGGAGAGTTGAAAGCTGCTTTTGCCGTTTTAAAGAAAAAAAGGCAGCTAAACAAGCTAGTCAATAGTTAAAAGTCTGCATTTAGATTTCTCTTTTTCAAAAGGGAGAAAGCCTGTTTGTATGAATTTTTGAACAAACGTTCGTCGTACTCTAATGGGTTTTAAAAAACGAAAAAATTTATCCCTTCATGTCTTTTTTTTTACTTTTGAAATATTAATTTTTAGGTAAGCCTTTTTTCCAAATACATATATTGTTAATTTTTCATTCCACAAAAAGATTCATTTTGCTTTAAAAAAAACAAAATCCGAAAATTATGTTAGCAATAGCCTTTTAAAATTTTAATTTTATTTTATTTTTCATCATTTTGTCAAATGAAAGAATAAAGCAATTGAAGCTTTTCTCGCTCTCGCTCTTTCTTTCTCTTGCATCTTTTTTTTCTTCTTCAAAAGTTTAAATAAAGAAGAGAGAAGCCTTCATTTCAATTAATGAAATTTTATTATTGCGATCGCAATGTTCTTATTTACTTCATGCGCTTAAATTTGCTTCTTTTCTTCTTCTTTTTTTCTTTCGTTTTGTTATACTTCCGTCTTAACTTTTTTTTCTTCATTTTTTATTTGAATAAGAATATGAAAAGCTATTTTTACGTAAAAGAAATTGGTGACGCGATGAACTTTGTTTTCTTTTTTTTTGAAAATTTTGGATTATTGTTTTAATGAATTTATTTCAAATTTTGACTATTTTCTAATAGATTAATTTTTGTGTTAAGATTACTTCCATTTGCTTTGGAGCAGAAACACCTAATAAATTTTTTAAATTTCTTTTCATTTTTCTTTTTTAAGCTTTATAAATTTTTTCAAGATAAAAAAAATCTACTAATTTTTCTTTATTTATCTCAAATAAGTTACTAGCTTAATCATTATATTTTTTTATCTTGCTGCTATTGTAAAGCTTATTGATACTTGTTTGTTTTTGGTATTATCAAGCTTATTTTTTTCAATAACCTTTTCGAAGCTGTGCTATCAATTTTTTATTTTTTATTTTTTTTAAACTATGACCAGGAACGGAAAAAAACAAATGTTAATAGCTGTTTATTTAGAAAATCAATTTGTTTGTTTTCTCTTTTTTAACCCCAAAGCTTTATTAATTTTTTTGCCATGAAAATTCCGTGAAAAGTTTTTTCTTTTTTGATGGAAAATTAAAAAAATTAAACTTCTCATTTCAGACATTTTTAATTTTGTAATTTACATAGGGAAAGTAGAAAAATGCAGGGTGGTGATAATGACACAGAATCCACAGATGAACCACCTACCATAATTGCACCAAAAACTGGGGAAGGATCATCCTATCTACCAGCAGCTGGAGAAGCTTCAGCTCAAGCCCCATGGATGTCCATGGGAATTCATCGACCTGAAGATGGAACAAGTCTTCGTCGTCGCCGGTTAAGCACCAACCGAGATTCCCTAATTCCTGAAACTCAATGGGGTGATTTAGCACCCGGTGCACGTGTAATGTTTTTATTGAAAAATAAAAATGAAGTTCCATCACTTTTTACTGAAATGTGTGAATTAACTCAAAATGGAGCTTCAGAGGAATGGAAAGAAACTGCACGTTGGGTTAAATTTGAAGAGGATGTGGAAGAAGGTGGAAATCGATGGTCAAAGCCCCATGTTGCTACTCTTTCTCTTCATGCCCTTTTTCAATTAAGGTAAACAATTTATGCCATTAAAAAAACAAAAAAATGATCTCAAAACGAAAGATAGCTGCTTTTATGTCCATTTTTTGAAAAACAATGAATGGACTTGTAAAAGAGATTTATTAAGATAATTTTTGTGGCTTAATTTTTGGAAACTTTTAAAAGAAATGATTTTAAAATTTTTTCATAAAACTTATGGATTTTATAATTTTCTAGAAGCTGCATTTTAAATGGATTGGTTCTCATGGATGTTGAAGCCCCAACACTTGCCGATTTGACAGGTTAATTTTATTTTTACAAAAAAAAAACAAGAAATACAGATAAACTTAAATTTTAAAATAAATACGGAAAATAAAATTTATTTATGTTTTTTGGACGACTATATTTAGGCTTTAGCATTTTCGTTTGATTTTTTTTAGAAAAAAAAACAGAGACAAAAATTAAAAAATAAATTTGGTTTTAGATTTAATATTGCTGGAATTAAAAAGAAGTGATCAATTAGATGAATCAGGGCTTGATGGGGTTCGCCACGTTTTGAGCCTTCGCCATGTCCATCAATATGAACAAGCTCGACGGGATGGATCTGCAAATGGTTCGAATCAAGGTGGCTTTCTCAATGCTGTTCGATCCATATCAGATATAGGACGTTCATTTTCACATGGAAGAAATTTGCAAAAGCAAGCAAAGGATGCTGGAGGAGAAACAGATGAATCAGCCCAAACTTCACCAAAGAAAACGATGGGAGCACAACTTGAACTTCCTAAAGTTGGTTCAGTTCCAAAAGATATAACTCGAGAAGGATCACACACAGATGTGAATAAGGGAAATATGCATTTTCTCAAAAAATTACCTCCTGGCGTTGAAGCAACTTCAGTATTGGTTGGAGAAGTGGATTTTCTTTCTCATCATATTACAGTATTTGCTCGACTTAAAACAGCTCAAATTCTCGGTGATTTAACGGAAGTTCCAGTTCCAACTCGGTTTATGTTTATTTTATTGGGACCGCGAGGGCATGGAAGTCAATTTAAAGAAATGGGAAGAGCAATTTCAACGTTAATGGCGGATGAAATTTTTCATGATGTCGCATATAAAGCCACGAATCGCGACGATTTATTAGACGGGGTGGATGAATTTTTGGATCAAGTAACTGTATTACCACCAGGTGAATGGGATCCCAAAATTCGTATTGAACCACCGACAATAATCCCATCCCAACAAAAACGAATTGAAACTGCGAAGGATTTAATGATGTTGGAAAAAGGTGCAATGATAAAAAAGCCTCTCGAAGAAGATGAACCTGATGGACATGGAACTGATCCAGCATTAAAGAAAACAGGGAAATTTTGTGGTGGACTTATGGCAGATATTAGACGCAAACTTCCTTGGTATAAATCAGATTTTACGGATGCTTTAAACATGCAATCTGTTGCAACATTTTGTTTTATGTATTTTGCTTTATTAGCACCCATTGTTACATTTGGTGGACTTCTTGAAGAAGCAACTCATCAACGAATGGCAGCTATGGAAAATATATTTAGTGGAGCAATTTGTGGAACAATCTATCATTTATTAAGTGGGCAACCTTTAACTGTTATAGGTTCAACTGGCCCTGTACTTGTATTTGAAACAATTTTATTTGATATTTGTACTTCCCTTGATTTAGATTACCTTTCTTTTCGAACATGGGTTTATTTATGGACGGCAATAATTTTGCTGATTATGGTTGTGACGGATGCTTCAGCATTAGTTTCATATATTACAAGATTTACTGAAGAATGTTTTGCAACTTTAATTGCTGTAATATTTATTTATGAAGCAATTATGAAATGGGCAAAAATTAAAGAATCTCTTGAAGTAATCGTTTATACACCACCTGGTGAAGAAGTAGGCGATGGAAGTTGTGTCTGTGTCTCATCTGATGCATCCATGGGTGATATTCACAACATTGCTCATCGAAAGCATTTGGAATATCTTTTACCTTCTGGAAATGCCACATTTGATTATTCAAAAGTAAGCAAATTTTTTAACCAAAAAAAATAAGAATAAAAAAATATTTAAAGGATTATTACAAAAACATTTGCTAATAATATTTTGAAGTAAAAAAATTAGACTTCAACTTAAAAAAAGTAAACTTACCAAAGCTTCAAATTACAAAAATTTATTTATTTTTAAAGTTAATTCGTTTAAAAAATGCTAAAAATTTGACTGTATTATTTTTAGATTGAGACCAAGAAAATACATATTTAATGTTGTTAATTATATTTTTCTAGATACCTCTTTCCTACTGCAAGCCTCTTCTTGGCCATTTAGAAGGTGATGCGTGTTATGTCATGTATGATAAATGGTATATGAGTTTTATCCTCATGATGGGAACTTTTTTCATTGCATTGACCCTTAAAGTAAGCAATTCATTATTTTAATAAAAATTCCATCCAAAATTTTTTTAGAAATGCCGAAATACTTGCTATTTCCCATCTCGAGTTCGACAATTTTTATCTGATTTTGCTGTTATGCTTGCAATTGGAATTATGACCGGTATTGATATTCTTGCGGGAATAAACACTCCTAAACTTAATGTTCCTTCAACTTTCCGCCCAACATGGTCGGGCCGTTCTTGGGTTATTCCTCCTTTCAATACCAATCCAGTTTGGACGGCACCATTGGCATTTTTCCCTGCTTTACTTGCATGCGTTTTAATTTTTATGGATCAACAAATTACTGCTGTAATTGTAAATCGAAAAGAAAATAAACTAAAAAAAGGATGTGGTTATCATCTGGATCTATTTATTCTTTCAATTTTAATTATTGTCGTTGGATACCTTGGATTACCTGTTTATGTTGCCGCAACTGTATTATCCATTAATCACATCAATGCATTGAAAGTTGAATCCGAATCACGGGCTCCAGGAGAAGTTCCACAATTTATGGGTGTTCGCGAACGTAAGAATTAATTTTAGACAAAATTACTAAAAACTTTAGTTTTTTAGAACGTGTCACTGGAGTTGTTACTTTTATTCTTATTGGATTATCGGTTTTCATGGCAAAAATATTGGGTTATATTCCAATGCCAGTTTTGTATGGAGTTTTCTTATATATGGGCATCGCCGCACTTGGTGGAATCCAACTTTTTGATAGAATTCTTTTGATATTAATGCCAATGAAATACCAGCCTGATACAATTTATATTCGTCATGTTCCTTTAAAAACCATTCATTTATTTACCCTTTGGCAAATATCATGCTTTATCGCTCTTTGGGTTATTAAATCCATTAAAAAAACGTCCATTTTGTTTCCAATTATGGTAGGTTTGCATCATAAAAGCTTGAAAAAAAAAGTCAAATGTTTATTTTTTTATTCCAAAAATATTTGCGTTTTTTTTGTAAAGTAAAAAATGCTTGCCTTGAATTTGTTAAAAAAGACCCTTTAATCAAAAAATATATTTATAACATTTTCCAATCGAAAAAAATCTTTACATTTTCCCTTTTTTAGCTTGTTGTTATGGTTGCAGTAAGAAAATTAATGGAAAAATTCTTTACGGATCGGGATCTCAAATATCTTGATGATAAAATGCCTGATTTTCATTTACGCAAAAAAGAAGATTTACGACGAAAATCTCGTGCAACTAACGTACCTGTAAGATCGATCGAGCTTTAAAAAATAACAAAATCTGATGTTTTTTTAATTTTCTAGGAAGAAATAGAAATTGATCTAGATGAAAATCAGGGAACTATTCATGCAGTTAAAACTGAAGCACATTTGCATATTCCTATGACATCAGGAAATGTAATCAAAATTCCGTTATCTGCTATTCAAGAACCTTCACATAATATTAATATTTCTAAAGAAGTTAATTCATCAGGAATGTGGAGGCATATTACATCAGAATCTAAAAGCTCATTACAGAAAATGGGTGGCGGTCCTTCATCTGATCGGTAAATTTGCATTTAATTTTATTTATAATTAGAAAAGTCTTTTAAAAAAATTTACAAAGATTTAATGAATTTCCTAAAAAATAAAAAGAAAAAAATATTTCTTGTAATTTTTTTGATACTTTGGATTTTTATTGTTGATTTTAAGATTAATTTTTTTTAGCGACGTCAATTCTCCTCGTTTGGCTACTCCCGAAGAAGCTGAAGATGATGATGAAGCGATTACAATAAACATTGTTAAATCATCACCCGAACGTCCAGAAAATGAAAACCAGCCTTTACTCAATAAACGTGGACAAAAGTAGTTGTAAAAATTATATTTTTAAATTTACATAGAGAAAAAAATCTAGTCTATTTTCATTGTTCTTTCATTTTAATATTTATGGTGATTTTTTAAATTTAAAAAAAAAATTTCTTTTATCAAACCCATCGATCTCTGTGTGGTTTTTTAAATAACTTTTATTTCTTTACTTTTTTCTTCGTTTTACATTGCTTTTAATGGTAAAAAACTAAAAAACAAAGCTTACAATAAATTTTGTCTCAATTTTTTTTAAATATTAGAGTTGCTTATAAAAAAATTGACACAAAAGTATCCCATTCGCTGGAGATCTTACATCGCCGCCTTCATTTTCAAATTACAGTAATATTTTTTGTGTTTGTTTTTTTTAAATTTGTCAACTAGAAAGAAAAAAATTAACTAATAGTTTAATTTTTGGCAAAATCAATTACTTAACATAAAGACAACAAAGTGTAAAAATTTGCATTTTTTAAGATTAACAATGTATATTTCGGATGGATGAGAATCAATTTTCTATTTCACAATCCATCGTTAGAACTGCTTTTTAAGAGAGTTTTAAATGTTCTGGATTTTCCTCAAACACGAAATGGTTAAATAAAAAAATTATTATGCGCCTTGATTTCATCAAGCCTTTTTGAGATTTTTGTAAAAATTATTCTTTGATTTAAACTCTTACTTGAAAAACAATTCCTTCTAAAACCTTTAGCATCCATGCTTTCGATGTACAAATAAATATTGTCCATAACTTTGCACAAAGAAAAATATGTTATAGTTAAAGATAACATGGTCCATGGCTTTAATCAAATTTGTTAAAAATAACAACTGAAAAATTTATAAATTTTGACAAATGTAAAAGCGTCACCAAATTCCAGCTATCAAAAATCATCATGTATTGCCATCTTGAATTAATCTTATTCAAGGAAATATCTTTTGTATTCTTCATTTTTTAAATTTTTGCTGTAAAGATATTAATATGCAAACTTTGAGTAAAAAAAATGTCAAGAGTAGTAGTGGGAGCGCTTGCTCAAAGTAAAAAAATCCACTTCCAACAAGATTTGATTTTCAAAGATAGGTGAAACGAAGAAAAAATTTTCTTTTCTTTTTTTAGCAAATTATTTTTTAGCTATATTTCTAATTTCGGGAACTCGAATCAATTTTACTTTTTTTTAGCGACTTTTTAATAAAAGTGACATGAAAGTAATAAATTTTGTTGAGGTTATTTCAGCATTTTACTTATAGAGCGAAGAAATTTTCGATAAAATTGTTACTCAATGTTTTCCCCTTTTTTTAAACGAAAGAAGTAACCATTATTTGCTTTTCATATTTGTTAGTTTTATCTATTGAAGCCATGAAAAGAGAGCACAAAATGAGGCAAAGTAGTTTAAACTTGCTTTTTTTCTGAAAAGAAGCTTTTATTTTATTTGAATTTGGTTAGGGAATAAAAAATAAAGTGTGCTGGAGTGACGCTGGCAGGGAATGTGAAGCAATGCTGCCATCCATCACTGCTTTTTCCATCCTTAGCGGGCTTAAAAATTCGACTTGGACTTTTTTTTTTAGTGGACTTCGATGCCAATAACAACGCAGCGCCAAAAGCAAATCGAAGCAAAAAAACTTACATAGAATGGAGAAAGAGAAGAACAAAAGCTTTTTCTTTTTTTTCTTTGTGGCATTTTAGAGATACATACGTCAGTCGTATTTTATGTAAAGTTTTTGGTCCCAATTTTCTTCTTCCTTTTTTGTTCTTTTACGTGAAACTTTTATTCTTTTCTTTTCAAACAAAAAGTGTTTTAAAATGAATTTTTTTTGCTGCCAAAAACGGAGATAAAATGAAATTCCCTGAGAGAATTCATGTCATCTTTGAATTTATCTCGTTGGCATTTAGTCGAATAAAAAAATTAATTTGATGCATGTGATAGTTTATTTTTTTTAGCGATTTCCCCATTTGAGTTGTTTAATTGTATCAAAAGCTTCCATTTTCTTTTGGCTCTTTCTTTTTTTGTAATAAAATTTTTAACATAAATAAAAAATTAATACAATATTAACTTTGACGCGTGTATGTTTTCCTAAACTTCTTTTATTTACAAATTTATTTTATTCTTAAATGGATTTAAATTTAAACGCTCCAATAATTTTGAAAGTTATAAGCAACTATGTTTACAACAAAAAAAAAGGAAGAGAAATTAACTTAAATTTATAAATAAGAAGTAAAGATTTAATTTACGGCATTTTTCACTAGTCACACTGAAAAAAAAGGTAGCATTTTACCATTGTCACTATCGATCCTTCAAAAAATGGTTGTGGATTAAGCACCAATTTAGGGACAATTTCCAGGGGGCGAATTCACGATAACACCAAATTGGATGACTTTTAATCACTTTTTTTTTAAAATTAGTAGTGAATGAAAAAAATACCTTTTTTTTCAAAATTCACTCCTAATTTTGGTCAAACTTTTTTTTTCAGTCACAATTCAATGTTTTTCTTTTAATCATTTTTGATGAGGAAATACTCGAATCGCGATGAATGTCTTATTTGCGGGAAACATTCTCCAATGGTTCACTCTTTATTTTTGCTATTAGTGGTCTTAAATTTAAAAAGATAGATTTTAGCCGAAAGATTAAAGTTTATGTAAAAAATCTTGTCCATTGCGCTCAGAGGTTTTACAAGAAGCATAAACAATTATTTTTATAAAGGTGTTCTTCTTCTCTATGTTTGAAAGATTGAGGTACTCATTAAAATGCAAATTAATTGGTTGCGCTCAGCATTATTCAAATAAAATAAAAAATTAATAAATCAAACTTTTGCAAAAGAAAAAAATGGTCTAGCGGTCGCATATTTTTAAAAACGATCCAGCGCACGCATTTTTTTAACGAATGTTAACGAAAAAAGCTTTTTCTTTGGTTGTCTGCCACCCATTTTCACTTCATTATCGCTTTCTTTCCTTTACCTTTTAAGGATGGATGCTATGGTTAACCAAAGTATTATTCATTGATATCTTCGGATACCTTGATAGCTAATTGATATTCTTTATTGAATTCAAATACTTAGCAAATAAATATGCAAATCTTTGGTTTACCAGTATTTGCTTAACCATCCAAGGCTTCTGGTGCGGCCAAGCTTTGGTTAGTTATGCGAACCAGAAGTAACCATTGAGATGCATAGCTATGCATTTGGTGACATTCAATGAATTCAAAACATTAGCTAATGCATATAATTGGTGGCATCCAATATTTGCATAATAAACAAATTTCAAGTTCTCGAAAACTTGGATAATTCTTAATTTTTGGTATAAAGGCTATCTTGATAGTCTTGTAACAGTAATATGGAGCTTCAAATTCAATATCTAATAATAACCTTTGTTAATGCAAAAAAGCTCTCTCGGATCTTGAATTTCTCACCATTTTCGTATTTAAATGTCTACATTTTATTGATAATTTGTCCCCTAATTTGGGTGTAAAATGGCACCCTCATAAGGCAAAATTTAAGATGCCCTGTCAGTTGCTACACACCCTGTAGCGCCCGAGAATTGGGCCAGAATTGTCTCTATTTTGTTGTCAAAAACTATCCCTTTTTTTCAGTGCAGCAATTATTTTTTATTTTTGCAACCTTTTCAATATTGAAGCTTTTGCATTTATTTATAAGAGTTTTAAGAGAGGGGCATAATTTAAAAGAAGAGTAGCAATTTTATGTTCCCTTCTGAGTATGCATGCTTCTTTGCATTCAGCCATTCTCTTTCGTTTACTTAAATATGAATGCCATTGCCATTTTATTTTATATTCTTTTTTAGTCAGTCTTTTTCTTTTCGACTTTTAGTCTCTATTTTTTACTTTTTTCCATTATTAGAAATTAGCTTCATTTTTTTTAGCTTAAAGAAGGCCTCAAATTACTACATATTTAAATTTAAGACGCCCCCTTCCTTAAATTTTAGCTGTTAAACAACTATCATTAAAATTTAGCCATCACTACAAACAGCAGGAGACATATCCTTATGTTTTATTTAACCGTTTTTTCTTTCTTCCGACTAAAATCTTCTACCCATTTTTCTTTTATATTTTTGATGTTTATAAAAGATTAGTTTTTTGAATTGATTTCTAGCTCGGGAATGGCATTTTTTGAACAATTGTCAGCCAAATTTCAAGAACTTAAACCTCAAATCAACTCCGTAGTTGAGCAAGCAAATAAAGCTAAACAAAATCTTGTTCCTGTTTTAAATAAGTGTACTCAACAACTTGATACTCTTGGAAAAATTCTTCAAGTAAGTTTACTTTTTTATCTTAACAAATAAATTCTTGTCAACTACCAAAAAAAGGATGTAAAATTTAATAAATGAAATATTTTAGGTAAATTCGAACCGTTACCAATCTCCTATTGATATCGTCCCTTCCATCACAGCATTTGATCCTGCACTTGAAAATGTCAATTTTACGTGAGCTTTTTTGTTTTAGCATTAATCAAATAAACAAAAACCAAAAACTTTGGTATTGATATTAAACCTTTTCCCCTTTTAAAATGATTAATTTTTAATGCTTTATTAAATTTTATTTTTTCATGAAAACAAAGGAAAATGATAAAACCACATTGCAAATATAAAATCAAACTTTTTTCCGCGGAATAAAAGAAATATTCGTTGCGTCTTTTATGGTTAAAATAATTAACCAAAAATGGTTGAATTGGCAAAAAATTGTAGGAATAAAGAAATCAAAAACGCGTTTCTTCCAAACTTAAAACCAAAGAATACATAACTGCCAAATTTTTATGTAATTTGATTCTATTTTTTTATTTCTCTGACGAGTCAGGATTTAGACTTAAATATTTCCAGCAAAATATTTTTTTATTTAATGATTTTTGGCCTTCCCTTTTCAGTGATACATTTTGTTTAAAGTTTCCACGAAAAATATGTTTCTTTGGCCAAATTTCGAAACACAAAAAAAAATGATTAGTATAATATTAAGATCTGTAAAGCTTCATTTATAAATTTTTTATAAGCGTATAAAACTTTATTTTAAGTAATAAAATCCAAAAATGAATCGAAAAAAGCTTATCATAAAAATATACTTTCCTAAATAGCGCATCTTTCTATTCTTTTAACAACTGACTAAGAAAAAAAATATTTTTTTTTATAAATTTATTTTATTTATGTCCGTACATTTTGATTAGAAAGTTCATTTTTTATAGATATAATTATGATGAAAGTTCTCACCTTATGCTTCGTAATATTGGATGCTGTTTACAATTAAAATATCCAGAAGGGAACAATGTAGATCTTACAACATCCATTTTTCCGAATGAAGAGTTCCATCTCGAAGTTATTAATTTTCATTGGGGGACAGGTAAAGTGATATCAGTGCTTATACCTAATTGTCTTAAAAATTTATTATTTCTTTATAAAATAATTTATATAAATTTTCTAAACTCTTTAATGATATTTCCAAAAATACAATGCCTTACACTCTACCGAACTCAATTTAGTCGTTTTTAACGGTTTGTAATCGGTTGGCGCAGGTCGATGCATTACCATAATTTCTCATTCTTTAAATTTTTTTGAGTTTGTTTTTCCATTACTTTCATAGTTCTTCGAAAAATGGCGGATATTATAATTTATGAAAAAAATTCAAAGACAAAGCCAAATTACGGCAATGTATCGACCGATGAAACCCGATTAAAAACTGTCACAAAGAAATAAATTCATTTCGTTAGAATGTTAGGAAATGTAAAATTAATAAGTTTCAAATAAAAGCCAAAATTAAGAAAGAGATTATGGTTTCAGAGCCTATGAATGGATCTGAACATACTGTCGGTGGAGTTGGATACGCAGGGGAAATTCACTATATCCATAGAAACTTAAAATATTTAAATATGGATTTGGCATCTAAACAATCTAATGGAATTTTAATTCTCTGCGTATTTTTGAACGAATCCCATGACGATAATACAAACTTAATATTATTGAATAATGTATTACCACATATCCACTATGCAGAAGCTGAAGCAGCTTTAGTTTCATTTCGATTTTCTGCGTTACTTCCAACTGCAGAAAAATCAAAAGAATTCTGGATGTATGAGGGTTCTGAAACTATTGATCCTTATAGAGAAATCGCAAAATGGATAATATTTCGCTCAGCTATCCCTGTTTCTTCTACCCAATTAGATTCATGGCGCAACTTATTACGCACACGATCTGATAATGAAGTAGAGGAAAAAATGATTGCGATTCGGCCTTTACAAGCAACAAACTCACGCATCATCCGTTCGTCCTTCAAGAGCGTTGCTCAAGCCGAACTTCCTATGGATCAAAAATCTTTTATTGGTACTGGATAATTAAATTTTTAAAAGCATATTTTAAGCAAATGTGCTTAAATATTTAAAAAAAAATAAGAAAAATTTTAAAAAATAGATTCGCAATAAATTTATTATTAATTTAATTCTTTAATTAGCTTTATAAGGAAAGTAACGAGTAATTAAGTACTTGTTTTTAATTTAAGCAAATCAGATAGGCTATAAATTTTATGTATTTTATAATTTTATCTAAATTTGACAATTTGAAAATTACTAGTAAATAAAATAATGAAAAACAAAGAAAATGAACGCAGCAATCGGGTTCGGCATTTTCATGGAACCCATAGATAGAGTTATCAATTTTGAAAGAACGCATAGACAGCCTTACACATTTTCAAGGAAAACAAAGATAAAGTTATCCATTTTCAAGGAACACAAAGATAAAGTTATCCATTTTCATGTAACGCATTGATGGCGTTATCCATTTTCATGGATAACAAAGAAGAAGTTACTCATTTTCAAGGAACACAAAGAAGCAGTTATCCCTTTTCAAGTAACACATAAATAGTGTTAGACATTTTCATATGCAGTAACACCAAATAATGGTGGCATGGTTGGGTCCTACCTACTATGAAAAGGATATGTGTATAATAAAATCATGCATGGTTCATATTCCATCAAAAAATGAAAAAGCTTTGGATTATGTATGAGAATATGTATGCATGCAATTTGGATGATAGGTTGGTGGGAAAAAAAAATCAACCATCACATACCATATTGTTTCTGTAAGGGTGAATAAAGGTGTGCAGTTGTATGTCAAAATATTTAGGCATACAACCACATTTTTAATATTTAAAAAACCCAAATAGCCATCGGCAAAAGGTTAATTTCGGGTGAAAATGTGGTTTAAAAGATCCATACACTTGCAAAA
This sequence comes from Panagrolaimus kolymaensis, assembly GCA_028622995.1. Lineage (NCBI taxonomy): Eukaryota > Metazoa > Nematoda > Chromadorea > Rhabditida > Panagrolaimidae > Panagrolaimus > Panagrolaimus kolymaensis. The sequence goes on from JAJQJQ010000071.1 coordinate 674,592, forward strand.
AGAGTGTATGGTATTACTTTTTTGCATTTTCACTTTGATTTTAATCTTCTGTCGATGGCTTTTTTTTTTATCACCCATTTCAAGAATAAAAAAACGACCCTTTTTTTTTTGATTGGAGCCATAAATATGAGATCATACGAGGTCTCATATTTATGGCTCAGTTTTTTACCACTCATTTTAAAAATTTACATAAAGCCCGTCAAAATGCAGCCTCAACAAAAATTCAGAGAAAAAAACCAATAATAATAGCCCTTACAAAATAAACCAATCAAAAAGTAAGCTATTCAATAACCCAAAAAATTAAAAAAGTAAGCTATTCCATCACCCAAAAAATTAAAAAAGTAAGCTATTCCATCACCCAAAAAATTAAAAAAGTAAGCTATTCAATCACCCAAAAAATTAAAAAAGTAAGCTATTCCATCACCCAAAAAATTAAAAAAGTAATCTATTCCATCACCCAAAAAATTAAAAAAGTAAGCTATTCCATCACCCAAAAAATTAAAAAAGTAAGCTATTCAATCACCCAAAAAATTAAAAAAGTAAGCTAGTCCGTCGAAAAAAATCATTGGTTCGATGAAGAACGCAGCAAAATGCGTTAATTTTCATGACTTGCAAACTACATGAATGAAAAAGTTTCGAATGCAAATTGCGCCGTTCGTTTTTAACGAATGGCACATCTGTATGAGATTCGTATAAATTACTACTGCATTAGGCTTGTGAAAGGGCTTATATGTAGTGATAATTGAAGGATTTATTATGTCCTTCGTATGGGAAAGTAAAGAATTTTGGCATAGGATTCGTTGGATCGACCTTTATAGCTTTACTTAAATCTCATAAAATTTTTGCTTGCTATGTAACCTTTAATTGGTTTCATAGCAGCATTTTTTCATAAGCTTTACTTGATAAAAGTAAAAACTTGAATTGACCATTTTTTTATGGTTGAGATAAAAGTTCTTTTACTTGAAAAGTATATTGCTTTATGAATTAATGTATAGCATAAATTTTACCTTTTACGAACTCATATCAGGTGTGACTACCCGCTGAACTTAAGCATATCAGTAAGCGGAGGAAAAGAAACTAAAAAGGATTCCCTTAGTAACTGCGAGTGAAACGGGATAAGCTCAGCGCTGAATCTCTATAGCGTAATGTTATAGCGAACTGTAGCGTATAGCATGATACATTATATGAGGTATAAAATCTTAAGTTCTCTTTGACTAGAGTTCCATAGAAGGTGATAGGCCTGTTAAGATTTTTTATACCTTATATTTGTTTTATGTTTTGAGTCGGGTTGTTTGGAAACACAGCCCAAAGAAGGTGGTAAACTTCACCTAAAGCTAAATATGACCATGAATCCGATAGCAAACAAGTACCGTGAGGGAAAGTTGAAAAGAACTCTGAAGAGAGAGTTAAATAGTACGCGAAACCGAATGGGTGGAAACGGATAGAGTTGTCGAAAGATGGTAGTAATAAGTTGGAAAGTGATGTAACGGTTTGAGCTTTGTTATCGTAAGATTCAATGCTTGAATGCAGTTTATTGTTTAACAATGCACTTGCTATCATTGTGCTGATACGATTGATCATAACTTCTTAAGTTTTGTTAGAGGGCATATCTTCGGATGTGTATCCTTGCTTAATGGAAGATGTTTTTGATTAATTGGGTATGAAAGAGCCAAAAATTATGTAAATAAGATGGTGAATTAAAGTTAACGCATGCGTTGGCTTTTTTACATTGTTTTACTTTTATATATGATGCGGTTCTTTTTTATCAGTATAAAAGACAATCACCTATCTGTCCCGTCTTGAAACACGGACCAAGGAGTTTATCGTATATGCGAGTCATTGAGTGAATAAAACTCATTGGCGTAATGAAAGTAAAGTTACCTTTATGGTAATGATATGTGATCATGTAATTTTCGAATTATATGAGCAACATAGTCCCATCTAAATTGTTTACAATTGGGTGGAGATAGAGCATATGCGATGAGACCCGAAAGATGGTGAACTATGCCTGAGCAGGATGAAGTCAGAGGAAACTCTGATGGAAGTCCGAAGCGGTTCTGACGTGCAAATCGATCGTCTGACTTGGGTATAGGGGCGAAAGACTAATCGAACCATCTAGTAGCTGGTTCCTTCCGAAGTTTCCCTTAGGATAGCTTCAACTATTTATAGTTATACTCGGTAAAGCGAACGATTAGAGGTCTTGGGAACGAAATGTTCTCAACCTATTCTCATACTCTTAATGGGTATGATGTATATGTTTCTTAATTGAACATATACATTGAATATTAAGTTGAAAGTGGGCCATTTTTGGTAAGCAGAACTGGCGATGCGGGATGAACCGCAAGTAAAGTTAAGGTGCCTAACTTTTTGCTCATGAGACCCCATAAAAGGTGTTAGTTGATATTGACAGCAGGACGGTGGACATGGAAGTTGTAAACCGCTAAGGAGTGTGTAACAACTCACCTGCCGAATCAACTAGCCCTGAAAATGGATGGCGCTCTAGCGAAAGACCTATACTTTACTGTTATACTATGGTATAACTAATAAACAGAGTATAACATGTAGGAAGGTGTAGTAGTTAGCGTTGAAGGTTTACATTGTAAAATGGACTGGAGCTTCTACTAGTGCAGATCTTGGTGATAGTAGCAAACATTCAAGTGAGATCCTTGAAGGCCGAAGTGAAAAAGGTTTCCACGTGAACAGTATTTGAATGTGGGTCAGTCGGTCCTAAAGAAATTGCGCATGCAATTTTCATTATGTGTGTTATCATATTTTAATATGGTTTCACATGTTTTCTGAAAGGGAAGTAGGTTAATATTCCTACACTATGAGAATACGATTATATTTTAACTTCGGTTAATATATAAGGGGCGGTAACGTTATATGAACTCATATACGTCATATAAAGTTCAGAATAGAGATCTCTTCTCTATTTTAGCTATTTTGTCCATGGAATGAGATCATCTCGAGATATGGATAAAGATAGTGTAAAGCATAACGGTTTTTGTTATGTTCTGAGTGCTTTATATGACCCTTGAAAATATGAGGGATCCCTAATAATGTATTCCATAACCGTACCTGATTCCGCATCAGGTTTTCAAGGTGAATAGCCTCTGGTCGATAGAATAATGTAGGTAAGGGAAGTCGGCAAATTAGATCCGTAACTTCGGAAAAAGGATTGGCTCTAAGAATCGAGTATATTGGGTTTTTAAATGAAACTTAATGAAATAAGTCATGTTTGAGGGATCCTTCGGGTGAACTTGGACTAGTGCTTATTTTATTTTGTGAATTTTTTAAACTTGTTTCATTCTTTCGGGTTTGTAACGTCAATATACACTTAACGATTAGCTTAGAACTGACACGGACTCGGGGAATCCGACTGTCTAATTAAAACAGAGCAAATAGAAGGCGTTTATATGCGTTGACTATTTGTGATTTCTGCCCAGTGCTCTGAATGTTAATCTAAAGAAATTTATATAAGCGCGGGTAAACGGCGGGAGTAACTATGACTCTCTTAAGGTAGCCAAATGCCTCGTCAGATAAGTCCTGACGCGCACGAATGGATTAACGAGATTCCCACTGTCCCTATCTACTATCTAGCGAAATCACAGCCAAGGGAACGGGCTTGGTAAAGTCTGCGGGGAAAGAAGACCCTATTGAGCTTGACTCTAGTCTGACTTTGTGAAGAGTCATAAGAGGTGTAGTATAAGGGGGAGACTTCGGTCAATCGTGAAATACCCCTACTTTTATCGACTCTTTACTTATTCAGTAATACGGAGATTGTCTTCGGACTTTCTTTTGGAATTAAATGTTTTAATTTGATTAAAGCATGATCCGCACTGATGACATTGTCAGGCGGGGAGTTTGACTGGGGCGGTACATCTGTCAAATAGTAACGCAGGTGTCCTAAGGTATACTCAGTGAGGACAGAAACCTCACGTAGACTAAAAGGAGAAAAGTATACTTGATCTTGATTCTCAGTACGAATACAGACCGTTAAAGCGTGGCCTATCGATCCTTTTGGATTTAAAAGTTTTAAATAAGAGGTGTCAGAAAAGTTACCATAGGGATAACTGGCTTGTGGCAGCCAAGCGTCCATAGCGACGTTGCTTTTTGATCCTTCGATGTCGGCTCTTCCTATCATTACGAAGCAGAATTCGTAAAGCGTTGGATTGTTCACCCACTAATAGGGAACGTGAGCTGGGTTTAGACCGTCGCGAGACAGGTTAGTTTTACCCTACAGACAGTAATAGTTATTGCGATAGTAGTCCTGCTTAGTACGAGAGGAACCGCAGGTCCAGACATTTGGTATATACGCTTACTCGATAGAGTAATGGCGTGATGCTACGTCTGGTGGCTTATGACTGAAAGCCTCTAAGTCAGAATCCATCCTAGACGATTAGCAATAATACTTTTGCATCTCGGTGTCGAGTATGGCTAAAGTATGCATCTTCGGATGTAGTATTGCCCCATTATATGTCTTGAAAGAATTGGGTAAATCTGGTTCTTTTGACAAAGCCTTAATTACTAAGGTATAGTGTCGGGGTGTAAGATTTCTTGCAAACTACTTGATTACTGATCTTGGTGTTGTTCTCAGTAGAGCAGCGTTTATGCTGCGATCTGTTGAGACTTAGCCAAAGATCGGATGATCTGTTTTGATTCAAATTTTTTGTGTTTCACATTCATCTCAAAGGAGGTCCATACCCATGGGGAGGGGAGGGGAGGGCCCCCTTTGAGATGTGAAAGCTTTAAACGCATTTTTTAATCGTTTTTTGTGTTTCACATCCATTTTTTGAATATGAATGTACATACACAAAAAATTGTGTTTCACTTATATAATTTTCAAAAAATTGTGTTTCACAAACAAAGATTTTGAAAAATGCATAAAAGAATTTTTTTCAAAATGCGTGGTTTGCATTAAGGTGAACGAAATATAACCATTTTATGGGTTTCTGCATATGCAGTAACACCAAATAATGGTGGCATGGTTGGGTCCTACCTACTATGAAAAGGATATGTGTATAATAAAATCATGCATGGTTCATATTCCATCAAAAAATGAAAAAGCTTTGGATTATGTATGAGAATATGTATGCATGCAATTTGGATGATAGGTTGGTGGGAAAAAAAAATCAACCATCACATACCATATTGTTTCTGTAAGGGTGAATAAAGGTGTGCAGTTGTATGTCAAAATATTTAGGCATACAACCACATTTTTAATATTTAAAAAACCCAAATAGCCATCGGCAAAAGGTTAATTTCGGGTGAAAATGTGGTTTAAAAGATCCATACACTTGCAAAAAGAGTGTATGGTATTACTTTTTTGCATTTTCACTTTGATTTTAATCTTCTGTCGATGGCTTTTTTTTTTATCACCCATTTCAAGAATAAAAAAACGACCCTTTTTTTTTTGATTGGAGCCATAAATATGAGATCATACGAGGTCTCATATTTATGGCTCAGTTTTTTACCACTCATTTTAAAAATTTACATAAAGCCCGTCAAAATGCAGCCTCAACAAAAATTCAGAGAAAAAAACCAATAATAATAGCCCTTACAAAATAAACCAATCAAAAAGTAAGCTATTCAATAACCCAAAAAATTAAAAAAGTAAGCTATTCCATCACCCAAAAAATTAAAAAAGTAAGCTATTCCATCACCCAAAAAATTAAAAAAGTAAGCTATTCAATCACCCAAAAAATTAAAAAAGTAAGCTATTCCATCACCCAAAAAATTAAAAAAGTAAGCTATTCAATCACCCAAAAAATTAAAAAAGTAAGCTATTCCATCACCCAAAAAATTAAAAAAGTAATCTATTCCATCACCCAAAAAATTAAAAAAGTAAGCTATTCCATCACCCAAAAAATTAAAAAAGTAAGCTATTCCATCACCCAAAAAATTAAAAAAGTAAGCTATTCAATCACCCAAAAAATTAAAAAAGTAAGCTATTCCATCACCCAAAAAATTAAAAAAGTAATCTATTCCATCACCCAAAAAATTAAAAAAGTAAGCTATTCCATCACCCAAAAAATTAAAAAAGTAAGCTATTCCATCACCCAAAAAATTAAAAAAGTAAGCTAGTCCGTCGAAAAAAATCATAAATACTATGTCACCAAATAAACCAAAGATTCATGAAGCCAGTCAAAAAATATCCCAAAACCCAAAAAGTCATAAATTATGCAACAAAATAACCAGAAATGCATAAATCTATGTCACCAAATATCCCTAAATAGTTAAAATTATTTCACCATACATTTTGGAAAGCCTTTAGATGGTTGTCGCATATCGATCCCATGCAGGGTTTTCATTCATCGTTTCCAACGCATAATTTGCGTTAGTAATTTTCGATGAAAGCATTATTTGTGTTATCCATTATACTGATATACATAAATATCGTTGGCCATTTTCAAGGAACACATATTTTCCTTAATCCATTTCGAGGAATGCAAATTCTACGTTATCCATTTTTTAGAAAAAATAAACTCTGTTAGCCATCACAAGGAACGTATATTATGTGTTATACATTTCACGGAATGCATATTTTCAGTTATCCATTTCGAAGAACGCATATTCCATGTTACACATTTTGGTGAAATACGTTACAAAGGTTAGCGATTATTATGTAACGCATAACTATTGTTTGGCTTTTCGAGGAACGCATATTCTTTGTTATCCATTTCAAGGAACATATATTTTGTGTTATTCATTTTAATGTACACATATTCCTTGTTATTCATTTGATGGAACACATATATTGTGTTAGTCATATTCATGTAACACATTGATGACATTGTTCATTCAGTGAACGTATACAATACGTTATCCATTTGATGTAACACATTGCTTGTGTTGACCAATTGGAAGGAATGCATTTATTGTGTTACCCATTTTTATGGAACTGGTTTATTGTGTTACCCGATGTTACACATTAATTGCGTTAGCCATATTCGTGTAACGTATATTATGCGTTAGCCATTTTTGATCAACGTGTTCTTTACATGGATGAATGGAACCTGTCAAAGCCGTTGATTGTTTATACTACAATATGGTAAGATAAGGCATGTAAATATTCAAATTTATGCACAAAATATGCATAAACATGCAAATTGAAGTGCACCAAACGTTTTAAAAACCTCAAATTCGTTCAAATCTAGTGTTTTTAGCATAGGGAATAAATTGTGGTAAAATTCTGAAAATTTCATTTTTTGCGAAATTTTGGCATTTTTCGGAAATTTGCTAATTTATGCGCAAATAATTATCGAAATCGATAAAAAATGGATTCCAAATATCAAAAAAACCTCAAAAATGACGATTCTGAACCATATTAAGCACTTTTGGACCAAAAAAAGGGCACTTTTTTTTTCCGTCATCCATACACATACATCGGGAACTTGCATTTGTGAAATGAAAAAAACTCAGAAAGTTTGAAAAAATTTGAAAATTTAATGCCAAATGGGCTTGTTTTTGATTCTTTTTCATTTTCTGATCATTTTTTTCATGAATCCCTTGAATGGATATCGGTAGTTGCGAAATGCTCGTACTGATGATTTCGAGGTATCTTGAGGTATAAGAGCGTGACAGACATAAGTGCTGTTTGCTCGTACGTTTATCTATTATGCTGGTCATAAGTTTAACGAAAGTTGCTTATAAATATACTTTATGTATATAATTATTGGAAAAAGCGATGTGACATTTATACGTCATCTGTTGATATAAATCCATATTCCGCCCGTATGGTATCAACGTTGATCTTTGGTAAGATATTTTACACAAAATGTGCATATATCTGATTGATCCTGTCTGATTGATGTGGTCATTTCAAAGATTAAGCCATGCATGTCTAAGTACATGTGTTTTTAACACGAAACCGCGTATGGCTCATTAAAACAGCTAAAATTTACTTGATTTTGACATATATCCTACATGGATAACTGTGGTAATTCTGGAGCTAATACATGCATAAAAGCGTTAACGTAAGTTAACGTGCATTTATTAGAACAAAACCAAGCATCTTCGGATGTGTTTTGTTGACTCTGAATAAACTTTGCTGATCGCATAGTCTTGTACTGGCGACATGTCATTCAAGTGTCTGACCTATCAACTGTATATATAAGTATATAGTACTTATATGGTTTTGACGGGTAACGGAGAATTAGGGTTCGACTCCGGAGAAAATGCCTGAGAAACGGCGTTTACATCCAAGGAAGGCAGCAGGCGCGAAAATTACCCACTCTCAGTACGAGGAGGTAGTGACGAGAAATGACAAGATCTAGTCCTTCGGGGCTGGATCATTGGAATGGTTTGATTTTAAAATCATTAAAGAGTATCAATGAGAGGGCAAGTCTGGTGCCAGCAGCCGCGGTAATTCCAGCTCTCATACTGCATTGAATTGTTGTTGCGGTTAAAAAGCTCGTAGTTGGATCTGTACATGATAGGATGGTTCACCCTTTGGGTTGTAACTATTACTAAATGTTTTTTATCAGATTTTTTACATGTTACTTGTAATGTGTAAATGTCTGATGAGTTTACTTTGAATAAATCAAAGTGCTCAAAACAGGCGTAAGCTTGTATGGTTTTGCATGGAATAATAGAACATGACTATGGTTCATGTTTTATTGGTTTTACTTACCATGGTAATGATTAAAAGGAACGGCCGGGGCCATCCGTATCGCAGGGCGAGAGGTGAAATTCGTGGACCCTTGCGAGACGAACTACAGCGAAAGCATTTGGCAAGAATGTTTTCATTAATCAAGAACGAAAGTCAGAGGATCGAAGGCGATCAGATACCGCCCTAGTTCTGACCGTAAACTATGCCATCTAGCGAGTTTCGGGTGGATATTTTATATTTGCCCTTGAAACGAGCTTCCCGGAAACGAAAGTCTTTCGGTTCCGGGGGAAGTATGGTTGCAAAGTTGAAACTTAAAGGAATTGACGGAAGGTCACCACCAGAAGTGGAGCCTGCGGCTTAATTTGACTCAACACGGGAAAACTCACCCGGTCTAGACACTATAAGGATTGACAGATTGATAGCTTTTTCATGATTTGGTGGATGGTGGTGCATGGCCGTTCTTAGTTCGTGGAGTGATTTGTCTGGTTAATTCCGATAACGAACGAGATTGGAGCTTAATTAAATAGGAAAGCGTTTTATTTATATGACGTTCTTTCCTTCTTAATGGGATTTGCGGCGTTCCAGTCGTAAGAAACCCAGCAATAACAGGTCTGTGATGCCCTAAGATGTCTGGGGCTGCACGCGCGCTACAATGAAAATTGCAGCGCGTGTGACCATAATCGAAAGATTTTGGTAAACGAGTCAAATTATTCCGTATTTGGGATCGAATATTGTAATTATTATTCGTGAACGAGGAACTTCAAGTAAGTGTAAGTCATCAGCTTACGCTGATTACGTCCCTGTCCTTTGTACACACCGCCCGTCGCTGCCCGGAACTGGGTTAATTCGAGAAGATTACGGATTGATGATCTTTGTATATTTCGGTATGCAAATTTTGTTGAAAAGTAATTTGATCGCATTGGCTTGAACCGGGCAAAAGTCGTAACAAGGTGGCCGTAGGTGAACCTGCAGGCCGGATCATTAATGATTTTAACACAAATCACACCTTGTGAGACTTATATCAAACGTATGTTTGATATAAAGTTATTTTGAATAACTATACGGCCGTTCTCTGGTTTCTATGGTTTATGGAGTTAGTGTAGAATGCCGTGCTAACATATATCCATAGATCCTTAAAGTTTATTCCTTTGGGTTTATGACTTAGAATTAAAAAGCATCTACTAATGGGATGCTGCCAGAACATGTTTTATTTTAATAAACAAAGAATATAACAAAGGATTTTGAATAATCAAACATACAATCCTATTCGGTGGACCACTCGGTTCATGGTTCGATGAAGAACGCAGCAAAATGCGTTAATTTTCATGACTTGCAAACTACATGAATGAAAAAGTTTCGAATGCAAATTGCGCCGTTCGTTTTTAACGAATGGCACATCTGTATGAGATTCGTATAAATTACTACTGCATTAGGCTTGTGAAAGGGCTTATATGTAGTGATAATTGAAGGATTTATTATGTCCTTCGTATGGGAAAGTAAAGAATTTTGGCATAGGATTCGTTGGATCGACCTTTATAGCTTTACTTAAATCTCATAAAATTTTTGCTTGCTATGTAACCTTTAATTGGTTTCATAGCAGCATTTTTTCATAAGCTTTACTTGATAAAAGTAAAAACTTGAATTGACCATTTTTTTATGGTTGAGATAAAAGTTCTTTTACTTGAAAAGTATATTGCTTTATGAATTAATGTATAGCATAAATTTTACCTTTTACGAACTCATATCAGGTGTGACTACCCGCTGAACTTAAGCATATCAGTAAGCGGAGGAAAAGAAACTAAAAAGGATTCCCTTAGTAACTGCGAGTGAAACGGGATAAGCTCAGCGCTGAATCTCTATAGCGTAATGTTATAGCGAACTGTAGCGTATAGCATGATACATTATATGAGGTATAAAATCTTAAGTTCTCTTTGACTAGAGTTCCATAGAAGGTGATAGGCCTGTTAAGATTTTTTATACCTTATATTTGTTTTATGTTTTGAGTCGGGTTGTTTGGAAACACAGCCCAAAGAAGGTGGTAAACTTCACCTAAAGCTAAATATGACCATGAATCCGATAGCAAACAAGTACCGTGAGGGAAAGTTGAAAAGAACTCTGAAGAGAGAGTTAAATAGTACGCGAAACCGAATGGGTGGAAACGGATAGAGTTGTCGAAAGATGGTAGTAATAAGTTGGAAAGTGATGTAACGGTTTGAGCTTTGTTATCGTAAGATTCAATGCTTGAATGCAGTTTATTGTTTAACAATGCACTTGCTATCATTGTGCTGATACGATTGATCATAACTTCTTAAGTTTTGTTAGAGGGCATATCTTCGGATGTGTATCCTTGCTTAATGGAAGATGTTTTTGATTAATTGGGTATGAAAGAGCCAAAAATTATGTAAATAAGATGGTGAATTAAAGTTAACGCATGCGTTGGCTTTTTTACATTGTTTTACTTTTATATATGATGCGGTTCTTTTTTATCAGTATAAAAGACAATCACCTATCTGTCCCGTCTTGAAACACGGACCAAGGAGTTTATCGTATATGCGAGTCATTGAGTGAATAAAACTCATTGGCGTAATGAAAGTAAAGTTACCTTTATGGTAATGATATGTGATCATGTAATTTTCGAATTATATGAGCAACATAGTCCCATCTAAATTGTTTACAATTGGGTGGAGATAGAGCATATGCGATGAGACCCGAAAGATGGTGAACTATGCCTGAGCAGGATGAAGTCAGAGGAAACTCTGATGGAAGTCCGAAGCGGTTCTGACGTGCAAATCGATCGTCTGACTTGGGTATAGGGGCGAAAGACTAATCGAACCATCTAGTAGCTGGTTCCTTCCGAAGTTTCCCTTAGGATAGCTTCAACTATTTATAGTTATACTCGGTAAAGCGAACGATTAGAGGTCTTGGGAACGAAATGTTCTCAACCTATTCTCATACTCTTAATGGGTATGATGTATATGTTTCTTAATTGAACATATACATTGAATATTAAGTTGAAAGTGGGCCATTTTTGGTAAGCAGAACTGGCGATGCGGGATGAACCGCAAGTAAAGTTAAGGTGCCTAACTTTTTGCTCATGAGACCCCATAAAAGGTGTTAGTTGATATTGACAGCAGGACGGTGGACATGGAAGTTGTAAACCGCTAAGGAGTGTGTAACAACTCACCTGCCGAATCAACTAGCCCTGAAAATGGATGGCGCTCTAGCGAAAGACCTATACTTTACTGTTATACTATGGTATAACTAATAAACAGAGTATAACATGTAGGAAGGTGTAGTAGTTAGCGTTGAAGGTTTACATTGTAAAATGGACTGGAGCTTCTACTAGTGCAGATCTTGGTGATAGTAGCAAACATTCAAGTGAGATCCTTGAAGGCCGAAGTGAAAAAGGTTTCCACGTGAACAGTATTTGAATGTGGGTCAGTCGGTCCTAAAGAAATTGCGCATGCAATTTTCATTATGTGTGTTATCATATTTTAATATGGTTTCACATGTTTTCTGAAAGGGAAGTAGGTTAATATTCCTACACTATGAGAATACGATTATATTTTAACTTCGGTTAATATATAAGGGGCGGTAACGTTATATGAACTCATATACGTCATATAAAGTTCAGAATAGAGATCTCTTCTCTATTTTAGCTATTTTGTCCATGGAATGAGATCATCTCGAGATATGGATAAAGATAGTGTAAAGCATAACGGTTTTTGTTATGTTCTGAGTGCTTTATATGACCCTTGAAAATATGAGGGATCCCTAATAATGTATTCCATAACCGTACCTGATTCCGCATCAGGTTTTCAAGGTGAATAGCCTCTGGTCGATAGAATAATGTAGGTAAGGGAAGTCGGCAAATTAGATCCGTAACTTCGGAAAAAGGATTGGCTCTAAGAATCGAGTATATTGGGTTTTTAAATGAAACTTAATGAAATAAGTCATGTTTGAGGGATCCTTCGGGTGAACTTGGACTAGTGCTTATTTTATTTTGTGAATTTTTTAAACTTGTTTCATTCTTTCGGGTTTGTAACGTCAATATACACTTAACGATTAGCTTAGAACTGACACGGACTCGGGGAATCCGACTGTCTAATTAAAACAGAGCAAATAGAAGGCGTTTATATGCGTTGACTATTTGTGATTTCTGCCCAGTGCTCTGAATGTTAATCTAAAGAAATTTATATAAGCGCGGGTAAACGGCGGGAGTAACTATGACTCTCTTAAGGTAGCCAAATGCCTCGTCAGATAAGTCCTGACGCGCACGAATGGATTAACGAGATTCCCACTGTCCCTATCTACTATCTAGCGAAATCACAGCCAAGGGAACGGGCTTGGTAAAGTCTGCGGGGAAAGAAGACCCTATTGAGCTTGACTCTAGTCTGACTTTGTGAAGAGTCATAAGAGGTGTAGTATAAGGGGGAGACTTCGGTCAATCGTGAAATACCCCTACTTTTATCGACTCTTTACTTATTCAGTAATACGGAGATTGTCTTCGGACTTTCTTTTGGAATTAAATGTTTTAATTTGATTAAAGCATGATCCGCACTGATGACATTGTCAGGCGGGGAGTTTGACTGGGGCGGTACATCTGTCAAATAGTAACGCAGGTGTCCTAAGGTATACTCAGTGAGGACAGAAACCTCACGTAGACTAAAAGGAGAAAAGTATACTTGATCTTGATTCTCAGTACGAATACAGACCGTTAAAGCGTGGCCTATCGATCCTTTTGGATTTAAAAGTTTTAAATAAGAGGTGTCAGAAAAGTTACCATAGGGATAACTGGCTTGTGGCAGCCAAGCGTCCATAGCGACGTTGCTTTTTGATCCTTCGATGTCGGCTCTTCCTATCATTACGAAGCAGAATTCGTAAAGCGTTGGATTGTTCACCCACTAATAGGGAACGTGAGCTGGGTTTAGACCGTCGCGAGACAGGTTAGTTTTACCCTACAGACAGTAATAGTTATTGCGATAGTAGTCCTGCTTAGTACGAGAGGAACCGCAGGTCCAGACATTTGGTATATACGCTTACTCGATAGAGTAATGGCGTGATGCTACGTCTGGTGGCTTATGACTGAAAGCCTCTAAGTCAGAATCCATCCTAGACGATTAGCAATAATACTTTTGCATCTCGGTGTCGAGTATGGCTAAAGTATGCATCTTCGGATGTAGTATTGCCCCATTATATGTCTTGAAAGAATTGGGTAAATCTGGTTCTTTTGACAAAGCCTTAATTACTAAGGTATAGTGTCGGGGTGTAAGATTTCTTGCAAACTACTTGATTACTGATCTTGGTGTTGTTCTCAGTAGAGCAGCGTTTATGCTGCGATCTGTTGAGACTTAGCCAAAGATCGGATGATCTGTTTTGATTCAAATTTTTTGTGTTTCACATTCATCTCAAAGGAGGTCCATACCCATGGGGAGGGGAGGGGAGGGCCCCCTTTGAGATGTGAAAGCTTTAAACGCATTTTTTAATCGTTTTTTGTGTTTCACATCCATTTTTTGAATATGAATGTACATACACAAAAAATTGTGTTTCACTTATATAATTTTCAAAAAATTGTGTTTCACAAACAAAGATTTTGAAAAATGCATAAAAGAATTTTTTTCAAAATGCGTGGTTTGCATTAAGGTGAACGAAATATAACCATTTTATGGGTTTCTGCATATGCAGTAACACCAAATAATGGTGGCATGGTTGGGTCCTACCTACTATGAAAAGGATATGTGTATAATAAAATCATGCATGGTTCATATTCCATCAAAAAATGAAAAAGCTTTGGATTATGTATGAGAATATGTATGCATGCAATTTGGATGATAGGTTGGTGGGAAAAAAAAATCAACCATCACATACCATATTGTTTCTGTAAGGGTGAATAAAGGTGTGCAGTTGTATGTCAAAATATTTAGGCATACAACCACATTTTTAATATTTAAAAAACCCAAATAGCCATCGGCAAAAGGTTAATTTCGGGTGAAAATGTGGTTTAAAAGATCCATACACTTGCAAAAAGAGTGTATGGTATTACTTTTTTGCATTTTCACTTTGATTTTAATCTTCTGTCGATGGCTTTTTTTTTTATCACCCATTTCAAAGAATAAAAAAAACGACCCTTTTTTTTTTGATTGGAGCCATAAATATGAGATCATACGAGGTCTCATATTTATGGCTCAGTTTTTTACCACTCATTTTAAAAATTTACATAAAGCCCGTCAAAATGCAGCCTCAACAAAAATTCAGAGAAAAAAACCAATAATAATAGCCCTTACAAAATAAACCAATCAAAAAGTAAGCTATTCAATAACCCAAAAAATTAAAAAAGTAAGCTATTCCATCACCCAAAAAATTAAAAAAGTAAGCTATTCCATCACCCAAAAAATTAAAAAAGTAAGCTATTCAATCACCCAAAAAATTAAAAAAGTAAGCTATTCCATCACCCAAAAAATTAAAAAAGTAAGCTATTCAATCACCCAAAAAATTAAAAAAGTAAGCTATTCCATCACCCAAAAAATTAAAAAAGTAATCTATTCCATCACCCAAAAAATTAAAAAAGTAAGCTATTCAATCACCCAAAAAATTAAAAAAGTAAGCTATTCCATCACCCAAAAAATTAAAAAAGTAATCTATTCCATCACCCAAAAAATTAAAAAAGTAAGCTATTCCATCACCCAAA